>OU426966.1:21290000-21917500 GCA_911387765.1 Pyrgus malvae | reverse complement strand
GAATTCTTTAAATAGTTTCGGAAAACTGCATACTATTTTAATTGCATCAAAAACATTCCTTTTGGCCTCCTGTATAATTTGGCAGTAATAATTTTCCGTATTTTCGCAGCTTTCCATTGTTTATTAAACGAATAGTCAAAAGAACCTTACTGCGTTGGCTTAGAGTTCAAATTACAACTAACCGTCACATAACATTCGAACCGAGGTTTCCTAAGCGATCGCGCCACGCGTTCTAGTTTGTAAAGAAATTTCTTTATTTTATTGATTTGAAGCTTTTCCCGACTGAATTTTTCGGCTTTTATTATTCGGATCTGCAAAACACACGAATATATACAGTTTTCACACAAATAAATTGCACATTTTTGGTTTTATAGATACTTTAAATTTTAACAAATATTAAATTATTAATCCGCTTTAACTATCAAATTTAGTACAAATCTTTCACTTTTTGGTACTCAAAAAATCAATACCGACGCGGCCTATCAATTGGCATAAAAAATTTTGAAATCAGTTTAATACTTTTTGGAAAATTAACGAAATTTTGAAAAAAATTAAATTCATTATAAGTCCGGCATTTTCGCGTCTTTTCGGAAAATTTTCACTGAAAACTTATTATTTCGTGCCCCCGCATCCATTGACACCACTCCACCTGGTTTCCGGCCGAAAATAAAAAAGTTAGGCCCTCCCGCCCACCCTATTTTCTTGATTTAACCACCTAGGGTTCGGCCAAGGTCAGAACAAAAATTTTATTTATTGACTGTGGCTGCTGTGCAGCCTTAAGTTCACGTCTGGGTTAGGTTAGTTTTTCACATCCTGTTTTGACCGCACTAATAGCAGAGACTTTAGGACACTACGTAGTTTTTACGTAATTCGTTATTGACCAAATTAATTGCAAATCTTAAATTTTTGTTTTGTTGCCTGGAGTAGCCCTATACACTACTCCGGCCTTACCTCATAAACCCTGACAGCTGCTGTGCGGCCAAATTTGCTCTATTATTTAACCTATATCCGTTAGAATAAATTACAGGATGTACCGGACGCCCGCCAAGACCTCACAAAAAACCGGCTCACTTGAAATTGAGCGCATCCGTCGTACCCCTGAGATGGCGCCGCAGGTACGGGGCGCCTCCGTACGCAGAAGCATCGGGGAGTGGGAAGCAGGGAGAAAAAAATCACCAACTGTTTCTCCCGTTCCCAAAAATCGATCCCCTGCTCCAACATCATCTGGGCAGCAGCTTCAGACTTGCGGAGGGGGTCGCCCTGCCACCGGCGGTAGGGTTGCGGAGGCGAGGGCTTGCCTGATTAGGGCAAAGACCCTCCTTGGCCAGTCACGCAACATTAAAACAGAAATAAAAAATGATGTTATGCAAATATTGGATAGGCTGTACGGGCTGGTCAAGGACGGGGAGAATACCACTTTAAACAAGACAGATAAAACTGCCCTCGTCGCCGAGAGGGACGCACCTTTGGCTCCAGCCCCGACAACATCTGATGAAAAGCTGGAGGAAATGCATACCCTCTTGCGGAGCAACGACGCAACCCTGCGAAAAATCCAGGAGACTGTCGAGAGGCAGGGTGGGGACCTACAACACCTGCTCGGAGCTACGAAGAGCTACGCGAGTGCAGTGACCTGTCAGCCCACAGGGAATATTCCCGAAAGGCCAAGGGCACTGCACTCGCTGGCGATTACTTCGTGTAGCGAAACCGATACAGGTGATGAGGTCCTCACCAAGCTGAGGCAGTCCCTGGGTGCAAAAGAGGACGGCCTCCGGGTCGAGAGAATAAAAAAAGCGAAAGATGCGAAAGTGATTGTCAGTTGCAGCACGGAGGCAGAACGGAGGCGGGTCGCTGCCAAAATCCGGGACGCAGGGGGACACCTTAAAGTAGAGGACATACAAAACAGGGACCCACTCCTCCTCCTCAGAGGCGTCCTGTCCTATAACACGGACGAAGACATAATGGGCGCTCTGAGGAGGCAGAATGGCTCTCTTTTTAAAGACCTCGACGAGGCCGACGTGAGGATGGAGTTTCGATTTCGCAAGAAGACCCGAAATCCTCACGCCGGCCACGTCGTCCTACGGGTGTCTCCCCAAATCTGGCGGCGAGCACTGGACGCAGGGGTGGTCTACATCGACCTACAAAGGGTCCGGGTTGAAGACCAATCGCCCCTGGTCCAGTGCTCGCGGTGCCTGGGGTACGGCCACAGTAAGCGCTTCTGCACCGAGAAGGTGGACAAGTGCAGCCACTGTGGCGGGCCCCACGTGCGGTCGGATTGCACCGACCTTGCGGACGGCTTGGAGCCCTCGTGCTGCAACTGCACACACGCGAAACTGGAAAAGGCAGATCATAACGCCTTCGCCGACCACTGCCCAATTCGCAGAAAATGGGACGCTCTCGCCCGGAGGTCCATTGCATATTGCTAAGGATGTCGTCTCTAACACCAGGAGAAAACATCTAAACATCTCGACGTGCTCAGCAAAACCTCACACAAATATCAACATAATTAATTGCAAAATTTTAGCAATTGAGTCCGGGTTTGTTGACACAAAATCGGACCAATATGCACCCAATTTCAAAATTATTTTAATATACAAAACCATTAAATTAATTATTAAAGTTAAAATACATAACAAAATTATATTGTGGGAAAAGTTCTGGAACAAAATTGAAATACATAATCACAAATGCGACTTAAATTCTAAATCAAATAAAATAAAATCAATTAAAATCAAAATAGTCTTGTTGAGCACGCCGATGACGAAAGAAATGCTAGGAAATTATATTAAAAAAGTAAATAAAAGTAGATATATTTGGCATATTATTTGGAATTTAATTTAGTATAAATATATATATGGAAAGTATATATTTAGTATAAACTTTGCATATTATACACACATACGAATAGCGAACACAAAATATACAGTAAGATAAGTAATAATAACAATAATAATAAAAGCATAAAATTTTGTATTCTACTATATATATTAAAATATATATGAAGGCAATACAAAAATATAAGGAAATAATTTTAAAAAATATGCCCGTAATCACCATCCCAACCACCTCACAAATTTTTTAAAAGAACTAGCATTCAACCTCTTAAAGTAAACAAGGTCTCCTGCCCCCATGCCGGAGGAACATTGGCGGTTTTTAAAAAAAAAAAAAAAAAAAAAAAAAAAAAAAAAAAAAAAAAAAAAAAAAAAAAACCTAACCTAACCTAACCTAACCTAACCTAACCTAACCTAACCTAACCTAACCTAACCTAACCTAACCTAACCTAACCTAACCTAACCTAACCTAACCTAACCTAACCTAACCTAACCTAACCTAACCTAACCTAACCTAACCTAACCTAACCTAACCTAACCTAACCTAACCTAACCTAACCTAACCTAACCTAACCTAACCTAACCTAACCTAACCTAACCTAACCTAACCTAACCTAACCTAACCTAACCTAACCTAACCTAACCTAACCTAACCTAACCTAACCTAACCTAACCTAACCTAACCTAACCTAACCTAACCTAACCTAACCTAACCTAACCTAACCTAACCTAACCTAACCTAACCAGTCGCGCGACAGCTCTGACGGCGTTAACATCGTTTCCGCGAAGCTCTGCATACTAAAAATTGTAATAGTGGTAACAAGTGCGCGTATATACAAGTGATATATGTTAAAAGTTGCGCGCTGACGTCGCCGACACGGTGGTGAAAAAATTTTCGAAATCGGATAAGAAATGAAAAAGTTATAAGACATTTTGTTGGTGTAAAAACTTCTTGTTGTTAATTGAGTGTGTGAGACGTTAAAACGCCGCATTACGTTGTTTTATTGGTGACAATCGTTAATTATGTGATTACTGGACATATTTGTATAATAAACTCGGAAAAATTTGGACTGGAAATACCTAAATTAAGTAAATTTTTAGTGAGTAGTGAAAACTGACAGTTTTTCCTGGATATTTCCAATTTTGTCGCGACGACATATAAATTTTATTATTGGGACATCAGCATCTTACCGCCAGGCAACTTCTGGGAAAATTTGAGAATTTTCCCACATCAGGGAAAAAAGTTATTACACTTTTTCCCAAATCCACGTGACACGTGCACAAGGAACCCAGGGTGCTGGACCCTGGGACACATCGGATCTAGGCTGGTTGAGTCCGCCCAGACCCCCAACCATCGTTTTCCGAAGCTGAAAAACATTTCCCAAGGTGTTCGAGAGGATTTGCGGTTTTTTGTAAACAATTTTTATATTTGGACTCCCTTTTTGGACTTTTTATAAATAGTAAGTGTCTTAATTTTAGTATAGTAATATAGCCTAGTTAGTAGTTAACGCAGTGTAAAAATTTCAAATTAAAATTCGTAATACTTTTGGAGATAATTAAGTTTTCTCAGATTGCCGCGCGGCGGAAAAACCGCACGAATAAGTTTGTTCATTTTTGCTTTGTTTTTTTTGTGTATTTGGACCCCTTCCCCTGCACCTAGAGGGCTGAAACTTTCGGTAAATCATTTTCTCGTCATATCCGAAAGACTAATATAAGTGGAAATCCTGTAAACATTAAAACAAAAAAGTCAATTTCCAGTTTGAAATTACGTAAAACATTTTTACATAGAAACTTAAAATTTGAATAACTCTGTGAATATTAACCTTATGTGCCCGAGTTTGGGGTCTTTGGACTTGGCTTAAAGAGCTTTATATGCTGAGCTCAAAAATTTGAGGGTCCAGGTAGAGGAAAAAAAAAATTTTTTTATTTAAAAATTTTTGATTTTATATTACTTCATATTTTATTTTAAATTTTTATCATAAATAAATTGGTGACACTATAAATAAGTTCTGTGGTACTAGTTATAATATTTTAATATCATTGTGACGCAGTACTTTACCAATTACCTTGGACTTTGTTTCTGTTGTTCCTTTTGTGACTTGACAATTGTTGACTCTTCCTTGTTTTAAAGGAACGTTTATAGATATTATATCCAGATAACAGACATTTATTTTATTATTGTTATTGTACTATTAATATGATAGTGATGCTATAAAAAATTACTAGAACAGGTGGAGATAATAAATCTCTTGGAGTCTTATCATTTATTATCACTCAAAAATTTTGTTTTTGACGGAATTGGTAAATATAAATGTGATACGTAAAACTTGATATTTAACTTTGTTGACGACTTCTAGAACTTGTCTCTGCTGTTGTTAATTGACCTTTTATACAACTATTTAGCTCGCGGCACAAAAATCTCGCTGAGACAATCCAGGACCAGGTGTATACAGTGCCCTACCGTATTTTGTCATAAATTGACAATATAGTGTTATTACTATATTTTATTTTATTATTATTATTTTACAGTATATTAAAATTTTGAATTTATTTATTGATTTATAACTTATACAAACCTTTTAAATCTTTTGTTTTATTTTAAGTTTATTTTATTGTATTGACGAAATCCTTGATAATGATTCGTACCCCTGCAACCAAAAAAATGGAAGGGAATCCGGCGGAAACCAAAACTGTGGAGAGGGCAGGACCCTCCCAAAAAGCCAATATAAATGTTCGCAAGTCTATAGATGCCTTTGAGAAGGCAGCGGAAGGTAACACCGGGCAGCCGCAAAGAAAGTCGCCAATTCCAGCACTTGCAAACTCCACTACCATCACACAAGGAACAGAAAAAACGACCGCAACTGCCGGACCTTCCAACATTGACTCCAGGTCTTCCATCCCCTTGGAAAGCCAAAAGACACCTCCAACAAAAATCAAACCACCTGTAAAAGGAAACACGGTGACCAAAAAGGCAGTAAGTACAGCCCAAACCCCTAGCCCGATCAAATCACCCGAAACGGCTAGAAGACTCTATCCAAATAAGGTCGCCGAGGCGAGAGCAGTCCACAAAAAGGGGGTGGAAAACCTGGAAAAATTCAAAAACCTCAGGGCAAGCGTCAAGGCTGAATTGCGAAAAGCCCTAGACAGGCTTTATGACCTTGCTGTTGGTGGAACTGCGGTCAGAAACCTACAGCAAGAAATACAAGATGACGCCCCTCCGACAAACCAGAGTGTATTAATAAGCGAGAGCCATTCAACCCATCTTGAAAAAGCGCTACAAGACCATGCGAAGCTTATTAAAGACAACATGGGAAAGATGGAGGAATTAAAAAATGCCCTCGAAAAAGCAGAAGAAAAGAAAGCGGCACAACAAGAAAGGGCTACCTACGCCAGTGTCACAAGACCGGGAGTTGAGATCGCTACAGAAAGGACCGCATTGCACTCTGTGGTCATCTCCTCTAAGAATGACCAGGACACTGGCGAGGAAGTCCTTGAGAGGGTCAGAAGTATTGTGGATGCAAAGGAGGGATGGATAAGGGTAGAGAAAGTCCGAAAGGCAAAGGACAGGAAAATTGTAATGGGTCTAGGGACAAAAGAGGACAGACGAAAGCTGAAGGAAAGATTAGAAAGAGATGGCTCACACCTAGTCGTCGAGGAGGTGAAAAATAGAGACCCGCTTCTGGTTCTTAGAAATGTACTAACAAAGAATAGTGACGACGAAATTGTCAGGGCATTGCGGAACCAGAACCGGGAGATCTTTCATGACCTCGACGATGAGGAGAACAGGGTTGAAATAAAGTTTCGAAGAAAAACTAGGAACCCACACACGAATCATGTTATCCTCACCGTCTCCCCGAAGATCTGGAATAGGGCACTGGGTATAGGGAAGATCAGAATAGACCTACAACGAGTGGTAGTAGATGACCAGTCCCCCCTCATCCAATGCTCAATGTGTCTGGGGTACGGACATGGCCGCAAATTTTGCAAAGAAGGCGTAGAACTCTGCAGCCACTGCGGTGGACCTCACCACGGCAAAGATTGCCCAGATCGACAATTAGAAGAGCCACCGCAGTGCATAAACTGTAAGAGAGCCAAATTGGAGAACAGCGGGCATAACGCCTTCAGTCAGGAATGTCCAGTGCGGAAGAAATGGGATAGAATAGCACGAGCCTCGGTGTCCTACTGCTAAGGGCAACCCTGATGTCACCCACAGGTACAAAGTCATCCAGGCGAACCTCCAACGAAGCCAGCTAGCCACTAATGAACTCCTGCTAGAGGCAAATAAGCGAAAAGTGGCAGCTGCGCTAATACAGGAGCCCTACGTAGGAAGAGTAAGGAGGATGAAGGCCTACGCAGGAGTGAGGGTATACCAGAGCTCTAGCATAGGAGAGGGCACTGTAAAGGCCGCCATCGTAATTTTCGATGGCGACCTCGACGTCATACAATGCCCAGAACTGACCACAAATAACATCGTAGTGGTCAGGATCCGAACTAGAGCCTGGACAATCACCCTTGTGTCGTACTACTTCGAGCCCGATAAGCCCATCGAGCCATACATTGACCACCTAAAGGCTATAAGTAGTGCGACACAAGGACGCCTGATCGTTGGAGGTGACGCAAACGCCAAGAGCACCTGGTGGGGCAGCGAAGCGGAGGACACCAGAGGAGAGGAAATGAGCGGCGGCCTGTCCGAAATGGGGTTAAATATATTGAACAACGGACATACTCCTACATTTGACACCATTCGTGGAGGTATCCGGTACAGCAGTCATGTGGACGTGACGGCCTGCACAGACGATATCCTGGGTCTAGTCGAAGACTGGAGGGTGATCGAGAGCCTTACTAGCTCGGATCACAACGGCATTATATTTGAAATAGAACTAATTAAATCAACTGGAACAAATGTAGATCGAACCACGAGGAAATACAATACCAAAAAAGTAAATTGGGGTCAGTTTCATGAGAAACTGATCCAATTTATGCTAGAAGAAAATTTAAATTTGAATAGTATTGATCAAATAAATGGTACACAAAAATTAGAAACAGAAATAAATAAGTATACATCTGTAATAATAAAAGCGTGTAAGGAAACTATACCACCTAAAAAGAAAAATGAAAAACTTACCATGCCGTGGTGGTCCGAGCAGCTCGCGAACACGAAGAAGGAGGTCGACCGACGAAGACGCAGGATTCGGAATGCAGCGCCGCATCGAAGGCAGGCTGTTGTGCTGAGATACCTGGAACAGAAAGAAAGATATGAGAAGGACGTAGAAATGGCCATCACAGAAAGTTGGAAAATTTTTTGTGAAAAGCAGGACCGAGAGGGTATGTGGGAGGGTATTTACAGGGTCATTGGAAGGACAACAAGGAGGGAGGAGGATCTTCCGCTGGTAGCCAACGGAACAACGTTGGATGCAGAGGGTTCCGCGAGGCTACTAGCGGAAATATTCTACCCCAGAGACGACATGGAAGGCGACAGTGAAACACACCGCCACACTAGAACAAAGGCTAAGGCGCTAAACGAGGTGGAGCATCATAACGATGATCCACCGTTTACCCGTAAAGAAATGGATGTCGCAGTCAGTTCGTTTAATCCAAAGAAGGCTCCCGGAGCGGACGGGCTCACCGCAGACATATGCGCGAAAGCAATAGGGACAAACCCGGGCTGTTTCTTGGCTCTTCTCAATAAGTGCCTTGCATACCATTACTTCCCCAAGGCCTGGAAAACTGCCACAGTGGTTGTACTTAGGAAACCGGGGAGGGACAACTACACTTCTCCCAAATCATACAGACCAATCGGGCTGTTACCCGTGTTGGGTAAGATTTTTGAGAAGATGCTGGTGGCCCGACTCAAGTTCCACATATTGCCACGGATAAGTACTCGCCAGTTCGGTTTCATGCCACAAAGGAGCACCGAAGACGCCCTTGTTACGCTTATTACACATATTCGAGAAAAAATAAGTGCCAAGAGACTAGTTACACTAGTCTCACTGGACATCGAGGGCGCCTTCGATAGCGCTTGGTGGCCGGTTATAGAGACTAGACTGGCTGAGGAAAAATGTCCGGACAATCTGAGGCGGGTCATCAGCAGCTACCTCAGTGAGAGAAGTGTAGAGGTCAGGTATGCAGGCCAAAAACACCTGAGAGCAACCGAGAAAGGATGTGTCCAGGGGTCGATCAGTGGACCGATCCTCTGGAACATACTACTCGACCCACTGCTCAAATTGATGGAGGGCCAACAAATATATTGCCAAGCGTTCGCAGACGACGTGGTGTTGGTGTTTGATGGATCAACGGCCCTTGATATCGAGAGACAGGCCAATGCCGCCCTCGAGAGTGTACGGTCGTGGGGTGAAGTAAACAAGCTGAGGTTTGCACCGCACAAAACCTGTGCAATGGTGCTTACCAAAAAGCTCCGTTACGACACCCCACGACTGAGCATGGGGGGGGTCGACATCGGCATGTCTCCCGAGGTCAAGATACTTGGGTTGACCATTGACCATAAGTTGACGTTCAACAGCCACGTCGCGAATGTCTCCAGGAAAGCTGTCGGCATCTACAAACAACTGGTAAGAGCAGCGCGAGTCAGCTGGGGCCTCAACCCGCAGGTGATACATACCATCTACACAGCGGCAGTAGAACCTATAGTGCTTTACGCCGCGGCGGCATGGTCCCCAGCTGCCCGCAAGCTCGGCATACGTAAGCAGCTTAACGCCGTGCAAAGGGGTTTTGCGCAGAAAATGTGCAAGGCGTATCGCACGGTGTCGTTAAACTCTGCTCTCATACTCAGCGGCATACTCCCCCTTGACCTGAGAGTGCTGGAAGCTTCTCAGTTGTATCAGGCCAAGAGGGAGGCACACACTCCGGAACTAGCCGATAGAGAAGTAGAGAGAATGGCACCGGCGATAACGATGCCTCACCCGGCACAGGCGTTGGCGTTAGGATACCAAAGCTTGGCGGACGAGGAACATCTTGCAGATGTTACAAGGGATTACCCTGTAACAATCTACACGGACGGCAGTAAGATTGAGGGCAAAGTCGGAGCCGCGATATCCATTTGGAGCGGCGGCGTCGAGACAAAAGCCCACAAACTTACTTTGCCGTCCTACTGCACCGTCTACCAGGCTGAACTGTTGGCACTGAGTAGAGCAGCCTTAGAAGCTGAAAAACTCAGTGCCAACAGTTTAGGTATCCTAAGCGACTCAAGGGCGGCACTCGACACCGTCACAAACTCGAGTTCCCCCCACCCACTCGCTATTAAAACCAGGGAGGCAATCTATAATTGCAAAATTCAGAATAAGGACATTTCCTTATTTTGGATAAAAGCCCATATTGGCCTAGCGGGGAACGAGAGAGCGGATCAGTTGGCCAAGGAGGCCGCCCTGAGATCCAAGAGGAGACACGACTATGACAGATGTCCAATCTCGTATATTAAACGAGACATCCGCCTGAAAACCCTCGAAGAGTGGGACAGGAGGTACCAGGCGGAGGAGACGGCGTCTGTCACAAAAGTGTTCTTCCCGGACGCCAAAGCTGCTTACAGGATCGTCAAAAAGGCCCCTGTAGATGCCATTACAACACAGCTGTATACTGGGCATGGGGGGATGTCATCATACCTGCACCGATTCAGGTGTAAGGATAGCCCCTCATGCGCGTGTGAGCCCGAAGCTGAAGAGTCCGTTTTGCATCTGGTCCTGGAATGCCCCCAGTTCGCAAGGCAAAGATTAGAACTAGAAATGAAAATAAACATAGATTTAAACAATGTAAATTTACCAGTGATAGTTGCAAATGAAAACAGTAGAACTGCATTTATAGAATTTAGCACAGATATAATAAAAAAGGTGAACAATAGAAACAAAGTCTAAGAAAAGTATGATAACAAGGTATATTGAAATATATCATGCGTATCATACGCAAACAAAATGTTATGTTAGAAAATAAGATAAATGTAATTAATATAAGATTAATAGGTTAAGAAATAAAAAACCTAGATTATAGAAGAAAAGATAATTATGTAAATTAAAACACTGTTGACGCCTTGTTGCATTATTTTCCCACATTGTTGAAATAAAGTAATAAAAATTAGAGTAGTTAGTTTAGCACTAGTAGCAGGCCTGTCCCGGCCTATGATAAGAATGAAAAGGAAGAATGCAAGAAAGATACAGTATGTAGAATGAATGTGCGAGAGGCATGAGAGCGAGAACTAGTATGAATGCAGACACTTAAAATTGTAAACATAGGCTCCGACTACGTTGGAGGGAGAGTATATAAAAAAAAAAAAAAAAAAAAAAAAAAAAAAAAAAAAAAAAAAAAAAAAAAAAAACCTAACCTAACCTAACCTAACCTAACCTAACCTAACCTAACCTAACCTAACCTAACCTAACCTAACCTAACCTAACCTAACCTAACCTAACCTAACCTAACCTAACCTAACCTAACCTAACCTAACCTAACCTAACCTAACCTAACCTAACCTAACCTAACCTAACCTAACCTAACCTAACCTAACCTAACCTAACCTAACCTAACCTAACCTAACCTAACCTAACCTTTTTTTTTTTTTTTTTTTTTTTTTTTTGGTGTCGGGGGGGAAACCTTCAAAAGGTACCCGGCACCTTGGGAGAGGATACCGGGTTATGTGGGATTTGACCGCACTAAAACCCCCTCGGTGGCCTGCCTCTGCGCTTGGGGAGGACGCCGGGATCTCAGACTGAACGCACCGGTGTCCTCCATGCGCGGCGCCCACAATGGGCCCATCTTCGGGAGAGCTGTGTTGCTCTCCTGCACCTTCCGATGCTTACGGCGGTATGCGGCCACGCACACACCACCGTCCTTCCCGGGGCTGCTGGCTGGACGGTTCGAGCTCCCACTCTCCCCGCCCGCAACCCCGGAAGCCCCCTTTTAGTCGCCTCTTACGATCAGGCAGGGGATACCGTAGCTCTATTCTTACTCCCGAGGCTACAGGGACTAGCGCCGGGAGACGTTATCTACGTCTGCCCCGGCGGCTCCTTCGCCGAGCGGGATCTTCGCGCTCCCGGGCTCGCTCGGCTTCCTCCTTTGCGCACATTACGTTGTCGCAGAAGGAGGTCACCGAGTCCCACGCGTCCCTGGAGCGCACCATCGCTGCAACGACGGCCGCCGGGGACAAGTCTGGTCCGATGTTTTGGACCAGGATCCGCCGCTCAGACTCCCAGGCTGGGCAGTCTTCAAGCGTGTGCTGCGCGGAATCCTGGTCGTGTCTGCAGTGATGACACTCTGCAGACACCTCCCTTCCAATGCGGTTCAGATACTCACCGAAGCAGCCATGTCCGGTGAGTATCTGAGTCAGCCGGTAGGTGACGCGACCCCTCCTCCTCAGCCAGGCCCGGAAGTTGGGCAGAATGGCGCCGACGGCTCGCTGACGCGCGTTTTGCGGTTCCCGCAGTCTATCGCGCCAGCGCGTCAGGGCCCGCCATCTAGCTCTTCGACGAAGCTCTCCGACCGTCTCATTCGAGGGTTCGGGCCCCTGGCGGAGGACGCGGATCTTATTAAAGACCTCTGCGTCCATATCCGCCAGGATGTCCAGGGGCGGAAACCGCGCCAGGACTGTGGCCGCCTCGTACGAGATGGTCCGGTACCCTCGTGCGACTCTGATCGCGATCATACGCTGCGCGGCGTTGAGTTTCGCCGCGCGGCGCCGGCAGCCCGATAGTCTTTGCGACCATACGGGCGCGCCGTAGAGCGCGATAGAGCGCACGACACCTGCGTACAGGCGGCGGACCTCTTCCCTTGGTCCCCCGAGATTCGGCAGCAGTTTGTGCATAGCACCCGCTACCTTATGAATCCGGGGGACGAGACGATCGAAGTGCTCGTCGAAACTCCAGTGGCTGTCGAGCACCAGCCCGAGGTATTTTAAATACCGGCCCGGCTGAATTGTTGCGTCACCTACGCGCACCGACACGCTAGGGGGTTCCTCTCGCCGTTTGAGGCCGTGGAACCATAGCGCCTCGGTCTTTTGAGGCGCTATCCGAAGCCCTAGCCCGCGAATGGCAGACACGATGCGTGCCACTGCCAGCTCCGCCAGTCTGGAAGTCCTCTCAAAGGACTCCCCCTCCACGAGGACGAGGGTGTCGTCGGCGTAGCAGACGACGCTGACACCTGGTGGAAGCGTCGTCCGCAACACCGCGTCGTAGGCGAGGTTCCACAGGAGCGGCCCTAAGACCGAGCCCTGTGGAACGCCACACACCACATCCCTCTCCTCTATGCTCCCGTAGCGGCCCGGGTAGCATATGCTCCTGTCCGACAGGTAGTCAGCCAGCACGTTTTTTAGGTAGGCGGGCACCCGATGATAATCGAGTGCCGCCCCTATCGCTTCCCAGGGCAGAGAGTTGAAGGCGTTGACAATGTCAAGGCTTATAGCCAAGACAACTCTGCCCTGGGAGACGGCCTGCTCTGTGAGCGCTCGGACCCGAAGGATGGCATCCAGGGTCGAGCGCTGCCGTCTGAAGCCGAACTGACAGTCGGACAGGTCCGGGCCGCAACCCGCCAGGTGTCCGCTGAGACGAGACGCTAAGACACGCTCAAAGAGCTTGCCGGCCTCGTTCAGCAGACATATAGGCCTATAAGCCCCTGGCGAGTTTTCCGGTCGTCCCACTTTGTGCAGAAGCACGAGTTTTGCGGTTTTCCATACCGCGGGGAACCGGCCGACACGAAAGCAGCTGGTGAACAGCCGCTGCAGTCTCGCGCCCAAGACCGTTAGAGCCAGCACCCAGGCCCGTCCGGGGATACCATCGGGACCCGGGGCGGTGTTGCGTACGGCCAGGCGCTTGACTGCGCACTCCAACTCTGCCTGCGTGACGGCCAGTTCGTCTGCCCAGTCTGCAGGGCTCGGCGGTTGTCGAGGACTGCCGGGGCCTTCCAGGACCCTAGGGAACAGCGTGCCCACCACTGTGGTCACGAAGACGGGGTCAAGGGTCTCCGTTAGTGGGGGCACCCATGGGCGAAGCTTATTGAGCACCATCTTATACGGCCGTCCCCAGGGGTCTCTGTCGAGTCCCTCCAGCAGTTCCTTCCACTTGCCGGCCTTGCTGTCTGCGATTGCAGCCTGCAGTGCTATGGTTGCGTCCCGGTACTCCCGGTATCGCTCCTCCCGCTCCTCAGCACTGGCAGTACGACGCCTTCGAGCGCGTGTATAAAGGCGCCGGGAGCGCAAGCAGGCCGCTCGCAACTGGGCAATATGTCCCGTCCACCAATAGGCTGGGCCTTTGCGGCCGGGACAAACCCGCGGCATGGCTGTATTGCAAATCTCTGTCATTTCGGTTTGCAGTCCAGCAGCCTCCTCGTCTGGGCTGCGCTGTGAGTTGGGCTCGGCAGGTCCGTTCCATTCTGCGACGTGGGCGGCGGCGAGAAGCATATCTCGGTTAAGATGTTTTAACGCCCAACGTCGCAGGGGGCCGTCCCTTCGGTGACCTGGCTGGTTTGGCAGGTCGAAGGCCAAATGGATTAAGATGTGGCGGTGGTCTGATAGTGTTACCAGATCCTCCGCCACCCTCCAGCCGGTCACAAAGCGCTCGGCAGGTGGAGTCGCCCATGATAGGTCCACGACTGACTCCCCCTGCCAACGAACACAGGTACTGACGGCCCCACGGTTTAAAAGCCGAAGGTCCAGACCTGCAGCCCACTCCAGGGTGGTATCACCCTTGACGGAGTCGCGGCCGCTTCCCCAGACCCGCGAGTGGGCGTTAAAGTCGCCGAGCACTAGCACGGGACGAGGAAGGCAACCGCGAACGCAGCTTCCCACCCTGTCGAGGTAGCTTTCGAAAGCTGCCAGACTGCAATTTGGGGAGACGTAACAGCCCACGACTGCTAGGGGCCCCCATTCCACCGCGACCAAGCCAGGCTCCGCGTGAAGCCGGGTGCACGGGGTATCCCCGTTACCGCCTCCCCAGTATATGGCGACACTCCGAGAAATATCCCCGAACCAACGCGGATGGTCGGGGACATTGAAAGGTTCTGCAACCACTGCCATGGAGACAGAACGCTCTGCAATAGTCTGCAAGAGCAAATCCTGTGCTCCACGGCAGTGGTTGAGGTTCCCCTGAATGATTTCAAATGATGGAGACCTATGCATGCTGGGTCTCCATCATTTCCGCTGGCGGGGGATGGGACGAAGCGCTGACCGAAGCCGGCGCAGGCCCATCAACCCGGTTCGATGCGGGGGTGTTCGCCCGCTCGCTCCTCTTCTGGCCTCTTTTAGGAGGCGTGCATCGTTTGCTGCCCAGCCGGTGGTCAGACTTCCGGCCGAGTTCCGCGCAAACGACGCATTTTGGCGTCTGTACTACGCAATGGCGAGCCGTATGATTAGGCTCGCCACAAACGTAGCACAGCGCGCTACGGTCCACCGTGCTCCTGCACTGGTGTCTGGCGTGTCCAGACTCCAGGCATCGGTAGCATTGCAGTGGCCGCGCCTCCAGAGCGACCACGCGGGCGGACACCCACCCGATCTTGACTCGGCCTGCAGTGGCCAGCTTGCGGACTGCCATCACAGGGCAGCGCACCCACACCGTTCCCAGGGAGAAGGACCGTCGCCGGATCTCTCCCACTTTGACATCGCCGATGCCGCATTCACCGGCATCGGCGATGGCAGCAGCGACGTCCTGTTGGGTGACAGAGTCATCAAGATCTGTCACCCTCACCTCCCCGAGTTTTATGGGTCGCGCCACCCGCACGCCCATGACCCCTATTGCCTCCTGCAGCTTCGAGGCTAGAGCGACAGCCTTTTCGGCGCACTCCTCCCCCGCCACCTCCAGTAGGAGACCACCGTTGAGGGCCCGCTTCTGCCTCACTTCGGTGATCCCTACGTCCGCCAGTTTCACGCGTTCCTTGGCGGCCGCCATTGCCTGCGCGTAGGTGACCTCACTGCCTTCTGGCACAGTGATGGTCACCGCCGCCGTCTTCGGCGCCCTCGGGAGCCTTACTTTCCTCTTCCCTTTAGGCACCTTCCTTTTAGGCGCCGTATGGGCTTTAGGCGCCTGAGGAGCCTGAGCTCCCGATGGCGCTTTTGGCACTGGCCTTGAGGCCGTCCTCTGGCGAGCCGGGGCCGGTTGAGCGGTGGCTTTCCGGGTTTTTGCCCTGGACTTCCGGCTCACCACAGTGCTCCAGGTCTCCGCCTGCACTGCTTGCGGCTCAGCGGCCGGCGTTGCGTTCGGAGTGGCAGCCGGCGCAGAAGGTTGCCCCGTCTGCTTGCCGCTTTTTCCCTGCCCGGGCGGCGGGGGTTTGGCGGAGGAAGCCGGTGGAGCAGGGGACGGCTTCTTTCCTAGAGGGGGCCTCAGAGCCCTGTCTGGGAATAGCTCTGCCTTGAAGGCGGCCAGCTTCCCTTCAATAAGATTCCCCAGCCTTTCCATCAGGACCACGTCCGAGCTCCGACTCTCGGATGGTCCCGTGGGTGGTGGGCTGGGATCAGCCCGGCGTTCGGCCCGGAGAGCAGCCAGCTCCATCGAGAGGCTCTCCACCCTGCCGTTCAGCTCTGAGAGCTTAGAGCGGAGGAGGGCGTTCTCCTGCTCCAGGTTTGACCCTGACGCCCTCTGTGCCATCTCCAATGACGCCGCCTGTATATGGCGAACCGCCATCCTAAGGGCTCGCACAAACGTGCCCTTCAAGCGGCCGGACTTGTCGGCCACCTTTTCAATCGTTTCTAGGTTCTCGATTATGCGAGAACCTAGATCGCCTGTCGGATGTTGGGCCATCTCGCGACCCAGTTCCTCCACAGTAGGCAAAGAGGCCTTGGCGCGCGTCGTCGGCACTGGGACGCTAGGGTCCAGGAACCCTTCGTCGTCCCGTCCGTCTCGCGCAGGCTTGGCACTTTTACGTGCCGGCCTCTCGTCACTACTGCCCCCATGTGCGGGGAGCCTCTTTCTTGAGGCGACCGACGTGGCCCGACTGGCCGTGGACTGCCACGATATGGTGGACATCAGTGAGCAGTCCGAATCTTCATTATCTGAGGTGGCAGCGGACAAAAGCCCCGCCCTGCTCCTCGTTACTCTTTCCTGGGACGTCTCATTGTCAGACTCCCTTCCTCTTGCCGCTTCTCCTCTCCCTCTCTCCATCTCTCCCTCCTGAACATCGTTTTTTATTGGTGTTTGGTTAGATTTTTCCATTTTGATTCCCACGAATATGGGATGCAAATAACAGTCCATCCGGGCAGTGGCCCCGTACCCGGATAAGCCTAAATTTGTCTCCCGTCACTGGTGTCGGCTGGTGCCAGTGCCGGGGGACGCACTAGCGACTGGAGGCACAAGGCCCTTTACCGCCAGCCATTCAGCCCCTCGCGGTGCGCCGCCGCTTGAGCTTCGGGTAATTTTTTATAGAGGTTTTCTTCCTCGCAGTCAGGCCGGTTAAGGCGTGACCCTCGGTCCCGAGGCCGTGAGACATGTCCACGACACCCCATGTGGGATTACGATATGTGACGGTGGCCGGGATATATCCCTGCCTGCCCGAAGGTAGGGTAAGTACACATCGGGCCCGTCCTAGCGTCTCTTCCACTGCGTCCCCTGCCAAGACAGAGGGACGCGCGAAATACGCCGCCCCGCAGGTTCTCTGCCACCGCTCAGTAACCTGTCCACGGATAAAATCAACGTCGACGAAAGTTACTGAGCGGGCCCGGGGTGCACCACGAGGAGGTGACCTGCTCGCACCCCAACCTAACCTAACCTAACCTAACCTAACCTAACCTAACCTAACCTAACCTAACCTAACCTAACCTAACCTAACCTAACCTAACCTAACCTAACCTAACCTAACCTAACCTAACCTAACCTAACCTAACCTAACCTAACCTAACCTAACCTAACCTAACCTAACCTAACCTAACCTAACCTAACCTAACCTAACCTAACCTAACCTAACCTAACCTAACCTAACCTAACCTAACCTAACCTAACCTAACCTAACCTAACCTAACCTAACCTAACCTAACCTAACCTAACCTAACCTAACCTAACCTAACCTAACCTGACCTAACCTAACCTAACCTAACCTAACCTAACCTAACCTAACCTAACCGTAAAGAAATTTCTTTATTTTATTGATTTAAAGCTTTTCCCGACTAAATTTTTCGGCTTTTACTATTCGGATCTGTTAAACACACGATTATATACAGTTTTCACTCAAATAAATTGCATATTTTTGGTTTTATAGATACTTTAAATTTCAACAAATATCAAATTAAAAATCTGATATAACTATCAAATTTTGTACAAATCTTTCACTTTTTGGAATTCGAAAAATCAATACTGACGCGACCTATCATTTGGCATAAAAAATTTTGAAATCAGTTTAATACTTTTTGGATAATCATCGAAATTTTGAAAAATTTAAATTCACTATAAGTCCGGCGTTTTCGCGTCTTTTCGGAAAATTTTCACTGGAAACTTATTATTTCGTGCCCCCGCATCCATTGACACCACTCCACCTGGTTTCCGGCCGAAAATAAAAAAGTTAGGCCCGTCGCCCACCCTATTTTCTTTGCTTAACCACCTAGGGTTCGCCCAAGGTCAAACCAAAATTTTATTTATTGACTGTGGCTGCTGCGCAGCCTTAAGTACACGTCCGGGTAGTCATATACATCCTGTTTTGACCACAGTCGTAGCAGAGACTTTAGGACACTACGTAGGTTTTACGTAATACGCTTTTAATTGACTAAATTAACTAAAATATTTAAATTTTGTTTTGTTGTCTGGAGTAGCCCTATACACTACTCCGGCCTTATCCCATAAACATTGACAGCTGCTGTGCGGCCAAATTAGCTTAATTAATTAACTTGTATCCCCTAGGAGAACTTACAGGATGTACCGGACGCCCGCCAAGACCTCCCAAAAAGCCGGCACACTTGAATTTGAGAGCATCCGCCGCACCCCTGAGATGGCGCCGCAGGTCCGGGGCGCCTCCGTGCGCAGAAGCATCGGGGAGTGGGAAGCAGGGAGAAAAAATTCACCAACTGTTTCTCCCTTGCTTCCCAAAAATCGATCTCCTGCTCCCACATCATCTGGGCAGCAGCTTCAGACTTGCGGAGGGGGCCGCCCTACTACCGGCGGAAGGGTTGCGGAGGCGAGGGCATGCCTGACTAGAGCGAAGACCCTCCTTGGCCAGTCACGTAACATTAAAACAGAGATCAAAAATGATGTTATGCATATACTGGATAGGCTGTACGGGCTGGTCAAGGAGGGGGAGAATACCTCCTTAAATAAGACAGAAAAAACTGCCCTCGTCGCCGAGAGCGCACCTTTGGCTCCAGCCTTGACAACAACATCCGATGAAAAGCTGGAGGAAATGCATACCCTCTTGCGGAGCAATGACGCAGCCCTGCGAAAAATCCAGGAGACTGTCGAGAAGCAGGGTGAGGACCTTCAACACCTGCTTGGAGCTACGAAGAGCTACGCGAGTGCAGTGACCTGTCAGCCTACAGGGAATATTCCCGGAAGGCCAAAGGCACTGCACTCGTTGGCGATTACTTCGTGTAGCGAAACCGATACAGGTGATGAGGTCCTCACCAAGCTGAGGCAGTCCCTGGGTGCAAAAGAGGACGGCCTCCGGGTCGAGAGAATTAAAAAAGCGAAAGATGCGAAAGTGATTGTCAGTTGCAGCACGGAGGCAGAACGGAGGCGGGTCGCTGCGAAAATCCGGGACGCAGGGGGACACCTTAAAGTAGAGGACATACAAAACAGGGACCCACTCCTCCTCCTCAGAGGCGTCCTGTCCTATAACACGGACGAAGACATAATGGGCGCTCTGAGGAGGCAGAATGGCTCTCTCTTTAAAGACCTCGACGAGGCCGACGTGAGGGTGGAGTTTCGATTTCGCAAGAAGACCCGAAATCCTCACGCCGGCCACGTCGTCCTACGGGTGTCTCCCCAAATCTGGCGGCGAGCACTGGACGCAGGGGTGGTCTACATCGACCTACAAAGGGTCCGGGTTGAAGACCAATCGCCCCTGGTCCAGTGCTCGCGGTGCCTGGGGTACGGCCACAGTAAGCGGTTCTGCACCGAGAAGGTGGACAAGTGCAGCCACTGTGGCGGGCCCCACGTGCGCTCGGATTGCACCGACCTTGCAGACGGCTTGGAGCCCTCGTGCTGCAACTGCACACACGCGAAACAGGAAAAGGCAGATCATAACGCCTTCGCCGACCACTGCCCAATTCGCAGAAAATGGGACGCTCTCGCCCGGAGGTCCATTGCATATTGCTAAGAATGTCGTTTCTAACACCAGGAGAAGACATCTAAACATCTCGACGTGCTCAGCAAAACCAAATATCAACATAATTAATTGCAAAATTTTGGCAATTGAGTCCGGGTTTGTTGACACAAAATCAGACCAATGTGCACCTAATTCCAAAATTATTCTAATATACAAAACCAATATATTCATTATTAAAGTTAAGATATTATATAAAATAATAATACTGTGGAAAAAGTTTTGGTACAAAATTGAAATACAAAATCATAAATGCGGCTTAAATTCTAAAATAAATAAAATAATATCAAGTAAAATCAAAATAATCTGGTTGAGCACGCCGATGAGAAAAGTAATGCTAGAAAGTAATATTAAAAAAGTAAATAAAGATATATTTGGCACATTATTTGGGAAAAATTTCAGTATAATTATATATGGAAAGTATATCATATTTAGTATAAACTTTGCATATATACACAGACACAAATAAATAAGTAAATAAGTAGTAATAATTAAACCCAAAAATTTGTATTCTACTATATATATTTATATATATATGAAGGCAATACAAAAATATAGGAAATCATTTTAAAAAACAGGCTTGTAAACACCCATCCAACCACCTCAAAATTTTTAAATAAAAACTAGCATTCAACTCATAAAGTATCTAAGGTCTCCTGCCCCCATGCCGGAGGAAACTTGGCGGGAAACATTTAAAAAAAAAAAAAAAAAAAAAAAAAAAAAAACCTAACCTAACCTAACCTAACCTAACCTAACCTAACCTAACCTAACCTAACCTAACCTAACCTAACCTAACCTAACCTAACCTAACCTAACCTAACCTAACCTAACCTAACCTAACCTAACCTAACCTAACCTAACCTAACCTAACCTAACCTAACCTAACCTAACCTAACCTAACCTAACCTAACCTAACCTAACCTAACCTAACCTAACCTAACCTAACCTAACCTAACCTAACCTAACCTAACCTAACCTAACCTAACCTAACCTAACCTAACCTAACCTAACCTAACCTAACCTAACCTAACCTAACCTAACCTAACCTAACCTAACCTAACCTAACCTAACCTAACCTAACCTAACCTAACCTAACCTAACCTAACCTAACCTAACCTAACCTAACCTAACCTAACCTAACCTAACCTAACCTAACCTAACCTAACCTAACCTAACCTAACCTAACCTAACCTAACCTAACCTAACCTAACCTAACCTAACCTAACCTAACCTAACCTAACCTAACCTAACCTAACCTAACCTAACCTAACCTAACCTAACCTAACCTAACCTAACCGTAAAGAAATTTCTTTATTTTATTGATTTAAAGCTTTTCCCGACTAAATTTTTCGGCTTTTACTATTCGGATCTGTTAAACACACGATTATATACAGTTTTCACTCAAATAAATTGCATATTTTTGGTTTTATAGATACTTTAAATTTCAACAAATATCAAATTAAAAATCTGATATAACTATCAAATTTTGTACAAATCTTTCACTTTTTGGAATTCGAAAAATCAATACTGACGCGACCTATCATTTGGCATAAAAAATTTTGAAATCAGTTTAATACTTTTTGGATAATCATCGAAATTTTGAAAAATTTAAATTCACTATAAGTCCGGCGTTTTCGCGTCTTTTCGGAAAATTTTCACTGGAAACTTATTATTTCGTGCCCCCGCATCCATTGACACCACTCCACCTGGTTTCCGGCCGAAAATAAAAAAGTTAGGCCCGTCGCCCACCCTATTTTCTTTGCTTAACCACCTAGGGTTCGCCCAAGGTCAAACCAAAATTTTATTTATTGACTGTGGCTGCTGCGCAGCCTTAAGTACACGTCCGGGTAGTCATATACATCCTGTTTTGACCACAGTCGTAGCAGAGACTTTAGGACACTACGTAGGTTTTACGTAATACGCTTTTAATTGACTAAATTAACTAAAATATTTAAATTTTGTTTTGTTGTCTGGAGTAGCCCTATACACTACTCCGGCCTTATCCCATAAACATTGACAGCTGCTGTGCGGCCAAATTAGCTTAATTAATTAACTTGTATCCCCTAGGAGAACTTACAGGATGTACCGGACGCCCGCCAAGACCTCCCAAAAAGCCGGCACACTTGAATTTGAGAGCATCCGCCGCACCCCTGAGATGGCGCCGCAGGTCCGGGGCGCCTCCGTGCGCAGAAGCATCGGGGAGTGGGAAGCAGGGAGAAAAAATTCACCAACTGTTTCTCCCTTGCTTCCCAAAAATCGATCTCCTGCTCCCACATCATCTGGGCAGCAGCTTCAGACTTGCGGAGGGGGCCGCCCTACTACCGGCGGAAGGGTTGCGGAGGCGAGGGCATGTCTGACTAGAGCGAAGACCCTCCTTGGCCAGTCACGCAACATTAAAACAGAGATCAAAAATGATGTTATGCATATACTGGATAGGCTGTACGGGCTGGTCAAGGAGGGGGAGAATACCACCTTAAATAAGACAGAAAAAACTGCCCTCGTCGCCGAGAGCGCACCTTTGGCTCCAGCCTTGACAACAACATCCGATGAAAAGCTTGAGGAAATGCATACCCTCTTGCGGAGCAATGACGCAGCCCTGCGAAAAATCCAGGAGACTGTCGAGAAGCAGGGTGAAGACCTTCAACACCTGCTTGGAGCTACGAAGAGCTACGCGAGTGCAGTGACCTCTCAGCCTACAGGGAATATTCCCGAAAGGCCAAAGGCACTGCACTCGTTGGCGATTACTTCGTGTAGCGAAACCGATACAGGTGATGAGGTCCTCACCAAGCTGAGGCAGTCCCTAGGCGCAAAAGAAGAGGGCCTCCGGGTCGAGAGAATTAAAAAAGCGAAAGATGCGAAAGTGATTGTCAGTTGCAGCACGGAGTCAGAACGGAGGCGGGTCGCTGCGAAAATCCGGGACGCAAGGGGACACCTTAAAGTAGAGGATATACAGAACAGGGACCCACTCCTCCTCCTCAGAGGCGTCTTGTCCTATAACACGGACGAAGACATATTGGGTGCTCTGAGGAGGCAGAATGGCTCTCTTTTTAAAGACCTCGACGAGGCCGACGTGAGGATGGAGTTTCGATTTCGCAAGAAGACCCGAAATCCTCACGCCGGCCACGTCGTCCTACGGGTGTCTCCCCAAATCTGGCGGCGAGCACTGGACGCAGGGGTGGTCTACATCGACCTACAAAGAGTCCGGGTTGAAGACCAATCGCCCCTGGTCCAGTGCTCGCGGTGCCTGGGGTACGGCCACAGTAAACGGTTCTGCACCGAGAAGGTGGACAAGTGCAGCCACTGTGGCGGGCCCCACGTGCGCTCGGATTGCACCGACCTTGCAGACGGCTTGGAGCCCTCGTGCTGCAACTGCACACACGCGAAACTGGAAAAGGCAGATCATAACGCCTTCGCCGACCACTGCCCAATTCGCAGAAAATGGGACGCTCTCGCCCGGAGGTCCATTGCATATTGCTAAGGATGTCGTCTCTAATACCAGGAGAAAACATCTAAAGATCTCGACGTGCTCAGCAAAACCTCACACAAATATCAACATAATTATTTGCAAAATTTTAGCAATTGAGTCCGGGTTTGTTGACACAAAATCGGACCAATGTGCACCTAATTCCAAAATTATTTTAATATTCAAAATCGATAAATTAATTATTAAAGTTAAGAAATATAACATAATTGTATCGTGGAAAAAACTTTGGAACAAAATTAAAGTATATAATCATAAATGCGACTTAAATTCTAAAATAAATAAAGTAATATCAATTAAAATCATAAAAATCTGGTTGAGCACGCCGATGAGGAAAGAAATGCTAGTAAGTTTTATTAAAAAAGTTAATAAAGATATATTTGGCATATTTTTAGGAACTAAATTCAGTATAAAAATATATGGAAAGTATATAATTACTATAAACTTTGCATATTATACACACATACAAATAGGGAACACAAAATAAACAGTAAAATTAGTAATAATAATAAAGCCTAAAATTTGTATTCTACTATATATATTATGACATATATATGAAGGCAATACAAAAACAAAGGTAATAATTTAAAACATGCTTGTATACACCCACCCAACCACCTCAAAATTTTTATTAAAACTAGCATTCAAACTCTTAGAGTAACTAAGGTCTCCTGCCCCCATGCCGGAGGAAACTTGTTTTTAAAAAAAAAAAAAAAAAAAAAAAAAAAAAAAAAAAAAAAAAAAAAAAAAAAAAAACCTAACCTAACCTAACCTAACCTAACCTAACCTAACCTAACCTAACCTAACCTAACCTAACCTAACCTAACCTAACCTAACCTAACCTAACCTAACCTAACCTAACCTAACCTAACCTAACCTAACCTAACCTAACCTAACCTAACCTAACCTAACCTAACCTAACCTAACCTAACCTAACCTAACCTAACCTAACCTAACCTAACCTAACCTAACCTAACCTAACCTAACCTAACCTAACCTAACCTAACCTAACCTAACCAGTCGCATTCGAATGCTCGTACCGAACGCAGCAAAACCGCACGTGCTCCGTACAAAAAAATCAATAACTTCGGATATTCTCAACCGATTTGCGCGAAATAAACGTCTTTGGATGCAGTTTAGTGCAGTGCAGTGGAGTGATATACTTGTGAAACAGGATCTGTACACCTTCCTGAAGAAAACAGCGAAAAACCTCCAACCAGACACGTGTTTAGAGGTTAAGTAACTCTATTTCACCAGTTTTTTCAAAACGCTGACGGAACGAGATCGATACCCCCACTTTTTTATTGCACCATCCAGTGAAGGCAGGTTGCCCCCACCATCTGGCACCAAGAAACTGAAATTTGGATCGCGCTTTCAGAAGTTATTACGGATTTTACAAAAACCACGTGGGCCTGAAAAACGAAACCAGAAGAGGTACGACCCTGAAAATTGGACAATCAACAGAGGCAAGAAAAGAAGTACATCTGGCGGCATCAGAATAATTTTATGTAGTAAGGTTATTTTAATAATAATAATTAAAGTTAACAACTTTGGACCTTAATAACTCTGGTGTTTTTTGGAATTTCACAAAACGGCAATTGCTATCTTTGGCGCGCTTATTTGGTCTACAAGGAAGCAAAATTCAAAATTAAATTTCAGCAAAAACTAAGTCACTGAAATTAAAAAACTGAAAAACTTGTATTTTCAGTTTTTCCGAAGCCATCGTGAAAAAATTTACTCATATTGTAATTAGATATTAAAGACCTTATATTATTAATTATATACAAATTTTTTCAGAATTTTCAGGCCCATAGTTTTAAAGTTATTAAATTTTTAATGTTTTTTCCATAAATAATATAAAATAATCAAAAATTCAAAATTTTAACTGTGTAACCTGTTTCGGATACCCATTTGGCATATTATAAACCCAAAACTAGGGCTCTGTATTCCTAAAATTAAAGAAAGTCAACATTTTTACCATTTTTGTTTTCAGGGTAAAAATTTTTAAAGTGTTGTATCTTGTAAACTAAAAGTGCTAGGGATTTGCGGTTTCAACTGCTGAATGCGGCTTAATTTTAAGAAGCTATATTGAGTGTTTTCAGGCGATTATAATCCTGAAAAAATTTTCAGCCTGAAACTCCAATCAGAAAACGCGTCAAGTGGGGCCTATATCGGGAGTGAAAACCCCGTGTCGCTCCGACTTTTTAAACCGGAGATATAGCCCGCCAAAGTCGGAGTTTGACGTTAGGCCGCCATCTTGTTTTATTTTGATTAATTATAGCTCGGAAACCAGAAGGCTTAGGAAGCTGCGGACTTCAGATTTGGAGTCAGGAGGGCTTATATCACCCAGCCCGTGGGGTTTCAGGCTGATTAGACACCATCAATTTCAGGGTCCCTGAAAGCTGAAAAATCGTTTAGAGGAGATTGAGGCGACTCTAGAGAACCCAAACTCGGGTGGTCTGCGGCCAAAAGCGAGGTAGCTATCACTGTTTTAAAAGTGACTTTGACATCTACGGCGGCCATTTTGGTTTTCTTTACGCGCCCATAGCTCCCGAACGGTAGGTCGCAGAAAGCCAGGGTTTTCGGCGTTGTGCTGGACTGACCATCCTGAACCAGCTAGAGACACGATTTTCAGGTTTCAGGACTCAAAAATTTTCAGGCCTGAAAACGGGCTTCAACGATTGAGCTCGGAGAGCACTGCTAGGCGCCCAAAACCCGGTGAAAATCGGCCCACCCGTTCCGGAGATAATCAATTTTACCATTTTGGGTAATCGGTTTTGGTAATTACCATAAAATTTTAAACACCTATATCTCCGAAACCTGTGCGAATAGGGTACCCGAGTTTGGGGTCGTTGGGTTGGGCTTGAAGAGCTCTACACGTTGAACATATAGAATTGACTCTAGGTAGAGAAAAAATTTGCACCACTAATTTATTTTAATTTTATTTTATTGTAAATTGTTTTAAAGTCTGGATTATTATTATTTTTCTGCGTTTTGAAAATCAACTTTAACAAAGTGACCTGTAGTATATAGACGCTCTCTTACTCTACTTTGCTCTACCTTCATTGCTTAATTTTATTTCTTCCGCTGTATAGTTTAAGGCACAGACTCTACTAGACAGGGCAGTCTAGGACCAGGGGTCCGGTACGGATTCCTATTAATTATTTTAAATTGACCCGTATTATTACTACTATATTATAAAACTTATACAAACTTTTATTAAACTTTAATTACATTGTATTATTATTTTATTGTATTTTATTGTGATTTTCGTGTAATTTTCTTTTTTGACAACGACAGCGGTGACATATATATTATAATAAAATTATTAAAAAACGTGTAAAATTACAAGACGGGAGTAACCTTTTACATTACTCCAGACAATAGCTGCTGTGCGGCCAAATATATAAATATTGTTTATTAAATTGACGAGGCCTCCAACATGTTTGGCTTTAGGACTCCTGCCAAACCCCGTAAAACGGAATCAGCGGAGCCTGAGCGCACCCCCGAGAATGACACTGCGAAACAAAGCACGTCCGTCCGACGTAGTATCGGAGAGTGGGAAACCGGAAAGGTTAAATCAGCACTGAATACACGCGCAGATGCACCTGAAACCACTTCCATATCAAGTAAAGACTCCCTCCAGTCTCTCCAGTCGCCGGAAAAAACACGAACCGCCACCCACAATGCACAAACTTTGTCAAAGTCGCCGACAAATAAGGAAATACCTGACTCCATTCCTAAAACATCTAAGCCTAAAAGTCAGTCCCCGGCAAAACCGCACACCATCACCGGAAAATCCCAAGCACCACCCAGTCCGCAGCGGCAAACAAGTAGAACGAGCACCACTCCCACAACAGCAGGGACCTCTGGAAAACCAGCAGCTATGCCCCGTATTGTTACCGGAAAAGCACAGGCACCGGCATCCCAGACTGCACAAACGGCCAAATGTGAGATCACCCCCACAACATCTGGGAGAAATGGCCAGTCCCAGACAAAATCCCTCACTGACACGCAAGGGAGAGTTGCAGAAGCAAGGGCATGTGCTTCCAAAGGCAAATCCCTTCTAAACCAGTCTCGGAACATTAAAACCGAAATAAAGACCGAAGTCTCAAATATAATCCAGAGACTGTTCGAGCTGGTAAAGGAGGGAGAGCAATGCCGAAAATCAGAAACAGGGGAGAAGAAAACCGCAACAGAAAATACGAGCATGAAGGAAAACCAGGTACCAACAAAACTGGATGAGATACACCTTCTACTTGGGAACAATAACCAAGCGTTGAAGGATATCCAAGAGAACCTAAGGAAGCAAAGTGAGGACCTCCTACACCTTGTCAGGGCGAGTAGGACATACGCAAATGTAGTGGCTGCTCAACCAAACGGGCTTATACCCGAAAGGAGAGCGCCACTGCATTCGATAGCGGTAACGTCCGAGAGCGAGACCGACACGGGAGAAGAGGTCCTCACAAAGGTAAGAAACTCCTTGGAAGCGCGAGAGGGTGGCCTGAAGATAGAGAGGGTTAAAAAGAAGAAGGATGCAAAGGTCATAATTAGCCTTAAGACAGAGGCGGACCGAGACAAAATAGCTACAAAAATAAGAGAGTCGGGGAGACACCTGAAAGTAGAGGAGATGAAGAACAGAGACCCGCTCCTCCTCCTCAAGGCTGTCCTGTCCTTCAATACGGATGGGGACATATTGGGCGCACTGAGGAGGCAGAACGGGTTTCTGTTTAAGGATCTCGACGTGGCCGACGAGAGGGTGGAAGTCTGCTTCCGTAAAAAGACTAGAAACCCTCACGCTGGCCACGTAGTACTTAGGGTGTCTCCCATAATATGGCGGCGAGCCCTTGAAGCAGGATCTGTCTATATAGACCTTCAACGAATAAAAGTGGAGGATCAATCGCCGCTAATTCAGTGCTCGAAGTGCTTGGGATACGGTCATGGACGGCGATTTTGCAAAGATAAAGAGGAACTCTGTAGTCACTGTGGTGGACCACACCATGGCAAAGATTGCCCAGACAGAGAGTTGGGAGAGCCACCACAGTGCGTAAATTGCACAAAGGCTAAAATAGAAAACCGCTGGCACAATGCATTTAGTACAGAGTGCCAAGTAAGAAGGAAGTGGGACGCAATAGCCAGAGACTCGGTGTCCTACTGCTAAGGGCAACCCTGATGTCACCCACAGGTATAACATCATACAAGCAAACCTCCAACGAAGCCAGCTAGCCACCAATGAAGTGCTACTAGAAGCGGAAAAGCGAAAGGTGGCAGCTGTGCTTATCCAGGAGCCCTATGTAGGTAACACGAAAAAACTGAAGGCCTACAGAGGAGTGAGGGTGTTCCAGAGCTCTAGCATAGGAGAGGGCACTGTAAAAGCCGCTATTGTAATTCTCGATAGCGGACTGGACGTCATACAGTGCCCAGAACTAACCACAAATAACATCGTAGTGGTTAGGATCCGAACTAGAGCCTGGACGATCACCCTTGTGTCGTATTACTTTGAGCCCGACCAACCAATTGAACCCTATCTAGAAAAGTTGAAAGCCATAAGTAATGCGACACAGGGACGCCTAATCGTTGGAGGGGACGCAAATGCAAAGAGCACCTGGTGGGGCAGCAACGCAGAGGACACCCGAGGAGAGGCAATGCACGGAGGACTAACTGAAATGAGCCTAAACGTACTTAACAATGGACACATTCCCACTTTCGACACGATTCGCGGGGGTAAACGGTACAGCAGCCATGTCGACGTAACGGCCTGCACGGATGATATTCTGAGTCTAGTCGAGGATTGGCGAGTGGTCGAGAGTCTCACGAGCTCGGACCACAACGGCATACTTTTTGGAATTAACTTGGAAAAATCAGAAGGTATAAAAATTGAGAGAACTACCCGAAAATACAATACTAAAAAAGCAAACTGGAGCCAGTTTCATGAGAAACTGGCCCAGTTTATGATAGAGAAAAATTTAAATTTAATTGCATTAGGAAAAATCACAAATACAGTAGAATTAGAGCAGGAAATACAAAAATATTCGGACACAATCTTAAAAACATGTGATGAAATCATACCTATTAAAAAACAAAAAGAAAAGCTTACTGTGCCGTGGTGGTCCCAGCAACTCGCGGACTCAAAGAAGGAGCTCGATAGACGAAGGCGCAGAATCAGAAATGCAGCGCCGCGACGGAGGCAAGCTGTTGTACAAAATTACCTGGAGCAAAAGGAGAAATACGAAACAGAGGTCCAAAAAGCGATAACAGATAGTTGGAAGGAGTTTTGCGGTAGACAGAATAGGGAAGGGATGTGGGAAAGCATCTATAGGGTGATTGGGAGGACAATGAAAAGAGAGGAGGACATACCGCTGGTGGCTGACGGTAGGACACTGGATGAAGAAGACTCAGTTAAGCTACTGGCGGAGGTCTTTTACCCAAAAGACGACGAAGGCTGCGACAATACCGTTCACAAAGAAACACGGATCAAAGCCAATGAACTAAATAAAGTCTATCAAAACGGCGACGACCCACCGTTTTCTCCAAAAGAATTGGATGTCGCAGCAAACTCGTTCAACCCCAAAAAGGCACCGGGTGCTGACGGGCTCACCGCGGACATATGCGCGAAGGCAATAGGGACGAACCCGGGCTACTTCCTGGCTCTCCTCAATAAGTGCCTGGCTTTCCATTACTTCCCCAAGACATGGAAGACCGCGACGGTAGTGGTATTAAGGAAGCCAGGGAAGGATACCTACACCTCCCCAAAATCATACAGGCCAATTGGCCTATTACCTGTTCTCGGAAAAATCTTTGAGAAGATGCTGGTGGCCCGACTGAAATATCATACTTTGTCCAGGATTAGTACTCGCCAGTTTGGCTTTATGCCGCAAAGGAGCACCGAGGACGCCCTCGTCACGCTAATAAACCATGTACGCGGAAAGATCGGCGCAAAGAGACTGGTAACACTGGTCTCATTGGATATTGAGGGCGCCTTCGACAGTGCATGGTGGCCGGTGATCAAGGTCAGACTGGCTGAGGAAAAGTGCCCGGAAAAGCGCCGCGCTTTTCCTGCGAGTGGGGCACCGCACGCCATTACATGATAAGTTTGTCGGCTTAATAACTCAGAAACGGTGCGTCGTAGAGCAAATCTGAGTGAATTTTGTTGTCTGGGTGACAAGCGATAGTAAGGGTGGACTATCCATACCACATACTCCGAAGACCAGGGGACCAGGTTTTTCGGCTTCGAGCTGAATAACTCCTCAACGGAGAAAGGCTGCTCTTCTACGAAAGCGACATCACCTAGAGGACCACGAGACCTACATCACTCGCTAAAGAACTCCGAAGAAAGACATCACCAGGAGCCAGCAGAGACCATCATCCTCCAAGATACATCAAATAGACTTTTCACCCCCTTCCCCTAATCCTAGAGGGTTGAAACTTGGTAGAAACTATTTTTTCATCGCCCCGTGCAATAATAATAAGTTACTTTTAGTCTAACTGTTAAAATAAAAAACTTTTTTTTCGAATTAAATTACGTAAATTAAACAGTGAAATCAACATAACTCCCCCATTCTTGTAACTAGAGACGTGAAATTTTGGTACAACCTTACTCTTGCCATTCTAAAGCGAAATTAGTGGTGAACCATCGATACCACGTACCCCGAAGACCAGGGGACCAGGTTTTTCGGCTTCAAGCTGAATAACTCCTCAACGGAGTTAGGCTGCTCTTCGACGAAGGTGACATCACCTAGAGGACCACGAGAACTACACCACTCGCCCAAGAACCTCAGTGAAATACAACACCAGGAGCCAGCAGGGACCATCATCACCCAAGATAAAGTAAATAGACTTTTCACCCCCTTCCCCTAATCCTAGAGGGTTGAAACTTGGTAATAACAATTTTTCATCACCCAGTACAATATTAATAAGATAGTTTTAGTATACTTGTTAAAATAAAAAACTTTTTTCTGAATTATAATTACGTAAATTAAATAATAAAGTCAACATAACTCATTCATTCCTGTAATTAGAAGGGTAAAATTTTGGTACAAACTTCCTCTTACTATTCTTCATATTATACGTATAAAAAATTTAGTTCAACCCTCACAACTTTAATAACAAATTTAATAATATAACATAAAGAGAACTTTTATTATACTGGTTCATAGTTTTACCTCTTTTAACTGTGTCTTACTTTATATGTTAAATATATAATTAATCGTACTATTCCGTGTTATATAAATACATACAACGATATTTTACTAAATTGTGCACCGATTTATATGCTCTAACTTTTATTTAACTGTGTTTTTTGTGTTTTTTGTGTTTTTATGTGTTTTTGTGTAATATAAATAATAGGAAAGTGGACTTGGCAATAAATACCTCACCGAACATATATATGTACATGATTCAAAAATAGTCATCGGAAATTAAAACGTTTATTTCCCTTTTTACTTAACTATAATAACTATAACTTTTATAAACCTTCACACCAATAACGTTAAAAACAAACCGCAATGGAGAAACCCGGACACTCGGAGGAACCACAATCAAACAATGAAATACAAAATACTCCATCAACACCGATGCCCACAGTTCAAAACAATATAGGAGAAGAAGAGGAAGCAGCAATAAAATTACAACCTCCATCAACCACCATCGAAAATAAATCAACTGAAAGTCTAAAGGCCACTAAATCACAATCACAAACATCAGGACAGGCAGCAAAAAAGAAAACCTCCGCCGAAAGCAACCGTATCCTGGAGGCTCGGGCATGCCTTAATAAGGCCAAGCTTCTCCTGGGTCAGTCAAGAAATATAAAGACCGAGATTAAAACGGACGTCATTCAGGCTATTGATAAATTGTACCAATTAGTGAAAGAAGCGGAAACCGAAAAAAAAGGAAATAACAGCGCCGAAACGTCAAACAAAGAAATCTGTCAAAAAACCAATACAGACACTTGTAACACCATCGACGTAGAGAAACAGTATGCAGAGGTTCATGCCCTGCTTAAACAAAACACCGAAACGCTTAATGAAATAAAAGACAAGCTAACATTGCAGTCGGAAGGACTAGAAAATATAAAAAGCATCACAAAAAGTTATGCGAGTGTAGTAGCAGGATCAACAGTAGCAAGACCAGACACAATGAAGACGACAGCACTACACTCCATAGCGATCACATCCAACAACGAAACTGACACAGGCGAGGAGGTACTGAGCCAAGTCAGAAAAATAGTAAGCGCAAAGGAAAAAGGCCTTAAATTTGAAAAAGTTAAAAAAGCAAAAGACAGAAAGGTGATCCTGAGCTGCAGTACAGAGGCCGAATGCTGTAAAGTTGCAGAAACCTTTAAGGAAGCGGGGGGGGCAATGAAAATCGAGACCCTTAAGAATAGGGACCCACTCCTGCTCCTCAAAGACGTATTCAACTATAACAGCGATGAAGATGTACACAATGCCCTAAGAAAACAGAACAGCAGTTTGTTTAAAGATCTCAGTGAGGACGACGTGAGGGTAGAAATACGTTATCGCAAGAAAACAAGAAACCCTCACGTCAGCCACATTGTCCTTACAGTGTCTCCCAAAATATGGCAGCGGGCGCTGGGCGCGGGGGTGGTCTACATAGACCTCCAAAGGATCCGGGTGACAGACCAATCTCCACTCGTACAGTGCTCGCAATGTCTTGGGTATGGTCACAGCAGAAGATTCTGTAAGGACAATGTGGAGAAATGTAGTCACTGTGGAGGGCCACACCTTAGAAACGAATGTAACCAAGCGGCGAACATGGGGCCAAAGTGCTGCAACTGTAGCATAGCCAAACTTGATCGAATAGACCATAATGCATTCAGCGACGACTGCCCCATTAGAAAAAAATGGGATGCGATAGCTCGGTCCACAGTTGCATATTGCTAAAGGCAGCCCAAACCAACACTTAGCAAATAACCCACCCACTTCAATTAGACCGCTACTTGTGGCCCAGGCCAACCTGCAAAGGAAGGCCTTGGCCACAAATGAACTATTAATAGAAGCAAAACAAAGAGGTGTTTCCTTTGCTCTGATCCAGGAGCCATATGTGGGTCGGTCCGGTATCATGAAGGACTATAAGGGAGCGAAGGTTTTCCAGGATGCTGGACAAGGAGAAGGGGCAGTAAAGGCAGCAATTGCGGTCTTAAATGGTGACCTTGACGCCATGATGTACCCGAAACTCACCACAAAAAACATCGTGGTGGTGAGGATCCGGACCAGCACCTGGGACCTCAACATAGTCTCTGTTTACTTTGAGCCGGATCAACCCTTGGGGCCATACCTGGATCAGTTAAAGGAAATAGTAGATGAAATAGGACCTACAAAAATAATTATAGGGGGGGATATAAACGCAAAAAATATCTGGTGGGGCAGTGATATAATAGACCACAGGGGAGATGAGCTGGCTGGTGTTCTAGAAGAACTGGGACTACAGGTACTCAATGTCGGCGACACGCCTACCTTCGACACTGTTAGAGGAAGCAAAGTATACACCAGCTTCGTAGACATCACGGCGTGCTCCTCGGACTTGTGGGGATGCGTGGAGGATTGGCAGGTCGAGGAAGGTCTCACAAGCTCGGACCATAATGGTATACTGTTTAAGATCAAACTGCAAAAAGGAAAGGGAATGAATGTCAAGCGCACCACCAGGATATTTAATACGAAAAAAGCCAATTGGACAGAATTTAAAGAAAAATTAACTAAATTAAAACTAGAAAATAACATAAATATTCAAGAAATCCAGAACATAAAAACCAAAACCGAAATAGATGAATTTACTGAAAATTTGCAAAAAACAATGTGGTGCGCTTGCACTCAAACAATACCCATGAAAAAGAGTAATGAGAAACTTACCGTACCATGGTGGTCCAAAGAGCTCGAGAACATGAAGAGGGAAGTAGCAACCAGAAAGAGGCGAATCCGCTGCGCAGCCCCAATCCGTAGAGCAAAAGTCGTCGACGAGTACCTGAAGGCAAAAGAAGAGTATGAAAATGAGGCCAAACAAGCTCAAATTGGGAGCTGGAAAGCCTTTTGTGAAAAACAGGACAAAGAGGGTCTCTGGGAAGGGATATACAGAGTAATCGGAAAAACAACAAAAAGGCAAGAGGATCTGCCCTTGACACAGAATCTGGCGGGTGCGGGCCTGAATGACTCAGCTAAAATCTTGGCAGAGACCTTTTATCCCGACGACATAGAAAGCGAGGACGACCCCGACCACCGCAGGATTCGAGAATTAGCTGAAACATGGAATGATAGTGAACAAGACATGCATGAACCACCATTCACCGAGGTGGAAATGAATACTGCGGTGGAAGGATTTAATCCGAAAAAAGCTCCGGGATTAGACGGATACACAGTGGACATCTGTGGCCATACAATCAACCACGACCCAAAATTAGTCCTGGCACTTTTTAACAAGTGCCTAACGCTAGGACATTTTCCAAAAATATGGAAAGAGGCTACAGTCGTGGTGCTGCGTAAGCCGGGAAAAGCGGACTATACGGTCCCTAAGTCATACAGGCCCATCGGATTGTTACCAGTCATGGGCAAGATCTTCGAAAGAATAATAGTGACCAGGCTAACATGGCACCTAGTACCTAAACTTAGTACTCGCCAATATGGCTTTATGCCCCAGAAAAGCACTGAGGACTCCCTCTATGACTTGATGCAATACATAAAAAGCAAAATAAATCAGAAAAAGATCGTTACCTTAGTATCATTAGACATAGAGGGAGCCTTTGATGCAGCCTGGTGGCCGGCCATAAAGGTACGACTGAGTGAAGAAAAGTGCCCAAAACTTCTAAGACGCATCTTAAGCAGTTATCTACAGGACCGCAAAGTAACAATTAGATATGCAGGAGGTGAATACACAAAATCTACAACCAAAGGATGCGTTCAGGGATCCATAGGTGGACCGATCCTCTGGAATTTGCTATTGGACTCCCTCCTTAAAGTCCTAGAGAAGAGAGGCGACTATTGCCAGGCGTTCGCTGATGACGTAGTCTTGGTATTCGATGGTGACACAGCACTAGAAGTGCAAAGACGTGCCAACGACGCCCTCGCATGTGTTCGGGAGTGGGGCGTCAAAAATAAGTTAAAATTCGCACCTCACAAAACCAGCGCAATGGTTCTTACAAGGAAACTTAAATATGACGCACCTCTCCTGAGCATGGGCGGGGTGGAAATTGGCATGTCACCAGAGATAAAATACTGGGTGTCACCATCGATGCCAAATTAACATTTAATAGCCATGTCGCCGGCGCCTGCAAGAAAGCACTTAATATTTACAAACAGCTGTCGCGAGCAGCCCGTGTCAGCTGGGGTCTCCACCCTGAGATAATTAGAATTATCTATATAGCCACCGTGGAGCCGGTGATCCTGTATGCAGCATCAGTCTGGGCACCTGCAGCAAAGAAAATAGGTATTCAAAAACAACTCAATGCAGTTCAAAGAGTATTCGCTCAAAAATTAACGAAGGCATACCGCACGGTCTCCCTAAACTCGGCTTTGGTGCTGGCGGGACTGCTGCCCCTTGACCTCCGAGTGCAAGAGGCAGCAGCTCTGTACGAGGCTAAGAGGGGGGTACTCCCGCCCGCACTAAAAGACCGATCTATTGAGAGAATGGTGAGGTATGACAAAACACCACATCCCGCAACTCACATACGCCTGGAGTTCAAAAGCCTGATGGACCGGGAAGACGTAGACTGTAACAACACCCAAGCAGTACGAATATACACCGACGGTAGCAAGATGGGGAATGGTGTTGGAGCCGCTCTATCCTGGTGGAATGAGGAGGCCGAGATCAAGTCCCTCAGTCTAAAACTATCATCATACTGCACAGTCTATCAGGCGGAACTCCTGGCCATATGTCGAGCCACAGAAGAAATAGACAAAGACAAACAATATAATGCAGGAATATACAGTGACTCCCGATCAGCCCTTGAAACAATAACCAATCCTCGTTCCCTCCATCCTCTCGCGATAAAAGCACGTGATCACATTACCAAAAGTATAGAAAAAGGAAAAAGTATACAACTTTTTTGGATAAAAGCTCACGCAGGTTTGGAGGGAAACGAGCGAGCGGACGTGTTGGCTAAAGGTGCTGCGGAGAACCAAAAAAAGAGGCCCGATTATGATCTGGTTCCTGTCTCATTCGTGAAGCAACAAATCCGATCGGAAACGCTCGACGAATGGGACAGGAGATACAGAGCGGGTGAGACTGCCGCTGTAACAAAAATTTTCTTCCCAGAAGTAAAAGCTGCATACAGGATCATACGCAAACTAGAAATAACCAATGAAACGACACAAATGATGACAGGACACGGCGGATTCTCCGAATATCTACATCGTTTTAAACGAAAGGACAGTCCATCGTGCATTTGTGACCCCGCAATGGAAGAAACAGTGGTCCACGTCCTCTTCGAGTGTCCGGCTTTCGGCCTCGAGCGGTACGAGATAGAGCATAATCTTAAAAAAGAAATTAAAATAGAAAATGCCAGCGAATTAATATCCAATAATAAATATAGGGATAAATTTTTAAAATATAGCAATAATATAATAAATAAAGTAGTTAAAAGAAATAAATAGAATTAAATACAACAAAATAGTATAAGTAACATTCATGATATATATTTAAAAATATATATCAATAGTGTAAAAGAATCAGTACATATATATATATGGAAATAGACATAAAACAACCACATTTAATAATGTAAATATATAGAATATATTGTATCTTAGAAATAAATAAATACTACTTTTTGTAAATGTAAAATGCAACAAAAAATGTAACAGTAAAATGTAAGTGTAGTTATGTGTAAAACGAATTAACCACATTTAATAATGTAAATATTTAGAATATAATGTATCTTAGAAATAAATAAACACTACTTATTGTAAATGTAAAATGCAACAAAAATTGAAACAGTAAAATGTAAGTGTAGTTATGTGTAAAACGAATTAACCACATTTAATAATGTAAATATTTAGAATATAATGTATCTTAGAAATAAATAAACACTACTTATTGTAAATGTAAAATGCAACAAAAAAAAAAAAAAAAAAAAAAATATGTAATAGTTAAATGTATGTGTAGTTATGTGTAATACAAATTATTTACCCTGAAATAAAAATAATAATAAAAAAGAGAAATTAGATAGAATAGGCAATAGCTGGGACACCCACCCAGAAAGCAAGTATGAGGATGAATGCAAGAAAGATAAAGTATGCAGAAAGCAAGGGTGAAAAAATGCGAGAACTAGTATGAAAGAGAAAGCTAACATAGGCTCTGATAATGTCAGAGGATTTAGGAAAAAAAAAAAAAAAAAAAAAAAAAAAACCTAACCTAACCTAACCTAACCTAACCTAACCTAACCTAACCTAACCTAACCTAACCTAACCTAACCTAACCTAACCTAACCTAACCTAACCTAACCTAACCTAACCTAACCTAACCTAACCTAACCTAACCTAACCTAACCTAACCTAACCTAAGCGACTCCAGGGCGGCACTCGATACCGTCATCAACTCAAGTTCCCCCCACCCACTCGCTATGAAAACTAGGGAGGCAATATATAATTGCAAAATCCAGAATAAAGAAATATCTCTATTCTGGATTAAAGCCCATAATGGCCACGCGGGGAACGAGAGGGCGGATCTGCTGGCTAAGGAGGCCGCCCTGAGATCCAAGAGGAGGCACGATTATGACAGATGTCCAACCTCGTATATAAAGCGAGACATCCGCCTGAAAACCCTCGTAGAGTGGAACAGGAGGTATCAGGCGGAGGAGACGGCATCTGTCACAAAAGTGTTCTTCCCGGATGCAGTGGCTGCTTACGGAATTGTAAAAAAGACCCAAATAGATGCCATTTTAACGCAGCTTTTTACTGGGCATGGGGGGGTGTCCTCATACCTGTACCGATTCAGGTGTAAGGACAGCCCCTCGTGTGCGTGTGAACCCGATGCGGAGGAATCGGTTCTGCACCTCGTCCTGGATTGCCCTATATTTGCTAGGCACAGGTTCGAATTAGAACAGACCATCGAACAAGATTTAACAACGGATAGCCTACCAAAAATAATGACGATAAAAAATTCAAAAGAAAAGTTTTTAAATTATTGTAAGGATATAATCAGAAGGGTAAATAAGAGAAATAAAGAATAGCAAGTTATAATTCCAGAGTATAATATAGTATACTTTAGGTAATTATAAGGAACAATTAGTTGTATAATGTTAGATAATAAGTAAAAATGTAAAAATTTAAAGTGTGTAGTTTAAGTATAATATGTTAAAGTTACTTTTGTTAAAATATTAAAATTCTTGTGTGTAGTGTCCCTTATTTTCCCATGTTGTATGAAAATAAAGATTAAATATATAAATAGATGAAAATAGATAGATAGAGTAGATAGATAGTAGAGACGGCCTGTCCCGGCCCGAAGCGTGAAAGAGAGGAATGACAGAAAGAATTGTATGAAGAATGGAAGTGCGAGAGGCATAAATGATAGAACTAGAATGAATGAGGTTGAAACATACACTGTATAGCATAGGCTCCGACTATGTTGGAGGGAGAGAGAATAAAAAAAAAAAAAAAAAAAAAAAAAAAAAAAAAACCTAACCTAACCTAACCGAGTCTCACGCCGACCGCCGTTGCGAACGCAGCAAAACCGCGTCTCTGCGACGAATAAAATCGTAAAAATAGTGAAACTTTACCGTACAGTACTGAGTGATATATCAAAGTGTGTGTAAAAGTGACCCCTATTGGAATATACAATTATCAGTTCCAAATTACTAAAGGATTTCAGTGAAATTGTGAAAAAACTGTAAGTGACTTAAATTTTATAAACTTGTAACGCGTGCGCCGCAAGATTTGTCGCGACGACCCAACGTTTTTAGTATACCATCAGGTGCGAAATAGTGACCCCTAACTTTCAAGACTAGCACGGCATTTTTAGCAATTGTATTTTTGGAGCTATTCCCAAAAAACTGGAAATCACGTGGGCATGTGCTAGTAGTTCCCATTAAAAATCTGGAAAAATACAATTGCACAAGTAAAGGGTGAACTAGAACAATAAGGATTCTGGAGAAAGCACAAAAATTCTACTAAAAACCAGCGAGTAACGGCCCAAAATATAAAAACTGACTTTTTGCCCTCAAATTGTAGCCAAACGAGATCGAGGAGGCGCAAATATTATTGTACCGTTGGATTGGCCACAGGGAAATCTAGGTATATGCGAATTTTCGGATTTTTCCTGTGAGCCGTCTAAAACTTATTAACAAAAAACCAAAAAGGGCGTGGGCTTTATCGACAGTCAGTACCCTCTTTACTTGGATAATATAATTAAGTATATCAACAACATCAATGATTAATTTGTAACGTCAACCACCGCCAAGTCGAAAAATTGAACAGTGACAGCAGACACTGACAGCGGATGGTGACAGCAGACAGTGACAACGCCAAGTGACACGACGCCAACAAGTGACAGCCAAATCGACACTGACAGTGACACTGACTTTAAAGTTGGCAGCGACAAGATCCATAAACAGCCAGGAAGAGAGAAGATATTGGCCGCCATTTTCTCCGTAAGAGTGAAAGGGTATATAGGACCTCTCCCTCTCGCCATCCCTATTCACTTGCCCAAAAAACAAATTTTACCCCCCCCCCCCCCCCAAAATTCAAAATCGCAGGATCGGTAGCTAAACACCATAGCAACACTACCTGACGGTTTTCAGGCGCTGAAAATACACTATTCCCAGTTTTCAGCAGTTCCAAAGCCTGAAAACCGTAAAAACTGCGATATCTCGGAAACGGTGCGTCCTAGCCCAAAAATAATAAAATTTTCATCCCCCCCTCCCTAACAACCTACCCCCGACGGTTCCCAGGGGAACCTTACAGGACCACCCCCAACCACCCCCCACCTATAGCCCCCCCCCACTTTTGTTGTAACTTAATTCCCATCAGTTATTTAAGAAGTACCCCGAGACCCTTCCCACAAACATCATACTTGAACTACCGACTGACTTGACCCCCCCATCGCTCTCCCCCCCCACACGACCAAAATATTCAAGCGGTCATATCTAACGAACCCGCAGGCGTACAATACCCGAGTTTGGGCTTGTCGAGTTGGCCTTGGCGAGCTCTATTAGCTGGACCCTAATTGACGACTCTACATAGAGTCAATTTTAAAAATATATTTCTTGTTTTATATTGTTTTATTTGTGTAATTGTTTAGTATTAGTAACTACACGTTGGACTATAGACCAAGATTCTTGGTAGAGTCATCTTATTTTATACTTTTATCTTTAAATTTTAAATTTTATTTTTGTGATTTATTTGTAAATATTTGGTTCTTTTATCTTTATATAACTGTAAAAATTTATGTAAATAGTGTGTAAGAAGTCAAATTATATAAATTGACTCGGTGCTCGGTACACCAACCTGAACTATATTTCTCTTGTTTATCTGATTTTATTTGCAAATACTCTGCGACTCTATTAAAATTTTCAAGGAAAATTTATAAATAAGGTACAGGGACAGTTCAGGACCAGAAGCCCAAAAAGGATCCTGAATAAAAGACTCTGGCAAGTGTATCTTGTTTTGTTTGTGTATTATATTTTGTATATATTTTTCTTTTTTTTTTACAATTTATTAAATTTCAATTTACGTTTACAACTTTTACAAACTTTTTAATTTTTTAATTTTATTTTAATCTATTGTTTTGTATACATATTGACCAATAATGATACGCACACCGGCCACTAAGAAAATGGACCCAGTCGACCTAATAAACGAGGAGAGGGCAGGACCCTCCCCGAAAAAATTAAGCAACGTAAGAAAATCCATTGACGCAATCGAGAAGGCGGTTGAGGGAGTGGCGGACAAATCAAAGAGGAAAATATCACCGAATACACACCCCAACCAGAAAATTGAAAGTGCCGCTGGGACCAAAAACCCTGAATCCACTACCTTGGGCGATCAGAAAACACCACCGCCCAGAGCTAGACCACAAATGAAGGGAAACACGGTAACAAAAAAGATTACCAATGTACTGACCCCGAGCCCCATAATGTCGCCAAAGACGGCCGGCAAATTTTATGCAAATAAGGCCGCCGAGGCGAAGGCCGTACACAAAAAAGGAGTGGAGAATCTAGAAAAATTTAAGAACTTAAGGGCCAGTATCAAAACTGAACTTCGGAAAGCCCTGGACAGGCTTTACGATCTCGCGGCAGATGGACCAGCGGTCAGAAATCTCGAGCGAGAGATGACAGAAGACGCCCCTCCAACTTGTCACAAACCAGATGAAAATGAGGGACAGGTAAAACGCTTAGAAAAAGCGTTAGAGGACCATACGCTCTTGATCAGAGAAAGTATGCTGAAACTAGAAGACCTCAAAGCATCCATAGTAAGAACTAGGGAAGAGCCAACTTACGCCAGCGTGGTAGCGGACAAACCCCGAGTTGAGGTGACCGCGGATAGGACCGCATTATATTCAGTGGTCATCTCCTCGGACAATGACCAAGACACCGGAGAGCAAGTGCTAGAAAGAGTAAGGGAAACCGTGGAAGCAAAAGAAGGTTGGATAAAAGTGGGGAAAGTAAGGAAAGCTAAAGATCGAAAGATAGTTATGGGCCTAGAAAGTAAAGAAGATAGGCAAAAGCTGAAAGATAAAATAGAAAAGGCAGGAGTTCACCTCGTCGTCGAGGAAGTGAAGAATAAAGACCCACTCCTCATTCTCAAAAATGTCCTGACTAAACATGCCGATGAGGAAATAGTCAGGGCACTGAAAAATCAAAACAAGGAGATATTTCACAGCCTCGACGACGACGAGGACAGAATATCGGTGAAATACCGCAAGAAAACGAGAAACCCCCACACCAACCATGTGGTTATAACGGTTTCCCCTAAAATCTGGAGAAGAGCGACGGATCTTGGAAGACTAAGGATCGACCTGCAAAGGGTGTTTGTTGAAGATCAGTCCCCGTTGGTCCAGTGTTCAAAATGTTTGGGATATGGGCATGGTCGAAAATACTGCAAAGACCCAGAAGACCTCTGCAGTCACTGCGGTGGGCTACACATGAGCAAAGACTGTGCAGACAGAATGGCCGGAGAACCACCGCAGTGTATAAACTGCAACAGAAGCAAAATGGGCAATTGTGGACACAATGCCTTTAGCAGCGAATGCCCAGTCAGGCGCAAATGGGACAAGATAGCTAGAGCCTCGGTGTCCTACTGCTAAGGGCACTCCAGATACCACCCACCAGTATAGAATCATCCAGGCGAACCTCCAGCGAAGCCAACTAGCCACCAACGAACTCCTACTAGAAGCAGAAAAGAGAAAGGTGGCAGTTGCGCTAATCCAGGAGCCTTATGTGGGCAGGATACGGAAAATGAAGGCCTACAAAGGAGTAAGAGTGTACCAGAGCTCTAGCATAGGAGAGGGCACTGTAAAAGCCGCTATCGTAGTTTTCGATAGCGACCTCGATGTTATACAGTGCCCAGAACTGACCACAAATAACATCGTAGTGGTCAGGATCCGAACTAGAGCCTGGACAATCACCCTTGTGTCGTACTACTTCGAACCCGACAAACAAATTGAGCCATATATAGATACACTAAAGGCCATCAGTAGTACGACACAGGGACGCCTGATTGCTGGAGGTGATGCAAACGCCAAAAGCACCTGGTGGGGCAGCGAAGCTGAGGACACCAGAGGCGAAGCTATGAGTGGCGGCCTGTCCGAGTTAGGACTAAACATTTTGAACACTGGACACATTCCCACTTTTGACACCGTACGGGGAGGGAAAAGGTACAGCAGCCATGTGGACGTTACGGCCTGCTCGGACGATATCTTGAGCCTAATCGAGGGCTGGAGAGTGGTCGAAAGCCTCACGAGCTCGGACCACAACGGCATAATATTTGGAATCAGATTAGTTAAGTCAAAAGGAATAAACATAGAGCGAACAACGAGAATATTTAATACGAAAAAAGCAAACTGGGTTCAATTTCAAGAGAAATTAACTCAGTTTATGCTAGAAGAAAACCTAAATTTAGATAACGTAGAATTGATTAATAACACAAATAAATTAGAAATAGAAATTAACAAATTCACAAATATAACAAAAAGAGCATGCATAGAAACTATACCTTTAAAAAAGAAAAAGGAAAAACTTACCATGCCGTGGTGGTCCGAACAGCTCGCAGACTCAAAAAAGGAGGTCGATAGGCGGAGACGTCGAATCCGAAACGCAGCGCCGCATCGAAGACAGGCTGTTGTGCTGAAGTACCTAGAACAAAAAGATAAATATGAAAGAGATGTAGAGTTCGCTATCACCGAAAGTTGGAAGGAGTTTTGTGGGAAACAGGACCGTGAAGGAATGTGGGAGGGGATATACAGAATCATAGGGAGGACCGCGCTGAGGGAGGAGGATCTTCCGCTGGTAGCCCACGGAAAAACGCTGGACGCAGAGGGTTCCGCGAGGCTTCTAGCGGAATTTTTCTACCCAAAAGATGACCATAATAGCGATAATAACACACATCGTCAAATAAGAGAAAAGGCCTGGGCGTTAAATGTAGGAGTGCATCATAAAGATGACCTGCCATTTACGCCCAAGGAATTGGATGTTGCTACAAAGTCATTCAACCAAAAAAAAGCTCCCGGATCGGACGGGTTCACAGCAGACATATGCGCGAAGGCAATAGGGACAAACCCGGGGTATTTCTTGGCCCTTCTCAATAAGTGCCTAGCATACCATTACTTCCCCAAGGTTTGGAAGACTGCCACGGTGGTAGTCCTTAGGAAACCGGGGAAGGACACCTACACTTCTCCCAAATCTTACAGACCAATTGGACTGCTTCCTGTTCTGGGAAAGATTTTTGAGAAGATGCTGGTGGCTCGAATTAAATTCCACATATTGCCACGGATTAGTACTCGCCAATTTGGTTTCATGCCACAAAGAAGCACCGAAGACGCCCTTGTTACGCTTATGACGCATATCCGAGATAAAATAAGTGCCAAGAGGCTAGTTACACTGGTCTCACTGGACATCGAGGGCGCCTTCGATAGCGCGTGGTGGCCAGCAATAGAGACCAGATTGGCTGAGGAAAAGTGTCCTGACAATTTGAGGAAAGTAGTCAACAGTTATCTCAGTGGGAGAAGTGTAGAGGTCAGGTATGCTGGCCAAAAACACCTGAGAGCGACGGAAAAAGGATGTGTCCAGGGGTCGATCAGTGGACCGATCCTCTGGAACATATTACTTGACCCACTGCTCAAATTGATGGAGGACCAACAAATTTATTGCCAAGCGTTCGCGGATGACGTGGTGTTGATCTTCGATGGGTCAACGGCACTTGAGATCGAGAGACAGGCCAATGCCGCCCTCGAGAGTGTGCGCTCGTGGGGTGAAGCAAACAAGCTGAGGTTCGCGCCCCATAAAACTTGCGCGATGGTACTGACGAAAAAACTTAGGTACGACACCCCACGACTGGCCATGGGAGGGGTCGACATTGGAATGTCTCCCGAAATCAAGATCCTCGGGGTGACCATCGATCACAAGTTGACTTTCAACAGCCACGTCGCGAATGTCTCCAGGAAAGCTGTAGGCATCTACAAACAACTGGTAAGAGCAGCGCGTGTTAGCTGGGGCCTCAACCCGCAAGTGTTAAAGACCATCTACACAGCGGCGGTAGAACCTGTAGTACTCTACGCCGCAGCGGCATGGTCCCCGGCTGCTCGCAAGCTCGGTATTCGTAAGCAGCTGAGCGTAGTGCAAAGGGGTTTTGCACAGAAGATGTGCAAGGCTTATCGCACGGTGTCGTTAAATTCTGCACTCCTACTAAGCGGCACACTCCCCCTTGACCTTAGAGTACAAGAGGCTGCACAGCTGTACCAGGCCAAGAGGGGGATATTTGTACCAGAGCTGGCCGATAGAGAAGTGGAAAAAATGACACCGGCGATAATGATGCCGCACCCCGCACAAACAGTGTCGCTGGGATGCCAAAGCCTGGTGGACGCAGAACATCTTGCAGTCGTTATGAGGGAATACCCCGTAACAATCTACACGGACGGCAGTAAGATTGAGGGCAAAGTCGGAGCCGCGATATCCATATGGAACGGCGGCGCTGAGACTAATGCCCGCAAACTTACTTTGCCGTCCTACTGCACTGTCTACCAGGCGGAACTGTTGGCGCTGAGCGAAGCAGCCATAGCGGCTGAAAAGCTCAGCGCCAGCAGAATTGGAATCCTCAGCGACTCTAGGGCGGCACTCGACACCGTCACTAACTCGAGTTCCCCCCACCCACTCGCTATTAAAACCAGGGAGGCAATTTATAATTGTAAAATCCAAAATAAAGAAATATCTCTATTTTGGATTAAAGCCCATATTGGCCTTGCGGGGAACGAGAGAGCGGATCAGTTGGCCAAGGAGGCCGCCCTAAGGTCTAAAAGAAGACACGATTATGACCGATGTCCAATCTCGTACATAAGGCGAGACATCCGCCTGAAAACCCTCGAAGATTGGAACGGGAGGTACCAGGCGGAGGAGACGGCGTCGGTCACAAAAGTGTTCTTCCCAGACGCTACAGCTGCTTACAGGATCATTAAAAAAGCCCCTGTAGATGCCGTCACAACGCAGCTGTTTACTGGACATGGGGGGATGTCGTCATACCTGTACAGGTTCAGGTGTAAGGACAGCCCCTCATGTGCGTGTGAGCCCGACTCCGAAGAATCAGTGCTGCATCTGATCCTGAATTGCCCTATGTACACAAAAGAAAGATATAACTTAGAGCACATATTAGATATAGATATATCACAAGAAAATCTGCCAAAAATAATAGAAAAAACTAGAAGTAGAGAGTTATTTATAAAATATTGTACCAAAATAATAAAATCAGTAAACAAGAGAAAGTAAGATATAAAAATAAACAAATAAATAAATAAGTTAGATTAGCTAGATAGAATAGCGGGTCCAACCTGGCCCGAATAGAGTGTATGTTGATGGATGATAGAAAGATATAGTATGTAGAAAGAAAGTGCGAGAGGTATAAAAGCGAGAACTTGTATGAAAGAGAAAATTAGTAAACACAGGCTCCGACCACGTTGGAGGGATAGATTAAAAAAAAAAAAAAAAAAAAAAAAAAAACCTAACCTAACCTAACCTAACCTAACCTAACCTAACCTAACCTAACCTTTTTTTTTTTTGGTTTCGCTGGGGGAAATGCGTTACGCATCCCCTCCCGCGGAGGGGTATGTGGGACTCCCCAGGGTCAATACCCCCTGGTATACCCACTAAAACCCCCAGCGGCACTCCGGCTTCGCCTCCTGGAGGGGGCCTGGGAATCCGGCAGAGCCTTTACATCCAGTCCCCCTCCGGCGAGCCCCGCCTATATGGCGAGCCCTTCGCGCCCCCCCCCCCTTTATGATGGGTGGGGCAACGGGGACGGTCGAGAGTGCGCGACCGTCCCCGCATGCGCGCTGAAGTGCCACCTGCTGTCGACTATGAGACCCAGGTATTTCATCTGGGCCTCAACCGCTATGCGGACGCCCCCCACGTGGATGTGGGTATCCGGCGGTGGGCGCCGCCGCGGACCGTGGAAGAATACCGCCACGGTCTTGTGCAGCGCCGTCTTCAGCCCTAGGCGGCGGATCCTGTCCACTACCAAAGATCCGCCCGCCGACGCCAGACTGGCCGCCTCCCTGAAGCTCCCGCAACCTAACCTAACCTTTTTTTTTTTTTTTTTTTTTTTTTTTTTTTTTTTTTTTTTTTTTTTTGGTTTCGCTGGGGGAAATGCGTTACGCATCCCCTCCCGCAGAGGGGTATGTGGGACTCCCCAGGGGCAATACCCCCTGGTATACCCACTAAAACCCCCAGCGGCACTCCGTCTTCGCCTCTTGGAGAGGGTCTGGGAATCCGGCAGAGCCTTTGCGTCCAGTCCCCCTCCGGCGAGCCCCGCCTTTATGGCGAGCCCTTCGCGCCCCCCCCTTATGATGGGTGGGGCAACGGGGACGGTCGAGAGTGCGCGATCGTCCCCGTATCCACTGATGGTGAGCGGTGCAATGCGGGCGGAGGAGCCTCCGCACCTGTCGCCCGCTGCTCACCATCGGGAAGGTGAAGGCGGTCATACGCCCGCCTCCTCCGTCCCCTTCGCCGCTTCCGGAGCGCGTGCGCAAGAGGGTCTTCCTCTCGCGCGCGCTCCGCTGCCTCCTTCTGCGACATGACGAATTCGCAGAAGGAGGCAACCGCCGCCCACGCCCCCTCGCTCTCCAGCATTGCGCTCACAACGCAGGGGAGCGAGAGGTCCCGCCCGACCACCGCAACCAGACTGCGGCGCTGCTCGGACCACGACGGGCACACCTCGAGGGTGTGCTGCGCCGTGTCCTCCGCCGCGCCACAGTCGTGGCACGATGGGGCCTCCTCCCGACCGATTCGGTGCAAGTACGATCCGAAACAACCGTGTCCGGACAGTACCTGCACCAGGCGGAACGAGAGGAAGCCGTGCGCTCTTTCGAGCCAGTCCCTTAGGACCGGCCCGATGGCGTCCAGCGTCCGGCGGCCGAAGTGAGCGGCGGCGAGGTCCTCCGCCCAGTGAGCAATAACGGCATCGCGCGCCTGCTGTCGGACGGCCGCTTTCTCTTCCGGGGCCGGGCGCTCTCCAAGCGCCCTCCGCCCCGCCGTCCATTCGTACACCCTGGAAAGCACCTCCGCCTCGAGTTCCCAAGGCGGGGTGCCAGCCAGGGTGCACGCAGCCGCAAAGCTCACCGAGCGGTAAGCCCTGCCCACCCGCTGGGCGATGGCCCTCTGGGGCGCCCGAAGGGCGGCGGCGTTCTCCCTTCTACGAAGGGAGTCCACCCAAATAGGGGCCCCGTACAGGACCATGCTCCGCAGGGTGCCGGCGTACAGCTGCCGGCACCGCTTGCTGGGCCCTCCCAAATTGGGCATCAGCCACGAGAGGGCGTCCGCTGCCTTCAGCAGGCGCCCCGACAGCGCACTAAAATGCGCGCTGAAGTGCCACCTGCTGTCGACTATGAGACCCAGGTATTTCATCTGGGCCTCAACCGCTATGCGGACGCCCCCCACGTGGATGTGGGCATCCGGCGGTGGGCGCCGCCGCGGACCGTGGAAGAATACCGCCACGGTCTTGTGCAGCGCCGTCTTCAGCCCTAGGCGGCGGATCCTGTCCACTACCAAAGATCCGCCCGCCGACGCCAGACTGGCCGCCTCCATGAAGCTCCCGCGGGCTGTGAGGAGAGTGTCATCTGCATAACAGATGACACTCGTGCCTCTCAGGAGCGATCCCCGCAGGAGCCAGTCGTATCCGACGTTCCAAAGCAGGGGTCCTAAAACAGACCCCTGTGGAACGCCGGCCTCCACAATGTACCGCCGGACCTGGCCCGCCTTGTCCACCAGTACCACCTCCCGGTCCACCAAATAGTTGGCCAGGAGGCGCCTCAAGTAGGAAGGCACTCCGTGAAATCGGAGTGCCTCCAAGATGGTGGAATGGGGGATGGTATTAAAAGCGTTGGCTATGTCAAACGACACAGCCAACAGACCATCCCCCGCCTCAATCGCCTCCATCGCCTGGCTCTTAAGGCGGGCCAGGGCGTCCACCGTCGAACGCTCAGCTCTAAAGCCGAACTGAGCGTCCGACAGGTCCGGCCCCACACGCCGCAAGTGGGCCTTGAGGCGGTCCGCCACTATGCCCTCGAGCATCTTACCGGCCTCATCGAGCAGAACGATAGGCCGGTATGCCGAGGGGGAGTCCGCACGATGGCCCTCTTTGCGGAGGAGGCACAGCTGCCCCTCCTTCCATGGTCTCGGGAACCTCCCAGTCATGAGGCACGCGCCGAAGAGGTCCCGAAACCGTCCCGGCATGACGGAGGCCGCGATCGCGACCACCTTAGCCGGGACCCCATCTGGGCCAGGGGCCGTTTTCTTGGAGCGGAGGCGAAATACCGCCGCTCCAAGTTCGCCCTCTGAGATGGGAGGAGGGTCCTCCTGCTGTACCTCTGGCGGAGCCGCCCCCTGCGGGGGATTCATCGCTGGAGGGGCGAAGTCTAGGTCCCTGCTTGGAAACAGGGACCGCACCACCCCGTCCAGCAACGACGGCTCGAGGGTCTCGGCCACCGGGGGACCAGAGGGGCGCAGTTTATTCCGCGCCGCCTTGTATGGTCTCCCGAATGGGTCGGCGTCGAGACCCGCCAGCAACTCGGCCCTTGCCGAGTCCTTAGCCTCGGCAATTGCCGCCTTAAGGGCCGTCCTCGCGTCTGCGAGGGCATCCCGCAGGCGGGCCTCCTCGTCCCCGTCCCTGCGGCGCCGCCGTCGAGCCCGCGCGTGCTCCCGCCGCGCTGCCGTGCAGGCAACACGGAGGCGCTGCAGCTCCCCCGACCACCAGTACACGGCACGTCGGGGAGGCGGGCGGTGTGACCGAGGCATGCTGGAGTTGCAAACCTCGGCCAGGGACGCTCCCAATTGGGCCGCCGCGGCGTCCACGTCCAGGACGTCGACTGGTGGCGACAGCCAGTCCTGGACGAAAGCCGCCTCCTCTGCGGCCTCCCGGTCCAGGCGGGTGAGGGCCCACCGCGGGAAGGGGGATCGCCCTGATGGTCTGGCGTTCCCCTGTGGACTTTGGGCGGAGATCTCGAACCGCACATATCTGTGGTCCGAGATGGTCTCCACCATGTCCACCCGCCAGTTCCGCACACGTGCGGCCAGCACATGGGTGGCGAAGGTGAGGTCCACAATGGACCCACCCTGCTGCCGCACGCATGTTTGGACTCTCCCCCTATTCAGAAGGGAGAGTCCGGAGGACGCCGCCCACAGCTCCACTGCCCGCCCACGCGCGTCGGTGGCCGGGTTTCCCCACACCACCGATTTGGCGTTCAGGTCCCCCAAGACGCAGAACTGTCGCGGCGCTGCCCTGGCGACCACGGCGGCCAGGACCTCGAGGAAATCCTCAAAGTCCTGGAGAGGGCGGTTGGGGGAGAAGTAACCTAACCTAACCTTTTTTTTTTTTTTTTTTTTTTTTTTTTTTGGTTTCGCTGGGGGAAATGCGTTACGCATCCCCTCCCGCGGAGGGGTATGTGGGACTCCCCAGGGTCAATACCCCCTGGTATACCCACTAAAACCCCCAGCGGCACTCCGGCTTCGCCTCCTGGAGGGGGCCTGGGAATCCGGCAGAGCCTTTACATCCAGTCCCCCTCCGGCGAGCCCCGCCTATATGGCGAGCCCTTCGCGCCCCCCCCTTATGATGGGTGGGGCAACGGGGACGGTCGAGAGTGCGCGACCGTCCCCGTATCCACTGATGGTGAGCGGTGCAATGCGGGCGGAGGAGCCTCCGCACCTGTCGCCCGCTGCTCACCATCGGGAAGGTGAAGGCGGTCATACGCCCGCCTCCTCCGTCCCCTTCGCCGCTTCCGGAGCGCGGGCGCAAGAGGGTCTTCCTCTCGCGCGCGCTCCGCTGCCTCCTTCTGCGACATTACGGATTCGCAGAAGGAGGCAACCGCCGCCCACGCTCTCTCGCTCCCCAGCATCGCGCTCACAACGCGGGGGAGCGAGAGGTCCCGCCCGACCACCGCAACCAGACTGCGGCGCTGCTCGGACCACGACGAGCACACCTCGAGGGTGTGCTCCGCCGTGTCTTCCGCCGCGCCGCAGTCGTGGCACGATGGGGCCTCCTCCCTACCGATTCGGTGCAAGTACGATCCGAAACAACCGTGTCCGGACAGTACCTGCACCAGGCGGAACGAGAGGAAGCCGTGCGCTCGTTCGAGCCAGTCCCTTAGGACCGGCCCGACGGCGTCCAGCGTCCGGCGGCCGAAGTGAGCGGCGGCGAGGTCCTCCGCCCAGTGAGCGATGACGGCATCGCGCGCCTGCTGTCGGACGGCCGCTTTCTCTTCCGGGGCCGGGCGCTCTCCAAGCGCCCTCCGCCCCGCCGTCCATTCGTACACCCTGGAAAGCACCTCCGCCTCGAGTTCCCAAGGCGGGGTGCCGGCCAGGGTGCACGCAGCCGCAAAGCTCACTGAGCGGTAAGCCCTGCTCACCCGCTGGGCAACCTAACCTAACCTAACCTAACCTAACCTAACCTTTTTTTTTTTTTTTTTTTTTTTTTTGTTGTCGGGGGGGAAACCTTCAAAAGGTACCCGGCACCTTGGGAGAGGATACCGGGTTATGTGGGATTTGACCGCACTAAAACCCCCTCGGTGGCCTGCCTCTGCGCTTGGGGAGGACTCCGGGATCTCATACTGAACGCACCGGTGTCCTCCACGCGCGGCGCCCACAATGGGCCCATCTTCGGAAGAGCGGTGGTGCTCTCCTGCACCTTCCGATGCTTACGGCGGCATGCGGCCACGCACACACCGCCGTCCTTCCCGGGGCTGCTGGCTGGACGGTTCGAGCTCCCACTCTCCCCGCCCGCAACCCCGGAAGCCCCCTTTTAGTCGCCTCTTACGATCAGGCAGGGGATACCGTAGCTCTATTCTTACTCCCGAAGCTACAGGGACTAGCGCCGGGGGACGTTATCTACGTCTGCCCCGGCGGCTCCTTCGCCGAGCGGGATCTTCGCGCTCCCGGGCTCGCTCGGCTTCCTCCTTTGCGCACAATACGTTGTCGCAGAAGGAGGTCACCGAGTCCCACGCGTCCCTGGAGCGCACCATCGCTGCAACGACGGCCGCCGGGGACAAGTCTGGTCCGATGTTTTGGACCAGGATCCGCCGCTCTGACTCCCAGGCTGGGCAGTCTTCGAGCGTGTGCTGCGCGGAATCCTGGTCGTGTCTACAGTGATGACACTCTGCAGACACCTCCCTTCCAATGCGGTTCAGATACTCACCGAAGCAGCCATGTCCGGTGAGTATCTGAGTCAGCCGGTAGGTGACGCGACCCCTCCTCCTCAGCCAGGCCCGGAAGTTGGGCAAAATGGCGCCGACGGCTCGCTGACGCGCGTTCTGCGGTTCTCGCAGTCTATCGCGCCAGCGCGTCAGGGCCCGCCATCTGGCTCTCCGACAAAGCTCTCCGACCGTCTCATTCGAGGGTTCGGGCCCCTGGCGGAGGACGCGGATCTTATTAAAGACCTCTGCGTCCATATCCGCCAGGATGTCCAGGGGCGGAAACCGCGCCAGGACTGTGGCCGCCTCGTACGAGATGGTCCGGTACCCTCGTGCGACTCTGATCGCGATCATACGCTGCGCGGCGTTGAGTTTCGCCGCGCGGCGCCGGCAGCCCGATAGTCTTTGCGACCATACGGGCGCGCCGTAGAGCGCGATAGAGCGCACGACACCTGCGTACAGGCGGCGGACCTCTTCCCTTGGTCCCCCGAGATTCGGCAGCAGTTTGTGCATAGCACCCGCCACCTTATGAATCCGGGGGACGAGACGATCGAAGTGCTCGTCGAAACTCCAGTGGCTGTCGAGCACCAGCCCGAGGTATTTTAAATACCGGCCCGGCTGAATACTAGCGTCACCTACTCGCACCGACACGCTAGGGGGTTCCTCATGCCGTTTGAGGCCGTGGAACCATAGCGCCTCGGTCTTTTGAGGCGCTATCCGAAGCCCTAGCCCGCGAATGGCAGACACGATGCGTGCCACTGCCAGCTCCGCCAGTCTGGGAGTCCTTTGAAAGGATTCCCCCTCCACGAGGACGAGGGTGTCGTCGGCATAGCAGACGACGCTCACACCTGGTGGAAGCGTCGTCCGCAACACCGCGTCGTAGGCGAGGTTCCACAGGAGCGGCCCTAACACCGAACCCTGTGGAACCCCGCACACCACATCCCTCTCCTCTACGCTCCCGTAGCGGCCCGGGTAGCAGATGCTCCTGTCCGACAGGTAGTCAGCCAGCACGTGTTTTAAGTAAGCGGGCACCCGATGATAATCGAGTGCCGCCCCTATCGCTTCCCAGGGCAGAGCGTTGAAAGCGTTGACGATGTCTAGGCTGATAGCCAAGACAACTCTGCCCTCGGAGACGGCCTGCTCAGTGAGCGCTCGGACCCGAAGGATTGCGTCCAGGGTCGAGCGCTGCCGTCTGAAGCCGAACTGACTGTCGGACAGGTCCGGGCCGCAACCCGCCAGGTGTCCGCTGAGACGAGAAACCTAACCTAACCTAACCTAACCTAACCTTTTTTTTTTTTTTTTTTTTTGGTTTCGCTGGGGGAAATGCGTTACGCATCCCCTCCCGCAGAGGGGTGTGTGGGACTCCCCAGGGGCAATACCCCCTGGTATACCCACTAAAACCCCCAGCGGCACTCCGTCTTCGCCTCCTGGAGAGGGTCTGGGAATCCGGCAGAGCCTTTGCGTCCAGTCCCCCTCCGGCGAGCCCCGCATTTATGGCGAGCCCTTCGCGCCCCTCCCTTATGATGGGTGGGGCAACGGGGACGGTCGAGAGTGCGCGATCGTCCCCGTATCCGGTGATGGTGAGCGGTGCAATGCGGGCGGAGGAGCCTCCGCACCTGTCGCCCGCTGCTCACCATCGGGAAGGTGAAGGCGGTCATACGCCCGCCTCCTCCGTCCCCTTCGCCGCTTCCGGAGCGCTGGCGCGAGAGGGTCTTCCTCTCGCGCGCGCTCCGCTGCCTCCTTCTGCGACATGACGGATTCGCAGAAGGAGGCAACCGCCGCCCACGCCCCCTCGCTCTCCAGCATTGCGCTCACAACGCGGGGGAGCGAGAGATCCCGCCCGACCACCGCAACCAGACTGCGGCGCAGCTCGGACCACGACGGGCACACCTCGAGGGTGTGCTGCGCCGTGTCTTCCGCCGCGCCGCAGTCGTGGCACGATGGGGCCTCCTCCCTGCCGATTCGGTGCAAGTACGATCCGAAACAACCGTGTCCGGAAAGTACCTGCACCAGGCGGAATGAGAGGAAGCCGTGCGCACGTTCGAGCCAGTCCCTTAGGACCGGTCCGACGGCGTCCAGCGTCCGGCGGCCGAAGTGAGCGGCGGCGAGGTCCTCCGCCCAGTGAGCAATGACGGCATCGCGCGCCTGCTGTCGGACGGCTGCTTTCTCTTCCGGGGCCGGGCGCTCTCCAAGCGCCCGCCGCCCCGCCGTCCATTCGTACACCCTGGAAAGCACCTCCGCCTCGAGTTCCCAAGGCGGGGTGCCGGCCAGGGTGCACGCAGCCGCAAAGCTCACCGAGCGGTAAGCCCTGCCCACCCGCTGGGCGATGGCCCTCTGGGGCGCCCGAAGGGCGGCGGCGTTCTCCCTTCTGCGAAGGGAGTCCACCCAAATAGGGGCCCCGTACAGGGCCATGCTCCGCAGTGTGCCGGCGTACAGCTGCCGGCACCGCTTGCTGGGCCCTCCCAAATTGGGCATCAGCCACGAGAGGGCGTCCGCTGCCTTCAGCAGGCGCCCCGACAGCGCACTAAAGTGTGCGCTGAAGTGCCACCTGCTGTCGACGATGAGACCCAGATATTTCATCTGGGTCTCTACCGCTATGCGGACGCCCCCCACGTGGATGTGGGCATCCGGCGGTGGGCGCCGCCGCGGACCGTGGAAGAATACCGCCACGGTCTTGTGCAGCGCCGTCTTCAGCCCTAGGCGGCGGATCCTGTCCACTACCAAAGATCCGCCCGCCGACGCCAGACTGGCCGCCTCCCTGAAGCTCCCGCGGGCTGTGAGGAGAGTGTCATCTGCATAACAGATGACACTCGTGCCTCTCAGGAGCGATCCCCGCAGGAGCCAGTCGTATCCGACGTTCCAAAGCAGGGGTCCTAAAACAGACCCCTGTGGAACGCCGGCCTCCACGCTATACCGCCGGACCTGGCCCGCCTTGTCCACCAGTACCACCTCCCGGTCCACCAAATAATTGGCCAGGAGGCGCCTCAAGTAGGAAGGCACTCCGTGAAATCGGAGTGCCTCCAAGATGGTGGAATGGGGGATGGTATTAAAAGCGTTGGCTATGTCAAACGACACAGCCAAAAGACCATCCCCCGCCTCAATCGCCTCCATCGCCTGGCTCTTAAGGCGGGCCAGGGCGTCCACCGTCGAACGCTCAGCTCTAAAGCCGAACTGAGCGTCCGACAGGTCCGGCCCCACACGCCGCAAGTGGGCCTTGAGGCGGTCCGCCACTATGCCCTCGAGCATCTTACCGGCCTCATCGAGCAGAACGATAGGCCGGTATGCCGAGGGGGAGTCCGCAGGACGGCCCTCTTTGCGGAGAAGGCACAGCTGTCCCTCCTTCCATGGTCCCGGGAACCTCCCAGTCGCGAGGCACGCGCCAAAGAGGTCCCGAAACCGTCCCGGCATGACGGAGGCCGCGATAGCGACCACCTTAGCCGGGACCCCATCTGGGCCAGGGGCCGTTTAACCTAACCTAACCTTGGTAGGGATTCTTCTAATCAAACGCCGGTTACGTGAAGAATTGAAGTTTATTCCTTGATTAATTTAATGGACAATGCTAAGTGAATTTTTATGATAATATGGTAGGTATGCGTAATATGCGTTTGACTGTCAGCGCGTGCGCTCTGCGAATGGTCGCCCCACCGAGCCGCCGGTGTTCCCATACGTAAAATTAAAAGATAAATAATAGTAGAAGCGCTAACAGGCTCCCCGGGTTGGAACTTGTTCCAAAGTCTTCATTTCGTCGGTTGGTAGCTTACAGAGCCGATTGTAAGCCCTACGTATGGTGCCTGTTGTTGTGGTGACGTCGACGACGCGCACCACACCGTCGCTGCCACGATGCAGGCCGGTGACTCGACCCAGCAACCACCGGTTCGGAGGAAGGCGATCTTCCTTCACGACGACCATGTCCCCGATGTGTAGCTCTCCACTCTGACGTTGCCACTTCAGCCTCTTCTGGAGTACTGAAATATATTCAGTTTTATATCTTTGCCAAAAATGAGTCGCTAGAGCCTGTGCTCGCTGGTATCTAGGCAGTGTGCAGTTTTCCCGATGAGGTAAGTTCGACGTGAGCATTAGGCAACATGCTTATTGTTCGTTCCAAGAGGAAGTGAGCGGGGGTTAACTGAACCAGGTCATTTGGATCGGATGATAAAGGAGTTAATGGCCGTGAGTTAAGGATTCTTTCTATTTGAATTAGGGCTGTACTCATTTCCTCATAGGTAAGGTGAGCCAATCCTGACACACGTTTGAGATGATGTTTCAATGACTTAACTGAACTTTCGGCTAAACCATTAAAGTGAGGGCTGTATGCGGGGGAGAATTTGAAATTGAATTTGAAATTGATTGCCTGTTCTGCTGCAGAAGCACTGATATCATTGCATTTTGACTGTAAGAATTAAGCTAGTTCGTTATAGGCTAAAACCAAAGATATTGGAAAATACAAGCTAAAACGAAATTTGAGCCGTTATTAGAGTAGATGTTAAGTGGTTTGCCTCTGCGCCCTACAAACCGGCTTGATGCAGCCATGAAAGTTTCGGTGGTTTTTGCCACTAATTCTAAATACAGTGACACCCGTGCCACCAGGTAGGCAAAAATATAAATAAGTTATGCTATAAGTTTACATCCCCTACCTTTTCTGTCAGCTATTAAAGTAGGACCAGCATATTAGATTTAATTAAAAGCAAAGTAAAAGATTTTCTTAAGGAACATCTGTCATTTTACGTTAGATAGATAGTTCTACAGTTAAATCTGCAAAATTTACGTCAAGAGAATGTGTAATTTGATGGGCAATAATAACCCAAAAATATACCTTACTGTGGATAACAACAATTGAGGGCCGGAATGTAATAAAGTTTATGGTATTTTTTAAAACATTGTGTTATATGGTTGAAGGAGAATTTTATTGGGTGTTTAGTATCATAGCTTTGTTAATTATGTTATTTAAGAATTATGTTGTCATTGGACTTGAAAGGATTTAAATTTAAATTTGTGGTTTTTTGGAGGGATTTGTTTATAATGAAATAAAGTACTACAACTGTGTGATGGTAAATTAACAACAGTTAATTACTAAGGGCATCGAAGTTATTCATTTTTATTATACCAAGGCTAAATGGCGGACATACTTGTTGGTTGTTTTGTTCATAATCACAGAGCAAATGCAGCATTTTTTAAATCACCGTGTTTATTATTTCTGGTTACACACAAGTACTATATTTTGGTTGCAGAAGGCACTGAGACTAAGTGTCAAACAAAACAAAAGTGTAGGGCCACAGTATCACAGATTAAAGGCTTGTTGTATTGCTTTGCAACCTCTGGATCCAATGTCAGCATTAGAAATGGAATAGAATTCCATAAAAAGTTTTTTTTTTCAGTAAGTCATAAAGCTATTTTACCTTACTTTGTCAGCATAACTAATGCACCTTTACGTTTTGCAACGAGTAAGGTAAGCTCTAATTACGATAGGCTGCTATATATCGCAAATGAATGCAATCGCTATAGGCTTGCATTGAGGATTCACGGAAAGCATGACGTTCAATTATTATTCAAGTAGATAAATTACTATTCGTTTGAATATATTATTAATAGTGACAATAATGAATAATGCGATATTAAAATTAAATTTAGGCAAGTAATGTGAGTTGAACAAGTTAAATGTGAGTGACAATCCTTTCAATTTAGAAGGAAGGTTAATTTTTTAACCTCCGGGACTCATTAAACGGGTCCACGCGGGCGAAGCCGCTGGCGGAAGGCTAGTGTATAATAAAGGGATTAATGAGTTCTAAAAGATCCAATATCTGCCCAATCATGGATAAAATAATTGTTTATTAAAGTGCTTAAATGTTAAAAACGTATCAATGGTAATATAAAACAGTTACGAGTGATTGTTGCTATCGTTTTCTTGAATGTGTAAATGTGAAAGTGTGTGTGTGTTTCTTGAATGTGAATCTACTAATCAGTTTGAGCGCCTTGTGTAAAAAAAATGCCATGTGAGAGTATTTATTATACAATTTAAAATGTGTATAGAGTATTCTTGGACGAATTTAGAGCATTATTTTTTCTTGAATAAAAAGGTTTAAGTTTTAGTTACAATTACGAGATCCTTGTTTTAAATTTGTTAGTAAATCACTTCATGAATTGAATTCATTACTTCTAAAGGTACTTATACCACAAAATGAATCATATTACTCTTTGAAAAAATTGATTAAATTTGTGTTGTGGCTTAACTTCGTTCAAGAAATGACAATGCGCTAGATTATTGTCCGAGATTTTGTTTCTCTTTTGAGTTATCGTACCTGAAACTAACCAGCCAAACTTTGTGTTATTAAGAATAGGCATATTCTTACCTAACGAAATACGTTCACTGCCTAACGTAGCCCAAAATATGTCTGCATTAAGCAGCATATCTACTTCAGATGGTACGTTAAACGTGGGATCGGCTAGAATCAAGTTATTGGGAATATTAAACGGTTTGATATCAATGTATCTCGTCGGTAATGTTTGAGTGATATGTGGTATAATAAAACAATTAGCGGTCGTTGTGTATGGTTCTAAACGTGAAGATATAGAGACAACGGAGCGTTTTGTGATTTGAATTGATTCGCGACTCAACCCTTCAACCATCGTTGATGTGGGTCGGACGGTAAGGTTTAACCTTTTACATAATTTTTCAGTTATGAAATTTGATGTACTACCATTGTCCAGTAGTGCACGTACAGTATGATGTTTGCCGCTACTGTCGGCAACCTTAACAAGCACAGTAGATAAAAGAATGCAGCTATCATGAGTAGACGATAAAGAAATATTGTGTTGTACAGATTGTTCGTGTAACGATTGTGTTTCAGATGCAGCGTCGTCCTGGGCTGCAAGCAAGGCACGCTCGGCCTCGGCAGGAGGCGCTTCCGACTCAGCGCAGGTCGGCTGCTGCGGCACTGTTCGCGGAACATCGTTTGTGTGTAATATAGTATTGTGCCATTGGTAGCAGATTTTACAAGGACCGGACCTACATTTTGTTATATCATGCCCATGACGCAAGCAATTAAGACACAGTTTAAGTTGTTTTACCTTATTAATTCTAGCTTCAATAGACATGGAGTTAAACTTTGGACAATGATAAATAGCGTGGTTTTGATTACAATAGTAGCAGTTATATGATGGAGGTGAATATTTTGTTTCTGGATTACTGATAATATACGTACGTGATCTAGCTGGGTCACTGTGTCTACGCTTATTAATAATACTTTGACTGACCGTTTCTAGCAACTCTGCCCTGTTTTTTACAAATTCAATAAATGTGGATAAATCAGGCAATTTCTCAAAATTATTTATGTATTCCTTCCATTTCCTATTCGTGGTAGGGTCTAGTTTGTTACTGACTAAATGTATAATTAGTATGTCCCAATTTTGCGTGTTAACATTAAGTGTTTGAAGTGACCTAATATTTTTATTAATAGTATCGATTAAGTTACGTAATGAGAGTGAGGATTCTTTTGAAATAGTATTGATATCTAGCAACGCTTGTATGTGATTTGCAATGAGAACTTTGACATTGTGGTATCGTTCACATAACAGCTTCCAAGCAATGTCATAATTGTTGGCAGAACAATCCAAGGAACTGATAACATTAGCGGCGTTGTCCCGAAGGGACGACCGTAAATAATGAAATTTATTAATTTTAGGTATGCTGTCATTGCAATGAATAAGTGACATAAAGGTGTCGTGAAATTCTAACCACATTTCATACTGGCCAGAAAAGGTAGGTAAATGTATTGTAGGTAATTTCAAGCTTGGCCCACCTGATGCACTGACAGTACCAACACAGGAAGCGCCTGACGCCAGCTCCCCGGGCTGCGCAGAGGCAAATCGACTCACATACTCTCGTGCTCGGCCGACAGTCGCGAAGTACTCAACCTCGAACTTCTCGCGATACTGGTACTCCTTCTCGCAGTCAGCCTCTGAAATTTCCATTAAACTTTCTATTTCAAACTGTAAGGCATCATATTCACTGTACCATTCCTCAGTCTTGCATAATCTTAGAGTGAGCTCATTGTGTTGCGCTTTACTGGGGTTCTCAATAGACAAAATACTCTCAAGATAAGTGTTGAATTGTTTAAGCTTAGATTTGTATGAGCCCCGCTTTCTACGTAATTCAGCTAACGTAGACATTATCACACAAGTATAATTTAAATATAAATTTGGAAATATTAAAATGAGCTGTAGTTAAATAGTATCTAGTAACGTATATTAACGTATATGTGTGATATAAAGATATAATTATGTTTAAAAGAACAGACAGAATGCAATGATTAATCAGTAGGTAATGTAAGAAAACAATACTTAAATGCGTATGGAAGATTTGCAGCGTAGAACAGGCGAAATCATAAGCAGTGTGCAACATGCAGCGTGGCAGCGCCCGCAGCGTGCAGAAGATAGAAGCAGAAGATAGGCAGGCATGCGCCCGCGCAGCCGCTTGTATGCACTCGAAATTCAAATCGAAGCAAATCTGAAATGTTGTATGCTATTTGTATTGTTTGCCAATGAAACCTTTGATACCTACTGGTGCCTTGCACGAAGTGAAAGGGAAACAAATATTTATTTACTATTGTTTGATAATAAAAGTATTTGATAGTGGTAATTGAAGTAGGAAATGAAAAGAGAAAACTGATTATTCGATATTTACTTTTAGATATTTATTATTAAAGATGGATATGGTTTGAGTATACTTCCACGTAATTCATAAAACATTTGGGACATTAGATACCTAATTTATTTTTCAATTTTGGATGTTTGGATGTATTGATTGATATGATTTTTGAGTACGATGGAAAACGGGAAAGAAATAAGGAAATGATTTGGAACGAACTCACCAATTGCCAATTTACCGCACGCCACGTGTTCCGTTCCGTTATGTCTTTGTTCGTAGCTCATTAATGGCCGCCGTTTAGTGTCCGGTATCGATGATAAATTACACGGCGTTTGCGTCGAATGTCCTCCCGATGCTGGATGGCTAGTTTTCGTCTTGTATTATCCGGCAGAAGGTCCAATTCTGGTAGGGATTCTTCTAATCAAACGCCGGTTACGTGAAGAATTGAAGTTTATTCCTTGATTAATTTAATGGACAATGCTAAGTGAATTTTTATGATAATATGGTAGGTATGCGTAATATGCGTTTGACTGTCAGCGCGTGCGCTCTGCGAATGGTCGCCCCACCGAGCCGCCGGTGTTCCCATACGTAAAATTAAAAGATAAATAATAGTAGAAGCGCTAACAACCTAACCTAACCTAACCTAACCTAACCTAACCTAACCTAACCTAACCTTTTTTTTTTTTTTTTTTTTTTTTTTTTGGTTTCGCTGGGGGAAATGCGTTACGCATCCCCTCCCGCAGAGGGGTATGTGGGACTCCCCAGGGGCAATACCCCCTGGTATACCCACTAAAACCCCCAGCGGCACTCCGTCTTCGCCTCCTGGAGAGGGTCTGGGAATCCGGCAGAGCCTTTGCGTCCAGTCCCCCTCCGGCGAGCCCCGCATTTATGGCGAGCCCTTCGCGCCCCTCCCTTATGATGGGTGGGGCAACGGGGACGGTCGAGAGTGCGCGATCGTCCCCGTATCCGGTGATGGTGAGCGGTGCAATGCGGGCGGAGGAGCCTCCGCACCTGTCGCCCGCTGCTCACCATCGGGAAGGTGAAGGCGGTCATACGCCCGCCTCCTCCGTCCCCTTCGCCGCTTCCGGAGCGCTGGCGCGAGAGGGTCTTCCTCTCGCGCGCGCTCCGCTGCCTCCTTCTGCGACATGACGGATTCGCAGAAGGAGGCAACCGCCGCCCACGCCCCCTCGCTCTCCAGCATTGCGCTCACAACGCGGGGGAGCGAGAGATCCCGCCCGACCACCGCAACCAGACTGCGGCGCAGCTTGGACCACGACGGGCACACCTCGAGGGTGTGCTGCGCCGTGTCTTCCGCCGCGCCGCAGTCGTGGCACGATGGGGCCTCCTCCCTGCCGATTCGGTGCAAGTACGATCCGAAACAACCGTGTCCGGAAAGTACCTGCACCAGGCGGAATGAGAGGAAGCCGTGCGCACGTTCGAGCCAGTCCCTTAGGACCGGTCCGACGGCGTCCAGCGTCCGGCGGCCGAAGTGAGCGGCGGCGAGGTCCTCCGCCCAGTGAGCAATGACGGCATCGCGCGCCTGCTGTCGGACGGCTGCTTTCTCTTCCGGGGCCGGGCGCTCTCCAAGCGCCCGCCGCCCCGCCGTCCATTCGTACACCCTGGAAAGCACCTCCGCCTCGAGTTCCCAAGGCGGGGTGCCGGCCAGGGTGCACGCAGCCGCAAAGCTCACCGAGCGGTAAGCCCTGCCCACCCGCTGGGCGATGGCCCTCTGGGGCGCCCGAAGGGCGGCGGCGTTCTCCCTTCTGCGAAGGGAGTCCACCCAAATAGGGGCCCCGTACAGGGCCATGCTCCGCAGTGTGCCGGCGTACAGCTGCCGGCACCGCTTGCTGGGCCCTCCCAAATTGGGCATCAGCCACGAGAGGGCGTCCGCTGCCTTCAGCAGGCGCCCCGACAGCGCACTAAAGTGTGCGCTGAAGTGCCACCTGCTGTCGACGATGAGACCCAGATATTTCATCTGGGTCTCTACCGCTATGCGGACGCCCCCCACGTGGATGTGGGCATCCGGCGGTGGGCGCCGCCGCGGACCGTGGAAGAATACCGCCACGGTCTTGTGCAGCGCCGTCTTCAGCCCTAGGCGGCGGATCCTGTCCACTACCAAAGATCCGCCCGCCGACGCCAGACTGGCCGCCTCCCTGAAGCTCCCGCGGGCTGTGAGGAGAGTGTCATCTGCATAACAGATGACACTCGTGCCTCTCAGGAGCGATCCCCGCAGGAGCCAGTCGTATCCGACGTTCCAAAGCAGGGGTCCTAAAACAGACCCCTGTGGAACGCCGGCCTCCACGCTATACCGCCGGACCTGGCCCGCCTTGTCCACCAGTACCACCTCCCGGTCCACCAAATAATTGGTCAGGAGGCGCCTCAAGTAGGAAGGCACTCCGTGAAATCGGAGTGCCTCCAAGATGGTGGAATGGGGGATGGTATTAAAAGCGTTGGCTATGTCAAACGACACAGCCAAAAGACCATCCCCCGCCTCAATCGCCTCCATCGCCTGGCTCTTAAGGCGGGCCAGGGCGTCCACCGTCGAACGCTCAGCTCTAAAGCCGAACTGAGCGTCCGACAGGTCCGGCCCCACACGCCGCAAGTGGGCCTTGAGGCGGTCCGCCACTATGCCCTCGAGCATCTTACCGGCCTCATCGAGCAGAACGATAGGCCGGTATGCCGAGGGGGAGTCCGCAGGACGGCCCTCTTTGCGGAGAAGGCACAGCTGTCCCTCCTTCCATGGTCCCGGGAACCTCCCAGTCGCGAGGCACGCGCCAAAGAGGTCCCGAAACCGTCCCGGCATGACGGAGGCCGCGATAGCGACCACCTTAGCCGGGACCCCATCTGGGCCAGGGGCCGTTTTCTTGGAGCGGAGGCGAAATACCGCCGCTCCAAGTTCGCCCTCTGAGATGGGAGGAGGGTCCTCCTGCTGTACCTCTGGCGGAGCCGCCCCCTGCGGGGGATTCATCGCTGGAGGGGCGAAGTCTAGGTCCCTGCTTGGAAACAGGGACCGCACCACCCCGTCCAGCAACGACGGCTCGAGGGTCTCAGCCACCGGGGGACCAGAGGGGCGCAGTTTATTCCGCGCCGCCTTGTATGGTCTCCCGAATGGGTCGGCGTCGAGACCCGCCAGCAACTCGGCCCTTGCCGAGTCCTTAGCCTCCGCAATTGCCGCCTTGAGGGCCGTCTTCGCGTCTGCGAGGGCGTCCCGCAGGCGGGCCTCCTCGTCCCCGTCCCTGCGGCGCCGCCGTCGAGCCCGCGCGTGCTCCCGCCGGGCTGCCGTGCAGGCAACACGGAGGCGCCGCAGCTCCCCCGACCACCAGTACACGGCACGTCGGGGAGGCGGGCGGCGTGACCGAGGCATGCTGGAGTTGCAAACCTCGGCCAGGGACGCTCCCAATTGGGCCGCCGCGGCATCCACGTCCAGGACGTCGACTGGTGGCGACAGCCAGTCCTGGACGAAAGCCGCCTCCTCTGCGGCCTCCCGGTCCAGGCGGGTGAGGGCCCACCGCGGGAAGGGGGATCGCCCTGATGGTCTGGCGTTCCCCTGTGGACTTTGGGCGGAGATCTCGAACCGCACATATCTGTGGTCCGAGATGGTCTCCACCATGTCCACCCGCCAGTTCCGCACACGCGCGGCCAGCACATGGGTGGCGAAGGTGAGGTCCACAATGGACCCACCCTGCTGCCGCACGCATGTTTGGACTCTCCCCCTATTCAGGAGGGAGAGTCCGGAGGACGCCGCCCACAGCTCCACTGCCCGCCCACGCGCGTCGGTTGCCGGGTTTCCCCACACCACCGATTTGGCGTTCAGGTCCCCCAAGACGCAGACCTGACGCGGCGCTGCCCTGCCGACCACGGCGGCCAGGACCTCGAGGAAATCCTCGAAGTTCTGGAGAGGGCGGTTGGGGGAGAAGTAGACCCCGACGAGGGCCAGTTCTCCCCACGCGGCGGCCACATATCCCGGTCCTCTCTCTAGTAGTGAGAGGGGAGGGGAGTCTGTGGAAGACCGCGCCACAATCGCCACCGAACCGTCCCTGTCGCCCAGCCAGTGGCCAGGGACCGAGTACGGCTCGGCGACTACCGCCACGTCCACCAACCACTCGGCCATGGACTGCATGAGCAGATCCTGGGCCGCTCTGCAGTGGTTGGTGTTCGCCTGAAGGATACGATGTCCGGACTGCATTATTCGGACATCGTACCCCCCTCGTCGGCCACCGTTGCTGGGCCAGCAGCGGGGGCGGCTATAGCAGCAGGTTGTCTTGCGACCTGCTGCTTTCCCTTAGTGGTGGGAGGCCTGCACTTCCTCCCAGCCATCACATGGTCCGCAGGGCGGCCACTGGCCGCGCACACCACGCAGTGTGGCTTGGCGGCCTGGCACGACGACGCCAGGTGCCCCTGCTTCCCGCAGCGGTAGCATGCGTCTGTCCTCTCCTCTTGCGAGGGACACGTGGCTCGGGTATGGCCGATTCCGAAGCACCTGAAGCAGCGCAGAGGCTGATCTTCAAGTGCCCGGACCGACGCCGAGCTGAGGCCGACGAGCAGCCGCCCCTTGGCCAGGACGGCCTTTGCCGCTGTGACTGGGCACTCTAGACGCATGGTGCCCAGTCCGCCGCGGCCGGTCCTAATGTCCCGGCCACGCACCGCTTCAGGTGAGCAGCCGCCAGCCGCTGCAATGGCCACCACGACCTCCTCCTTGGTGACCGAGTCGTCCAGGTCGGTCACCTCCACGGTTGCGGACTTTGTGGGCCTGGCGACCTTCGCCACGTCCGCAATACCCTCTCGCAGCTTGGCTGCGAAGAGGTCCGCATTTTCCGCCCCCTTGGCCCCCGGGAACTCGAATATTCGAGCCCCAGTTACGGTCCGGCGACACGTCACTCTGCCGATCCCCAGCTTCGTAGGATCGGCATGAGCGCGAGCCCGCTTTAGAACGGACTCGTACGTCTCTCCCCTCTCCGCGGCCTCCGGGACGATGGTCACGGTGACAGCCGCGGTTTTAGGGGGGGTCAATTTCTTGACGCCGGCTGGGGCCCTAACTGCTGTGGCGGGCGCTTGCGTGGGCTTGGAGGAGGAGGCCGCTTTCTTCTCCTGTCCCTTGCCCTTACCTTTCCCCTCCCCTGTCTTGCCCTTACCCTTTCCTCTCCTCACAACCTCCGTCCACGGCATGTTGGACGGAGTGGAAGAGGGAAGGAGGGCGTCCTCAGGGCTGGGCCCCGCGCTTGTGCTAGGGGTGGGCTGTGCCACTTTCGTGGCCTTGCCCACTCCCTTGCCCTTGGACGCCTTTGGGGCCTGAGGTGGCCCACCGGAGGTCCTGTCCGCCGCAAGCGGTGGACGAAGACGTTTCTCCGGCAGGAGCCGGTCCTCTATGCCCGCGAAGCAGGCTCGGGTGAAGGCCCTCTCCTCCATGACAACCTTGCGGATGATATCCTCAAGGTTTGAGCAGGGGAGGGACTCTGCCGTCGGGGCCTTGGCGGGTGAGGCCGTGGCTTCAGCCAGCTTTGTATGCAGCTGGCTGACCTCCGCTTGCAGGCTGTCCACCCTCGCCTGCAGCTGCCGCGTCTCGTCTGTTGCAGTACGCTGCAACAGCTCGAGGACGATGCCATGCAGGCTGGCCGCACGGCATTTCAGGGCCTTCTGAAAGGTACCCTTCAAGTTCGAGGACTTGGAGGCGACCTCGCAGATCTCCTCCTTGTCCTCTTTAGCGATGCGCTCCAGCTCCACCACGGATAGGCTGTCAAAATTAAGGGTAGCCGACCCGTACCCGGCTTTGAGCCGAGCGGTGCGCGTCTGCTGCTCCTTGGCAGCGACCCTCTCCTCAAGGTCCGCCTGGAGCTGTGCCCTCCTTGTCAGGTCGAGCTGGCGCGAAGAGCTCAGCTCCAGGCGAACAGCCTCCACCTCAGTCGCAGACGAAGTAGAAGAGCAGGTCTTCCTGGTCTTCTTCTTCGCCTTGCCGGACGTCGAGCCCGAGGATCCCTCGGACTTGCGAGTCAAGTACGACCGCTTAAGGCCGCTTTCGGACGCCGCCGTCTCCGAGATGGAGACGTCGGAGTCCGAGAAGTCGGCTGCCGCACTATACAGGCTAGCCGCAGATGTTGCGCGGCTTGCCTCCGACACCGAAGCGTCTCGGGGGCCCTGAGAAGGGCCTTTTGGTTGGCCCTGAGAAGGGCCTTTTGGTTGGTCCTGAGAAGGACCTTTTGGTTGGCCCTGAGAAGGGCCTTTTGGTTGGCCCTGAGAAGGGCCTTTCGGCTTGGCGAAACGCCCGGAGGCATCCCGCAAGGGTTTCGACATCGTCGACACACAAAGACTCGTATTTGCCCTCAAAATCACAAATACGCACAGCGCTCGTTTGCCGCCGGTCTGCCACTCCGTTACGGTGGTCAGACACGACGTTGCCCAGGGGTCACTACGAGGAAGTCAGCACTGCGGGGGACCCCCAACCTAACCTAACCTAACCTAACCTAACCTAACCTAACCTAACCTAACCTAACCTAACCTAACCTAACCTTTTTTTTTTTTTTTTTTTTTTTGGTTTCGCTGGGGGAAATGCGTTACGCATCCCCTCCCGCAGAGGGGTAGGTGGGACTCCCCAGGGGGCAATAACCCTGGTATACCCACTAAAACCCCCAGCGGCACTCCGTCTTCGCCTCTTGGAGAGGGTCTGGGAATCCGGCAGAGCCTTTGCGTCCAGTCCCCCTCCGGCGAGCCCCGCCTTTATGGCGAGCCCTTCGCGCCCCTCCCTTATGATGGGTGGGGCAACGGGGACGGTCGAGAGTGCGCGATCGTCCCCGTATCCAGTGATGGTGAGCGGTGCAATGCGGGCGGAGGAGCCTCCGCATCCGTCGCCCGCTGCTCACCATCGGGAAGGTGAAGGCGGTCATACGCCCACCTCCTCCGTCCCCTTCGCCGCTTCCGGAGCGCGGGCGCAAGAGGGTCTTCCTCTCGCGCGCGCTCCGCTGCCTCCTTCTGCGACATGACGGATTCGCAGAAGGAGGCAACCGCCGCCCACGCTCTCTCGCTCTCCAGCATTGCGCTCACAATGCGGGGGAGCGAGAGGTCCCGCCCGACCACCGCAACCAGACTGCGGCGCTGCTCGGACCACGACGGGCACACCTCGAGGGTGTGCTCCGCCGTGTCCTCCGCCGCGCCGCAGTCGTGGCACGATGGGGCCTCCTCCCTGCCGATTCGGTGCAAGTACGAACCGAAACAACCGTGTCCGGACAGTACCTGCACCAGGCGGAATGAGAGGAAGCCGTGCGCACGTTCGATCCAGTCCCTTAGGACCGGTCCGACGGCGTCCAGCGTCCGGCGGCCGAAGTGAGCGGCGGCAAGGTCCTCCGCCCAGTGAGCAATGACGGCATCGCGCGCCTGCTGTCGGACGGCCGCTTTCTCTTCCGGGGCCGGGCGCTCTCCAAGCGCCCTCCACCCCGCCGTCCATTCGTACACCCTGGAAAGCACCTCCGCCTCGAGTTCCCAAGGCGGGGTGCCGGCCAGGGTGCACGCAGCCGCAAAGCTCACCGAGCGGTAAGCCCTGCCCACCCGCTGGGCAATGGCCCTCTGGGGCGCCCGAAGGGCGGCGGCGTTCTCCCTTCTACGAAGGGAGTCCACCCAAATAGGGGCCCCGTATAGGGCCATGCTCCGCAGGGTGCCGGCGTACAGCTGCCGGCACCGCTTGCTGGGCCCTCCCAAATTGGGCATCAGCCACGAGAGGGCGTCCGCTGCCTTCAGCAGGCGCCCTGACAGCGCACTAAAATGCGCGCTGAAGTGCCACCTGCTGTCGACTATGAGACCCAGGTATTTCATCTGGGCCTCAACCGCTATGCGGACGCCCCCCACGTGGATGTGGGCATCCGGCGGTGGGCGCCGCCGCGGACCGTGGAAATAAACGGCCACGGTCTTGTGCAGCGCCGTCTTCAACCCCAGGCGGCGGATCCTGTCCACTACCAGCGATCCGCCCGCCGACGCCAGACTGGCCGCCTCCCTGAAGCTCCCGCGAGCTGTGAGGAGAGTGTCATCTGCATAACAGATGACACTCGTGCCTCTCAGGAGCGATCCCCGCAGGAGCCAGTCGTATCCGACGTTCCAAAGCAGGGGTCCTAAAACAGACCCCTGCGGAACGCCGGCCTCCACATTGTACCGCCGGACCTGGCCCGCCTTGTCCACCAGTATCACCTCCCGGTCCACCAAATAGTTGGCCAGGAGGCGCCTCAGATAAGAAGGCACTCCGTGAAATCGGAGTGCCTCCAAAATGGTGGAATGGGGGATGGTATTAAAAGCGTTGGCTATGTCAAAAGACACAGCCAAAAGACCATCCCCCGCCTCCATAACCTAACCTAACCTAACCTAACCTAACCTAACCTAACCTAACCTAACCTAACCTAACCTAACCTAACCTAACCTAACCTAACCTAACCTAACCTAACCTAACCTAACCTAACCTAACTGTATGCGGCCACGCACACACCGCCGTCCTTCCCGGGGCTGCTGGCTGGACGGTTTGAGCTCCCACTCTCCCCGCCCGCAACCCCGGAAGCCCCCTTTTAGTCGCCTCTTACGATCAGGCAGGGGATACCGTAGCTCTATTCTTACTCCCGAAGCTACAGGGACTAGCGCCGGGGGACGTTATCTACGTCTGCCCCGGCGGCTCCTTCGCCGAGCGGGATCTTCGCGCTCCCGGGCTCGCTCGGCTTCCTCCTTTGCGCACATTACATTGTCGCAGAAGGAGGTCACCGAGTCCCACGCGTCCCTGGAGCGCACCATCGCTGCAACGACGGCCGCCGGGGACAAGTCTGGTCCGATGTTTTGGACCAGGATCCGCCGCTCAGACTCCCAAGCTGGGCAGTCTTCGAGCGTGTGCTGCGCGGAATCCTGGTCGTGTCTGCAGTGATGACACTCTGCAGACACCTCCCTTCCAATGCGGTTCAGATACTCACCGAAGCAGCCATGTCCGGTGAGTATCTGAGGCGTTGGTAGACTGCCAAAACTTGTTTTTCGCTGGAGTCTTGTTTTTTGGTGCATTCTTAGCATACCTGACCGATTGGCTTTAATTTTAAGGCAAATGGAGGAAATAAAAATTTTCGATAGTCCTTAGTTACTAAGCGCTATAACAGCGTATCCGACCGCTTGGCGTTGGTAGACTGCCAAATCTAAAAAACTCGGTTTTTCGCTGGAGTCTTGTTTTTTGGTGCATTCTTAGCATACCTGACCGATTGGCTTTAATTTTAAGGCAAATGGAGGAAATAAAAATTTTCGATAGTCCTTAGTTACTAAGTGCTATAACAGCGTATCCGACCGCTTGGCGTCGGTAGACTGCTAAAACTAAAAAACTCGGTTTTTCGCTGGAGTCTTGTTTTTTGATGCATTCTTAGCATACCTGACCGATTGGCTTTAATTTTAAGGCAAATTGAGGAAATAAAAATTTTCGATAGTCCTTAGTTACTAAGCGCTATAACAGCGTATCCGACCGCTTGGCGTTGGTAGACTGCCAAAACTAAAAAACTCGGTTTTTCGCTGGAGTCCTGTTTTTGGGTGCATTATTAGCATAGCTGACCGATTGGCTTTAATTTAAAGGCAAATGGAGGAAATAAAATTTTTCGATAGTCCTTAGTTACTAAACTCTATAACAGCGTATCCGACCGCTTGGCGTTGGTAGACTGCCAAATCTTAAAAACTCGGTTTTTCGCTGGAGTCTTGTTTTTTGGTGCATTCTTAGCATACCTGACCGATTGGCTTTAATTTTAAGGCAAATGGAGGAAATAAAAATTTTCGATAGTCCTTAGTTACTAAGTGCTATAACAGCGTATCCGACCGCTTGGCGTCGGTAGACTGCTAAAACTAAAAAACTCGGTTTTTCGCTGGAGTCTTGTTTTTTGGTGCATTCTTAGCATACCTGACCGATTGGCTTTAATTTTAAGGCAAATGGAGGAAATAAAATTTTTCGATAGTCCTTAGTTATTACGCGCTATAACAGCGTATCCGACCGCTTGGCGTTGGTAGACTGCCGAAACTAAAAAACTCGGTTTTTCGCTGGAGTCTTGTTTTTTGGTGCATTCTTAGCATACCTGACCGATTGGCTTTAATTTTAAGGCAAATGGAGGAAATAAAAATGTTCGATAGTCCTTAGTTACTAAGCGCTATAACAGCGTATCCGACCGCTTGGCGTTGGTAGACTGCCAAAACTAAAAAACTCGGTTTTTCGCTGGAGTCTTGTTTTTTGGTGCATTCTTAGCATACCTGACCGATTGGCTTTAATTTTAAGGCAAATGGGGGAAATAAAAATTTTCGATAGTCCTTAGTTACTAAGCGCTATAACAGCGTATCCGACCGCTTGGCGTTGGTAGACTGCCAAAACTAAAAAACTCGGTTTTTCGCTGGAGTCTTGTTTTTTGGTGCATTCTTAGCATACCTGACCGATTGGCTTTAATTTTAAGGCAAATGGAGGAAATAAAATTTTTCGATAGTCCTTAGTTATTACGCGCTATAACAGCGTATCTGACCGCTTGGCGTTGGTAGACTGCCAAAACTAAAAAACTCGGTTTTTCGCTGGAGTCTTGTTTTTTGGTGCATTCTTAGCATACCTGACCGATTGGCTTTAATTTTAAGGCAAATGGAGGAAATAAAAAAATTTGATAGTCCTTAGTTACTAAGTGCTATAACAGCGTATCCGACCGCTTGGCGTCGGTAGACTGCTAAAACTAAAAAAACTCGGATTTTCGCTGGAGTCTTGTTTTTTGGTGCATTCTTAGCATACCTGACCGATTGGCTTTAATTTTAAGGCAAATGGAGGAAATAAAAATTTTCGATAGTCCTTAGTTACTAAGCGCTATAACAGCGTATCCGACCGCTTGGCGTTGGTAGACTGCCAAAACAAAAAAACTCGGTTTTTCGCTGGAGTCTTGTTTTTTGGTGCATTCTTAGCATACCTGACCGATTGGCTTTAATTTTAAGGCAAAGGGAGGAAATAAAATTTTTCGATAGTCCTAAGTTACTACGCGCTATAACAGCGTATCCGTCCGCTTGGCGTTGGTAGACTGCCAAAAATAAAAAACTCGGTTTTTCGCTGGAGTCTTGTTTTTTGGTGCATTCTTAGCATACCTGACCGATTGGCTTTAATTTTAAGGCAAATGGAGGAAATAAAAATTTTCGATAGTCCTTAGTTACTAAGCGCTATAACAGCGTGTCCGACCGCTTGGCGTTGGTAGACTGCCAAATCTAAAAAACTCGGTTTTTCGCTGGAGTCTTGTTTTTTGGTGCATTTTTAGCATACCTGACCGATTGGCTTTAATTTTAAGGCAAATGGAGGAAATAAAATATTCGATAGTCCTTAGTTACTAAGTGCTATAACAGCGTATCCGACCGCTTGGCGTCGGTAGACTGCTAAAACTAAAAAACTCGGTTTTTCGCTGGAGTCTTGTTTTTTGGTGCATTCTTAGCATACCTGACCGATTGGCTTTAATTTTAAGGCAAATTGAGGAAATAAAATTTTTCGATAGTCCTTAGTTACTAAGCGCTATAACAGCGTATCCGACCGCATGGCGTTGGTAGACTGCCAAAACTAAAAAACTCGGTTTTTCGCTGGAGTCTTATTTTTTGGTGCATTCTTAGCATACCTGACCGATTGGCTTTAATTTTGAGGCAAATGGAGGAAATAAAAAATTTTGATAGTCCTTAGTTACTAAGTGCTATAACAGCGTATCCGACCGCTTGGCGTCGGTAGACTGCTAAAACTAAAAAACTCGGATTTTCGCTGGAGTCTTGTTTTTTGGTGCATTCTTAGCATACCTGACCGATTGGCTTTAATTTTAAGGCAAATGGAGGAAATAAAAATTTTCCATAGTCCTTAGTTACTAAGCGCTATAACAGCGTATCCGACCGCTTGGCGTTGGTAGACTGCCAAAAATAAAAAACTCGGTTTTTCGCTGGAGTCTTGTTTTTTGGTGCATTCTTAGCATACCTGACCGATTGGCTTTAATTTTAAGGCAAATGGAGGAAATAAAATTTTTCGATAGTCCTTAGTTCCTAAACTCTATAACAGCGTATCCGACCGCTTGGCGTTGGTAGACTGCCAAAACTAAAAAACTCGGTTTTTCGCTGGAGTCTTGTTTTTTGGTGCATTCTTAGCATACCTGACCGATTGGCTTTAATTTTAAGGCAAAGGGAGGAAATAAAATTTTTCGATAGTCCTTAGTTACTACGCGCTATAACAGCGTATCTGACCGCTTGGCGTTGGTAGACTGCCAAAACTAAAAAACTCGGTTTTTCGCTGGAGTCTTGTTTTTTGGTGCATTCTTAGCATACCTGACCGATTGGCTTTAATTTTAAGGCAAATGGAGGAAATAAAAATTTTCGATAGTCCTTAGTTACTAAGCGCTATAACAGCGTATCCGACCGCTTGGCGTTGGTAGACTGCCAAAAATAAAAAACTCGGTTTTTCGCTGGAGTCTTGTTTTTTGGTGCATTCTTAGCATACCGGACCGATTGGCTTTAATTTTAAGGTAATGGAGGAAATAAAAATTTTCGATAGTCCTTAGTTACTAAGCGCTATAACAGCGTATCCGACCGCTTGGCGTTGGTAGACTGCCAAACTAAAAAACTCGGTTTTTCGTTGGAGTCTTGTTTTTTGGTGCATTCTTAGCATACCTGACCGATTGGCTTTAATTTTAAGGCAAATGGAGGAAATAAACAATTTCGATACTCCTTAGTTACTAAGCGCTATAACAGCGTATCCGACCGCTTAACGTTGGTAGACTGCCAAAACTAAAAAACTCGGTTTTTCGCTGGAGTCTTGTTTTTTGGTGCATTCTTAGCATACCTGACCGATTGGCTTTAATTTTAAGGCAAATGGAGGAAATAAAATTTTTCGATAGTCCTTAGTTCCTAAACTCTATAACAGCGTATCCGACCGCTTAACGTTGGTAGACTGCCAAAACTAAAAAACTCGGTTTTTCGCTGGAGTCTTGTTTTTTGGTGCATTCTTAGCATACCTGACCGATTGGCTTTAATTTTAAGGCAAATGGAGGAAATAAACAATTTCGATACTCCTTAGTTACTAAGCGCTATAACAGCGTATCCGACCGCTTAACGTTGGTAGACTGCCAAAACTAAAAAACTCGGTTTTTCGCTGGAGTCTTGTTTTTTGGTGCATTCTTAGCATACCTGACCGATTGGCTTTAATTTTAAGGCAAATGGAGGAAATAAAATTTTTCGATAGTCCTTAGTTCCTAAACTCTATAACAGCGTATCCGACCGCTTAACGTTGGTAGACTGCCAAAACTAAAAAACTCGGTTTTTCGCTGGAGTCTTGTTTTTTGGTGCATTCTTAGCATACCTGACCGATTGGCTTTAATTTTAAGGCAAATTGAGGAAATAAAAATTTTCGATAGTCCTTAGTTACTAAGCGCTATAACAGCGTGTCCGACCGCTTGGCGTTGGTAGACTGCCAAATCTAAAAAACTCGGTTTTTCGCTGGAGTCTTGTTTTTTGGTGCATTCTTAGCATACCTGACCGATTGGCTTTAATTTTAAGGCAAATGGAGGAAATAAAAATTTTCGATAGTCCTTAGTTACTAAGTGCTATAACAGCGTATCCGACCGCTTGGCGTCGGTAGACTGCTAAAACTAAAAAACTCGGTTTTTCGCTGGAGTCTTGTTTTTTGGTGCATTCTTAGCATACCTGACCGATTGGCTTTAATTTTAAGGCAAATTGAGGAAATAAAAATTTTCGATAGTCCTTAGTTACTAAGCGCTATAACAGCGTATCCGACCGCTTGGCGTTGGTAGACTGCCAAAACTAAAAAACTCGGTTTTTCGTTGGAGTCTTGTTTTTTGGTGCATTCTTAGCATACCTGACCGATTGGCTTTAATTTTAAGGCAAATGGAGGAAACAATTTTTTTCGATAGTCCTTAGTTACTAAGCGCTATAACAGCGTATCCGACCGCTTAACGTTGGTAGACTGCCAAAACTAAAAAACTCGGTTTTTCGCTGGAGTCTTGTTTTTTGGTGCATTCTTAGCATACCTGACCGATTGGCTTTAATTTTAAGGCAAATGGAGAAAATAAACAATTTCGATACTCCTTAGTTACTAAGCGCTATAACAGCGTATCCGACCGCTTGGCGTTGGTAGACTGCCAAAACTAAAAACTCGGTTTTTCGCTGGAGTCTTGTTTTTTGGTGCATTCTTAGCATACCTGACCGATTGGCTTTAATTTAAAGGCAAATGGAGGAAATAAACAATTTCGATACTCCTTAGTTTCTAAGCGCTATAACAGCGTATCCGACCGCTTGGCGTTGGTAGACTGCCAAATCTAAAAAACTCGGTTTTCGCTGGAGTCTTGTTTTTTGGTGCATTCTTAGCATACCTGACCGATTGGCTTTAATTTTAAGGCAAATGGAGGAAATAAAAATTTTCGATAGTCCTTAGTTACTAAGCGCTATAACAGCATATCCGACCGCTTGGCGTTGGTAGACTGCCAAAACTAAAAAACTCGGTTTTTCGTTGGAGTCTTGTTTTTTGGTGCATTCTTAGCATACCTGACCGATTGGCTTTAATTTTAAGGCAAATGGAGGAAATAAACAATTTCGATACTCCTTAGTTACTAAGCGCTATAACAGCGTATCCGACCGCTTGGCGTTGGTAGACTGCCAAAACTAAAAACTCGGTTTTTCGCTGGAGTCTTGTTTTTTGGTGCATTCTTAGCATACCTGACCGATTGGCTTTAATTTTAAGGCAAATGGAGGAAATAAACAATTTCGATACTCCTTAGTTACTAAGACCGCTTGGCGTTGGTAGACTGCCAAAACTAAAAACTCGGTTTTTCGCTGGAGTCTTGTTTTTTGGTGCATTCTTAGCATACCTGACCGATTGGCTTTAATTTTAAGGCAAATGGAGGAAATAAAAATTTTCGATAGTCCTTAGTTACTAAGCGCTATAACAGCGTATCCGACCGCTTGGCGTTGGTAGACTGCCAAAACTAAAAAACTCGGTTTTTCGCTGGAGTCTTGTTTTTTGGTGCATTCTTAGCATACCGGACCGATTGGCTTTAATTTTAAGGTAATGGAGGAAATAAAAATTTTCGATAGTCCTTAGTTACTAAGCGCTATAACAGCGTATCCGACCGCTTGGCGTTGGTAGACTGCCAAAACTAAAAAACTCGGTTTTTCGCTGGAGTCTTGTTTTTTGGTGCATTCTTAGCATACCTGACCGATTGGCTTTAATTTAAAGGCAAATGGAGGAAATAAAAATTTTCGATAGTCCTTAGTTACTAAGCGCTATAACAGCGTATCCGACCGCTTGGCGTTGGTAGACTGCCAAAAATAAAAAACTCGGTTTTTCGCTGGAGTCTTGTTTTTTGGTGCATTCTTAGCATACCGGACCGATTGGCTTTAATTTTAAGGTAATGGAGGAAATAAAAATTTTCGATAGTCCTTAGTTACTAAGCGCTATAACAGCGTATCCGACCGCATGGCGTTGGTAGACTGCTAAACTAAAAAACTCGGTTTTTCGTTGGAGTCTTGTTTTTTGGTGCATTCTTAGCATACCTGACCGATTGGCTTTAATTTTAAGGCAAATGGAGGAAATAAACAATTTCGATACTCCTTAGTTACTAAGCGCTATAACAGCGTATCCGACCGCTTAACGTTGGTAGACTGCCAAAACTAAAAAACTCGGTTTTTCGCTGGAGTCTTGTTTTTTGGTGCATTCTTAGCATACCTGACCGATTGGCTTTAATTTTAAGGCAAATGGAGGAAATAAAATTTTTCGATAGTCCTTAGTTCCTAAACTCTATAACAGCGTATCCGACCGCTTAACGTTGGTAGACTGCCAAAACTAAAAAACTCGGTTTTTCGCTGGAGTCTTGTTTTTTGGTGCATTCTTAGCATACCTGACCGATTGGCTTTAATTTTAAGGCAAATTGAGGAAATAAAAATTTTCGATAGTCCTTAGTTACTAAGCGCTATAACAGCGTGTCCGACCGCTTGGCGTTGGTAGACTGCCAAATCTAAAAAACTCGGTTTTTCGCTGGAGTCTTGTTTTTTGGTGCATTCTTAGCATACCTGACCGTTTGGCTTTAATTTTAAGGCAAATGGAGGAAATAAAAATTTTCGATAGTCCTTAGTTACTAAGTGCTATAACAGCGTATCCGACCGCTTGGCGTCGGTAGACTGCTAAAACTAAAAAACTCGGTTTTTCGCTGGAGTCTTGTTTTTTGGTGCATTCTTAGCATACCTGACCGATTGGCTTTAATTTTAAGGCAAATTGAGGAAATAAAAATTTTCGATAGTCCTTAGTTACTAAGCGCTATAACAGCGTATCCGACCGCTTGGCGTTGGTAGACTGCCAAAACTAAAAAAACTCGGTTTTTCGTTGGAGTCTTGTTTTTTGGTGCATTCTTAGCATACCTGACCGATTGGCTTTAATTTTAAGGCAAATGGGGGAAACAATTTTTTTCGATAGTCCTTAGTTACTAAGCGCTATAACAGCGTATCCGACCGCTTAACGTTGGTAGACTGCCAAAACTAAAAAACTCGGTTTTTCGCTGGAGTCTTGTTTTTTTGGTGCATTCTTAGCATACCTGACCGATTGGCTTTAATTTTAAGGCAAATGGAGGAAATAAAAATTTTCGATAGTCCTTAGTTAATAAGCGCTATAACAGCGTATCCGACCGTTTGGCGTTGGTAGACTGCCAAAACTAAAAAACTCGGTTTTTCGCTGGAGTCTTGCATTTTGGTGCATTCTTAGCATACCTGACCGATTGGCTTTAATTTTAAGGCAAATGGAGGAAATAAAAAAATTCGTTAGTCCTTAGTTACTAAGCGCTATAACAGCGTATCCGACCGCTTGGCGTTGGTAGACTGCTAAAACTAAAAAACTCGGTTTTTCGCTGGAGTCTTGTTTTTTGGTGCATTCTTAGCATACCTGACCGATTGGCTTTAATTTAAAGGCAAATGGAGGAAATAAAAAATTTCGATAGTCCTTAGTTATTAAGCGTTATAACAGCGTATCCGACCGCTTGGCGTTGGTAGACTGCCAAAACTTAAAAACTCGGTTTTTCGCTGGAGTCTTGTTTTTTGGTGCATTCTTAGCATACCTGACCGATTGGCTTTAATTTTAAGGCAAATGGAGGAAATAAACAATTTCGATAGTCCTTAGTTACTAAGCGCTATAACAGCGTATCCGACCGCTTGGCGTTGGTAGACTGCCAAAACTAAAAACTCGGTTTTTCGCTGGAGTCTTGTTTTTTGGTGCATTCTTAGCATACCTGACCGATTGGCTTTAATTTTAAGGCAAATGGAGGAAATAAACAATTTCGATACTCCTTAGTTACTAAGCGCTATAACAGCGTATCCGACCGCTTGGCGTTGGTAGACTGCCAAAACTAAAAACTCGGTTTTTCGCTGGAGTCTTGTTTTTTTGGTGCATTCTTAGCATACCTGACCGATTGGCTTTAATTTTAAGGCAAATGGAGGAAATAAAAATTTTCGATAGTCCTTAGTTAATAAGCGCTATAACAGCGTATCCGACCGTTTGGCGTTGGTAGACTGCCAAAACTAAAAAACTCGGTTTTTCGCTGGAGTCTTGCTTTTTGGTGCATTCTTAGCATACCTGACCGATTGGCTTTAATTTTAAGGCAAATGGAGGAAATAAAAAAATTCGTTAGTCCTTAGTTACTAAGCGCTATAACAGCGTATCCGACCGCTTGGCGTTGGTAGACTGCTAAAACTAAAAAACTCGGTTTTTCGCTGGAGTCTTGTTTTTTGGTGCATTCTTAGCATACCTGACCGATTGGCTTTAATTTAAAGGCAAATGGAGGAAATAAACAATTTCGATACTCATTAGTTATTAAGCGCTATAACAGCGTATCCGACCGCTTGGCGTTGGTAGACTGCCAAAACTTAAAAACTCGGTTTTTCGCTGGAGTCTTGTTTTTTGGTGCATTCTTAGCATACCTGACCGATTGGCTTTAATTTTAAGGCAAATGGAGGAAATAAACAATTTCGATACTCCTTAGTTACTAAGCGCTATAACAGCGTATCCGACCGCTTGGCGTTGGTAGACTGCCAAAACTAAAAACTCGGTTTTACGCTGGAGTCTTGTTTTTTGGTGCATTCTTAGCATACCTGACCGATTGGCTTTAATTTTAAGGCAAATGGAGGAAATAAAAATTTTCGATAGTCCTTAGTTACTAAGCGCTATAACAGCGTATCCGACCGCTTGGCGTTGGTAGACTACCAAAAATAAAAAACTCGGTTTTTCGCTGGAGTCTTGTTTTTTGGTGCATTCTTAGCATACCTGACCGATTGGCTTTAATTTTAAGGCAAATGGAGGAAATAAAATTTTTCGATAGTCCTTAGTTACTAAGCGCTATAACAGCGTATCCGACCGCTTGGCATTGGTAGACTGCCAAAAATAAAAAACTCGGTTTTTCGCTGGAGTCTTGTTTTTTGGTGCATTCTTAGCATACCTGACCGATTGGCTTTAATTTTAAGGCAAATGGAGGAAATAAACAATTTCGATACTCCTTAGTTACTAAGCGCTATAACAGCGTATCCGACCGCTTGGCGTTGGTAGACTGCAAAAACTTAAAAACTCGGTTTTTCGCTGGAGTCTTGTTTTTTGGTGCATTCTTAGCATACCTGACCGATTGGCTTTAATTTTAAGGCAAATGGAGGAAATAAACAATTTCGATACTCCTTAGTTACTAAGCGCTATAACAGCGTATCCGACCGCTTGGCGTTGGTAGACTGCCAAAACTTAAAAACTCGGTTTTTCGCTGGAGTCATGTTTTTTGGTGCATTCTTAGCATACCTGACCGATTGGCTTTAATTTTAAGGCAAATGGAGGAAATAAAATTTTTCGATAGTCCTTAGTTACTAAGCGCTATAACAGCGTATCCGACCGCTTGGCGTTGGTAGACTGCCAAAACTAAAAAACTCGGTTTTTCGCTGGAGTCTTGCTTTTTGGTGCATTCTTAGCATACCTGACCGATTGGCTTTAATTTTAAGGCAAATGGAGGAAATAAAAATTTTCGATGGTCCTTAGTTACTAAGCGCTATAACAGCATATCCGACCGCTTGGCGTTGGTAGACTGCCAAAACTAAAAAACTCGGTTTTTCGTTGGAGTCTTGTTTTATGGTGCATTCTTAGCATACCTGACCGATTGGCTTTAATTTTAAGGCAAATGGAGGAAATAAACAATTTCGATACTCCTTAGTTACTAAGCGCTATAACAGCGTATCCGACCGCTTGGCGTTGGTAGACTGCCAAAACTAAAAACTCGGTTTTTCGCTGGAGTCTTGTTTTTTGGTGCATTCTTAGCATACCTGACCGATTGGCTTTAATTTTAAGGCAAATGGAGGAAATAAACAATTTCGATACTCCTTAGTTACTAAGCGCTATAACAGCGTATCCGACCGCTTGGCGTTGGTAGACTGCCAAATCTAAAAACTCGGTTTTTCGCTGGAGTCTTGTTTTTTGGTGCATTCTTAGCATACCTGACCGATTGGCTTTAATTTTAAGGCAAATTGAGGAAATAAAAATTTTCGATAGTCCTTAGTTACTAAGCGCTATAACAGCGTATCCGACCGCTTGGCGTTGGTAGACTGCCAAAAATAAAAAACTCGGTTTCTCGCTGGAGTCTTGTTTTTTGGTGCATTCTTAGCATACCGGACCGATTGGCTTTAATTTTAAGGTAATGGAGGAAATAAAAAATTTCGATAGTCCTTAGTTACTAAGCGCTATAACAGCGTATCCGACCGCTTGGCGTTGGTAGACTGCCAAAACTAAAAAACTCGGTTTTTCGCTGGAGTCTTGTTTTTTGGTGCATTCTTAGCATACCTGACCGATTGGCTTTAATTTTAAGGCAAATGGAGGAAATAAAAATTTTCGATAGTCCTTAGTTACTAAGCGCTATAACAGCGTATCCGACCGCTTGGCGTTGGTAGACTGCCAAAAATAAAAAACTCGGTTTTTCGCTGGAGTCTTGTTTTTTGGTGCATTCTTAGCATACCGGACCGATTGGCTTTAATTTTAAGGTAATGGAGGAAATAAAAATTTTCGATAGTCCTTAGTTACTAAGCGCTATAACAGCGTATCCGACCGCTTGGCGTTGGTAGACTGCTAAACTAAAAAACTCGGTTTTTCGTTGGAGTCTTGTTTTTTGGTGCATTCTTAGCATACCTGACCGATTGGCTTTAATTTTAAGGCAAATGGAGGAAATAAACAATTTCGATACTCCTTAGTTACTAAGCGCTATAACAGCGTATCCGACCGCTTAACGTTGGTAGACTGCCAAAACTAAAAAACTCGGTTTTTCGCTGGAGTCTTGTTTTTTGGTGCATTCTTAGCATACCTGACCGATTGGCTTTAATTTTAAGGCAAATGGAGGAAATAAAATTTTTCGATAGTCCTTAGTTCCTAAACTCTATAACAGCGTATCCGACCGCTTAACGTTGGTAGACTGCCAAAACTAAAAAACTCGGTTTTTCGCTGGAGTCTTGTTTTTTGGTGCATTCTTAGCATACCTGACCGATTGGCTTTAATTTTAAGGCAAATGGAGGAAATAAAAATTTTCGATAGTCCTTAGTTACTAAGCGCTATAACAGCGTGTCCGACCGCTTGGCGTTGGTAGACTGCCAAATCTAAAAAACTCGGTTTTTCGCTGGAGTCTTGTTTTTTGGTGCATTCTTAGCATACCTGACCGATTGGCTTTAATTTTAAGGCAAATGGAGGAAATAAAAATTTTCGATAGTCCTTAGTTACTAAGTGCTATAACAGCGTATCCGACCGCTTGGCGTCGGTAGACTGCTAAAACTAAAAAACTCGGTTTTTCGCTGGAGTCTTGTTTTTTGGTGCATTCTTAGCATACCTGACCGATTGGCTTTAATTTTAAGGCAAATTGAGGAAATAAAAATTTTCGATAGTCCTTAGTTACTAAGCGCTATAACAGCGTATCCGACCGCTTGGCGTTGGTAGACTGCCAAAACTAAAAAAACTCGGTTTTTCGTTGGAGTCTTGTTTTTTGGTGCATTCTTAGCATACCTGACCGATTGGCTTTAATTTTAAGGCAAATGGAGGAAACAATTTTTTTCGATAGTCCTTAGTTACTAAGCGCTATAACAGCGTATCCGACCGCTTAACGTTGGTAGACTGCCAAAACTAAAAAACTCGGTTTTTCGCTGGAGTCTTGTTTTTTGGTGCATTCTTAGCATACCTGACCGATTGGCTTTAATTTTAAGGCAAATTGAGGAAATAAAAATTTTCGATAGTCCTTAGTTACTAAGCGCTATAACAGCGTATCCGACCGCTTGGCGTTGGTAGACTGCCAAAACTAAAAACTCGGTTTTTCGCTGGAGTCTTGTTTTTTGGTGCATTCTTAGCATACCTGACCGATTGGCTTTAATTTTAAGGCAAATGGAGGAAACAATTTTTTTCGATAGTCCTTAGTTACTAAGCGCTATAACAGCGTATCCGACCGCTTAACGTTGGTAGACTGCCAAAACTAAAAAACTCGGTTTTTCGCTGGAGTCTTGTTTTTTGGTGCATTCTTAGCATACCTGACCGATTGGCTTTAATTTTAAGGCAAATTGAGGAAATAAAAATTTTCGATAGTCCTTAGTTACTAAGCGCTATAACAGCGTGTCCGACCGCTTGGCGTTGGTAGACTGCCAAATCTAAAAAACTCGGTTTTTCGCTGCAGTCTTGTTTTTTGGTGCATTCTTAGCATACCTGACCGATTGGCTTTAATTTTAAGGCAAATGGAGGAAATAAAAATTTTCGATAGTCCTTAGTTACTAAGCGCTATAACAGCATATCCGACCGCTTGGCGTTGGTAGACTGCCAAAACTAAAAAACTCGGTTTTTCGTTGGAGTCTTGTTTTTTGGTGCATTCTTAGCATACCTGACCGATTGGCTTTAATTTTAAGGCAAATGGAGGAAATAAACAATTTCGATACTCCTTAGTTACTAAGCGCTATAACAGCGTATCCGACCGCTTGGCGTTGGTAGACTGCCAAAACTAAAAACTCGGTTTTTCGCTGGAGTCTTGTTTTTTGGTGCATTCTTAGCATACCTGACCGATTGGCTTTAATTTTAAGGCAAATGGAGGAAATAAACAATTTCGATACTCCTTAGTTACTAAGCGCTATAACAGCGTATCCGACCGCTTGGCGTTGGTAGACTGCCAAAACTAAAAACTCGGTTTTTCGCTGGAGTCTTGTTTTTTTGGTGCATTCTTAGCATACCTGACCGATTGGCTTTAATTTTAAGGCAAATGGAGGAAATAAAAATTTTCGATAGTCCTTAGTTAATAAGCGCTATAACAGCGTATCCGACCGTTTGGCGTTGGTAGACTGCCAAAACTAAAAAACTCGGTTTTTCGCTGGAGTCTTGCTTTTTGGTGCATTCTTAGCATACCTGACCGATTGGCTTTAATTTTAAGGCAAATGGAGGAAATAAAAAAATTCGTTAGTCCTTAGTTACTAAGCGCTATAACAGCGTATCCGACCGCTTGGCGTTGGTAGACTGCTAAAACTAAAAAACTCGGTTTTTCGCTGGAGTCTTGTTTTTTGGTGCATTCTTAGCATACCTGACCGATTGGCTTTAATTTAAAGGCAAATGGAGGAAATAAACAATTTCGATACTCATTAGTTATTAAGCGCTATAACAGCGTATCCGACCGCTTGGCGTTGGTAGACTGCCAAAACTTAAAAACTCGGTTTTTCGCTGGAGTCTTGTTTTTTGGTGCATTCTTAGCATACCTGACCGATTGGCTTTAATTTTAAGGCAAATGGAGGAAATAAACAATTTCGATACTCCTTAGTTACTAAGCGCTATAACAGCGTATCCGACCGCTTGGCGTTGGTAGACTGCCAAAACTAAAAACTCGGTTTTTCGCTGGAGTCTTGTTTTTTGGTGCATTCTTAGCATACCTGACCGATTGGCTTTAATTTTAAGGCAAATGGAGGAAATAAACAATTTCGATACTCCTTAGTTACTAAGCGCTATAACAGCGTATCCGACCGCTTGGCGTTGGTAGACTGCCAAAACTAAAAACTCGGTTTTTCGCTGGAGTCTTGTTTTTTGGTGCATTCTTAGCATACCTGACCGATTGGCTTTAATTTTAAGGCAAATTGAGGAAATAAAAATTTTCGATAGTCCTTAGTTACTAAGCGCTATAACAGCGTATCCGACCGCTTGGCGTTGGTAGACTGCCAAAAATAAAAAACTCGGTTTCTCGCTGGAGTCTTGTTTTTTGGTGCATTCTTAGCATACCGGACCGATTGGCTTTAATTTTAAGGTAATGGAGGAAATAAAAATTTTCGATAGTCCTTAGTTACTAAGCGCTATAACAGCGTATCCGACCGCTTGGCGTTGGTAGACTGCCAAAACTAAAAAACTCGGTTTTTCGCTGGAGTCTTGTTTTTTGGTGCATTCTTAGCATACCTGACCGATTGGCTTTAATTTTAAGGCAAATGGAGGAAATAAATATTTTCGATAGTCCTTAGTTACTAAGCGCTATAACAGCGTATCCGACCGCTTGGCGTTGGTAGACTGCCAAAAATAAAAAACTCGGTTTTTCGCTGGAGTCTTGTTTTTTGGTGCATTCTTAGCATACCGGACCGATTGGCTTAAATTTTAAGGTAATGGAGGAAATAAAAATTTTCGATAGTCCTTAGTTACTAAGCGCTATAACAGCGTATCCGACCGCTTGGCGTTGGTAGACTGCTAAACTAAAAAACTCGGTTTTTCGTTGGAGTCTTGTTTTTTGGTGCATTCTTAGCATACCTGACCGATTGGCTTTAATTTTAAGGCAAATGGAGGAAATAAACAATTTCGATACTCCTTAGTTACTAAGCGCTATAACAGCGTATCCGACCGCTTAACGTTGGTAGACTGCCAAAACTAAAAAACTCGGTTTTTCGCTGGAGTCTTGTTTTTTGGTGCATTCTTAGCATACCTGACCGATTGGCTTTAATTTTAAGGCAAATGGAGGAAATAAAATTTTTCGATAGTCCTTAGTTCCTAAACTCTATAACAGCGTATCCGACCGCTTAACGTTGGTAGACTGCCAAAACTAAAAAACTCGGTTTTTCGCTGGAGTCTTGTTTTTTGGTGCATTCTTAGCATACCTGACCGATTGGCTTTAATTTTAAGGCAAATTGAGGAAATAAAAATTTTCGATAGTCCTTAGTTACTAAGCGCTATAACAGCGTGTCCGACCGCTTGGCGTTGGTAGACTGCCAAATCTAAAAAACTCGGTTTTTCGCTGGAGTCTTGTTTTTTGGTGCATTCTTAGCATACCTGACCGATTGGCTTTAATTTTAAGGCAAATGGAGGAAATAAAAATTTTCGATAGTCCTTAGTTACTAAGTGCTATAACAGCGTATCCGACCGCTTGGCGTCGGTAGACTGCTAAAACTAAAAAACTCGGTTTTTCGCTGGAGTCTTGTTTTTTGGTGCATTCTTAGCATACCTGACCGATTGGCTTTAATTTTAAGGCAAATTGAGGAAATAAAAATTTTCGATAGTCCTTAGTTACTAAGCGCTATAACAGCGTATCCGACCGCTTGGCGTTGGTAGACTGCCAAAACTAAAAAAACTCGGTTTTTCGTTGGAGTCTTGTTTTTTGGTGCATTCTTAGCATACCTGACCGATTGGCTTTAATTTTAAGGCAAATGGAGGAAACAATTTTTTTCGATAGTCCTTAGTTACTAAGCGCTATAACAGCGTATCCGACCGCTTAACGTTGGTAGACTGCCAAAACTAAAAAACTCGGTTTTTCGCTGGAGTCTTGTTTTTTGGTGCATTCTTAGCATACCTGACCGATTGGCTTTAATTTTAAGGCAAATTGAGGAAATAAAAATTTTCGATAGTCCTTAGTTACTAAGCGCTATAACAGCGTATCCGACCGCTTGGCGTTGGTAGACTGCCAAAACTAAAAACTCGGTTTTTCGCTGGAGTCTTGTTTTTTGGTGCATTCTTAGCATACCTGACCGATTGGCTTTAATTTTAAGGCAAATGGAGGAAATAAAATTTTTCGATAGTCCTTAGTTCCTAAACTCTATAACAGCGTATCCGACCGCTTAACGTTGGTAGACTGCCAAAACTAAAAAACTCGGTTTTTCGCTGGAGTCTTGTTTTTTGGTGCATTCTTAGCATACCTGACCGATTGGCTTTAATTTTAAGGCAAATTGAGGAAATAAAAATTTTCGATAGTCCTTAGTTACTAAGCGCTATAACAGCGTGTCCGACCGCTTGGCGTTGGTAGACTGCCAAATCTAAAAAACTCGGTTTTTCGCTGGAGTCTTGTTTTTTGGTGCATTCTTAGCATACCTGACCGATTGGCTTTAATTTTAAGGCAAATGGAGGAAATAAAAATTTTCGATAGTCCTTAGTTACTAAGTGCTATAACAGCGTATCCGACCGCTTGGCGTCGGTAGACTGCTAAAACTAAAAAACTCGGTTTTTCGCTGGAGTCTTGTTTTTTGGTGCATTCTTAGCATACCTGACCGATTGGCTTTAATTTTAAGGCAAATTGAGGAAATAAAAATTTTCGATAGTCCTTAGTTACTAAGCGCTATAACAGCGTATCCGACCGCTTGGCGTTGGTAGACTGCCAAAACTAAAAAAACTCGGTTTTTCGTTGGAGTCTTGTTTTTTGGTGCATTCTTAGCATACCTGACCGATTGGCTTTAATTTTAAGGCAAATGGAGGAAACAATTTTTTTCGATAGTCCTTAGTTACTAAGCGCTATAACAGCGTATCCGACCGCTTAACGTTGGTAGACTGCCAAAACTAAAAAACTCGGTTTTTCGCTGGAGTCTTGTTTTTTGGTGCATTCTTAGCATACCTGACCGATTGGCTTTAATTTTAAGGCAAATGGAGGAAATAAAAATTTTCGATAGTCCTTAGTTACTAAGCGCTATAACAGCGTATCCGACCGCTTGGCGTTGGTAGACTGCCAAAACTAAAAACTCGGTTTTTCGCTGGAGTCTTGTTTTTTGGTGCATTCTTAGCATACCTGACCGATTGGCTTTAATTTTAAGGCAAATGGAGGAAACAATTTTTTTCGATAGTCCTTAGTTACTAAGCGCTATAACAGCGTATCCGACCGCTTAACGTTGGTAGACTGCCAAAACTAAAAAACTCGGTTTTTCGCTGGAGTCTTGTTTTTTGGTGCATTCTTAGCATACCTGACCGATTGGCTTTAATTTTAAGGCAAATTGAGGAAATAAAAATTTTCGATAGTCCTTAGTTACTAAGCGCTATAACAGCGTGTCCGACCGCTTGGCGTTGGTAGACTGCCAAATCTAAAAAACTCGGTTTTTCGCTGGAGTCTTGTTTTTTGGTGCATTCTTAGCATACCTGACCGATTGGCTTTAATTTTAAGGCAAATGGAGGAAATAAAAATTTTCGATAGTCCTTAGTTACTAAGCGCTATAACAGCATATCCGACCGCTTGGCGTTGGTAGACTGCCAAAACTAAAAAACTCGGTTTTTCGTTGGAGTCTTGTTTTTTGGTGCATTCTTAGCATACCTGACCGATTGGCTTTAATTTTAAGGCAAATGGAGGAAATAAACAATTTCGATACTCCTTAGTTACTAAGCGCTATAACAGCGTATCCGACCGCTTGGCGTTGGTAGACTGCCAAAACTTAAAAACTCGGTTTTTCGCTGGAGTCTTGTTTTTTGGTGCATTCTTAGCATACCTGACCGATTGGCTTTAATTTTAAGGCAAATGGAGGAAATAAACAATTTCGATACTCCTTAGTTACTAAGCGCTATACCAGCGTATCCGACCGCTTGGCGTTGGTAGACTGCCAAAACTAAAAACTCGGTTTTTCGCTGGAGTCTTGTTTTTTTGGTGCATTCTTAGCATACCTGACCGATTGGCTTTAATTTTAAGGCAAATGGAGGAAATAAAAATTTTCGATAGTACTTAGTTAATAAGCGCTATAACAGCGTATCCGACCGTTTGGCGTTGGTAGACTGCCAAAACTAAAAAACTCGGTTTTTCGCTGGAGTCTTGCTTTTTGGTGCATTCTTAGCATACCTGACCGATTGGCTTTAATTTTAAGGCAAATGGAGGAAATAAAAAAATTCGTTAGTCCTTAGTTACTAAGCGCTATAACAGCGTATCCGACCGCTTGGCGTTGGTAGACTGCTAAAACTAAAAAACTCGGTTTTTCGCTGGAGTCTTGTTTTTTGGTGCATTCTTAGCATACCTGACCGATTGGCTTTAATTTAAAGGCAAATGGAGGAAATAAACAATTTCGATACTCATTAGTTATTAAGCGCTATAACAGCGTATCCGACCGCTTGGCGTTGGTAGACTGCCAAAACTTAAAAACTCGGTTTTTCGCTGGAGTCTTGTTTTTTGGTGCATTCTTAGCATACCTGACCGATTGGCTTTAATTTTAAGGCAAATGGAGGAAATAAACAATTTCGATACTCCTTAGTTACTAAGCGCTATAACAGCGTATCCGACCGCTTGGCGTTGGTAGACTGCCAAAACTAAAAACTCGGTTTTACGCTGGAGTCTTGTTTTTTGGTGCATTCTTAGCATACCTGACCGATTGGCTTTAATTTTAAGGCAAATGGAGGAAATAAAAATTTTCGATAGTCCTTAGTTACTAAGCGCTATAACAGCGTATCCGACCGCTTGGCGTTGGTAGACTACCAAAAATAAAAAACTCGGTTTTTCGCTGGAGTCTTGTTTTTTGGTGCATTCTTAGCATACCTGACCGATTGGCTTTAATTTTAAGGCAAATGGAGGAAATAAAATTTTTCGATAGTCCTTAGTTACTAAGCGCTATAACAGCGTATCCGACCGCTTGGCGTTGGTAGACTGCAAAAACTTAAAAACTCGGTTTTTCGCTGGAGTCTTGTTTTTTGGTGCATTCTTAGCATACCTGACCGATTGGCTTTAATTTTAAGGCAAATGGAGGAAATAAACAATTTCGATACTCCTTAGTTACTAAGCGCTATAACAGCGTATCCGACCGCTTGGCGTTGGTAGACTGCCAAAACTTAAAAACTCGGTTTTTCGCTGGAGTCATGTTTTTTGGTGCATTCTTAGCATACCTGACCGATTGGCTTTAATTTTAAGGCAAATGGAGGAAATAAAATTTTTCGATAGTCCTTAGTTACTAAGCGCTATAACAGCGTATCCGACCGCTTGGCGTTGGTAGACTGCCAAAACTAAAAAAACCCGGTTTTTCGCTGGAGTCTTGTTTTTTGGTGCATTCTTAGCATACCTGACCGATTGGCTTTAATTTTAAGGCAAATGGAGGAAATAAAATTTTTCGATAGTCCTTAGTTACTAAGCGCTATAACAGCGTATCCGACCGCTTGGCGTTGGTAGACTGCTAAAACTAAAAAACTCGGTTTTTCGCTGGAGTCTTGTTTTTTGGTGCATTTTTAGCATACCTGACCGATTTGCTTTAATTTTAAGGCAAATGGAGGAAATAAAATTTTTCGATAGTCCTTAGTTAATAAGCGCTATATCAGCGTATCCGACCGCTTGGCGTTGGTAGACTGCCAAAACTTAAAAACTCGGTTTTTCGCTGGAGTCTTGTTTTTTGGTGCATTTTTAGCATACCTGAACGATTTGCTTTAATTTTAAGGCAAATGGAGGAAATAAAATTTTTCGATAGTCCTTAGTTAATAAGCGCTATAACAGCGTATCCGACCGCTTGGCGTTGGTAGACTGCCAAAACTTAAAAACTCGGTTTTTCGCTGGAGTCTTGTTTTTTGGTGCATTTTTAGCATACCTGACCGATTGGCTTTAATTTTAAGGCAAATGGAGGAAATAAACAATTTCGATACTCCTTAGTTACTAAGTGCTATAACAGCGTATCCGACCGCTTGGCGTTGGTAGACTGCCAAAACTTAAAAACTCGGTTTTTCGCTGGAGTCTTGTTTTTTGGTGCATTCTTAGCATACCTGACCGATTGGCTTTAATTTTAAGGCAAATGGAGGAAATAAAAATTTTCGATAGTCCTTAGTTACTAAGCGCTATAACAGCGTATCCGACCGCTTCGCGTTGGTAGACTACCAAAAATAAAAAACTCGGTTTTTCGCTGGAGTCTTGTTTTTTGGTGCATTCTTAGCATACCTGACCGATTGGCTTTAATTTTAAGGCAAATGGAGGAAATAAAAATTTTCGATAGTCCTTAGTTACTAAGCGCTATAACAGCGTATCCGACCGCTTGGCATTGGTAGACTGCCAAAAATAAAAAACTCGGTTTTTCGCTGGAGTCTTGTTTTTTGGTGCATTCTTAGCATACCTGACCGATTGGCTTTAATTTTAAGGCAAATGGAGGAAATAAACAATTTCGATACTCCTTAGTTACTAAGCGCTATAACAGCGTATCCGACCGCTTGGCGTTGGTAGACTGCCAAAACTTAAAAACTCGGTTTTTCGCTGGAGTCTTGTTTTTTGGTGCATTCTTAGCATACCTGACCGATTGGCTTTAATTTTAAGGCAAATGGAGGAAATAAAATTTTTCGATAGTCCTTAGTTACTAAGCGCTATAACAGCGTATCCGACCGCTTGGCGTTGGTAGACTGCCAAAACTTAAAAACTCGGTTTTTCGCTGGAGTCTTGTTTTTTGGTGCATTCTTAGCATACCTGACCGATTGGCTTTAATTTTAAGGCAAATGGAGGAAATAAAATTTTTCGATAGTCCTTAGTTACTAAGCGCTATAACAGCGTATCCGACCGCTTGGCGTTGGTAGACTGCCAAAACTAAATAAACCCGGTTTTTCGCTGGAGTCTTGTTTTTTGGTGCATTCTTAGCATACCTGACCGATTGGCTTTAATTTTAAGGCAAATGGAGGAAATAAAAATTTTCGATAGTCCTTAGTTACTAAGCGCTATAACAGCGTATCCGACCGCTTCGCGTTGGTAGATTACCAAAAAAAAAACTCGGTTTTTCGCTGGAGTCTTGTTTTTTGGTGCATTCTTAGCATACCTGACCGATTGGCTTTAATTTTAAGGCAAATGGAGGAAATAAAAATTTTCGATAGTCCTTAGTTACTAAGCGCTATAACAGCGTATCCGACCGCTTGGCATTGGTAGACTGCCAAAAATAAAAAACTCGGTTTTTCGCTGGAGTCTTGTTTTTTGGTGCATTCTTAGCATACCTGACCGATTGGCTTTAATTTTAAGGCAAATGGAGGAAATAAACAATTTCGATACTCCTTAGTTACTAAGCGCTATAACAGCGTATCCGACCGCTTGGCGTTGGTAGACTGCAAAAACTTAAAAACTCGGTTTTTCGCTGGAGTCTTGTTTTTTGGTGCATTCTTAGCATACCTGACCGATTGGCTTTAATTTTAAGGCAAATGGAGGAAATAAACAATTTCGATACTCCTTAGTTACTAAGCGCTATAACAGCGTATCCGACCGCTTGGCGTTGGTAGACTGCCAAAACTTAAAAACTCGGTTTTTCGCTGGAGTCTTGTTTTTTGGTGCATTCTTAGCATACCTGACCGATTGGCTTTAATTTTAAGGCAAATGGAGGAAATAAAAATTTTCGATAGTCCTTAGTTACTAAGCGCTATAACAGCGTATCCGACCGCTTGGCGTTGGTAGACTGCCAAAACTAAAAAAACCCGGTTTTTCGCTGGAGTCTTGTTTTTTGGTGCATTCTTAGCATACCTGACCGATTGGCTTTAATTTTAAGGCAAATGGAGGAAATAAAAATTTTCGATAGTCCTTAGTTACTAAGCGCTATAACAGCGTATCCGACCGCTTGGCGTTGGTAGACTGCTAAAACTAAAAAACTCGGTTTTTCGCTGGAGTCTTGTTTTTTGGTGCATTTTTAGCATACCTGACCGATTTGCTTTAATTTTAAGGCAAATGGAGGAAATAAAATTTTTCGATAGTCCTTAGTTAATAAGCGCTATAACAGCGTATCCGACCGCTTGGCGTTGGTAGACTGCCAAAACTTAAAAACTCGGTTTTTCGCTGGAGTCTTGTTTTTTGGTGCATTTTTAGCATACCTGACCGATTGGCTTTAATTTTAAGGCAAATGGAGGAAATAAAATTTTTCGATAGTCCTTAGTTACTAAGCGCTATAACAGCGTATCCGACCGCTTGGCGTTGGTAGACTGCCAAAACTAAATAAACCCGGTTTTTCGCTGGAGTCTTGTTTTTTGGTGCATTCTTAGCATACCTGACCGATTGGCTTTAATTTTAAGGCAAATGGAGGAAATAAAAATTTTCGATAGTCCTTAGTTACTAAGTGCTATAACAGCGTATCCGACCGCTTCGCGTTGGTAGACTACCAAAAATAAAAAACTCGGTTTTTCGCTGGAGTCTTGTTTTTTGGTGCATTCTTAGCATACCTGACCGATTGGCTTTAATTTTAAGGCAAATGGAGGAAATAAAATTTTTCGATAGTCCTTAGTTAATAAGCGCTATAACAGCGTATCCGACCGCTTGGCGTTGGTAGACTGCCAAAACTTAAAAACTCGGTTTTTCGCTGGAGTCTTGTTTTTTGGTGCATTTTTAGCATACCTGACCGATTGGCTTTAATTTTAAGGCAAATGGAGGAAATAAACAATTTCGATACTCCTTAGTTACTAAGTGCTATAACAGCGTATCCGACCGCTTGGCGTTGGTAGACTGCCAAAACTTAAAAACTCGGTTTTTCGCTGGAGTCTTGTTTTTTGGTGCATTTTTAGCATACCTGACCGATTTGCTTTAATTTTAAGGCAAATGGAGGAAATAAAATTTTTCGATAGTCCTTAGTTAATAAGCGCTATAACAGCGTATCCGACCGCTTGGCGTTGGTAGACTGCCAAAACTAAAAAACTCGGTTTATCGCTGGAGTCTTGTTTTTTGGTGCATTCTTAGCATACCTGACCGATTGGCTTTAATTTTAAGGCAAATGGAGGAAATAAAAATTTTCGATAGTCCTTAGTTACTAAGCGCTATAACAGCGTATCCGACCGCTTGGCATTGGTAGACTGCCAAAAATAAAAAACTCGGTTTTTCGCTGGAGTCTTGTTTTTTGGTGCATTCTTAGCATACCTGACCGATTGGCTTTAATTTTAAGGCAAATGGAGGAAATAAAAATTTTCGATAGTCCTTAGTTACTAAGCGCTATAACAGCGTATCCGACCGCTTGGCGTTGGTAGACTGCTAAAACTAAAAAACTCGGTTTTTCGCTGGAGTCTTGTTTTTTGGTGCATTCTTAGCATACCTGACCGATTGGCTTTAATTTTAAGGCAAATGGAGGAAATAAACAATTTCGATACTCCTTAGTTACTAAGCGCTATAACAGCGTATCCGACCGCTTGGCGTTGGTAGACTGCCAAAACTTAAAAACTCGGTTTTTCGCTGGAGTCTTGTTTTTTGGTGCATTCTTAGCATACCTGACCGATTGGCTTTAATTTTAAGGCAAATGGAGGAAATAAACAATTTCGATACTCCTTTGTTACTAAGCGCTATAACAGCGTATCCGACCGCTTGGCGTTGGTAGACTGCCAAAACTAAAAACTCGGTTTTTCGCTGGAGTCTTGTTTTTTGGTGCATTCTTAGCATACCTGACCGATTGGCTTTAATTTTAAGGCAAATGGAGGAAATAAACAATTTCGATACTCCTTAGTTACTAAGCGCTATAACAGCGTATCCGACCGCTTGGCGTTGGTAGACTGCCACAACTAAAAACTCGGTTTTTCGCTGGAGTCTTGTTTTTTGGTGCATTTTTAGCATACCTGACCGATTTGCTTTAATTTTAAGGCAAATGGAGGAAATAAAATTTTTCGATAGTCCTTAGTTAATAAGCGCTATAACAGCGTATCCGACCGCTTGGCGTTGGTAGACTGCCAAAACTTAAAAACTCGGTTTTTCGCTGGAGTCTTGTTTTTTGGTGCATTTTTAGCATACCTGACCGATTGGCTTTAATTTTAAGGCAAATGGAGGAAATAAAATTTTTCGATAGTCCTTAGTTACTAAGCGCTATAACAGCGTATCCGACCGCTTGGCGTTGGTAGACTGCCAAAACTTAAAAACTCGGTTTTTCGCTGGAGTCTTGTTTTTTGGTGCATTCTTAGCATACCTGACCGATTGGCTTTAATTTTAAGGCAAATGGAGGAAATAAAAATTTTAGATAGTCCATAGTTACTAAGCGCTATAACAGCGTATCCGACCGCTTGGCGTTGGTAGACTGCCAAAACTAAAAAACTCGGTTTTTCGCTGGAGTCTTGTTTTTTGGTGCATTCTTAGCATACCTGACCGATTGGCTTTAATTTTAAGGCAAATGGAGGAAATAAAAATTTTCGATAGTCCTTAGTTACTAAGCGCTATAACAGCGTATCCGACCGCTTGGCATTGGTAGACTGCCAAAAATAAAAAACTCGGTTTTTCGCTGGAGTCTTGTTTTTTGGTGCATTCTTAGCATACCTGACCGATTGGCTTTAATTTTAAGGCAAATGGAGGAAATAAAAATTTTCGATAGTCCTTAGTTACTAAGCGCTATAACAGCGTATCCGACCGCTTGGCGTTGGTAGACTGCTAAAACTAAAAAACTCGGTTTTTCGCTGGAGTCTTGTTTTTTGGTGCATTCTTAGCATACCTGACCGATTGGCTTTAATTTTAAGGCAAATGGAGGAAATAAACAATTTCGATACTCCTTAGTTACTAAGCGCTATAACAGCGTATCCGACCGCTTGGCGTTGGTAGACTGCCAAAACTTAAAAACTCGGTTTTTCGCTGGAGTCTTGTTTTTTGGTGCATTCTTAGCATACCTGACCGATTGGCTTTAATTTTAAGGCAAATGGAGGAAATAAACAATTTCGATACTCCTTTGTTACTAAGCGCTATAACAGCGTATCCGACCGCTTGGCGTTGGTAGACTGCCAAAACTAAAAACTCGGTTTTTCGCTGGAGTCTTGTTTTTTGGTGCATTCTTAGCATACCTGACCGATTGGCTTTAATTTTAAGGCAAATGGAGGAAATAAACAATTTCGATACTCCTTAGTTACTAAGCGCTATAACAGCGTATCCGACCGCTTGGCGTTGGTAGACTGCCACAACTAAAAACTCGGTTTTTCGCTGGAGTCTTGTTTTTTGGTGCATTTTTAGCATACCTGACCGATTTGCTTTAATTTTAAGGCAAATGGAGGAAATAAAATTTTTCGATAGTCCTTAGTTAATAAGCGCTATAACAGCGTATCCGACCGCTTGGCGTTGGTAGACTGCCAAAACTTAAAAACTCGGTTTTTCGCTGGAGTCTTGTTTTTTGGTGCATTTTTAGCATACCTGACCGATTGGCTTTAATTTTAAGGCAAATGGAGGAAATAAAATTTTTCGATAGTCCTTAGTTACTAAGCGCTATAACAGCGTATCCGACCGCTTGGCGTTGGTAGACTGCCAAAACTTAAAAACTCGGTTTTTCGCTGGAGTCTTGTTTTTTGGTGCATTCTTAGCATACCTGACCGATTGGCTTTAATTTTAAGGCAAATGGAGGAAATAAAAATTTTAGATAGTCCATAGTTACTAAGCGCTATAACAGCGTATCCGACCGCTTGGCGTTGGTAGACTGCCAAAACTAAAAAACTCGGTTTTTCGCTGGAGTCTTGTTTTTTGGTGCATTCTTAGCATACCTGACCGATTGGCTTTAATTTTAAGGCAAATGGAGGAAATAAAAATTTTCGATAGTCCATAGTTACTAAGCGCTATAACAGCGTATCCGACCGCTTGGCGTTGTTAGACCGCCAAAACTAAAAAACTCGGTTTTTCGCTGGAGTCTTGTTTTTTGGTGCATTCTTAGCATACCTATTCGATTGGCTTTAATTTTAAGGCAAATGGAGGAAATAAAAATTTTCGATAGTCCTTAGTTAATAAGTGCTATAACAGCGTATCCGACCGCTTGGCGTTGGTAGACTGCCAAAACTTAAAAACTCGGTTTTTCGCTGGAGTCTTGTTTTTTGGTGCATTCTTAGCATACCTGACCGATTGGCTTTAATTTTAAGGCAAATGGAGGAAATAAAAAATTTCGATAGTCCTTAGTTACTAAGCGCTATAACAGCGTATCCGACCGCTTGGCGTTGGTAGACTGCCAAAAATAAAAAACTCGGTTTTTCGCTGGAGTCTTGTTTTTTGGTGTGTTCTTAGCATACCTGACCGATTGGCTTTAATTTTAAGGCAAATGGAGGAAATAAAAATTTTCGATAGTCCTTAGTTACTAAGCGCTATAACAGCGTATCCGACCGCTTGGCGTTGGTAGACTGCCAAAAATAAAAAACTCGGTTTTTCGCTGGAGTCTTGTTTTTTGGTGCATTCTTAGCATACCTGACCGATTGGCTTTAATTTTAAGGCAAATGGAGGAAATAAAAATTTTCGATAGTCCTTAGTTACTAAGCGCTATAACAGCGTATCCGACCGCTTGGCGTTGGTAGACTGCCAAAACTTAAAAACTCGGTTTTTCGCTGGAGTCTTGTTTTTTGGTGCATTCTTAGCATACCTGACCGATTGGCTTTAATTTAAAGGCAAATGGAGGAAATAAACAATTTCGATACTCCTTAGTTACTAAGCGCTATAACAGCGTATCCGACCGCTTGGCGTTGGTAGACTGCCAAAACTAAAAACTCGGTTTTTCGCTGGAGTCTTGTTATTTGGTGCATTCTTAGCATACCTGACCGATTGGCTTTAATTTTAAGGCAAATGGAGGAAATAAAAATTTTCGATACTCCTTAGTTACTAAGCGCTATAACAGCGTATCCGACCGCTTGACGTCGGTAGACTGCTAAAACTAAAAAACTCGGTTTTTCGCTGGAGTCTTGTTTTTTGGTGCATTCTTAGCATACCTGACCGATTGGCTTTAATTTTAAGGCAAATGGAGGAAATAAAAAATTTCGATAGTCCTTAGTTACTAAGCGCTATAACAGCGTATCCGACCGCTTGGCGTTGGTAGACCGCCAAAACTAAAAAACTCGGTTTTTCGCTGGAGTCTTGTTTTTTGGTGCATTCTTAGCATACTTGACCGATTGGCTTTAATTTTAAGGCAAATGGTGGAAATAAAAATTTTCGATACTCCCTAATTACTAAGCGCTATAACAGCGTATCCGACCGCTTGGCGTTGGTAGACAGCCAAAACTTAAAAACTCGGTTTTTCGCTGGAGTCTTGTTTTTTGGTGCATTCTTAGCATACCTAACCGATTGGCTTTAATTTTAAGGCAAATGGAGGAAATAAAAATTTTCGATAGTCCTTAGTTACTAAGCGCTATAACAGCGTATCCGACCGCTTGGCGTTTGTAGACTACCAAAATAAAAAACTCGGTTTTTCGCTGGAGTCTTGCTTTTTGGTGCATTCTTAGCATACCTGACCGATTGGCTTTAATTTTAAGGCAAATGGAGGAAATAAAAATTTTCGATAGTCCTTAGTTACTAAGCGCTATAACAGCGTATCCGACCGCTTGGCGTTGGTAGACTGCCAAAACTAAAAAACTCGGTTTTTCGCTGCAGTCTTGTTTTTTGGTGCATTCTTAGCATACCTGACCGATTGGCTTTAATTTTAAGGCAAATGGAGGAAATAAACAATTTCGATACTCCTTAGTTACTAAGCGCTATAACAGCGTATCCGACCGCTTGGCGTTGGTAGACTGCCAAAACTTAAAAACTCGGTTTTTCGCTGGAGTCTTGTTATTTGGTGCATTCTTAGCATACCTGACCGATTGGCTTTAATTTTAAGGCAAATGGAGGAAATAAAAAATTTCGATACTCCTTAGTTACTAAGCGCTATAACAGCGTATCCGACCGCTTGGCGTTGGTAGACTGCCAAAACTAAAAACTCGGTTTTTCGCTGGAGTCTTGTTTTTTGGTGCATTCTTAGCATACCTGACCGATTGGCTTTAATTTTAAGGCAAATGGAGGAAATAAAAATTTTCGATAGTCCTTAGTTACTAAGCGCTATAACAGCGTATCCGACCGCTTGGCGTTGGTAGACTGCCAAAACTAAAAAACTCGGTTTTTCGCTGGAGTCTTGTTTTTTGGTGCATTCTTAGCATACCTGACCGATTGGCTTTAATTTTAAGGCAAATGGAGGAAATAAAAATTTTCGATAGTCCTTAGTTAATAAGCAATATAACAGCGTATCCGACAGCTTGGCGTTGGTAGACTGCCAAAACTAAAAAACTCGGTTTTTCGCTGGAGTCTTGTTTTTTGGTGCATTCTTAGCATACCTGACCGATTGGCTTTAATTTTAAGGCAAATGGAGGAAATAAAAATTTTCGATAGTCCTTAGTTACTAAGCGCTATAACAGCGTATCCGACCGCTAGGCGTTGGTAGACTGCTAAAACTAAAAAACTCGGTTTTTCGCTGGAGTCTTGTTTTTTGGTGCATTCTTAGCATACCTGACCGATTGGCTTTAATTTTAAGGCAAATGGAGGAAATAAACAATTTCGATACTCCTTAGTTACTAAGCGCTATAACAGCGTATCCGACCGCTTGGCGTTGGTAGACTGCCAAAACTTAAAAACTCGGTTTTTCGCTGGAGTCTTGTTTTTTGGTGCATTCTTAGCATACCTGACCGATTGGCTTTAATTTTAAGGCAAATGGAGGAAATAAACAATTTCGATACTCCTTTGTTACTAAGCGCTATAACAGCGTATCCGACCGCTTGGCGTTGGTAGACTGCCAAAACTAAAAACTCGGTTTTTCGCTGGAGTCTTGTTTTTTGGTGCATTCTTAGCATACCTGACCGATTGGCTTTAATTTTAAGGCAAATGGAGGAAATAAACAATTTCGATACTCCTTAGTTACTAAGCGCTATAACAGCGTATCCGACCGCTTGGCGTTGGTAGACTGCCACAACTAAAAACTCGGTTTTTCGCTGGAGTCTTGTTTTTTGGTGCATTCTTAGCATACCTGACCGATTGGCTTTAATTTTAAGGCAAATGGAGGAAATAAAAATTTTCGATAGTCCTTAGTTAATAAGCGCTATAACAGCGTATCCGACCGCTTGGCGTTGGTAGACTGCCAAAACTAAAAAACTCGGTTTTTCGCTGGAGTCTTGTTTTTTGGTGCATTCTTAGCATACCTGACCGATTGGCTTTAATTTTAAGGCAAATGGAGGAAATAAAAATTTTCGATAGTCCTTAGTTAATAAGTGCTATAACAGCGTATCCGACCGCTTGGCGTTGGTAGACTGCCAAAACTAAAAAACTCGGTTTTTCGCTGGAGTCTTGTTTTTTGGTACATTCTTAGCATACCTGACCGATTGGCTTTAATTTTAAGGCAAATGGAGGAAATAAAAATTTTCGATAGTCCTTAGTTAATAAGTGCTATAACAGCGTATCCGACCGCTTGGCGTTGGTAGACTGCCAAAACTAAAAAACTCGGTTTTTCGCTGGAGTCTTGTTTTTTGGTACATTCTTAGCATACCTGACCGATTGGCTTTAATTTTAAGGCAAATGGAGGAAATAAAAAATTTCGATAGTCCTTAGTTACTAAGCGCTATAACAGCGTATCCGACCGCTTGGCGTTGGTAGACTGCCAAAAATAAAAAACTCGGTTTTTCGCTGGAGTCTTGTTTTTTGGTGCATTCTTAGCATACCTGACCGATTGGCTTTAATTTTAAGGCAAATGGAGGAAATAAAAATTTTCGATAGTCCTTAGTTACTAAGCGCTATAACAGCGTATCCGACCGCTTGGCGTTGGTAGACTGCCAAAAATAAAAAACTCGGTTTTTCGCTGGAGTCTTGTTTTTTGGTGCATTCTTAGCATACCTGACCGATTGGCTTTAATTTTAAGGCAAATGGAGGAAATAAAAATTTTCGATAGTCCTTAGTTACTAAGCGCTATAACAGCGTATCCGACCGCTTGGCGTTGGTAGACTGCCAAAACTTAAAAACTCGGTTTTTCGCTGGAGTCTTGTTTTTTGGTGCATTCTTAGCATACCTGACCGATTGGCTTTAATTTTAAGGCAAATGGAGGAAATAAAAATTTTCGATAGTCCTTAGTTACTAAGCGCTATAACAGCGTATCCGACCGCTTGGCGTTGGTAGACTGCCAAAACTAAAAAACTCGGTTTTTCGCTGGAGTCTTGTTTTTTGGTGCATTCTTAGCATACCTGACCGATTGGCTTTAATTTTAAGGCAAAAGGAGGAAATAAAATTTTTCGATAGTCCTTAGTTTCTAAGCGCTATAACAGCGTATCCGACCGCTTGGCGTTGGGAGACTGCAAAAACTAAAAAACTCGGTTTTTCGCTGGAGTCTTTGGTGGGGCTCTTCAATGAAATCCAGTAGTCCAAAAGAAAAGATATAATTGAACTAATCCTTGACATACAATGTATTTCGTTTGAATTAAGAAAAAAAATAATATTAGTATGGAGTCGTCCGTCGCACAGAGCGCCAACAAAGCCAAGTGGCTTCTTCTCCCCGCGCACCCCGCGCGGTCGTAGATTGAGGCGCTAGCGCCTGCGCAGACTTAAAATGCAATTTGTTCTCCGAACAATCTCCGCCTCCTTGAATGAATGAAGAAGTTCGTGTACTCAATGATTATCGAGAAGTGGACAAATTCGGTTGATAGCTCGTCGGATGATTCCTTTGCGAGTTTTGATGTCAGCTACACGGCAAGCACCATCGGATCCCTTGTAAATCGTAGTGCTCCTTCCTAAAGGCCATTTCATAGGTGGGCTACTTTCGTCCTTTATCAGCACTAGTTGATTGGGCTCGATATTCGGGGATCTGGTTTGCCATTTAGTGCGCTGCTGTAGTTCACAAATGTATTCACGGCTCCATCTGCTCCACATGTGTTGTCTTGCTTGCTCGATGAGAGCATATCGGTGAAGACGTCTCGGATTTGCATTCTGAAGGTCAGGTGACGGCAGTGAAGTAAGTGGCCTTCCTATGAGAAAATGCCCAGGAGTAAGGGGTGCAAGATCGTTTGGATCGGAAGACATGGGTACTAGCGGCCTTGAGTTCAAAATAGCCTCGATTTGGCAAAATAGTGTCGTAAGTTCTTCAAATGTGAAATGAGCGCTACCTACTACTCTTTTAAGGTGAAATTTCGCGGACTTCACAGCTGCTTCATACAAACCTCCAAAATTAGGAGCATAGACGGGTGAAAATTTAAATATTATACCTTCATTGGCCAGATCTGACACAGATTCGGAACAATTCTTGACAAGGGCAGCAATTTCTCGACTTGCGCCAACAAAATTGGTACCATTGTCGCAAAATATTTCACGAGGCTTTCCACGTCGAGACATGAAGCGTCGCAGTGCCAAAATAAAAGCTTCTGTTGTCAAGTCACTAACTAGCTCGAGATGGACTGCTTTAACCTTGAAACAAATAAAAACACAAAGATAGCATTTGATTAATTTGGCACCACGGCCCTTCCTGTTCTAAATTAGAAATGGTCCTGCGTAATCTATTCCTGTTATTTCAAAAGGAAACCCTGGTGACAATCGAACAGAAGGTAAATTACCCATGATTTGTTTGGCAGCTGCTCCTTTCATTCGTTTGCATGTAACACAGTTATTACATACACGTCTCGCCAAGCATCGCCCACCAATGGGCCAATATTTTTCTCTCACGACTGAAAGAAGGAGCTGCGGTCCTGCATGCATTAGTTTCATGTGATAATATTGCATAACCAATTCTGTGAAATAATGTTTACTACTCAAAACAATTGGATGTCGTTTATCAAAAACATATTGTGAGTTTTCTAATCTCCCCCCAACACGAATCAAGCCTGTCTGTTCATCAACCGTAGGGGTTAAATTATACAATGCAGGTAAAGCTTTGAAATTATTTTTGTACATAGAAAAACATTCAAATTGTGATAACTGAGCCAACTTAAGCTCACTGGCCTCCAACTCTTCGGCAGTTATCGGTCCAGACACTTTTCCTCGCCTCCTACACCTAGCAATAAATCTATATATGTACGCCAACATACGACGCAATTTTGTGAAACTTGAGAATCGCTTAAAGTCTATGATTGACTTCGGATTCGTATCGATATTTGAAAGGTGTACCCTCACTTCGGGTAAGTCTATTGGAGACTCAAAATTGTGCTGCTTAACCCACTGATCGCTAGTATGTTTTAGGCATGTAGGCCCATCCCACCACAACGAAAGATTAGGTAACTCCTGAGGATAAACACCCCGTGAAGCTAGATCCGCTGGATTCTGTGATGAAGGTATGTATAACCACATACTATTACTGGTGCATAACTCATTCACCTCTGCTACCCGATGAGATACAAACGTACTTAATATATGTGGAGCCGTATTTAGCCACCCTAGTACCACCTTAGAGTCGCACCAAAAATACTGTTTTTCAATTGAACAGCGTAATGATTTTGTTACTATCTTGCATAACCGAGCAGCTAAAACTGCCCCACACAACTCCAGTCGCGGTATAGTAGTCGTTTTGAGAGGAGCTACCTTAGTCTTTGCACACAAAAGTCGCACTGTTATGTGCCCTACAGCGTCCATCGAACGTGCATAGACGCACGCCGCGTACGCGCTCATTGATGCGTCTGAAAAGGTATGCAGTTCAACCTTAACAGGGTTAATGCATATAGCTCGGCGTGGGATGGACAAATGCTCAATATATTTTAAATTATTAATAACATTTTGCCACTTGTCTGAAATATCTTGTGGGATTTCGTCATCCCATCCTAATTTTTCAAGCCATAGTTTTTGTAAAATTATTTTGCATGTAATTACGCAAACACTTAATAGTCCTAGTGGATCAAATATAGATGAAGACACTGATAGAACTATACGTTTTGTTAGTATGTTGTTGCATTGTTTTAATAACTTTGACGATTTTTCAACCGCTATAATAATAGAATCTGAATTAGGATCCCATTCGATACCTAATGTATTGGTTCGAGTTGAAATTTTTAAACTATCTTGTGAATTTTGATTATATGATTCGTTTGAAATTAAATTCAATAATGAAACGGAATTACTTTTAACCTTACGCAAGTTAAAACCCGCTGATGCGAGTTGTGCGGTCAGACGTTCATAAATATTACATAACTCATTTTCGTTCGAATAACCCGTTATGAGATCATCTATATATAAATCATGTCTTATTATATTGCTAATTAACGAATCCTTGCATTCCGTCGCTAGTTGTACAATACATCTTGTACTTAAATAAGGAGCAGATGATGTCCCATACGTCACGGTGTTTAATTGCAAATATTGTATTGGTTCCCAGTCATTTTCTCGCCATAATATTGTTTGTAGATATCGCTGTTTAGGTTCAATTAATATTTGCCTATAGAACTTTTCTATGTCTCCTGTAAATACATAAGCATGTTGTCGTAGCCTTATTAAAATAGAAAAGATATCATCTTGTAGTGTAGGACCTACCATTAGAATATCATTCAGTGATAGACCCGATTTAGTTTTGCATGAACCGTCAAATACAACCCTACATTTTGTACTCTCACTCTGTTCTTTTAATACCGGGTGATGTGGTAAATAAACAGCTTTTTCTTGTTTTTCACAACGCGACAGATGTCCGAGAGCTTCATACTCGTTTATGAACGCGACATACTGGGTCTTTACATCAGGTTGCCTACGAAAACGTCGCTCCAGTGATTCAAATCTTTTAAGTGCAATGTAATACGAATCACCTAATTTTTCCGGCTCAGTCTTCAGAGGCAACGTGACACAAAAACGGCCATCTTCTAGCCTACGAGTATGCTTCTGGAAATGCCGCTCACACTCCATTTCTTCCTGGGACAGTACCGGCGTATGAGGAACCTCCTCTAATTCCCAAAATTTATTTAATTGCGTTCGAATTTCTTGACTGAAATTGCATAAAATATTTGACTGATTAATGTGATTATTGTTACACATGACCGGCCCTGATATTAGCCAGCCAAACTTAGAATTTTGTAAAATTGGTAAGTTAGGACCTAATTTTATCTGTTCTGGACATAATATTTCCCAAAATACGTCCGCACCTAATAGTAAATCTATTTTTGATGGTATGTGATAGGTCTGATCGGCAAAAGTTAGATTTTTTGGTAGCTTAATCTTTGATACATCGACTCTTTGACTAGGAAGCGAACTGGTTATATCATTGATAACAAATACATTGACTGATGTGCTAAATGCATTTGTGAGTGATTGTACTCTAATATTACATCGTTGCAATGCTTCAAAAGATATACTATTGATACCTGTGACGCAAACCGAACTTATATTTTCAGTTTGAGCACACAGCTTGTTTTTTTAATTGTTACTGCAAAAAGAAGACTGTGATCAACAGTCAAGTAAGCAACGTGCTTCAATAAAATTGTTTGAATTAATACTTGAAACTTTGACTATCGCTGTTGATAGTAGAACTTGACTTGAAACGTTAGTTGATAATGAAATTGGAGCAGATATCAATTCTTTATTTTCGTTAACTGACTTGTCGAAATGCAAAAGTGAATTATGTTTGTGTTTACATTGTTTACATGATGAAGATTTGCACTGTGGAGCTACATGTCCGCTACGGAGACAGTTGATGCAATGTTTTCGTTTTACAATCACATTAAATCTGTCTTCCGGTGACATCGCCAAAAACTTGTCGCAATAGTAAATTAAATGTTCACCGTTACATAGAAAACATTTCGTTTTGTTTTTGTCACTATCACAAGTAGCAGCGACGAACGACCTTTGCTGCTTATTTAAGCGTTTGAAGTGCAGTAGCTGCGGCTGGTGCTGCGCTTGTTGCTGCGTAGTAATTTGTTTGCTACTTGATCCTGTCGCTTCAAGAACATCTGCTCTCAAACGTAGGAATGTATAAAAATCATCTAAATTAGGTAACTCGGTAATTGATCCTTTATACTCTTCCCACTTCGCACTTGTGTAACTATCTAATTTGGCAGCAAACAAAAATATAATTAAAGTATCCCAGTTCTCCGTTTTTTCACCTAGACTAGATAACGCTCTTAAGTGTTTAGCAATATGGTCAGCTAGAGTACGCAGAGAATTTCCTCCAGTGCTCGGTACGTCAAGCAAGGCCTTGAGGTGAGTAAAAACTAGCTTGCGTTTATCATTATAACGATCACATAGAAGCTTCCATGCGATCTCATAATTACGGCTTGAAATTTCTAAGCTAGCAATTACTGAAGCTGCAGAACCGGTAAGCGCACCCTTCAAATATTGATACTTATTGACGCTTGCTATAGATTCATTGCCATGAATCAATGAAGAAAAAGTATCATGGAACTCTAACCAGTTTGATATGTCACCCGAAAAGGTAGGTATTTTAATTTGCGGTAACTTAACATGCGTATTTTGAATCGTTGCATTAGAAACTGAGCTGTGTGAATCTACTTCTACGCTGTTGTTATGCTTTTCTATAATATCATGAGCCTCAGCTATGCATTTGTAAAACCTACTCTCGCTTGACTCCCGCTCAATCTGATTATCTGAACTGTCATACTTTATTTCTATATTTGTTTGAATTAAATCATATTCGTCAAATATTTTTTCTAATTTTCTCAATCTGGTTTTTGTCTTGTAGTGTGATAGCACGCACGTAAATAGTTCAATGCTAAAATCATGCGGAAGTACGCCTAATTCGAGAGGCGCTGCAAAGTCACGTAATCACGTTCTTGATTAACATCCGTTCTTTCACGTACATCATCTGTATATAAAGCTAGAGATATTGTTATTAGGGGACAACCATCATTGTGTTAAGATCATATTAAGAAGTTTATTGTATATATGTACAGTGATAATAAAGCATCCAAGATGTAGTCTTCGAATATCATTGTCTACACCCCTCGCGGGACTACCCTCCCGTACTCTCCCGGCGGCTACTCTCATCGACACCAATCCACGGCAGTCCCATCATCACATGGCGACCCAAGGCCCGGCGACTTGGACAGCGTTGGAAGTCCTACGAGAGCGTGACAACGAAGATGGAAGGTACTTCGTCAAAGGAAGAGGTCATCGCGCAGATGGTCAGTCACCAGGCTGTTCAAACGGGGCAACGATCATCGAGCAGCATGTGTCGGTAACCACTATTTTATTATTATTCTTGCAAGTATATCGAGCTGGTTACCAGCAGTCCCTCCAAGTACTACGAACTGGCAACCTATTTGTGCAAGAGGTATAAGAAGCCGTCGATTGGTCAGCGTATCAACAAAAAGGGAGATCAAACGCGAACACTGCCTGATGAAATCTAGCTAATGCGACTTTCTGCAGTTTAGACTTTCTGAGTGCATTAATATATAACTGTGTATTTTGTGTTTACTAGAGTTAAAATTTATTTTAAGTTTGCTTGATTATGGGTATAAACTACATAATATGTGCATAATTAAGTACCGTAATATTTTTGCCTGTAAGTTCCTCTTCGTTTAGGGTTTATAGTTAAAATGTTAATGAGTATATCGTTAGTTAGGCCTACATAATGGCATCTAGATTCATTTTAAGGTGTAAAAATAACTTTGCACGATTTTATTTCTCACAAATGAAATCAGCTGTTATGGACTCGCATCGGCAAAATAATTCATGGCATTCCGGTAGCATAAGTGGCCGTGACCCGAAAATAATGCACATAGCGTAGGTTTGAGCATGCATCGGACAACAGTAACGCAAGCGTAGCGTCTAATTCGCACAGTTAGTACAAATCAGTTTTTGGGGTCTAGTGTATTTTATTATAGTGATACTCTACAAACTATAGAGTAATTGAAATGATTTAGTGTAAAATGACATTTACACCACGTATTAACTTGCAAACGATACGATATTATTATGTATTTCTTTACATAAATATAAGTTCCATATCTTTGATGATCGGCATGCTAGGCCAAGACTTTCTGTTCCTTTCCTTCATATTATTATTTTATTCCATTTAAATAGAAACAAATTGAATGTAGAGAATTATTGTATGTAATTTCACGATTGATTGCAGGGGAAATAAGACTTAATAATACAATTTGATAGTTAAAATAAAATGAATTGTCATGAAATTGAATAATATTCGTAATGTTGATTTTGTATTTTAACTGATTGCAGTAATTTGACATTATAGCAAGTCTAATCTGGCACATTTGAAAATTTATTTTCTAGGTATTTCTTCTTTAATTTATCAAAGTAAAATGATTTTGCCATAATACCTGCTTACTCGAGCTAAATAGGGTTATTAAAATAAATAAATAGAAATATTTATACAAAAATTTAAATGATTATAGAGATGAATGTCTATAATTTTGAAAAACTATGAAAAACATAAATATTGCATCCTATTTCGTAACGCGTTCAAATCAAAGTTCAATTTCATATTAGCTGACACAGCGACACAGTCACACGGGGTATTGAGTTCCAATGAATTCGGGCGATCTTATAGGGTTTTGGTTTATTTAAATTTACTTTTTTTAAAGATTAGGTCACAAACATTAGGAATTTCGAAAGGTATATTAAACAATTCTTTTTAACTACACGAGATACATATCTACGTACTTATTGAACTATACAGTTGATATTATACAATTTTCTTGATTATTTTATTTAATTTATTTGTACTCGCTTAGTATATACATTTTAAATACAAACAAGAAGAAATTTACGGCACGTGTAAAATATTTATACGCAATAATAATTTGAGTTCTTGCAAAATCTTTATATATTAATATTTAGTTTATTTTATTTTATCCCTATACAATATTATATATTTAGATATATATACAGATTTGATCATATGCAACATTTTGGTTTACTTTAAAATATTTATACTGTTTGATATACATTAACATAATGTTAAAGTAATATATTATAATTACATATAGGTATAGGATACTATAGATATCTATCATATTATTTTATTAAATTAATATGTTTTTATTTCGTATCTATGTAGAAAAAAAATATAAGTTTAATCATTAAACTCTATCAAATCAAGAATATTTATATTTAAAAATATTAAATAATCTATGATCTTTATTACGTTATGACATATTATAACTGAGAGTTTTACTAATAATAATATTAACATAATATTATTATCTCAGTAGATACTCAATAGAGAGGTAGACAGCCATCTATTAAACTCAGTATATTTTGAAAAGCTATTTATAAAGGGTGTACTATAAAATCTTATTGATATTTGTTGTTCTTATGAAATAAATAAAAGTTATTATTATTAAAAATAAAAGTTATTATATACTAAAAAAGTTCCGTATATTGGTTCTAACGTAAGTTATATAGAAAGTTTTTATTAAAATCTATCTTAAATTATTTTCTTACTTAAAATATTATACTTAATGTTTATTTCGATATTTTTTCATAAAATCATATTAAAATTTATGTTATATTTGGTCCGATTAAAAAGAAAAACAAATTGTAGGTATATTGATTTAAATTATAAAGTCAATTTTTTCTTATCTAAAGACAGAATATTGTTACAAGAATATGATTAGAAAACGTCTTCAGTAAACAAACAAATCGTGTCTTTGTTATAGTAAACAAAACCCACATGAATTTGCTGGTCATGCGGAAATTGAAGAATTGCGACATAAGATCGAATTGATTTAGCAAGAAAGAAATTAAATGACGTTCGTTACGTATTTACAAGGGAAAAATGATATTTGAATGAAATTATGGTAGTTACTTAAATCAATGTATTAAAATTCAGGTAAACTACGGAAGTTAGTAAAAAGATAAACAAATGCCTACGGTAAAGAAGCGTAAGCCACTTGGGCTGTATTAAAAATCTTTTTGTAACTTTTAGATTGCAATTAGGTACAGCAGGGGTTGAGTAAGGTGTCTGTGTTAAAATTATTTATGGAGTTGGGATGATGATGAAAGAAAGTGAATCATATGGTTCATAAGGTTTCACATGCGAATGGACTGATCACCCAAGAGCGATGAAATTCTTATAAACCCTATATTCTATGGTGATTGAATGCATGTATTTCGGAAAGGTATAAGAGTGATTATTTGAACGGTACACACTGAATGAAAGGTACTTTAGGGACCAGATTCCTTCAGATTATCAAGGTGCGGACGAGTTTCCCCTTTTGAATACTGTTGGAGACCAATAGAGTCTTAAATTCATGGCCCTATGAAAATATGATGAAAATGGTACAAAGGGGCAAATCCTTCAATCGATCATGGTGCGACCGAGGTCCTCTGTGAGATTAGTTGGAGTCCAAAAGTGGCTTAAAATATAAACCCCCAAATAATAAGGTTGTGCGCACAACCCAAATGGCACAAAGTTGTCCATTTTTAAATATTTTTATGAAGTCGACTATAAATAAATGTTATATTATGTACCATTGTAAAATGAATTAAAATAAGCCGGCGCCGAGCGAATATTATGTTTACAGAGTACCTATGTCACTATGTAAGTATAGTGTGATGTGATGAAGTAAGTGTACCGATTATACTGTGATTGTTTTATGAAGTTTATGACGAGCGAAGATTTTGAATGAGAAAGCTCGGATATCATGAAGTGTATATTATTGAAACGTTGTTGACCGAATGGTAATGGTGGAAAAAGAGTAGTGGTTTGATGGAAAAAATAATTGTTGAGTTAAAATAAATTAACAGTATATAAACAGACACAAGAACCTTATATGTTGATATATTAAGAGGTCCTTACTCTCTACGAGTAATTATAGGCACGAGGGAAATGTATGGAAATGAAAATGGGGGAGCCATTTTCTCTATCTTTCGCCAAGCAGTTATTAACAGGAGAATATAATTATGGCAAGATCAAAAAGTAACAAAAGTTTTTTCAAGTAACAAAAGCATAAAAATGTTTTTCTCATGAAGAAATGTGCAACATTAGATTTGGATGAATAAAAAGATTTAAGTAGCGTAAATGTAATAATTAGGAACAATATTATAAAATCGTAATTTCAATTTATGCATTCTTTATTCTGCTCTAGCTATTTATGAAATAAGGGGACATAAAATTAAATTATTTTGTTCATATGCATTTAAATGATAGCACAATTATGTACGGGAAATAATTAAGCTAGCAAATAGGTGTTTTATTATCGAAAGTATGTAATGTAATTGAGTAATCAGCAATGAATTGTTTGAGATAATTCGAAGGTATTCTATGCATAAGAAAACGGTGTCCGTAATGACGAGAGCACAGGTTAGACATTTAGAAAACTCGGATATTCAGAATAAAGACTCTACGGTTCGTAGGACGGGCCATCCTAAGATCGTGGAAGTTCTCAAGAAGCAAACAAATGACATTGAAGTACTTCTATTTGAGTGGACAAAGTTGTTACGTAAAAAGAGTTGCGAACAAAATATTATCAATAGCGCGCAATGTAATGTATTTGTCAGGAAATTCGAGTATTTATCGAGTTGTCGAAAGATATAGTTACTTTTTGTATTGAAAATGGCATAAAAGAAGTAGTGTTTGTTTTGGAAAATCATTATAACGTATGTCTTTTAAGACTTTTAGCTGTGTTGTTGTTAATCAACGATGTTAATTAAAGCAGTCGTGTGTGACATAAAGAATTATTGATTGTTTGTTAGAAGATGAACCTTCACATATTGTTGTACTAAAGGGTGATTCAACGAGTGTAAATATTAAATTTAAGAATAAAATAGATATAGTTCATATTAATAGAAATCTGGGTTCATACTTTTATTTCACTTTGATACAAATTATACTTAGGTATAAGTTATAATCAGAATTATAGTGTTATAACTAATTATGTTGTGATAGAATAATTAATAATTATGTATTGTAATGAAATGTAGTCTAATAGTTTGTTATAATCAGTAAGTGATACTCCTACCTATTTACGACTAAGTCATCTTTAATTATCTTACAATCGTATGTGTAAAAAAAAACTACTCTTAATCGCCGAATTTGAAGCACCCGTGTCTATCAACCATTCTAGATATAGTTTATTAGTTTGTAAGAGTGTATAAAAGCTTGTTACAGTGATGTAGTGTGATATTTTGTTACAAAAAAAGAAAAACCTATGTTATTCTTTTTTTTCCTCTAGGAAAGGTGATGTAGTGTGATAGCACGCACGTAAATAGTTCAATGCTAAAATCATGCGGAAGTACGCCTAATTCGAGAGGCGCTGCAAAGTCACGTAATCACGTTCTTGATTAACATCCGTTCTTTCACGTACATCATCTGTATATAAAGCTAGAGATATTGTTATTAGGGGACAACCATCATTGTGTTAAGATCATATTAAGAAGTTTATTGTATATATGTACAGTGATAATAAAGCATCCAAGATGTAGTCTTCGAATATCATTGTCTACACCCCTCGCGGGACTACCCTCCCGTACTCTCCCGGCGGCTACTCTCATCGACACCAATCCACGGCAGTCCCATCATCACAGTCTCATGAATGTTTAACTTAGTAATAGTCGTTAGTGATTTTAAATCTTCAATATATTTTTCGAAAGTAGTAAGTCTGCCTTTAATAGAAGACCTTTTCGCCTTTAAATCCTTTAAATCATCTGTGCCAGTCATTTTCAATGAAGACAAAAATAAAAAAACAATAAAATAGGTACCTTTCGAGAGCAAACCTGCTCACAAACAGCTGTGATGTCGATACGATTCATACGATAGCACTATAGGTTGGTATATACTCGTGGAATGACGTTTGACCCTTTAGCGGCTTGGAAATATTTGTAGGTATAACGCTCGTATTCCTTCAATCACCCTGGAATTGACACGAGTTTTAAATTAATCTCACCGTATTAAATGGCAAAGAAAACCTTGATAGTAGGTACACTTGGAAAGTAACGTTAATTACGTAAATATTTCTTCCACTTAAAACACTTTAATTGGTCTAAGACTTTAATTTTAATTGTTTAAATATTTATTACTTTAAATTCACTATTGATTAAAGCTATGAAAGAAAGAAATGAAATTGAAAGAAACGTATAGAAATAAAAATTGCGAAGTAAAATTTTACCGTAATACCCGTTCGTTACAGTAGTAGTACGTACGTAATTGTGAAATTTAAATAATTAGAAGATAATATTTGAACTCAGGCAAGCTACACGAAAGGATTATTGCGGATAGGTAAGAAAGATCGAAAAGATAAGGAACAAGCACACCTCAATAAGAGAAGCCAACTTGACATTCACACGCCACGTAATTACCTTGTTCTTTGTTCTCGCTTCGCCGTTGCCAGTTTTGTTGCAAATTTATCCGAATCTTGCAGATTTTTACGGTCGCCAAAAACTTGGTGGAGCTCTTCAATGAAATCCAGTAGTCCAAAAGAAAAGATATAATTGAAATAATCCTTGACATACAATGTATTTCGTTTGAATTAAGAAATGAAATAATATTAGTATGGAGTCGTCCGTCGCACAGAGCGCCAACAAAGCCAAGTGGCTTCTTCTCCCCGCGCACCCCGCGCGGTCGTAGATTGAGGCGCTAGCGCCTGCGCAGACTTAAAATGCAATTTGTTCTCCGAACAGTCTTGTTTTTTGGTGCATTCTTAGCATACCTGACCGATTGGCTTTAATTTTAAGGCAAATGGAGAAAATAAAAATTTTCGATAGTCCTTAGTTACTAAGTGCTATAACAGCGTATCCGACCGCTTGGCGTTGGTAGACTGCCAAAACTAAAAAACTCGGTTTTTCGCTGGAGTCTTGTTTTTTGGTGCATTCTTAGCATACCTGACCGATTGGCTTAATTTTAAGGCAAATGGAGGAAATAAAAATTTTCGATACTCCTTAGTTACTAAGCGCTATAACAGCGTATCCGACCGCTTGGCGTTGGTAGACTGCCAAAACTTAAAAACTCGGTTTTTCGCTGGAGTCTTGTTTTTTGGTGCATTCTTAGCATACCTGACCGATTGGCTTTAATTTTAAGGCAAATGGAGGAAATAAAAATTTTCGATAGTCCTTAGTTAATAAGCGCTATAACAGCGTATCCGACCGCTTGGCGTTGGTAGACTGCCAAAACTAAAAAACTCGGTTTTTCGCTGGAGTCTTGTTTTTTGGTGCATTTTTAGCATACCTGACCGATTGGCTTTAATTTTAAGGCAAATGGAGGAAATAAAAATTTTCGATAGTCCTTAGTTACTAAGCGCTATAACAGCGTATCTGACCGCTTGGCGTTGGTAGACTGCCAAAACTAAAAAACTCGGTTTTTGCTGGAGTCTTGTTTTTTGGTGCATTCTTAGCATACCTGACCGATTGGCTTTAATTTTAAGGCAAATGGAGGAATTAAAAATATTCGATAGTCCTTAGTTACTAAGCGCTATAACAGAGTATCCGACCGCTTGGCGTTGGTAGACTGCCAAAACTAAAAAACTCGGTTTTTCGCTGGAGTCTTGTTTTTTGGTGCATTCTTAGCATACCTGACCGATTGGCTTTAATTTAAAGGCAAATGGAGGAAATAAAAAAATTCGTTAGTCCTTATTTACTAAGCGCTATAACAGCGTATCCGACCGCTTGGTGGTAGACTGCCAAAACTAAAAAACTCGGTTTTTCGCGGAGTCTTGATTTTTGGTGCATTCTTAGCATACCTGACCGATTGGCTTTAATTTTAAGGGAAATGGAGGAAATAAAAATTTTCGATAGTCCTTAGTTACTAAGCGCTATAACAGCGTATCCGACCGCTTGGCGTTGGTAGACTGCCAAAACTAAAAAACTCGGTTTTTCGCTGGAGTCTTGTTTTTTGGTGCATTCTTAGCATACCTGACCGATTGGCTTTAATTTTAAGGCAAATGGAGGAAATAAAAATTTTCGATAGTCCTTAGTTACTAAGCGCTATAACAGCGTATCCGACCGCTTGGCGTTGGTAGACTGCCAAAACTAAAAACTCGGTTTTTCGCTGGAGTCTTGTTTTTTGGTGCATTCTTAGCATACCTGACCGATTGGCTTTAATTTAAAGGCAAATGGAGGAAATAAACAATTTCGATACTCCTTAGTTTCTAAGCGCTATAACAGCGTATCCGACCGCTTGGCGTTGGGAGACTGCCAAAACTAAAAAACTCGGTTTTTCGCTGGAGTCTTGTTTTTTTGTGCATTCTTAACATACCTGACCGATTAAGGTTTTAATTTAATTTTAAGGCAAATGGAGGAAATAAAAATTTTCGATAGTCCTTAGTTACTAAGTGCTATAACAGCGTATCCGACCGCTTGGCGTTGAAAGACTGCCAAAACTAAAAAACTCGGTTTTTCGCTGGAGTCTTGTTTTTTTGGTGCATTCTTAGCATACCTGACCGATTGGCTTTAATTTTAAGGCAAATGGAGGAAATAAAAATTTTCGATAGTCCTTAGTTACTAAGCGCTATAACAGCGTATCCGACCGCTTGGCGTTGAAAGACTGCCAAAACTAAAAAACTCGGTTTTTCGCTGGAGTCTTGTTTTTTAGTGCATTCTTAGCATACCTGACCGATTGGCTTTAATTTTAAGGCAAATGGAGGAAATAAAAAAAATCGTTAGTCCTTAGTTACTAAGCGCTATAACAGCGTATCCGACCGCTTGGCGTTGGTAGACTGCCAAAACTAAAAACTCGGTTTTTCGGTGGAGTCTTGTTTTTTGGTGCATTCTTAGCATACCTGACCGATTGGCTTTAATTTTAAGGCAAATGGAGGAAATAAAAATTTTCGATAGTCCTTAGTTACTAAGCGCTATAACAGCGTATCCGACCGCTTTGCGTCGGTAGACTACTAAAACTAAAAAACTCGGTTTTTCGCTGGAGTCTTGTTTTTTGGTGCATTCTTAGCATACCTGACCGATTGGCTTTAATTTTAAGGCAAATGGAGGAAATAAAAATTTTCGATAGTCCTTAGTTACTAAGCGCTATAACAGCGTATCCGACCGCTGGCGTTGGTAGACTGCCAAAACTAAAAACTCGGTTTTTCGCTGGAGTCTTGTTATTTGGTGCATTCTTAGCATACCTGACCGATTGGCTTTAATTTAAAGGCAAATGGAGGAAATAAACAATTTCGATACTCCTTAGTTACTAAGCGCTATAACAGCGTATCCGACCGCTTGGCGTTGGTAGACTGCCAAAACTTAAAAACTCGGTTTTTCGCTAGAGTCTTGTTTTTTGGTGCATTCTTAGCATACCTGACCGATTGGCTTTAATTTTAAGGCAAATGGAGGAAATAAAAATTTTCGATAGTCCTTAGTTACTAAGCGCTATAACAGCGTATCCGACCGCTTGGCGTTGGTAGACTGCCAAAACTAAAAACTCGGTTTTTCGCTGGAGTCTTGTTTTTTGGTGCATTCTTAGCATACCTGACCGATTGGCTTTAATTTAAAGGCAAATGGAGGAAATAAACAATTTCGATACTCCTTAGTTTCTAAGCGCTATAACAGCGTATCCGACCGCTTGGCGTTGAAAGACTGCCAAAACTAAAAACTCGGTTTTTCGCTGGAGTCTTGTTTTTTTGGTGCATTCTTAGCATACCTGACCGATTGGCTTTAATTTTAAGGCAAATGGAGGAAATAAAAATTTTCGATAGTCCTTAGTTACTAAGCGCTATAACAGCGTATCCGACCGCTTGGCGTTGGTAGACTGCCAAAACTAAAAAACTCGGTTTTTCGCTGGAGTCTTGTTTTTTAGTGCATTCTTAGCATACCTGACCGATTGGCTTTAATTTTAAGGCAAATGGAGGAAATAAAAAAAATCGTTAGTCCTTAGTTACTAAGCGCTATAACAGCGTATCCGACCGCTTGGCGTTGGTAGACTGCCAAAACTAAAAACTCGGTTTTTCGCTGGAGTCTTGTTATTTGGTGCATTCTTAGCATACCTGACCGATTGGCTTTAATTTAAAGGCAAATGGAGGAAATAAACAATTTCGATACTCCTTAGTTACTAAGCGCTATAACAGCGTATCCGACCGCTTGGCGTTGGTAGACTGCCAAAACTTAAAAACTCGGTTTTTCGCTAGAGTCTTGTTTTTTGGTGCATTCTTAGCATACCTGACCGATTGGCTTTAATTTTAAGGCAAATGGAGGAAATAAAAATTTTCGATAGTCCTTAGTTACTAAGCGCTATAACAGCGTATCCGACCGCTTGGCGTTGGTAGACTGCCAAAACTAAAAACTCGGTTTTTCGCTGGAGTCTTGTTTTTTGGTGCATTCTTAGCATACCTGACCGATTGGCTTTAATTTAAAGGCAAATGGAGGAAATAAACAATTTCGATACTCCTTAGTTTCTAAGCGCTATAACAGCGTATCCGACCGCTTGGCGTTGAAAGACTGCCAAAACTAAAAACTCGGTTTTTCGCTGGAGTCTTGTTTTTTTGGTGCATTCTTAGCATACCTGACCGATTGGCTTTAATTTTAAGGCAAATGGAGGAAATAAAAATTTTCGATAGTCCTTAGTTACTAAGCGCTATAACAGCGTATCCGACCGCTTGGCGTTGGTAGACTGCCAAAACTAAAAAACTCGGTTTTTCGCTGGAGTCTTGTTTTTTAGTGCATTCTTAGCATACCTGACCGATTGGCTTTAATTTTAAGGCAAATGGAGGAAATAAAAAAATTCGTTAGTCCTTAGTTACTAAGCGCTATAACAGCGTATCCGACCGCTTGGCGTTGGTAGACTGCCAAAACTAAAAACTCGGTTTTTCGGTGGAGTCTTGTTTTTTGGTGCATTCTTAGCATACCTGACCGATTGGCTTTAATTTTAAGGCAAATGGAGGAAATAAAAATTTTCGATAGTCCTTAGTTACTAAGCGCTATAACAGCGTATCCGACCGCTTTGCGTCGGTAGACTACTAAAACTAAAAAACTCGGTTTTTCGCTGGAGTCTTGTTTTTTGGTGCATTCTTAGCATACCTGACCGATTGGCTTTAATTTTAAGGCAAATGGAGGAAATAAAAATTTTCGATAGTCCTTAGTTACTAAGCGCTATAACAGCGTATCCGACCGCTTGGCGTTGGTAGACTGCCAAAACTAAAAACTCGGTTTTTCGCTGGAGTCTTGTTATTTGGTGCATTCTTAGCATACCTGACCGATTGGCTTTAATTTAAAGGCAAATGGAGGAAATAAACAATTTCGATACTCCTTAGTTACTAAGCGCTATAACAGCGTATCTGACCGCTTGGCGTTGGTAGACTGCCAAAACTAAAAAACTCGGTTTTTCGCTGGAGTCTTGTTTTTTGGTGCATTCTTAGCATACCTGACCGATTGGCTTTTTTGGCGTGTTGTGTGTGTTCGCCAGTTTTGTATTCTGTGTGTCAAGGCTGTGTCAGAAAGAGGTAAGTAAATGAAACACTAGTTGTAGGTAGCGGTGCCAGTATGTGACTGACTTATATTACATACAAGTAAACTATCATCAATACAGTAGGTACCATATAGTGGCGGCACATCACTTCCCCCTTGGTGATTTTTTTTATACATTTTAAAAATTATAGATATTATTATTATTATTATTTAGTTACACACCACTGAATATAGCACTAACACCATTAACATAACACTAGCCAATAATGTTGGTTGTCGGCCGCTGGTAGGTCTGGGTAACTGAGTCGTCGGGGCCTTGCTCCAGCCTCGGAACCGCCCTTATCGAGCGCAGCCGGGACAGCTGGAGTTGCTCTCGCATGTAGCTGCCGTATGCTCCTTTGCACCTCCGCCACGCCAGATATGCCAAGGCAGCCAAGATTATAAATAAAATTGCCACCAGCATCAGATCCCGGTTGAACTCCGTTGCCTGTCTTGCCGTGGGTGAGTTATCTGCACCACCATTTTGCGCTATGATTATTTCTTCCCTCGCTGCCGTACTTTGAGATTTTCCCATGTTAATTAATAAATTTAGGTAAAAAAGTATGCGATTATTCTATTCAATGTCTTTGTAATTTATGATAGTTTAAGTGCAATTAAATCGAACGACGGGTCGGCGCGATCTTGTTACCGGCGCAGGCGGCTTCACGGAATCGGGCAAGTGTAAGGGGATATGATTACTAGATGTGTCGGGAACTGTTGCTATGGTGAATGCCGGCTTTAAGCGATCTATGCTTATGTATTTTTCTTTGTCACCAAGTGCTATCTTAAAGTATTTATTATTTCGTTCCACTACTTTATACGGTCCTATATATGGAGGTGTGAGCGATTTTTGCATGACCTCTGTTCTGACGAAAACGTGAGAGGTATTTCGGAGTTCAGAATGAACGAATATTTTTCCTTGAGTTAATTCTTTTTTTGGAATTGATGTCAATTTGGAAATTTTACTTCGAAGTTCTCTCAAAAATGTTTCATCCTCACAGATTTCTCGCTTTAGCGGCTCCAAGAAATCTCCGGGGAGTCGAATAACTTCTCCATACACCATTTCAGCGGCGCTCGTTTTCGTGTCATCTCTTAAGGTCGTTCTAAGCCCTAACAACACAGTTGGTAGTTCGTCAAGCCAATGATCTGTATTTCCTCTGCACATAAGGGCTGTTTTTAATGAACGATGCCATCGTTCTATGGCTCCGTTGGCTTGCGGGTGATAGGCACAAGTTCTAAGTTTTTCGATACCCATTCTTTTTGAAAGGTTACGAAATAGGTTCGATTCGAATTGCCGACCTTGATCTGTCGTAATTCGCAGGGGACAACCGAATCTTACAATCCATCCTGTGTATACTATTTCAGAAATTTTTTCAGCGGTAATTTCTTTTACTGGGTATGCCTCAGGCCAACCTGTTTTACGATCGATCATTGTAACTATATATCGGTATCCTTTACAATGTGTGAGCGGGCCGACTATGTCGATATGTAGATGTTCAAAACGCTCGCTTTTTGTAAAACTTCCTAGAGGTGATATAGTATGTCGTTGTATTTTTGCTTTCTGACAGTTCATACAAGCTCTTGTCCACTCTGTGATATCCTTTTTCATTGATTTCCAGAAATATTTATTGCATATCATTCGTTTAGTTGTACGTATGCTAGGATGACTAATTTCGTGAGTAGCTTTATAGGCTGACGCGCGAAATTCCTTTGGTAGGTACGGTCGTGCCGCGTTACCTGATATCTCGCAATAGATAGGAATATTACTGTAAGGTGTACATAGCTTTTTAAATTGTAGCTTTTCCGATTGTCTTAGGGATTTAAGTTCTTCGTCCTTTTCTTGCGATTCTGCCAACTTTTGATAGTCGATAGGAGAAGGAGTATCGATGACTGAAATTCTTGACAAACTATCAGCCACGATGTTATCCGAACCGCTTATATGTTCTATAGAGTTACAGAACTGAAGTATGAAATCTAAGTGACGAAGTCTTCTAGGAGTGTCATTGGGTCCAATTGCATTTTTTTTAAAAGCGTAGACCAAAGGTTTGTGGTCCGTGTATATCGTTATAGGTCTGCCTTCGATCATGTAACGAAAATGTTTCACGGCCATATATATCGCTAGCAATTCGCGATCAAACGTACTGTAGCATTGTTGAGCATCACTTAATTTATTCGAAAAAAATCCAAGTGGCCTCCATGAGTTGTCAGTAGGATCTCTTTGTTGTAGTACTGCTCCCGCACTTGTGTTTGAGCAATCTGTCATAATGGCCATAGAAGCTTCTGGAATCGGGAACGATAATGTAACGGAGTCTTGTAAACTTTTTTTATACTGTTCGAATGCCTCGCTTGACTCGTGTGACCATGGTATAGGAGTTTGGTCTTTCTTCCTGGCATTTTGTAAAAATATATTGAGCTTACTATGTACTGCGGCTGCATTGGGTAGGTGTCGTCGGTAAAAGTTAACCATACCCATGAATCTTCTTAATTCTTCTACTGTTCTTGGTTTTGGGTATTCTATTATAGCCTTCACTCTGTCTTGTAGTGGTCGTAATCCATCTTTTGTAACAATATATCCCAGGTAACTTAATTCTGATTTTCCAAATTCGCATTTCGCTACGTTAATAGTTATTCCAAATTTATTTAAACGGTCAAAAACTTGTCGGAGATGGTCACGATGTTCGGATTTTGACGTAGATGCTATTATGACGTCATCGATGTAGCTGAATAAAAAAACCAAGTCCCGTAGTACTACATTGCTTAGAAAACGTTGAAATGTCTGAGCGGCATTTTTGAGTCCAAACGTCATTTTCGTAAATTCATATAATCCGAATGGTGTTGTTATTGCCGTTTTTTCAATATCGGGCTCGTGGATACTAATATTGTGATAAGCTCTTTGCAGATCCAGGCGAGAAAATATTTGCTTTTTAGCCAGTAGATATACACAGTCCTGTATTCGAGGAATGGGGTATCTATCTGGTTTCGTAATGGCATTGAGGCGACGGTAATCTCCACATGGTCTTATCTCGCCATTTTTCTTCGTAACATGTAGCGGCGTAGCCCAGGCACTCTTGGATGGTCAACAGATTCCCATTTCTTGCATGCGTTGAAATTCTTTCTTTACAAGGTTGTATTTATTTGGCGGTAATGGTCGAGGTCGGGCGAAGACAGGTGAACCAGCTGTTTCGATGTGATGAACAACTGGGTGACGTGGAATGTCCTTGAAACACATTGGCTTTGTAATTTCAGGAAACTCCAGTAGTAGGTCGCTATACTCATCGTTTGAGTCGATAGTTCTCACTGAATGTTGGCTGTTGAAAGTGATAGAAGCGACGGTGAATAAATTCGTAACTTGATCAATAAGCTTCTTGTTGTAGACGTCTACTAGTAACTTATGTTTGCTTAAGAAATCAGCCCCTAAAATTGGTTGCTTTACGTCAGCTAGCACAAAGGTCCATCGGAAAGGTCTTCGTAATTTGAGATCCAAATCTAGGGTTTTAACTCCATAAGTGTTTATTTGCGTTCCATTTGCTGCGTATAGCTTGTATTCAGATTTGTTGGCTTTGGTCTTATTCTTGGGTGCTGGTAAAACTGATATATTGGCTCCGGTATCAATGAGAAATTTTAATCCAGTAGTTAAATCTGTTACGCATAGGCGGTGATGAGGAGTAACGGTGCCAATCTCCGCCTGTGATTGCACCGAAGCTAGTTTTCCGATTTTGTCGTTCCCACTTTATTCCAAGCACACGGCTCTATACATTTGTTAGCTCTATGGTTATACCGGCGATGATAGTAGCAAAAGCCGTTCTCGTTATCTACCGCTTGGCGGATCCTGTTACGTCGTCGACGCCGATCTGGATATGAAACGACGCTGCCGATTTCTGAGAATGAATTCCGATTGTTGTTTTTCAATTTTTTCAAGTCTCAAGTTAATTTTTGCGATTTCCGTCAAAATGTATGTATATTCACTTCCAGGTGACGACGATTTAATTTCAGATATTTCACAAGGCTTCATGGTTTCTACAATTTTATCAGCAATAGCAGCAAGCTGTTCAAGGTCTTCTGTTTGAGTAACCGCTAAGACTGCACGCACAGATGAAGGTAAGTGTCCTTGCCACATCACATTTAGTGTTTCATCGGGGATTTTGTTTCGCGCCAGGTCGCGCATCCGACGAAGCAGCTGCGAAGGTTTCTGGTCACCGAGGTCCATTTCACTCAACAGTTTTTGAAAACGTCTGGTTTCGGACTCTTCGTAGACCGCCAGCAGACGAGTTTTTAAAGTTTCGTATTTTTTAACGCTGGGCGGTTTAAATAGTATGTCCGATATTTGTTCAAGGACGTTTTTGCCTAATTTTTGTATCGTTAAGTTGTATTTCACTTCATCACTGACTTTTTGCGGTCCAATTATTGCATCAAATGGTAAAAACCATAAACGTGGTTGATCACACCAGAAGTCAGGTATCCTGGAGGACACGGTGATTGCAGACACTTCGGCAGAGTCATTGGGTTGCTGCGCAGGTTGCATTGAGGTTGGAGTTGGAGTAATAGGTTGCGTTGCCATCTTCTATCTTCACTATTGACGAGCAGTTTTGTCAACGGGCTGGTCTGATAGTTGAGATGATGAATTGTCGGGGTCACCACTTTGGCGTGTTGTGTGTGTTCGCCAGTTTTGTATTCTGTGTGTCAAGGCTGTGTCAGAAAGAGGTAAGTAAATGAAACACGAGTTGTAGGTAGCGGTGCCAGTATGTGACTGACTTATATTACATACAAGTAAACTATCATCAATACAGTAGGTACCATATAGTGGCGGCACAGCTTTAATTTTAAGGCAAATGCAGGAATTAAAAATTTTCGATAGTCCTTAGTTACTAAGCGCTATAACAGAGTATCCGACCGCTTGGCGTTGGTAGACTGCCAAAACTAAAAAACTCGGTTTTTCGCTGGAGTCTTGTTTTTTGGTGCATTCTTAGCATACCTGACCGATTGGCTTTAATTTTAAGGCAAAAGGAGGAAATAAAAATTTTCGATAGTCCTTAGTTACTAAGCGCTATAACAGCGTATCCGACCGCTGGCGTTGGTAGACTGCCAAAACTAAAAAACTCGGTTTTTCGCTGGAGTCTTGTTTTTTGGTGCATTCTTAGCATACCTGACCGATTGGCTTTAATTTTAAGGCAAATGGAGGAAATAAAAAAATTCGATAGTCCTTAGTTACTAAGCGCTATAACAGCGTATCCGACCGCTTGGCGTTGGTAGACTGCCAAAACTAAAAAACTCGGTTTTTTGCTGGAGTCTTGTTTTTTGGTGCATTCTTAGCATACCTGACCGATTGGCTTTAATTTTAAGGCAAATGGAGGAAATAAAAAAAATTGGTTAGTCCTTATTTACTAAGCGCTATAACAGCGTATCCGACCGCTTGGCGTTGGTAGACTGCCAAAACTAAAAAACTCGGTTTTTCGCGGAGTCTTGTTTTTTGGTGCATTCTTAGCATACCTGACCGATTGGCTTTAATTTTAAGGCAAATGGAGGAAATAAAAATTTTCGATAGTCCTTAGTTACTAAGTGCTATAACAGCGTATCCGACCGCTTGGCGTTGGTAGACAGCCAAAACTAAAAAACTCAGTTTTTCGCTGGAGTCTTGTTTTTTGGTGCATTCTTAGCATACCTGACCGATTGGCTTTAATTTTAAGGCAAATGGAGGGGAAAATTTTTCGATACTCCTTAGTTACTAAGCGCTATAACAGCGTATCCGACCGCTTGGCGTTGGTAGACTGCCAAAACTTAAAAACTCGGTTTTTCGCTAGAGTCTTGTTTTTTGGTGCATTCTTAGCATACCTGACCGATTGGCTTTAATTTTAAGGCAAATGGAGAAAATAAACAATTTCGATACTCCTTAGTTACTAAGCGCTATAACAGCGTATCCGACCGCTTGGCGTTGGTAGACTGCCAAAACTTAAAAACTCGGTTTTTCGTTAGAGTCTTGTTTTTTGGTGCATTCTTAGCATACCTGACCGATTGGCTTTAATTTTAAGGCAAAAGGAGGAAATAAAAAAAATTGATAGTCCTTAGTTACTAAGCGCTATAACAGCGTATCCGACCGCTTGGCGTTGGTAAACTGCCAAAACTAAAAAACTCGGTTTTTCGCTGGAGTCTTGTTTTTTGGTGCATTCTTAGCATACCTGACCGATTGGCTTTAATTTTAAGGCAAATGGAGGAAATAAAATTTTTCGATAGTCCTTAGTTACTAAGCGCTATAACAGCGTATTCGACCGCTTGGCGTCGGTAGACTGCTAAAACTAAAAAACTCGGTTTTTCGCTGGAGTCTTGTTTTTTGGTGCATTCTTAGCATACCTGACCGATTGGCTTTAATTTTAAGGCAAATGGAGGAAATAAACAATTTCGATACTCCTTAGTTACTAAGCGCTATAACAGCGTATCCGACCGCTTGGCGTTGGTAGACTGCAAAAACTTAAAAACTCGGTTTTTCGCTGGAGTCTTGTTTTTTGGTGCATTCTTAGCATACCTGACCGATTGGCTTTAATTTTAAGGCAAATGGAGAAAATAAACAATTTCGATACTCCTTAGTTACTAAGCGCTATAACAGCGTATCCGACCGCTTGGCGTTGGTAGACTGCCAAAACTTAAAAACTCGGTTTTTCGCTGGAGTCTTGTTTTTTTGGTGCATTCTTAGCATACCTGACCGATTGGCTTTAATTTTAAGGCAAATTGAGGAAATAAAATTTTTCGATAGTCCTTACTTACTAAGCGCTATAACAGCGTATCCGACCGCTTGGCGTTGGTAGACTGCAAAAACTAAAAAACTCGGTTTTTCTCTGGAGTCTTGTTTTTTGGTGCATTCTTAGCATACCTGACCTATTGGCTTTAATTTTAAGGCAAATGGAGGAAATAAAAAAATTCGATAGTCCTTAGTTACTAAGCGCTATAACAGCGTATCCGACCGCTTGGAGTTGGTAGACTGCCAAAACTAAAAAACTCGGTTTTTCGCTGGAGTCTTGTTTTTTGGTGCATTCTTAGCATACCTGACCGATTGGCTTTAATTTTAAGGCAAATGGAGGAAATAAAATTTTTCGATAGTCCTTAGTTACTAAGCGCTATAACAGCGTATCCGACCGCTTGGCGTTGGTAGACTGCCAAAAATAAAAACTCGGTTTTTCGCTGGAGTCTTGTTTTTTGGTGCATTCTTAGCATACCTGACCGATTGGCTTTAATTTTAAGGCAAATGGAGGAAATAAAATTTTTCGATAGTCCTTAGTTACTAAGCGCTATAACAGCGTATCCGACCGCTTGGCGTTGGTAGACTGCCAAAAATAAAAACTCGGTTTTTCGCTGGAGTCTTGTTTTTTGGTGCATTCTTAGCATACCTGACCGATTGGCTTTAATTTTAAGGCAAATGGAGGAAATAAAAATTTTCGATAGTCCTTAGTTACTAAGCGCTATAACAGCGTATCCGACCGCTTGGCGTTGGTAGACTGCCAAAACTAAAAAACTCGGTTTTTCGCTGGAGTCTTGTTTTTTGGTGCATTCTTAGCATACCTGACCGATTGGCTTTAATTTTAAGGCAAATGGAGGAAATAAACAATTTCGATAGTCCTTAGTTACTAAGAGCTATAACAGCGTATCCGACCGCTTGGCGTTGGTAGACTGCCAAAACTTAAAAATTCTGTTTTTCACTGGAGTCTTGTTTTTTGGTGCATTCTTAGCATACCTGAACGATTGGCTTTAATTTTAAGGCAAATTGAGGAAATAAAATTTTTCGATAGTCCTTACTTACTAAGCGCTATAACAGCGTATCCGACCGCTTGGCGTTGGTAGACTGCCAAAACTAAAAAACTCGGTTTTTCGCTGGAGTCTTGTTTTTTGGTGCATTCTTAGCATACCTGACCGATTGGCTTTAATTTTAAGGCAAATTGAGGAAATAAATTTTTTCGATAGTCCTTAGTTACTAAGCGCTATAACAGCGTATCCGACCGCTTGGCGTTGGTAGACTGCAAAAACTAAAAAACTCGGTTTTTCTCTGGAGTCTTGTTTTTTGGTGCATTCTTAGCATACCTGACCTATTGGCTTTAATTTTAAGGCAAATGGAGGAAATAAAAAAATTCGATAGTCCTTAGTTACTAAGCGCTATAACAGCGTATCCGACCGCTTGGAGTTGGTAGACTGCCAAAACTAAAAAACTCGGTTTTTCGCTGGAGTCTTGTTTTTTGGTGCATTCTTAGCATACCTGACCGATTGGCTTTAATTTTAAGGCAAATGGAGGAAATAAAAATTTTCGATAGTCCTTAGTTACTAAGCGCTATAACAGCGTATCCGACCGCTTGGCGTTGGTAGACTGCCAAAACTAAAAAACTCGGTTTTTCTCTGGAGTCTTGTTTTTTGGTGCATTCTTAGCATACCTGACCGATTGGCTTTAATTTTAAGGCAAATGGAGGAAATAAAAATTTTCGATAGTCCTTAGTTACTAAGCGCTATAACAGCGTATCCGACCGCTTGGCGTTGGTAGACAGCCAAACCTAAAAAACTCAGTTTTTCGCTGGAGTCTTGTTTTTTGGTGGATTCTTAGCATACCTGACCGATTGGCTTTAATTTTAAGGCAAATGAAGGAAAAAAAAATTTCGATAGTCCTTAGTTACTGGGACGTCAATGAAAGACCGGAGTTAGCGGCAGACTGATTTATTGCAATGCACCCACAAGTAATACGTACATTATCTGTTACATCTTCTCCCTTCTAAATACATATATAACTAATTGACAATGACCATTATCCTTAACCTAAATTAATTCGCGGTTCATTCTCTTGGCGCGGTTACGCGCACGCAGAGCCCTACCCGATGCATCCCGGGCCGGCGTCGGTGGACTCGCGACTCCTAAGGGTGGTGCGAGGGATGACTCGCTCTCAGCACTCGCAGTAGTGCTGGTACAACCATCGTCCTTATGAGACTCGGCCACCGCACCGTCCGACGCGTCTTCAAATGTGGCATCCCCACAGACCTCCGGCCCCGCATCGCTTGTTATTGATTTGTCATTGCGGTCGTCGGGCGCGATGCTAGTTCGGGATAAGGAATATTTATTTTTACTTTTGATTATTTGGTCGGCATGCCTTCGCCACTGAACTCCTCCACCCATATCTATCTTATACGAGACCGGTCCCGTCTTTTTCAACACGACACCTTCGGCCCACTTGTCTCCCCCAGCAGAGTAATCCCGAGCTAACACCGCGTCACCGACATCGAGCTCACGCGGCGTCCCCCCGGCGGCCCGCAGCTGGCGCTCCTGCGCGGCGCGCGCCGCGGCGGCCACGTCGGGACGCACCGCGTCGAGCCGCCCGCGCAGCCGCCTGCCCTGCAGCGCCACCGCCGGGGACACCCCCGTGCTCGCGTGCTCACAATTTCTATATTGAAATAAAAACCTATTAAGAGCCGCGTTAACGTCTTCGCCCTCGTGTAATGCTCGTTTTATGGCTTTTTTTATGGTTTTTACCGCATTTTCGGCCGCACCGTTGCCCTGAGGTCTGTAAGGCGCCGATGTCACGTGTTTAATACAGTTTTTTAAACAGTAAGACTTAAACTCCTGAGAAAAGAACGGTGGGCCGTTGTCCGTTACGAGTTGTGATGGTAAACCGAAGCGAGAAAAAATACTACGGAACGCCGCTATTGTAGATCTTGCATCCGTCGAACGCATACCGATTGCCTCGATCCATTTGGAATGTGCATCAACTACAATAAGATACTGCCTACCCGCACACGTTGCAAAATCTGCATGCAAGCGCTGCCACGGATGCGTAGGAAATTCCCAGGGATGCAATACGGCGCGCGGCGGTGCGTCGCGGACCGTATTGCACGCCTCACACGACCGACACAACTCCTCTAAGTCTTTTCCAAACTAGGCCAATACACATAATTACGAGATAAATTTTTCATTTTATTTACTCCCAGGTGTCCTTCGTGAATTTCGGACAAAATCCGCTCTCTAAGATTGGGCGGTATGACAATGCGATATCTAAAAACTATACACCCCATCTCTACCATTAATTCGTGTTTTCTAATAAAATACGGCCTCTCCGCCTCACAACTCGCACCAAACGGCCAACCGAACTGAATATAACCTTTAATTTTACATAGTAAACTATCTTTTTCTGTTTCTTTTGCAATTTCTTTAAAATCGACAGGTAAATTATCTTTAATCAGATTCATATAATCTGTGCCTATGTTTTCCACCGAGCGACCCTCCTCAGCGAGAGGTAACCGCGACAAGGCATCGGCCGGACCGTTATCCACCGATCGGACGTATTCCACACTAAAATCATATGCGGCCAAACGTGCCGCCCACCTCTGCAATCTACTAGCGGCAGTCTGTGGGATACCTCCCTTTTCACCGAAAATATGTAACAACGGCTGATGATCCGTACGTAGTAAAAAATGTCTCCCAAATAAAAATTGATGATGTTTAGTTACACCAAATAGAATAGCGAGCGCTTCCTTATCAAGCTGGCTATAGTTAAGCTCGGCCGTCGCGAGGGTGCGCGAGACACACGAGACGGGGCGCTCGCTGCCGTCCGGGTAGCGGTGGGCGAGCACCGCGCCCAGCTCGTATGCACTGCTGTCCACCGACAGCACCAGCGGCCGCCCCTCCTCGTAGTGCGCCAACACACGGTCGCTCAGAAGGGCACGCTTGGCTTCCAAAAACGCACGTCCGCAGCGTGCATCCCACTTCCAAACCACGTCTTTCTTTAGTAAGCAGTGCAATGGATGCAACAGATCGCTTAAATTTGGAATAAATTTGCCATAATAATTTAACATGCCTAAAAAACTTTTTAATTGAGAGACGTTGTTAGGAATGGGTGCGTTGGATATCGCTTCTAACTTAGACGGGTCGGGCCGTAAGCCCTCTTTATTAATAATAAACCCTAAGTATTGTACACTTTTTTGTAGAAATTTACATTTACATCTTTTTATTGTAAGTCCCGCATTACGCAACCTTTCGAATACAGCCCGCAAGTTACTCATGTGTTCTTTCCTACTCGTACCGGTGACGCAAATATCGTCCAAAAATACAACACAACCTGGTACTCCGCGCAAAGTCTCTTCCATTAACTTTTGGAATTTTTCAGGAATACACGATAAACCATAAGGAGTCCGACGATAAACGAAAGTCCCTATATGTGTAGTTATCGCAGTATACGGTCGAGACTCTTCGGATAACAGGCACTGCTCATAGGCATGTGTTAAATCAATTTTTGTGTATTCCTCGCCACCACTAAGATTCGCGAAAAGCTCTTCGATGCGCGGTAATGGATAATAATCTCTCTTTAACTTAGGATTAATAGTGATTTAATAATCTCCACAGATACGTATATCTCCATTTTTCTTAACAACCGGTACGATAGGCGTGCCGTAATCCGAATATTCAACGCGATAAATTGTTCCATCTGATTCGAGTCGCGCGAGCTCGCGTTCGACCCGGCCGCGCAGAGCGAGTGGCACGGGCCGTGCGCGCACGTACACCGGTGTCTCGTCAGTCAGCTGTAGTCGAAGGGTGCGTTTACAGGTTCCTAGCTTATCGCTAAACACCTCGGGAAATTCGGCAACTAACTGATTCACGAACTCGTCCTCGATTATTTCGTGAAGATTAATTTGATTGATATCGAGTGCTCTCAACCATTCTCTTCCCAACAACGGTCGCGCTCCGCTTTTTATTACATGCAAACGTAAAGATTTAGCTACAGTACTACCGATCTGAACATCGACCTCGATATAACCGAGTGACTCAATTCGTGAACCCGTATACGAACGTAAAATTAAATTATCCGGTATAATACTTTTATAAACAAAAAGATCTTTATAAGTTTCCTCACTTATTGCCGATATACGACTACCCGTATCTATCTCACACTCAATCACCTTCCCATCAATAGCTACTTTAATGAAATATGGCTTGTTACCTTTAGCTGCAACCTCGATATTAAATATATCATCCGATTCATCACTCACGTAATTTTGACGATTGCTTACTCGGCTACCACCACCACGTACACTTTTACACATCATTTTCAAGTGTCCTCTTTGATTACACTCATCACAGTTATAATGCATGTACCGACACCGATCCGCGCGATGTGCCTTGCCCTGCGGCAAGGCACATCGCGCAGGGCCGCGCAGGGCCCGGCGGCCGGCCCGCTCGCTGCGCCCGCTGCACCCGGCGCCGGCCGCCCGCCGCCCCCTCGCGCCCCTTGCAAGCGCCCTCCTCGCCCTGGACCTATAAGTCTTCCGCGCGCAAAATGCAGGCCCTCGCCTGCCTCGCCGCCCGACGCTCCCGAGGCATCCGCCGGAGCTGTGTTACCGGCCACCTCTGCGTGCTTCTCTGCGGCCTCTAGAGCCAGCGCCAAATCCACGGCATCTTTGTACTTAATGTTCTTTTCTGCGAATATCCTCGAACGCATAGCGTCGTTCGCGAGTCCCGAAACGAACTGGTCCCTTAAACTTTCCTCGAGAGTGGAACAATTTTTGCATTTGCCGAAGTGGCAAGTAGCTGCGAGATGTTTTAGCGCTTCTAGGTATTCCATAAGAGGCTCGCCCGCGCGTTGGCGCCGTAGGCGGAACACGTGGCGTTCAGCTATTTCTGACTTCTGAGGTTCCAGATGTTCGGTGACTAATTTCACCAGTTCGTCGTAGGTTTTGTTTTCGGGCAGGTCCGGGGAACACAAGTCACACATAAGCGAGTAGGTAGCTTCACCTACGACCGTAATTAACATCGGCACTTTTAACTCCTTCCGTATTTCGTTTAATAAAATATATTGATTTACGCGACGGATATACGCAGGCCATTGTTTAGAATTAAGGTTGAAAGGTTCTAACTTTCCGATGGGCATAATTAATCACGGACTTGCACACGTGGTTTAACAAAACTCTAATTCGTCTCGAACAGCTCGTCGCCAGTGGGACGTCAATGAAAGACCGGAGTTAGCGGCAGACTGATTTATTGCAATGCACCCACAAGTAATACGTACATTATCTGTTACAGTTACTAAGCGCTATAACAGCGTATCCGACCGCTTGGCGTTGGTAGACTGCCAAAAATAAAAAACTCGGTTTTTCGCTGGAGTCTTGTTTTTTGGTGCATTCTTAGCATACCTGACCGATTGGCTTTAATTTTAAGGCAAATGGAGGAAATAAAAAAATTCGATAGTACTTAGTTACTAAGCGCTATAACAGCGTATCCGACCGCTTGGCGTTGGTAGACTGCCAAAATTAAAAAACTCGGTTTTTCGCTGGAGTCTTGTTTTTTGGTGCATTCTTAGCATACCTGACCGATTGGCTTTAATTTTAAGGCAAATGGAGGAAATAAACAATTTCGATAGTCCTTAGTTACTAAGCGCTATAACAGCGTATCCGACCGCTTGGCGTTGGTAGACTGCCAAAACTAAAAAACTCGGTTTTTCGCTGGAGTCTTGTTTTTTGGTGCATTCTTAGCATACCTGACCGATTGGCTTTAATTTTAAGGCAAATGGAGGAAATAAAAATTTTCGATAGTCCTTAGTTACTAAGCGCTATAACAGCGTATCCGACCGCTTGGCGTTGATAGACTGCCAAAACTTAAAAACTCGGTTTTTCGCTGGAGTCTTGTTTTTTGGTGCATTTTAGCATACCTGACCGATTGGCTTTAATTTTAAGGCAAATGGAGGAAATAAAAATTTTCGATAGTCCTTAGTTACTAAGCGCTATAACAGCGTATCCGACCGCTTGGCGTTGGTAGACTGCCAAAACTAAAAAAACTCGGTTTTTCGCCGGAGTCTTGTTTTTTGGTGCATTCCTAGCATACCTGACCGATTGGCTTTAATTTTAAGGCAAATGGAGGAAATAAAAATTTTCGATAGTCCTTAGTTACTAAGCGCTATAACAGCGTATTCGACCGCTTGGCGTCGGTACTCTGCTAAAACTAAAAAACTCGGTTTTTCGCTGGAGTCTTGTTTTTTGGTGCATTCTGAGCATACCTGACCGATTGGCTTTAATTTTAAGGCCAATGGAGGAAATAAAAATTTTCGATAGTCCTTAGTTACTAAGCGCTATAACAGCGTATCCGACCGCTTGGCGTTGGTAGACTGCCAAAACTAAAAAACTCGGTTTTTCGCTGGAGTCTTGTTTTTTGGTGCATTCTTAGCATACCTGACGGATTGGCTTTAATTTTAAGGCAAATGGAGGAAATAAAATTTTTCGATAGTCCTTAGTTACTAAGCGCTATAACAGCGTATCCGACCGCTTGGCGTCGGTAGACTGCTAAAACTAAAAAATTCGGTTTTTCGCTGGAGTCTTGTTTTTTGGTGCATTCTTAGCATACCTGACCGATTGGCTTTAATTTTAAGGCAAAAGGAGGAAATATAATTTTTCGATAGTCCTTAGTTACTAAGCGCTATAACAGCGTATCCGACCGCTTGGCGTTGGTAGACTGCCAAAACTAAAAAAACTCGGTTTTTCGCCGGAGTCTTGTTTTTTGGTGCATTCTTAGCATACCTGACCGATTGGCTTTAATTTTAAGGCAAATGGAGGAAATAAAAATTTTCGATAGTCCTTAGTTACTAAGCGCTATAACAGCGTATTCGACCGCTTGGCGTCGGTACTCTGCTAAAACTAAAAAACTCGGTTTTTCGCTGGAGTCTTGTTTTTTGGTGCATTCTGAGCATACCTGACCGATTGGCTTTAATTTTAAGGCCAATGGAGGAAATAAAAATTTTCGATAGTCCTTAGTTACTAAGCGCTATAACAGCGTATCCGACCGCTTGGCGTTGGTAGACTGCCAAAACTAAAAAACTCGGTTTTTCGCTGGAGTCTTGTTTTTTGGTGCATTCTTAGCATACCTGACGGATTGGCTTTAATTTTAAGGCAAATGGAGGAAATAAAATTTTTCGATAGTCCTTAGTTACTAAGCGCTATAACAGCGTATCCGACCGCTTGGCGTCGGTAGACTGCTAAAACTAAAAAATTCGGTTTTTCGCTGGAGTCTTGTTTTTTGGTGCATTCTTAGCATACCTGACCGATTGGCTTTAATTTTAAGGCAAAAGGAGGAAATATAATTTTTCGATAGTCCTTAGTTACTAAGCGCTATAACAGCGTATCCGACCGCTTGGCGTTGGTAGACTGCCCAAACTAAAAAACTCGGTTTTTCGCTGGAGTCTTGTTTTTTGGTGCATTCTTAGCATACCTGACAGATTGGCTTTAATTTTAAGGCAAATGGAGGAAATAAAAAAATTCGATAGTCCTTAGTTACTAAGCGCTATAACAGCGTATCCGACCGCTTGGCGTTGGTAGACTGCCAAAACTAAAAAACTCGGTTTTTCGCTGGAGTCTTGTTTTTTGGTGCATTCTTAGCATACCTGACGGATTGGCTTTAATTTTAAGGCAAATGGAGGAAATAAAAATTTTCGATAGTCCTTAATTACTAAGCGCTATAACAGCGTATCCGACCGCTTGGCGTTGGTAGACTGCCAAAACTAAAAAACTCGGTTTTTCGTTGGAGTCTTGTTTTTTGGTGCATTCTTAGCATACCTGACCGATTGGCTTTAATTTTAAGGCAAAAGGAGGAAATAAAATTTTTCGATAGTCCTTAGTTACTAAGCGCTATAACAGCGTATCCGACCGCTTGGCGTTGGTAGACTGCCAAAACTAAAAAACTCGGTTTTTCGCTGGAGTCTTGTTTTTTGGTGCATTCTTAGCATACCTGACCGATTGGCTTTAATTTTAAGGCAAATGGAGGGGAAAATTTTTCGATAGTCCTTAGTTACTAAGCGCTATAACAGCGTATCCGACCGCTTGGCGTTGGTAAACTGCCAAAACTAAAAAACTCGGTTTTTCGCTGGAGTCTTGTTTTTTGGTGCATTCTTAGCATACCTGACCGATTGGCTTTAATTTTAAGGCAAAAGGAGGAAATAAAATTTTTCGATAGTCCTTAGTTACTAAGCGCTATAACAGCGTATCCGACCGCTTGGCGTTGGTAGACTGCCAAAACTAAAAAACTCGGTTTTTCGCTGGAGTCTTGTTTTTTGGTGCATTCTTAGCATACCTGACGGATTGGCTTTAATTTTAAGGCAAATGGAGGAAATAAAAATTTTCGATAGTCCTTAATTACTAAGCGCTATAACAGCGTATCCGACCGCTTGGCGTTGGTAGACTGCCAAAACTAAAAAAATCGGTTTTTCGCTGGAGTCTTGTTTTTTGGTGCATTCTTAGCATACCTGACCGATTGGCTTTAATTTTAAGGCAAAAGGAGGAAATAAAATTTTTCGATAGTCCTTAGTTACTAAGCGCTATAACAGCGTATCCGACCGCTTGGCGTTGGTAGACTGCCAAAACTAAAAAAACTCGGTTTTTCGCTGGAGTCTTGTTTTTTGGTGCATTCTTAGCATACCTGACCGATTGGCTTTAATTTTAAGGCAAATGGAGGAAATAAAAAATTTCGATAGTCCTTAGTTACTAAGCGCTATAACAGCGTATCCGACCGCTTGGCGTTGGTAGACTGCCAAAACTAAAAAACTCGGTTTTTCGTTGGAGTCTTGTTTTTTGGTGCATTCTTAGCATACCTGACCGATTGGCTTTAATTTTAAGGCAAAAGGAGGAAATAAAATTTTTCGATAGTCCTTAGTTACTAAGCGCTATAACAGCGTATCCGACCGCTTGGCGTTGGTAGACTGCCAAAACTAAAAAAATCGGTTTTTCGCTGGAGTCTTGTTTTTTGGTGCATTCTTAGCATACCTGACCGATTGGCTTTAATTTTAAGGCAAAAGGAGGAAATATTTTTTTTCGATAGTCCTTAGTTACTAAGCGCTATAACAGCGTATCCGACCGCTTGGCGTTGGTAGACTGCCAAAACTAAAAAATTCGGTTTTTCGCTGGAGTCTTGTTTTTTGGTGCATTCTTAGCATACCTGACCGATTGGCTTTAATTTTAAGGCAAAAGGAGGAAATAAAATTTTTCGATAGTCCTTAGTTACTAAGCGCTATAACAGCGTATCCGACCGCTTGGCGTTGGTAGACTGCCAAAACTAAAAAAATCGGTTTTTCGCTGGAGTCTTGTTTTTTGGTGCATTCTTAGCATACCTGACCGATTGGCTTTAATTTTAAGGCAAAAGGAGGAAATAAAATTTTTCGATAGTCCTTAGTTACTAAGCGCTATAACAGCGTATCCGACCGCTTGGCGTTGGTAGACTGCCAAAACTAAAAAACTCGGTTTTTCGCTGGAGTCTTGTTTTTTGGTGCATTCTTAGCATACCTGACCGATTGGCTTTAATTTTAAGGCAAATGGAGGAAATAAAAAATTTCGATAGTCCTTAGTTACTAAGCGCTATAACAGCGTATTCGACCGCTTGGCGTTGGTAGACTGCCAAAACTAAAAAAACTCGGTTTTTCGCTGGAGTCTTGTTTTTTGGTGCATTCTTAGCATACCTGACCGATTGGCTTTAATTTTAAGGCAAAAGGAGGAAATAAAATTTTTCGATAGTCCTTAGTTACTAAGCGCTATAACAGCGTATCCGACCGCTTGGCGTTGGTAGACTGCCAAAACTAAAAAAACTCGGTTTTTCGCTGGAGTCTTGTTTTTTGGTGCATTCTTAGCATACCTGACCGATTGGCTTTAATTTAAAGGCAAATGGAGGAAATAAACAATTTCGATACTCCTTAGTTTCTAAGCGCTATAACAGCGTATCCGACCGCTTGGCGTTGGGAGACTGCCAAAACTAAAAACTCGGTTTTTCGCTGGAGTCTTGTTTTTTGGTGCATTCTTAGCATACCTGACCGATTGTCTTTAATTTAAAGGCAAATGGAGGAAATAAAAAATTTCGATAGTCCTTAGTTACTAAGCGCTATAACAGCGTATCCGACCGCTTGGCGTTGGTAGACTGCCAAAACTAAAAACTCGGTTTTTCGCTGGAGTCTTGTTTTTTGGTGCATTCTTAGCATACCTGACCGATTGGCTTTAATTTATAGGCAAATGGAGGAAATAAACAATTTCGATACTCCTTAGTTTCTAAGCGCTATAACAGCGTATCCGACCGCTTGGCGTTGAAAGACTGCCAAAACTAAAAACTCGGTTTTTCGCTGGAGTCTTGTTTTTTGGTGCATTCTTAGCATACCTGACCGATTGGCTTTAATTTATAGGCAAATGGAGGAAATAAACAATTTCGATACTCCTTAGTTTCTAAGCGCTATAACAGCGTATCCGACCGCTTGGCGTTGAAAGACTGCCAAAACTAAAAACTCGGTTTTTCGCTGGAGTCTTGTTATTTGGTGCATTCTTAGCATACCTGACCGATTGGCTTTAATTTAAAGGCAAATGGAGGAAATAAACAATTTCGATACTCCTTAGTTTCTAAGCGCTATAACAGCGTATCCGACCGCTTGGCGTTGAAAGACTGCCAAAACTAAAAACTCGGTTTTTCGCTGGAGTCTTGTTTTTTGGTGCATTCTTAGCATACCTGACCGATTGGCTTTAATTTATAGGCAAATGGAGGAAATAAACAATTTCGATACTCCTTAGTTTCTAAGCGCTATAACAGCGTATCCGACCGCTTGGCGTTGGGAGACTGCCAAAACTAAAAAACTCGGTTTTTCGCTGGAGTCTTGTTTTTTTGTGCATTCTTAACATACCTGACCGATTAAGGTTTTAATTTAATTTTAAGGCAAATGGAGGAAATAAAAATTTTCGATAGTCCTTAGTTACTAAGTGCTATAACAGCGTATCCGACCGCTTGGCGTTGAAAGACTGCCAAAACTAAAAAACTCGGTTTTTCGCTGGAGTCTTGTTTTTTTGGTGCATTCTTAGCATACCTGACCGATTGGCTTTAATTTTAAGGCAAATGGAGGAAATAAAAATTTTCGATAGTCCTTAGTTACTAAGCGCTATAACAGCGTATCCGACCGCTTGGCGTTGGTAGACTGCCAAAACTAAAAAACTCGGTTTTTCGCTGGAGTCTTGTTTTTTAGTGCATTCTTAGCATACCTGACCGATTGGCTTTAATTTTAAGGCAAATGGAGGAAATAAAAAAATTCGTTAGTCCTTAGTTACTAAGCGCTATAACAGCGTATCCGACCGCTTGGCGTTGGTAGACTGCCAAAACTAAAAACTCGGTTTTTCGGTGGAGGCTTGTTTTTTTGGTGCATTCTTAGCATACCTGACCGATTGGCTTTAATTTTAAGGCAAATGGAGGAAATAAAAATTTTCGATAGTCCTTAGTTACTAAGCGCTATAACAGCGTATCCGACCGCTGGCGTTGGTAGACTGCCAAAACTAAAAACTCGGTTTTTCGCTGGAGTCTTGTTATTTGGTGCATTCTTAGCATACCTGACCGATTGGCTTTAATTTAAAGGCAAATGGAGGAAATAAACAATTTCGATACTCCTTAGTTTCTAAGCGCTATAACAGCGTATCCGACCGCTTGGCGTTGGGAGACTGCCAAAACTAAAAACTCGGTTTTTCGCTGGAGTCTTGTTTTTTGGTGCATTCTTAGCATACCTGACCGATTGTCTTTAATTTAAAGGCAAAAGGAGGAAATAAAATTTTTCGATAGTCCTTAGTTACTAAGCGCTATAACAGCGTATTCGACCGCTTGGCGTTGGTAGACTGCCAAAACTAAAAAACTCGGTTTTTCGCTGGAGTCTTGTTTTTTTGGTGCATTCTTAACATACCTGACCGATTAAGGTTTTAATTTAATTTTAAGGCAAATGGAGGAAATAAAAATTTTCGATAGTCCTTAGTTACTAAGTGCTATAACAGCGTATCCGACCGCTTGGCGTTGAAAGACTGCCAAAACTAAAAAACTCGGTTTTTCGCTGGAGTCTTGTTTTTTTGGTGCATTCTTAGCATACCTGACCGATTGGCTTTAATTTTAAGGCAAATGGAGGAAATAAAAATTTTCGATAGTCCTTAGTTACTAAGCGCTATAACAGCGTATCCGACCGCTTGGCGTTGGTAGACTGCCAAAACTAAAAAACTCGGTTTTTCGCTGGAGTCTTGTTTTTTAGTGCATTCTTAGCATACCTGACCGATTGGCTTTAATTTTAAGGCAAATGGAGGAAATAAAAAAATTCGTTAGTCCTTAGTTACTAAGCGCTATAACAGCGTATCCGACCGCTTGGCGTTGGTAGACTGCCAAAACTAAAAAAATCGGTTTTTCGCTGGAGTCTTGTTTTTTGGTGCATTCTTAGCATACCTGACCGATTGGCTTTAATTTTAAGGCAAAAGGAGGAAATATTTTTTTTCGATAGTCCTTAGTTACTAAGCGCTATAACAGCGTATCCGACCGCTTGGCGTTGGTAGACTGCCAAAACTAAAAAATTCGGTTTTTCGCTGGAGTCTTGTTTTTTGGTGCATTCTTAGCATACCTGACCGATTGGCTTTAATTTTAAGGCAAAAGGAGGAAATAAAATTTTTCGATAGTCCTTAGTTACTAAGCGCTATAACAGCGTATCCGACCGCTTGGCGTTGGTAGACTGCCAAAACTAAAAAAATCGGTTTTTCGCTGGAGTCTTGTTTTTTGGTGCATTCTTAGCATACCTGACCGATTGGCTTTAATTTTAAGGCAAAAGGAGGAAATAAAATTTTTCGATAGTCCTTAGTTACTAAGCGCTATAACAGCGTATCCGACCGCTTGGCGTTGGTAGACTGCCAAAACTAAAAAAACTCGGTTTTTCGCTGGAGTCTTGTTTTTTGGTGCATTCTTAGCATACCTGACCGATTGGCTTTAATTTTAAGGCAAATGGAGGAAATAAAAAATTTCGATAGTCCTTAGTTACTAAGCGCTATAACAGCGTATTCGACCGCTTGGCGTTGGTAGACTGCCAAAACTAAAAAACTCGGTTTTTCGCTGGAGTCTTGTTTTTTGGTGCATTCTTAGCATACCTGACCGATTGGCTTTAATTTTAAGGCAAAAGGAGGAAATAAAATTTTTCGATAGTCCTTAGTTACTAAGCGCTATAACAGCGTATCCGACCGCTTGGCGTTGGTAGACTGCCAAAACTAAAAAAACTCGGTTTTTCGCTGGAGTCTTGTTTTTTGGTGCATTCTTAGCATACCTGACCGATTGGCTTTAATTTAAAGGCAAATGGAGGAAATAAACAATTTCGATACTCCTTAGTTTCTAAGCGCTATAACAGCGTATCCGACCGCTTGGCGTTGGGAGACTGCCAAAACTAAAAACTCGGTTTTTCGCTGGAGTCTTGTTTTTTGGTGCATTCTTAGCATACCTGACCGATTGTCTTTAATTTAAAGGCAAATGGAGGAAATAAAAAATTTCGATAGTCCTTAGTTACTAAGCGCTATAACAGCGTATCCGACCGCTTGGCGTTGGTAGACTGCCAAAACTAAAAACTCGGTTTTTCGCTGGAGTCTTGTTTTTTGGTGCATTCTTAGCATACCTGACCGATTGGCTTTAATTTATAGGCAAATGGAGGAAATAAACAATTTCGATACTCCTTAGTTTCTAAGCGCTATAACAGCGTATCCGACCGCTTGGCGTTGGAAGACTGCCAAAACTAAAAACTCGGTTTTTCGCTGGAGTCTTGTTTTTTGGTGCATTCTTAGCATACCTGACCGATTGGCTTTAATTTATAGGCAAATGGAGGAAATAAACAATTTCGATACTCCTTAGTTTCTAAGCGCTATAACAGCGTATCCGACCGCTTGGCGTTGAAAGACTGCCAAAACTAAAAACTCGGTTTTTCGCTGGAGTCTTGTTATTTGGTGCATTCTTAGCATACCTGACCGATTGGCTTTAATTTAAAGGCAAATGGAGGAAATAAACAATTTCGATACTCCTTAGTTTCTAAGCGCTATAACAGCGTATCCGACCGCTTGGCGTTGAAAGACTGCCAAAACTAAAAACTCGGTTTTTCGCTGGAGTCTTGTTTTTTGGTGCATTCTTAGCATACCTGACCGATTGGCTTTAATTTATAGGCAAATGGAGGAAATAAACAATTTCGATACTCCTTAGTTTCTAAGCGCTATAACAGCGTATCCGACCGCTTGGCGTTGGGAGACTGCCAAAACTAAAAAACTCGGTTTTTCGCTGGAGTCTTGTTTTTTTGTGCATTCTTAACATACCTGACCGATTAAGGTTTTAATTTAATTTTAAGGCAAATGGAGGAAATAAAAATTTTCGATAGTCCTTAGTTACTAAGTGCTATAACAGCGTATCCGACCGCTTGGCGTTGAAAGACTGCCAAAACTAAAAAACTCGGTTTTTCGCTGGAGTCTTGTTTTTTTGGTGCATTCTTAGCATACCTGACCGATTGGCTTTAATTTTAAGGCAAATGGAGGAAATAAAAATTTTCGATAGTCCTTAGTTACTAAGCGCTATAACAGCGTATCCGACCGCTTGGCGTTGGTAGACTGCCAAAACTAAAAAACTCGGTTTTTCGCTGGAGTCTTGTTTTTTAGTGCATTCTTAGCATACCAGACCGATTGGCTTTAATTTTAAGGCAAATGGAGGAAATAAAAAAATTCGTTAGTCCTTAGTTACTAAGCGCTATAACAGCGTATCCGACCGCTTGGCGTTGGTAGACTGCCAAAACTAAAAACTCGGTTTTTCGGTGGAGTCTTGTTTTTTTGGTGCATTCTTAGCATACCTGACCGATTGGCTTTAATTTTAAGGCAAATGGAGGAAATAAAAATTTTCGATAGTCCTTAGTTACTAAGCGCTATAACAGCGTATCCGACCGCTGGCGTTGGTAGACTGCCAAAACTAAAAACTCGGTTTTTCGCTGGAGTCTTGTTATTTGGTGCATTCTTAGCATACCTGACCGATTGGCTTTAATTTAAAGGCAAATGGAGGAAATAAACAATTTCGATACTCCTTAGTTTCTAAGCGCTATAACAGCGTATCCGACCGCTTGGCGTTGGGAGACTGCCAAAACTAAAAACTCGGTTTTTCGCTGGAGTCTTGTTTTTTGGTGCATTCTTAGCATACCTGACAGATTGTCTTTAATTTAAAGGCAAATGGAGGAAATAAACAATTTCGATACTCCTTAGTTACTAAGCGCTATAACAGCGTATCCGACCGCTTGGCGTTGGTGGACTGCCAAAACTAAAAACTCGGTTTTTCGCTGGAGTCTTGTTTTTTGGTGCATTCTTAGCATACCTGACCGATTGGCTTTAATTTTAAGGCAAAAGGAGGAAATAAAATTTTTCGATAGTCCTTAGTTACTAAGCGCTATAACAGCGTATCCGACCGCTTGGCGTTGGTAGACTGCCAAAACTAAAAAAACTCGGTTTTTCGCTGGAGTCTTGTTTTTTGGTGCATTCTTAGCATACCTGACCGATTGGCTTTAATTTAAAGGCAAATGGAGGAAATAAACAATTTCGATACTCCTTAGTTTCTAAGCGCTATAACAGCGTATCCGACCGCTTGGCGTTGGGAGACTGCCAAAACTAAAAACTCGGTTTTTCGCTGGAGTCTTGTTTTTTGGTGCATTCTTAGCATACCTGACCGATTGTCTTTAATTTAAAGGCAAATGGAGGAAATAAAAAATTTCGATAGTCCTTAGTTACTAAGCGCTATAACAGCGTATCCGACCGCTTGGCGTTGGTAGACTGCCAAAACTAAAAACTCGGTTTTTCGCTGGAGTCTTGTTTTTTGGTGCATTCTTAGCATACCTGACCGATTGGCTTTAATTTATAGGCAAATGGAGGAAATAAACAATTTCGATACTCCTTAGTTTCTAAGCGCTATAACAGCGTATCCGACCGCTTGGCGTTGAAAGACTGCCAAAACTAAAAACTCGGTTTTTCGCTGGAGTCTTGTTTTTTGGTGCATTCTTAGCATACCTGACCGATTGGCTTTAATTTATAGGCAAATGGAGGAAATAAACAATTTCGATACTCCTTAGTTTCTAAGCGCTATAACAGCGTATCCGACCGCTTGGCGTTGAAAGACTGCCAAAACTAAAAACTCGGTTTTTCGCTGGAGTCTTGTTATTTGGTGCATTCTTAGCATACCTGACCGATTGGCTTTAATTTAAAGGCAAATGGAGGAAATAAACAATTTCGATACTCCTTAGTTTCTAAGCGCTATAACAGCGTATCCGACCGCTTGGCGTTGATAGACTGCCAAAACTAAAAACTCGGTTTTTCGCTGGAGTCTTGTTTTTTGGTGCATTCTTAGCATACCTGACCGATTGGCTTTAATTTATAGGCAAATGGAGGAAATAAACAATTTCGATACTCCTTAGTTTCTAAGCGCTATAACAGCGTATCCGACCGCTTGGCGTTGGGAGACTGCCAAAACTAAAAAACTCGGTTTTTCGCTGGAGTCTTGTTTTTTTGTGCATTCTTAACATACCTGACCGATTAAGGTTTTAATTTAATTTTAAGGCAAATGGAGGAAATAAAAATTTTCGATAGTCCTTAGTTACTAAGTGCTATAACAGCGTATCCGACCGCTTGGCGTTGAAAGACTGCCAAAACTAAAAAACTCGGTTTTTCGCTGGAGTCTTGTTTTTTTGGTGCATTCTTAGCATACCTGACCGATTGGCTTTAATTTTAAGGCAAATGGAGGAAATAAAAATTTTCGATAGTCCTTAGTTACTAAGCGCTATAACAGCGTATCCGACCGCTTGGCGTTGGTAGACTGCCAAAACTAAAAAACTCGGTTTTTCGCTGGAGTCTTGTTTTTTAGTGCATTCTTAGCATACCTGACCGATTGGCTTTAATTTTAAGGCAAATGGAGGAAATAAAAAAATTCGTTAGTCCTTAGTTACTAAGCGCTATAACAGCGTATCCGACCGCTTGGCGTTGGTAGACTGCCAAAACTAAAAACTCGGTTTTTCGGTGGAGTCTTGTTTTTTTGGTGCATTCTTAGCATACCTGACCGATTGGCTTTAATTTTAAGGCAAATGGAGGAAATAAAAATTTTCGATAGTCCTTAGTTACTAAGCGCTATAACAGCGTATCCGACCGCTGGCGTTGGTAGACTGCCAAAACTAAAAACTCGGTTTTTCGCTGGAGTCTTGTTATTTGGTGCATTCTTAGCATACCTGACCGATTGGCTTTAATTTAAAGGCAAATGGAGGAAATAAACAATTTCGATACTCCTTAGTTTCTAAGCGCTATAACAGCGTATCCGACCGCTTGGCGTTGGGAGACTGCCAAAACTAAAAACTCGGTTTTTCGCTGGAGTCTTGTTTTTTGGTGCATTCTTAGCATACCTGACCGATTGTCTTTAATTTAAAGGCAAATGGAGGAAATAAACAATTTCGATACTCCTTAGTTACTAAGCGCTATAACAGCGTATCCGACCGCTTGGCGTTGGTAGACTGCCAAAACTAAAAACTCGGTTTTTCGCTGGAGTCTTGTTTTTTGGTGCATTCTTAGCATACCTGACCGATTGGCTTTAATTTAAAGGCAAATGGAGGAAATAAACAATTTCGATACTCCTTAGTTTCTAAGCGCTATAACAGCGTATCCGACCGCTTGGCGTTGAAAGACTGCCAAAACTAAAAACTCGGTTTTTCGCTGGAGTCTTGTTTTTTAGTGCATTCTTAGCATACCTGACCGATTGGCTTTAATTTTAAGGCAAATGGAGGAAATAAAAAAATTCGTTAGTCCTTAGTTACTAAGCGCTATAACAGCGTATCCGACCGCTTGGCGTTGGTAGACTGCCAAAACTAAAAACTCGGTTTTTCGGTGGAGTCTTGTTTTTTGGTGCATTCTTAGCATACCTGACCGATTGGCTTTAATTTTAAGGCAAATGGAGGAAATAAACAATTTCGATACTCCTTAGTTTCTAAGCGCTATAACAGCGTATCCGACCGCTTGGCGTTGGGAGACTGCCAAAACTAAAAAACTCGGTTTTTCGCTGGAGTCTTGTTTTTTTGTGCATTCTTAACATACCTGACCGATTAAGGTTTTAATTTAATTTTAAGGCAAATGGAGGAAATAAAAATTTTCGATAGTCCTTAGTTACTAAGTGCTATAACAGCGTATCCGACCGCTTGGCGTTGAAAGACTGCCAAAACTAAAAAACTCGGTTTTTCGCTGGAGTCTTGTTTTTTTGGTGCATTCTTAGCATACCTGACCGATTGGCTTTAATTTTAAGGCAAATGGAGGAAATAAAAATTTTCGATAGTCCTTAGTTACTAAGCGCTATAACAGCGTATCCGACCGCTTGGCGTTGGTAGACTGCCAAAACTAAAAAACTCGGTTTTTCGCTGGAGTCTTGTTTTTTAGTGCATTCTTAGCATACCTGACCGATTGGCTTTAATTTTAAGGCAAATGGAGGAAATAAAAAAATTCGTTAGTCCTTAGTTACTAAGCGCTATAACAGCGTATCCGACCGCTTGGCGTTGGTAGACTGCCAAAACTAAAAACTCGGTTTTTCGGTGGAGTCTTGTTTTTTTGGTGCATTCTTAGCATACCTGACCGATTGGCTTTAATTTTAAGGCAAATGGAGGAAATAAAAATTTTCGATAGTCCTTAGTTACTAAGCGCTATAACAGCGTATCCGACCGCTGGCGTTGGTAGACTGCCAAAACTAAAAACTCGGTTTTTCGCTGGAGTCTTGTTATTTGGTGCATTCTTAGCATACCTGACCGATTGGCTTTAATTTAAAGGCAAATGGAGGAAATAAACAATTTCGATACTCCTTAGTTTCTAAGCGCTATAACAGCGTATCCGACCGCTTGGCGTTGGGAGACTGCCAAAACTAAAAACTCGGTTTTTCGCTGGAGTCTTGTTTTTTGGTGCATTCTTAGCATACCTGACCGATTGTCTTTAATTTAAAGGCAAATGGAGGAAATAAACAATTTCGATACTCCTTAGTTACTAAGCGCTATAACAGCGTATCCGACCGCTTGGCGTTGGTAGACTGCCAAAACTAAAAACTCGGTTTTTCGCTGGAGTCTTGTTTTTTGGTGCATTCTTAGCATACCTGACCGATTGGCTTTAATTTAAAGGCAAATGGAGGAAATAAACAATTTCGATACTCCTTAGTTTCTAAGCGCTATAACAGCGTATCCGACCGCTTGGCGTTGAAAGACTGCCAAAACTAAAAACTCGGTTTTTCGCTGGAGTCTTGTTTTTTAGTGCATTCTTAGCATACCTGACCGATTGGCTTTAATTTTAAGGCAAATGGAGGAAATAAAAAAATTCGTTAGTCCTTAGTTACTAAGCGCTATAACAGCGTATCCGACCGCTTGGCGTTGGTAGACTGCCAAAACTAAAAACTCGGTTTTTCGGTGGAGTCTTGTTTTTTGGTGCATTCTTAGCATACCTGACCGATTGGCTTTAATTTTAAGGCAAATGGAGGAAATAAAAATTTTCGATAGTCCTTAGTTACTAAGCGCTATAACAGCGTATCCGACCGCTTGGCGTTGGTAGACTGCCAAAACTAAAAACTCGGTTTTTCGCTGGAGTCTTGTTATTTGGTGCATTCTTAGCATACCTGACCGATTGGCTTTAATTTAAAGGCAAATGGAGGAAATAAACAATTTCGATACTCCTTAGTTACTAAGCGCTATAACAGCGTATCTGACCGCTTGGCGTTGGTAGACTGCCAAAACTAAAAAACTCGGTTTTTCGCTGGAGTCTTGTTTTTTGGTGCATTCTTAGCATACCTGACCGATTGGCTTTTTTGGCGTGTTGTGTGTGTTCGCCAGTTTTGTATTCTGTGTGTCAAGGCTGTGTCAGAAAGAGGTAAGTAAATGAAACACTAGTTGTAGGTAGCGGTGCCAGTATGTGACTGACTTATATTACATACAAGTAAACTATCATCAATACAGTAGGTACCATATAGTGGCGGCACATCACTTCCCCCTTGGTGATTTTTTTTATACATTTTAAAAATTATAGATATTATTATTATTATTATTTAGTTACACACCACTGAATATAGCACTAACACCATTAACATAACACTAGCCAATAATGTTGGTTGTCGGCCGCTGGTAGGTCTGGGTAACTGAGTCGTCGGGGCCTTGCTCCAGCCTCGGAACCGCCCTTATCGAGCGCAGCCGGGACAGCTGGAGTTGCTCTCGCATGTAGCTGCCGTATGCTCCTTTGCACCTCCGCCACGCCAGATATGCCAAGGCAGCCAAGATTATAAATAAAATTGCCACCAGCATCAGATCCCGGTTGAACTCCGTTGCCTGTCTTGCCGTGGGTGAGTTATCTGCACCACCATTTTGCGCTATGATTATTTCTTCCCTCGCTGCCGTACTTTGAGATTTTCCCATGTTAATTAATAAATTTAGGTAAAAAAGTATGCGATTATTCTATTCAATGTCTTTGTAATTTATGATAGTTTAAGTGCAATTAAATCGAACGACGGGTCGGCGCGATCTTGTTACCGGCGCAGGCGGCTTCACGGAATCGGGCAAGTGTAAGGGGATATGATTACTAGATGTGTCGGGAACTGTTGCTATGGTGAATGCCGGCTTTAAGCGATCTATGCTTATGTATTTTTCTTTGTCACCAAGTGCTATCTTAAAGTATTTATTATTTCGTTCCACTACCTTATACGGTCCTATATATGGAGGTGTGAGCGATTTTTGCATGACCTCTGTTCTGACGAAAACGTGAGAGGTATTTCGGAGTTCAGAATGAACGAATATTTTTCCTTGAGTTAATTCTTTTTTTGGAATTGATGTCAATTTGGAAATTTTACTTCGAAGTTCTCTCAAAAATGTTTCATCCTCACAGATTTCTCGCTTTAGCGGCTCCAAGAAATCTCCGGGGAGTCGAATAACTTCTCCATACACCATTTCAGCGGCGCTCGTTTTCGTGTCATCTCTTAAGGTCGTTCTAAGCCCTAACAACACAGTTGGTAGTTCGTCAAGCCAATGATCTGTATTTCCTCTGCACATAAGGGCTGTTTTTAATGAACGATGCCATCGTTCTATGGCTCCGTTGGCTTGCGGGTGATAGGCACAAGTTCTAAGTTTTTCGATACCCATTCTTTTTGAAAGGTTACGAAATAGGTTCGATTCGAATTGCCGACCTTGATCTGTCGTAATTCGCAGGGGACAACCGAATCTTACAATCCATCCTGTGTATACTATTTCAGAAATTTTTTCAGCGGTAATTTCTTTTACTGGGTATGCCTCAGGCCAACCTGTTTTACGATCGATCATTGTAACTATATATCGGTATCCTTTACAATGTGTGAGCGGGCCGACTATGTCGATATGTAGATGTTCAAAACGCTCGCTTTTTGTAAAACTTCCTAGAGGTGATATAGTATGTCGTTGTATTTTTGCTTTCTGACAGTTCATACAAGCTCTTGTCCACTCTGTGATATCCTTTTTCATTGATTTCCAGAAATATTTATTGCATATCATTCGTTTAGTTGTACGTATGCTAGGATGACTAATTTCGTGAGTAGCTTTATAGGCTGACGCGCGAAATTCCTTTGGTAGGTACGGTCGTGCCGCGTTACCTGATATCTCGCAATAGATAGGAATATTACTGTAAGGTGTACATAGCTTTTTAAATTGTAGCTTTTCCGATTGTCTTAGGGATTTAAGTTCTTCGTCCTTTTCTTGCGATTCTGCCAACTTTTGATAGTCGATAGGAGAAGGAGTATCGATGACTGAAATTCTTGACAAACTATCAGCCACGATGTTATCCGAACCGCTTATATGTTCTATAGAGTTACAGAACTGAAGTATGAAATCTAAGTGACGAAGTCTTCTAGGAGTGTCATTGGGTCCAATTGCATTTTTTTTAAAAGCGTAGACCAAAGGTTTGTGGTCCGTGTATATCGTTATAGGTCTGCCTTCGATCATGTAACGAAAATGTTTCACGGCCATATATATCGCTAGCAATTCGCGATCAAACGTACTGTAGCATTGTTGAGCATCACTTAATTTATTCGAAAAAAATCCAAGTGGCCTCCATGAGTTGTCAGTAGGATCTCTTTGTTGTAGTACTGCTCCCGCACATGTGTTTGAGCAATCTGTCATAATGGCCATAGAAGCTTCTGGAATCGGGAACGATAATGTAACGGAGTCTTGTAAACTTTTTTTATACTGTTCGAATGCCTCGCTTGACTCGTGTGACCATGGTATAGGAGTTTGGTCTTTCTTCCTGGCATTTTGTAAAAATATATTGAGCTTACTATGTACTGCGGCTGCATTGGGTAGGTGTCGTCGGTAAAAGTTAACCATACCCATGAATCTTCTTAATTCTTCTACTGTTCTTGGTTTTGGGTATTCTATTATAGCCTTCACTCTGTCTTGTAGTGGTCGTAATCCATCTTTTGTAACAATATATCCCAGGTAACTTAATTCTGATTTTCCAAATTCGCATTTCGCTACGTTAATAGTTATTCCAAATTTATTTAAACGGTCAAAAACTTGTCGGAGATGGTCACGATGTTCGGATTTTGACGTAGATGCTATTATGACGTCATCGATGTAGCTGAATAAAAAAACCAAGTCCCGTAGTACTACATTGCTTAGAAAACGTTGAAATGTCTGAGCGGCATTTTTGAGTCCAAACGTCATTTTCGTAAATTCATATAATCCGAATGGTGTTGTTATTGCCGTTTTTTCAATATCGGGCTCGTGGATACTAATATTGTGATAAGCTCTTTGCAGATCCAGGCGAGAAAATATTTGCTTTTTAGCCAGTAGATATACACAGTCCTGTATTCGAGGAATGGGGTATCTATCTGGTTTCGTAATGGCATTGAGGCGACGGTAATCTCCACATGGTCTTATCTCGCCATTTTTCTTCGTAACATGTAGCGGCGTAGCCCAGGCACTCTTGGATGGTCAACAGATTCCCATTTCTTGCATGCGTTGAAATTCTTTCTTTACAAGGTTGTATTTATTTGGCGGTAATGGTCGAGGTCGGGCGAAGACAGGTGAACCAGCTGTTTCGATGTGATGAACAACTGGGTGACGTGGAATGTCCTTGAAACACATTGGCTTTGTAATTTCAGGAAACTCCAGTAGTAGGTCGCTATACTCATCGTTTGAGTCGATAGTTCTCACTGAATGTTGGCTGTTGAAAGTGATAGAAGCGACGGTGAATAAATTCGTAACTTGATCAATAAGCTTCTTGTTGTAGACGTCTACTAGTAACTTATGTTTGCTTAAGAAATCAGCCCCTAAAATTGGTTGCTTTACGTCAGCTAGCACAAAGGTCCATCGGAAAGGTCTTCGTAATTTGAGATCCAAATCTAGGGTTTTAACTCCATAAGTGTTTATTTGCGTTCCATTTGCTGCGTATAGCTTGTATTCAGATTTGTTGGCTTTGGTCTTATTCTTGGGTGCTGGTAAAACTGATATATTGGCTCCGGTATCAATGAGAAATTTTAATCCAGTAGTTAAATCTGTTACGCATAGGCGGTGATGAGGAGTAACGGTGCCAATCTCCGCCTGTGATTGCACCGAAGCTAGTTTTCCGATTTTGTCGTTCCCACTTTATTCCAAGCACACGGCTCTATACATTTGTTAGCTCTATGGTTATACCGGCGATGATAGTAGCAAAAGCCGTTCTCGTTATCTACCGCTTGGCGGATCCTGTTACGTCGTCGACGCCGATCTGGATATGAAACGACGCTGCCGATTTCTGAGAATGAATTCCGATTGTTGTTTTTCAATTTTTTCAAGTCTCAAGTTAATTTTTGCGATTTCCGTCAAAATGTATGTATATTCACTTCCAGGTGACGACGATTTAATTTCAGATATTTCACAAGGCTTCATGGTTTCTACAATTTTATCAGCAATAGCAGCAAGCTGTTCAAGGTCTTCTGTTTGAGTAACCGCTAAGACTGCACGCACAGATGAAGGTAAGTGTCCTTGCCACATCACATTTAGTGTTTCATCGGGGATTTTGTTTCGCGCCAGGTCGCGCATCCGACGAAGCAGCTGCGAAGGTTTCTGGTCACCGAGGTCCATTTCACTCAACAGTTTTTGAAAACGTCTGGTTTCGGACTCTTCGTAGACCGCCAGCAGACGAGTTTTTAAAGTTTCGTATTTTTTAACGCTGGGCGGTTTAAATAGTATGTCCGATATTTGTTCAAGGACGTTTTTGCCTAATTTTTGTATCGTTAAGTTGTATTTCACTTCATCACTGACTTTTTGCGGTCCAATTATTGCATCAAATGGTAAAAACCATAAACGTGGTTGATCACACCAGAAGTCAGGTATCCTGGAGGACACGGTGATTGCAGACACTTCGGCAGAGTCATTGGGTTGCTGCGCAGGTTGCATTGAGGTTGGAGTTGGAGTAATAGGTTGCGTTGCCATCTTCTATCTTCACTATTGACGAGCAGTTTTGTCAACGGGCTGGTCTGATAGTTGAGATGATGAATTGTCGGGGTCACCACTTTGGCGTGTTGTGTGTGTTCGCCAGTTTTGTATTCTGTGTGTCAAGGCTGTGTCAGAAAGAGGTAAGTAAATGAAACACGAGTTGTAGGTAGCGGTGCCAGTATGTGACTGACTTATATTACATACAAGTAAACTATCATCAATACAGTAGGTACCATATAGTGGCGGCACAGCTTTAATTTTAAGGCAAATGCAGGAATTAAAAATTTTCGATAGTCCTTAGTTACTAAGCGCTATAACAGAGTATCCGACCGCTTGGCGTTGGTAGACTGCCAAAACTAAAAAACTCGGTTTTTCGCTGGAGTCTTGTTTTTTGGTGCATTCTTAGCATACCTGACCGATTGGCTTTAATTTTAAGGCAAAAGGAGGAAATAAAAATTTTCGATAGTCCTTAGTTACTAAGCGCTATAACAGCGTATCCGACCGCTGGCGTTGGTAGACTGCCAAAACTAAAAAACTCGGTTTTTCGCTGGAGTCTTGTTTTTTGGTGCATTCTTAGCATACCTGACCGATTGGCTTTAATTTTAAGGCAAATGGAGGAAATAAAAAAATTCGATAGTCCTTAGTTACTAAGCGCTATAACAGCGTATCCGACCGCTTGGCGTTGGTAGACTGCCAAAACTAAAAAACTCGGTTTTTTGCTGGAGTCTTGTTTTTTGGTGCATTCTTAGCATACCTGACCGATTGGCTTTAATTTTAAGGCAAATGGAGGAAATAAAAAAAATTGGTTAGTCCTTATTTACTAAGCGCTATAACAGCGTATCCGACCGCTTGGCGTTGGTAGACTGCCAAAACTAAAAAACTCGGTTTTTCGCGGAGTCTTGTTTTTTGGTGCATTCTTAGCATACCTGACCGATTGGCTTTAATTTTAAGGCAAATGGAGGAAATAAAAATTTTCGATAGTCCTTAGTTACTAAGTGCTATAACAGCGTATCCGACCGCTTGGCGTTGGTAGACAGCCAAAACTAAAAAACTCAGTTTTTCGCTGGAGTCTTGTTTTTTGGTGCATTCTTAGCATACCTGACCGATTGGCTTTAATTTTAAGGCAAATGGAGGGGAAAATTTTTCGATACTCCTTAGTTACTAAGCGCTATAACAGCGTATCCGACCGCTTGGCGTTGGTAGACTGCCAAAACTTAAAAACTCGGTTTTTCGCAAGAGTCTTGTTTTTTGGTGCATTCTTAGCATACCTGACCGATTGGCTTTAATTTTAAGGCAAATGGAGAAAATAAACAATTTCGATACTCCTTAGTTACTAAGCGCTATAACAGCGTATCCGACCGCTTGGCGTTGGTAGACTGCCAAAACTTAAAAACTCGGTTTTTCGTTAGAGTCTTGTTTTTTGGTGCATTCTTAGCATACCTGACCGATTGGCTTTAATTTTAAGGCAAAAGGAAGAAATAAAAAAAATTGATAGTCCTTAGTTACTAAGCGCTATAACAGCGTATCCGACCGCTTGGCGTTGGTAAACTGCCAAAACTAAAAAACTCGGTTTTTCGCTGGAGTCTTGTTTTTTGGTGCATTCTTAGCATACCTGACCGATTGGCTTTAATTTTAAGGCAAATGGAGGAAATAAAAATTTTCGATAGTCCTTAGTTACTAAGCGCTATAACAGCGTATCCGACAGCTTGGCGTTGGTAGACTGCCAAAACTAAAAAACTCGGTTTTTCGCTGGAGTCTTGTTTTTTGGTGCATTCTTAGCATACCTGACCGATTGGCTTTAATTTTAAGGCAAATGGAGGAAATAAACAATTTCGATACTCCTTAGTTACTAAGCGCTATAACAGCGTATCCGACCGCTTGGCGTTGGTAGACTGCAAAAACTAAAAAACTCGGTTTTTCGCTGGAGTCTTGTTTTTTGGTGCATTCTTAGCATACCTGACCGATTGGCTTTAATTTTAAGGCAAATGGAGGAAATAAACAATTTCGATACTCCTTAGTTACTAAGCGCTATAACAGCGTATCCGACCGCTTGGCGTTGGTAGACTGCCAAAACTTAAAAACTCGGTTTTTCGCTGGAGTCTTGTTTTTTGGTGCATTCTTAGCATACCTGACCGATTGGCTTTAATTTTAAGGCAAATGGAGGAAATAAAAATTTTCGATAGTCCTTAGTTACTAAGCGCTATAACAGCGTATTCGACCGCTTGGCGTCGGTAGACTGCTAAAACTAAAAAACTCGGTTTTTCGCTGGAGTCTTGTTTTTTGGTGCATTCTTAGCATACCTGACCGATTGGCTTTAATTTTAAGGCAAATGGAGGAAATAAAAATTTTCGATAGTCCTTAGTTACTAAGCGCTATAACAGCGTATCCGACCGCTTGGCGTTGGTAGACTGCCAAAACTAAAAAACTCGGTTTTTCGCTGGAGTTTTGTTTTTTGGTGCATTCTTAGCATACCTGACCGATTGGCTTTAATTTTAAGGCAAATGGAGAAAATAAACAATTTCGATACTCCTTAGTTACTAAGCGCTATAACAGCGTATCCGACCGCTTGGCGTTGGTAGACTGCCAAAACTTAAAAACTCGGTTTTTCGCTGGAGTCTTGTTTCTTGGTGCATTCTTAGCATACCTGACCGATTGGCTTTAATTTTAAGGCAAATGGAGGAAATAAAAATTTTCGATAGTCCTTAGTTACTAAGCGCTATAACAGCGTATCCGACCGCTTGGCGTTGGTAGACTGCCAAAACTAAAAAACTCGGTTTTTCGCTGGAGTCTTGTTTTTTGGTGCATTCTTAGCATACCTGACCGATTGGCTTTAATTTTAAGGCAAATTGAGGAAATAAATTTTTTCGATAGTCCTTAGTTACTAAGCGCTATAACAGCGTATCCGACCGCTTGGCGTTGGTAGACTGCAAAAACTAAAAAACTCGGTTTTTCTCTGGAGTCTTGTTTTTTGGTGCATTCTTAGCATACCTGACCTATTGGCTTTAATTTTAAGGCAAATGGAGGAAATAAAAAAATTCGATAGTCCTTAGTTTTTTTTTTTTTTTTTTTTTTCAACCTTTTTTTTTATGTCCCACTGCTGGGCACAGGTCTCCTTCTCACAAGTGAGAGGGATTTAGGCCATAGTCCACCACGCTGGCCAAGTGCGGATTGGTGGACGTCATGCTTTCGAGAAATTATGAATTTCTCTCAGGCATGCACGGCGATGGAGAACATCGTAATTAATGAAATATCACGATATTCACCATCACCGTGGAGCAGCGATAAATTCGCACATTACAAATTTCTTTGTCAGAGGTGCGCGCCGAGGATTTGAACCCGGGATCGGTCGCGTAGAAGACCGTGGCTTTTACCACTCGGCCATCGCTGCTCATAGTCCTTAGTTACTAAGCGCTATAACAGCGTATCCGACCGCTTGGAGTTGGTAGACTGCCAAAACTAAAAAACTCGGTTTTTCGCTGGAGTCTTGTTTTTTGGTGCATTCTTAGCATACCTGACCGATTGGCTTTAATTTTAAGGCAAATGGAGGAAATAAAAATTTTCGATAGTCCTTAGTTACTAAGCGCTATAACAGCGTATCCGACCGCTTGGCGTTGGTAGACTGCCAAAACTAAAAAACTCGGTTTTTCTCTGGAGTCTTGTTTTTTGGTGCATTCTTAGCATACCTGACCGATTGGCTTTAATTTTAAGGCAAATGGAGGAAATAAAAATTTTCGATAGTCCTTAGTTACTAAGTGCTATAACAGCGTATCCGACCGCTTGGCGTTGGTAGACAGCCAAAACTAAAAAACTCAGTTTTTCGCTGGAGTCTTGTTTTTTGGTGGATTCTTAGCATACCTGACCGATTGGCTTTAATTTTAAGGCAAATGAAGGAAAAAAAAATTTCGATAGTCCTTAGTTACTGGGACGTCAATGAAAGACCGGAGTTAGCGGCAGACTGATTTATTGCAATGCACCCACAAGTAATACGTACATTATCTGTTACATCTTCTCCCTTCTAAATACATATATAACTAATTGACAATGACCATTATCCTTAACCTAAATTAATTCGCGGTTCATTCTCTTGGCGCGGTTACGCGCACGCAGAGCCCTACCCGATGCATCCCGGGCCGGCGTCGGTGGACTCGCGACTCCTAAGGGTGGTGCGAGGGATGACTCGCTCTCAGCACTCGCAGTAGTGCTGGTACAACCATCGTCCTTATGAGACTCGGCCACCGCACCGTCCGACGCGTCTTCAAATGTGGCATCCCCACAGACCTCCGGCCCCGCATCGCTTGTTATTGATTTGTCATTGCGGTCGTCGGGCGCGATGCTAGTTCGGGATAAGGAATATTTATTTTTACTTTTGATTATTTGGTCGGCATGCCTTCGCCACTGAACTCCTCCACCCATATCTATCTTATACGAGACCGGTCCCGTCTTTTTCAACACGACACCTTCGGCCCACTTGTCTCCCCCAGCAGAGTAATCCCGAGCTAACACCGCGTCACCGACATCGAGCTCACGCGGCGTCCCCCCGGCGGCCCGCAGCTGGCGCTCCTGCGCGGCGCGCGCCGCGGCGGCCACGTCGGGACGCACCGCGTCGAGCCGCCCGCGCAGCCGCCTGCCCTGCAACGCCACCGCCGGGGACACCCCCGTGCTCGCGTGCTCACAATTTCTATATTGAAATAAAAACCTATTAAGAGCCGCGTTAACGTCTTCGCCCTCGTGTAATGCTCGTTTTATAGCTTTTTTTATGGTTTTTACCGCATTTTCGGCCGCACCGTTGCCCTGAGGTCTGTAAGGCGCCGATGTCACGTGTTTAATACAGTTTTTTAAACAGTAAGACTTAAACTCCTGAGAAAAGAACGGTGGGCCGTTGTCCGTTACGAGTTGTGATGGTAAACCGAAGCGAGAAAAAATACTACGGAACGCCGCTATTGTAGATCTTGCATCCGTCGAACGCATACCGATTGCCTCGATCCATTTGGAATGTGCATCAACTACAATAAGATACTGCCTACCCGCACACGTTGCAAAATCTGCATGCAAGCGCTGCCACGGATGCGTAGGAAATTCCCAGGGATGCAATACGGCGCGCGGCGGTGCGTCGCGGACCGTATTGCACGCCTCACACGACCGACACAACTCCTCTAAGTCTTTTCCAAACTAGGCCAATACACATAATTACGAGATAAATTTTTCATTTTATTTACTCCCAGGTGTCCTTCGTGAATTTCGGACAAAATCCGCTCTCTAAGATTGGGCGGTATGACAATGCGATATCTAAAAACTATACACCCCATCTCTACCATTAATTCGTGTTTTCTAATAAAATACGGCCTCTCCGCCTCACAACTCGCACCAAACGGCCAACCGAACTGAATATAACCTTTAATTTTACATAGTAAACTATCTTTTTCTGTTTCTTTTGCAATTTCTTTAAAATCGACAGGTAAATTATCTTTAATCAGATTCATATAATCTGTGCCTATGTTTTCCACCGAGCGACCCTCCTCAGCGAGAGGTAACCGCGACAAGGCATCGGCCGGACCGTTATCCACCGATCGGACGTATTCCACACTAAAATCATATGCGGCCAAACGTGCCGCCCACCTCTGCAATCTACTAGCGGCAGTCTGTGGGATACCTCCCTTTTCACCGAAAATATGTGACAACGGCTGATAATCCGTACGTAGTAAAAAATGTCTCCCAAATAAAAATTGATGATGTTTAGTTACACCAAATAGAATAGCGAGCGCTTCCTTATCAAGCTGGCTATAGTTAAGCTCGGCCGTCGCGAGGGTGCGCGAGACACACGAGACGGGGCGCTCGCTGCCGTCCGGGTAGCGGTGGGCGAGCACCGCGCCCAGCTCGTATGCACTGCTGTCCACCGACAGCACCAGCGGCCGCCCCTCCTCGTAGTGCGCCAACACACGGTCGCTCAGAAGGGCACGCTTGGCTTCCAAAAACGCACGTCCGCAGCGTGCATCCCACTTCCAAACCACGTCTTTCTTTAGTAAGCAGTGCAATGGATGCAACAGATCGCTTAAATTTGGAATAAATTTGCCATAATAATTTAACATGCCTAAAAAACTTTTTAATTGAGAGACGTTGTTAGGAATGGGTGCGTTGGATATCGCTTCTAACTTAGACGGGTCGGGCCGTAAGCCCTCTTTATTAATAATAAACCCTAAGTATTGTACACTTTTTTGTAGAAATTTACATTTACATCTTTTTATTGTAAGTCCCGCATTACGCAACCTTTCGAATACAGCCCGCAAGTTACTCATGTGTTCTTTCCTACTCGTACCGGTGACGCAAATATCGTCCAAAAATACAACACAACCTGGTACTCCGCGCAAAGTCTCTTCCATTAACTTTTGGAATTTTTCAGGAATACACGATAAACCATAAGGAGTCCGACGATAAACGAAAGTCCCTATATGTGTAGTTATCGCAGTATACGGTCGAGACTCTTCGGATAACAGGCACTGCTCATAGGCATGTGTTAAATCAATTTTTGTGTATTCCTCGCCACCACTAAGATTCGCGAAAAGCTCTTCGATGCGCGGTAATGGATAATAATCTCTCTTTAACTTAGGATTAATAGTGATTTAATAATCTCCACAGATACGTATATCTCCATTTTTCTTAACAACCGGTACGATAGGCGTGCCGTAATCCGAATATTCAACGCGATAAATTGTTCCATCTGATTCGAGTCGCGCGAGCTCGCGTTCGACCCGGCCGCGCAGAGCGAGTGGCACGGGCCGTGCGCGCACGTACACCGGTGTCTCGTCAGTCAGCTGTAGTCGAAGGGTGCGTTTACAGGTTCCTAGCTTATCGCTAAACACCTCGGGAAATTCGGCAACTAACTGATTCACGAACTCGTCCTCGATTATTTCGTGAAGATTAATTTGATTGATATCGAGTGCTCTCAACCATTCTCTTCCCAACAACGGTCGCGCTCCGCTTTTTATTACATGCAAACGTAAAGATTTAGCTACAGTACTACCGATCTGAACATCGACCTCGATATAACCGAGTGACTCAATTCGTGAACCCGTATACGAACGTAAAATTAAATTATCCGGTATAATACTTTTATAAACAAAAAGATCTTTATAAGTTTCCTCACTTATTGCCGATATACGACTACCCGTATCTATCTCACACTCAATCACCTTCCCATCAATAGCTACTTTAATGAAATATGGCTTGTTACCTTTAGCTGCAACCTCGATATTAAATATATCATCCGATTCATCACTCACGTAATTTTGACGATTGCTTACTCGGCTACCACCACCACGTACACTTTTACACATCATTTTCAAGTGTCCTCTTTGATTACACTCATCACAGTTATAATGCATGTACCGACACCGATCCGCGCGATGTGCCTTGCCCTGCGGCAAGGCACATCGCGCAGGGCCGCGCAGGGCCCGGCGGCCGGCCCGCTCGCTGCGCCCGCTGCACCCGGCGCCGGCCGCCCGCCGCCCCCTCGCGCCCCTTGCAAGCGCCCTCCTCGCCCTGGACCTATAAGTCTTCCGCGCGCAAAATGCAGGCCCTCGCCTGCCTCGCCGCCCGACGCTCCCGAGGCATCCGCCGGAGCTGTGTTACCGGCCACCTCTGCGTGCTTCTCTGCGGCCTCTAGAGCCAGCGCCAAATCCACGGCATCTTTGTACTTAATGTTCTTTTCTGCGAATATCCTCGAACGCATAGCGTCGTTCGCGAGTCCCGAAACGAACTGGTCCCTTAAACTTTCCTCGAGAGTGGAACAATTTTTGCATTTGCCGAAGTGGCAAGTAGCTGCGAGATGTTTTAGCGCTTCTAGGTATTCCATAAGAGGCTCGCCCGCGCGTTGGCGCCGTAGGCGGAACACGTGGCGTTCAGCTATTTCTGACTTCTGAGGTTCCAGATGTTCGGTGACTAATTTCACCAGTTCGTCGTAGGTTTTGTTTTCGGGCAGGTCCGGGGAACACAAGTCACACATAAGCGAGTAGGTAGCTTCACCTACGACCGTAATTAACATCGGCACTTTTAACTCCTTCCGTATTTCGTTTAATAAAATATATTGATTTACGCGACGGATATACGCAGGCCATTGTTTAGAATTAAGGTTGAAAGGTTCTAACTTTCCGATGGGCATAATTAATCACGGACTTGCACACGTGGTTTAACAAAACTCTAATTCGTCTCGAACAGCTCGTCGCCAGTGGGACGTCAATGAAAGACCGGAGTTAGCGGCAGACTGATTTATTGCAATGCACCCACAAGTAATACGTACATTATCTGTTACAGTTACTAAGCGCTATAACAGCGTATCCGACCGCTTGGCGTTGGTAGACTGCCAAAAATAAAAAACTCGGTTTTTCGCTGGAGTCTTGTTTTTTGGTGCATTCTTAGCATACCTGACCGATTGGCTTTAATTTTAAGGCAAATGGAGGAAATAAAAAATTTCGATAGTACTTAGTTACTAAGCGCTATAACAGCGTATCCGACCGCTTGGCGTTGGTAGACTGCCAAAATTAAAAAACTCGGTTTTTCGCTGGAGTCTTGTTTTTTGGTGCATTCTTAGCATACCTGACCGATTGGCTTTAATTTTAAGGCAAATGGAGGAAATAAACAATTTCGATAGTCCTTAGTTACTAAGCGCTATAACAGCGTATCCGACCGCTTGGCGTTGGTAGACTGCCAAAACTAAAAAACTCGGTTTTTCGCTGGAGTCTTGTTTTTTGGTGCATTCTTAGCATACCTGACCGATTGGCTTTAATTTTAAGGCAAATGGAGGAAATAAAAATTTTCGATAGTCCTTAGTTACTAAGCGCTATAACAGCGTATCCGACCGCTTGGCGTTGGTAGACTGCCAAAACTAAAAAACTCGGTTTTTCGCTGGAGTCTTGTTTTTTGGTGCATTCTTAGCATACCTGACGGATTGGCTTTAATTTTAAGGCAAATGGAGGAAATAAAATTTTTCGATAGTCCTTAGTTACTAAGCGCTATAACAGCGTATCCGACCGCTTGGCGTCGGTAGACTGCTAAAACTAAAAAATTCGGTTTTTCGCTGGAGTCTTGTTTTTTGGTGCATTCTTAGCATACCTGACCGATTGGCTTTAATTTTAAGGCAAAAGGAGGAAATATAATTTTTCGATAGTCCTTAGTTACTAAGCGCTATAACAGCGTATCCGACCGCTTGGCGTTGGTAGACTGCCCAAACTAAAAAACTCGGTTTTTCGCTGGAGTCTTGTTTTTTGGTGCATTCTTAGCATACCTGACAGATTGGCTTTAATTTTAAGGCAAATGGAGGAAATAAAAAAATTCGATAGTCCTTAGTTACTAAGCGCTATAACAGCGTATCCGACCGCTTGGCGTTGGTAGACTGCCAAAACTAAAAAACTCGGTTTTTCACTGGAGTCTTGTTTTTTGGTGCATTCTTAGCATACCTGACGGATTGGCTTTAATTTTAAGGCAAATGGAGGAAATAAAATTTTTCGATAGTCCTTAATTACTAAGCGCTATAACAGCGTATCCGACCGCTTGGCGTCGGTAGACTGCTAAAACTAAAAAATTCGGTTTTTCGCTGAAGTCTTGTTTTTTGGTGCATTCTTAGCATACCTGACCGATTGGCTTTAATTTTAAGGCAAAAGGAGGAAATAAAATTTTTCGATAGTCCTTAGTTACTAAGCGCTATAACAGCGTATCCGACCGCTTGGCGTTGGTAGACTGCCAAAACTAAAAAACTCGGTTTTTCGTTGGAGTCTTGTTTTTTGGTGCATTCTTAGCATACCTGACCGATTGGCTTTAATTTTAAGGCAAAAGGAGGAAATAAAATTTTTCGATAGTCCTTAGTTACTAAGCGCTATAACAGCGTATCCGACCGCTTGGCGTTGGTAGACTGCCAAAACTAAAAAATTCGGTTTTTCGTTGGAGTCTTGTTTTTTGGTGCATTCTTAGCATACCTGACCGATTGGCTTTAATTTTAAGGCAAAAGGAGGAAATAAAATTTTTCGATAGTCCTTAGTTACTAAGCGCTATAACAGCGTATCCGACCGCTTGGCGTTGGTAGACTGCCAAAACTAAAAAATTCGGTTTTTCGCTGGAGTCTTGTTTTTTGGTGCATTCTTAGCATACCTGACCGATTGGCTTTAATTTTAAGGCAAAAGGAGGAAATAAAATTTTTCGATAGTCCTTAGTTACTAAGCGCTATAACAGCGTATCCGACCGCTTGGCGTTGGTAGACTGCCAAAACTAAAAAAATCGGTTTTTCGCTGGAGTCTTGTTTTTTGGTGCATTCTTAGCATACCTGACCGATTGGCTTTAATTTTAAGGCAAAAGGAGGGAATAAAATTTTTCGATAGTCCTTAGTTACTAAGCGCTATAACAGCGTATCCGACCGCTTGGCGTTGGTAGACTGCCAAAACTAAAAAAACTCGGTTTTTCGCTGGAGTCTTGTTTTTTGGTGCATTCTTAGCATACCTGACCGATTGGCTTTAATTTTAAGGCAAATGGAGGAAATAAAAAATTTCGATAGTCCTTAGTTACTAAGCGCTATAACAGCGTATCCGACCGCTTGGCGTTGGTAGACTGCCAAAACTAAAAAACTCGGTTTTTCGCTGGAGTCTTGTTTTTTGGTGCATTCTTAGCATACCTGACCGATTGGCTTTAATTTTAAGGCAAAAGGAGGAAATAAAGTTTTTCGATAGTCCTTAGTTACTAAGCGCTATAACAGCGTATCCGACCGCTTGGCGTTGGTAGACTGCCAAAACTAAAAAAACTCGGTTTTTCGCTGGAGTCTTGTTTTTTGGTGCATTCTTAGCATACCTGACCGATTGGCTTTAATTTTAAGGCAAATGGAGGAAATAAAAAATTTCGATAGTCCTTAGTTACTAAGCGCTATAACAGCGTATCCGACCGCTTGGCGTTGGTAGACTGCCAAAACTAAAAAACTCGGTTTTTCGCTGGAGTCTTGTTTTTTGGTGCATTCTTAGCATACCTGACCGATTGGCTTTAATTTTAAGGCAAAAGGAGGAAATAAAATTTTTCGATAGTCCTTAGTTACTAAGCGAACCCAACCTCCTCCGTGGTTATCCCTTTGTGAATAGCCATTGAGGAGCCGGTCCCAAGTCCGGACAAATGGGGAGGGCAAGGCATGCAAACTCACTCCTGTAGGTCTGGTTTTGCATGCCCCTACACTCCACATACACTACTCATCCACAAGCACTACTCACCCAAATACACTACACATACACTACGCATTCACCCAATCACATTTGACAAATGCACCAAACATACAGGCATAACACAGCGCACTACACTTTGAGGAGACAACCTCCCAACCAAAAACCTCATCTCAAGGTGTCATCCGTACCGTGCCGAGGAGACCGTCCTACGTGACGGGGTCGGGGAGTAACTCGGCCTTGAACGGCGGGTCCTCGATACCAGGCGACCTCGGGGACTAATTAGCCTACCCCCCATATAGCGGGGCCCTGTGGGGGGCGTCTTATTTACCTACGCTACTCGTGGGAACAAAATGAGTTTAAACAATGATAAAAACATAGAAAACAAGCTCGATGAGCTCATAAATGAAGTGGCAACACTCGCAACCGAAGGAGATACTATTACTCCGGAGGCAATGGACCTTTGCTCCAATAAAGACGAAGGCCATTCTTCAAATGAACCTTCTGGGGCTCCATCTGACCCGCAAGGTTCCTCTATTGCTGACAAACCAGGTTCCAGGAGGAGATTCAAACCCCTCCTAACCGGGGCAGCCAGCAGACGGAAAAAGTGGTGGATGGAGAGAGGTAAGAGTGAGGAGGAGGCCAAGGCTCTCTGTATCAAACCACTCATAGAGATGCAGGAGCATCCCGAGGTGCAGGTCTGGCTTAAAGAACAGCAAGCCAGATCGGGCAAAAGACAGAGGTCAGAAGAGGCTTCGCCAACCGACAAGCCCAAGAAGACGCCAAGGATGGGCACACCTACCGAGGTCAAGCCCTCCTACAGTGCAGTCGCAGGGTCCTGTCGAGTTGGCATTCAAAACATAGAACGCCCCATGACCGACTCGGAACTGCAGTCCCTACAGGAGGAGATACTTAAGTGTATCGACTCCTCCAGCAGTGGAGAGGGACCCAGGTTCATGGGAAGCTCCGTCAGGGATGGTTGCCTTGTGCTAAACTGTCATGACGGAGCTACCCGTGAATGGCTAGCCAAATGGGTTCCAAATATTAAACCCTGGGCGGAGGCCAAACTCAAGTTGGTCGATGAACGCGACCTACCTCGCCCATACTACGGGGCAACATGGTTCCCAGACCCGAAATTGGAGGTCAAGACCATCTTGCACCGCTTAACTGTCCAAAACAGTGACCTGGGATGCGCTCATTGGAGGGTGGCCAACAGGAAGGTGGAAGAGGCTGGCCAGACGGTCACCTTCTCGTTCGATGAGACCGCATACCAGGCCCTTAAAAAAAGAAACTTTAGGCCGTTCTTTGGCCTAAAAGATGTGTTGGTCAGGGTCAAGAACCCACCAAAGCCCAAAGAGGCTGAGACAGGGGACGCGCCACAAAACACCTCGGCGCAACCATCTACATCTGGTTCGCACACCTCGTCGGAACCGGGGCCGGCCCAACCCACTAGTGGGCCTGTGACCGGCACCGCGACGTCAGAGGTCGAGCAGCAGCTGTCTCATCCTCCGGCTAATACAAGTAGGTCAACTCCGACACACCTACTACCTACACCACACACCCGCGGAAGGGTATCGGGCAAAGCTACTCTGCCAACGCACCCTACCCGCAAAACACACACCTTAGCCCACACTGGGGGGAGGTCGTCGCGAGGGGCCTACAGAGGTACACAGGGTACTTTGACTCGAACTACCTCTACTGCCGGAGCTCCAATCAGGAGGGCACCTGTACAGCTGCCCTCACTGGCTCAGGAGCATTCGAGCAGGAAGGCCTCCCGCGATCCGATTAACAACCAGGACCGGGGTTAAGGAACAGACACAACTCAAGGAAACAGTAACACTCACACACACACACACACACACCTACACTCACCACACTTACATTAACTCCAAACACATTCCTACACAAACAATCCCCTCCCTTTCCCAATCCCAACTATTTTTAATACATCCCACTCCCCAAACATGATTAAAGCCATTCAAGTAAACCTTCACCACGCCAAAGCGGCTAGCGCCATCATCAGTCAGCGCTTCAAAGAAGAAGGACTTGACATGGCTTTCATACAGGAGCCATGGATTAAAGGAAACATGGTAATGGGCCTAACGTCTGCTGGTAAGGCAATTTACAACAGCCATGGTATCAGGCCTCGAGCCTGCATTATTGTAAAGAACAACTTAAAGTTCTTACCTATACCTTGTATGTGTACAGATGACATGGTAGCAGCCTACGTCGCTCTTCCGGGCTTCGAATCATTCAAGACAATAATCTGTTCGGCCTATCTACCCGGAGAGAGACCAGATCCAACTGTGCAGCTAGCCCCCCTCATCGAGTACTGCCAGGATCAGGAGGCTCAACTGCTGCTGGCATGTGACAGCAACAGTCACCACACCTCATGGGGTAGTACCAATTCAAACCGAAGGGGTGAGTTAATGTATGAGTTTTTATTATCCAACAACCTTCAAACTCTTAATATCTCTAACGTTCCTACGTTCATAAATGTTCAGAGACAGGAGGTGTTGGACATTACCTTCTGCACGGAGCAACTTGCGAATCGCGTTCGAAACTGGCACGTCAGCTCTGAGGTATCTATGTCTGATCATAGACATATTAGGTTTGATATAGCCTCTAATAGAAGTAAACATGTAGAAACTTATCGTAACCCTAGGGCAACTAACTGGGAGGAGTATAGACATGAACTCAAAACCAACCTAAGGACGATAGGCAAAGCCGTTAAAACTCGCGACCAACTAGAGCATGCGGCAGGAGAGCTGGAGAAAAGCATTAATGATGCATACTTGCACAGCTGTCCTCTAAAAACGGTTACAACAAACAGAGAAGTACCGTGGTGGAATAACACGCTGTCCAAGCTTAGACAAAAAGCCCGTTCCAACTTTAATAAAGCCAAAAAGAACAGAGACTGGCAGACCTACAGCGAATCACTCACGGACTTCAACAATGAGCTGAGAAGAGCAAAGCGCAGATCCTGGCAAAGATTCTGCGAGGAAATAAATGGGACGGCACACGTCGCCAAGATCCACAAAATTCTCGCAAAAACGCCCCCAGCTCATCTTGGATTACTGAGGAAACCTGATGGAAGTTACACCATGACGGTAGATGAGACCTTGAAGCTATTAATTAGCACACACTTCCCCGGGTCTACCATCATGGACAAGGATGCCATCATGTCACCCCCCTATACACACAAATTAAGACCAACCATTGAGAACTGGAGGGTGGCGACCTCAGTCTTCAAACCCGACAAAGTAACCTGGGCCATCAAAAGTTTTGAGGGCTACAAATCTGCAGGAGAAGACGGCATATTCCCTGCTCTAATTCAAGAAGGGTTAAACGAAGTGCTGGCAGTACTATTGAAAATCTTCCGAGCAAGTTTTGCCTGGGGATACCTGCCAACCACATGGACAAAAGTGAGGGTTACCTTTATACCTAAAGCGGGTGATAGGGACAGCTCGCAACCCAAATCTTTCAGACCAATAAGTCTCACCTCATTTCTACTGAAGACAATGGAAAAGGTTATAGACTTACATATTAGGGAAACCTATCTAAAGGTCATACCCCTACAGCCACAGCAACATGCCTACCAAAAAGGGAAATCAACGGAATCCGCCATAATGGAACTAACGGACCGAATAGAAAAAGCCCTTGAAGACAAAGAAATTGCCTTATGTGCATTTCTCGACATTGAGGGAGCCTTTGACAATACCCCTACTGAAGTCATACTAAAATGTATGAAGGACAGAGGCATAGACAATACCATCACAGACTGGGTGGGTCACATGCTTAATAACAGAATAGTTCGTACCACGCTATTTGACATCACAACCGAAATAAAGATTAATAGAGGGTGCCCGCAAGGTGGAGTCCTTTCGCCCCTACTGTGGTCAATCGTGGTCGACAATCTTATCCAGGAGCTCAACGACAATCGACTGGACACACAAGGCTATGCAGATGATTTGGTAATCAACATAGTTGGAAGCTGCCAAAGCATCTTATCTAGCCTCATGCAGTCAGCACTTAAAATAGTCGAAAACTGGTGCATCAATAACGGTCTATCGGTAAATGCCAGCAAAACCGTGATTGTGCCCTTCACTAGAAGATACAAGTTGGACAAGCTTGAAACAATTAAGCTTTTTGGCACATCCATACCACTCTCGAAAGAAGTTAAGTATTTAGGAATCACTTTGGACCAAAGACTTAACTGGAACGCACACCTTGATAAGGTTGTCAAGAAAGCAAAGATTGCTCTGGGAACATGTTGTAGGCTAACGAGCCGGAAATGGGGGCTAAAACCAAAATACGTAGCGTGGATCTACGAAGCCATTGTTAGACCCATAATCACATACGGCTGCGTATGCTGGTACAGAAAGACAATGCAAACAACATGTATCAAGACACTAAACAGCGTCCAAGGATTGGCCTGTCGTATTATAACCGGGGCCTTACCATCAACGCCAATTGCAGCAATGGAAGCAATACTTAACATTTACCCTCTACACATTCATGTGCAGAAAGAGGCCAAATGTGCTATTCTCCGTGCTGCTGAAAAAGGCAAGGCTAACTGGAAATCACCTGTCATGAGGGAACTCTACAGTAACCTCATTGAATGCAAAATTATGGCGATGCCGAGTGACGTCATTAACAAACAATATAGTTTCAACAAACTATACAAAGTAATTATACCGTCTAGAGAAATGTGGGCGGATAAGGCATCTAACTCCCTCATAAATGGAGATATCATCTGGTTTACGGATGGATCGAAAAAGGAGGGACGGACAGGGGCAGGAGTATACGGTCGAAAACCTAGTTATAAATTTTACACCAACCTAGGCACCTATACAACTGTCTTCCAGGCAGAGATGTATGCGATAATTCAATGCGTTTATGAAAGCCTGGACAGGAATTATACTAAAAAACGTATAACGATTCTATCGGACAGTCAAGCTGCTCTTCGGGCATTACAGTCCACTGAAACTCAGTCAAAATTGACTTTAGAATGTATCCGTGCACTCAACAAACTGGGCGCACACAACAGTGTAACCCTCGGGTGGGTGCCGGGACATGTAGGTATTTGCGGTAATGAAGTCGCTGACAAGCTGGCCAAAAGAGGTGCTGCGATGCCCTTCATTGGCCCTGACCCAACGCTGGGCATCGCAAAAACCGCTTCCCGAACCATGCTTCAAATCTGGTCTACGAACCAGGGCAAAGGCCTATGGGTGTCCGCACCAGGCATGACGCATGCAAGGGCGCTAGTGGCTGGCTACTCAAGCAAATACTCAAAGCAAGTGATCAATCTAGAACGCAATGAAATTCGTCTACTTGTAAGAATTCTTACTGGTCACTGTAAACTAAACAGGCACATGTTTAAACTAAACCTAAGTTCCACCACTACTTGCAGATTCTGCAATGGTGAAGAGGAATCGGGTATCCACATCCTCTGCGACTGTGTCGCACTCGCACATAGCAGAAGTCGGATACTGGGCGGCAGCCTAGTCACATCGGAAGATGTCAAATCTCTAGATCCCAAGTGCATCGTACGGTTCCTAACAACCGTCGGCCTTGGGAATCAGATATAAACACGGGGCTAGGCTACAATAGATCATCTACTGGTCGCAGTGGCCTTAGGGTTATACCCTTCCCCATCTACTCAAATAATAAATAGTTACTAAGCGCTATAACAGCGTATTCGACCGCTTGGCGTTGGTAGACTGCCAAAACTAAAAAACTGACCTGACCGATTGGCTTTAATTTAAAGGCAAATGGAGGAAATAAAAATTTTCGATAGTCCTTAGTTACTAAGCGCTATAACAGCGTATCCGACCGCTTGGCGTTGGTAGACTGCCAAAACTAAAAAACTCGGTTTTTCTCTGGAGTCTTGTTTTTTGGTGCATTCTTAGCATACCTGACCGATTGGCTTTAATTTTAAGGCAAATGGAGGAAATAAAAATTTTCGATAGTCCTTAGTTACTAAGCGCTATAACAGCGTATCCGACCGCTTGGCGTTGGTAGACTGCCAAAACTAAAAAACTCGGTTTTTCGCTGGAGTCTTGTTTTTTGGTGCATTCTTAGCATACCTGACCGATTGGCTTTAATTTTAAGGCAAATGGAGGAAATAAAAATTTTCGATAGTCCTTAGTTACTAAGCGCTATAACAGCGTATCCGACCGCTTGGCGTTGGTAGACTGCCAAAACTAAAAAACTCGGTTTTTCGCTGGAGTCTTGTTTTTTGGTGCATTCTTAGCATACCTGACCGATTGGCTTTAATTTTAAGGCAAATGGAGGAAATAAAAAATTTCGATAGTCCTGAGTTACTAAGCTCTATAACAGCGTATCCGACCGCTTGGCGTTGGTAGACTGCCAAAACTAAAAAACTCGGTTTTTCTCTGGAGTCTTGTTTTTTGGTGCATTCTTAGCATACCTGACCGATTGGCTTTAATTTTAAGGCAAAAGGAGGAAATAAAATTTTTCGATAGTCCTTAGTTACTAAGCGCTATAACAGCGTATCCGACCGCTTGGCGTTGGTAGACTGCCAAAACTAAAAAAATCGGTTTTTCGCTGAAGTCTTGTTTTTTGGTGCATTCTTAGCATACCTGACCGATTGGCTTTAATTTTAAGGCAAAAGGAGGAAATAAAATTTTTCGATAGTCCTTAGTTACTAAGCGCTATAACAGCGTATCCGACCGCTTGGCGTTGGTAGACTGCCAAAACTAAAAAAACTCGGTTTTTCGCTGGAGTCTTGTTTTTTGGTGCATTCTTAGCATACCTGACCGATTGGCTTTAATTTTAAGGCAAATGGAGGAAATAAAAAATTTCGATAGTCCTTAGTTACTAAGCGCTATAACAGCGTATCCGACCGCTTGGCGTTGGTAGACTGCCAAAACTAAAAAAACTCGGTTTTTCGCTGGAGTCTTGTTTTTTGGTGCATTCTTAGCATACCTGACCGATTGGCTTTAATTTTAAGGCAAAAGGAGGAAATAAAAATTTTCGATAGTCCTTAGTTACTAAGCGCTATAACAGCGTATTCGACCGCTTGGCGTTGGTAGACTGCCAAAACTAAAAAACTGACCTGACCGATTGCCTTTAATTTAAAGGCAAATGGAGGAAATAAAAATTTTCGATAGTCCTTAGTTACTAAGCGCTATAACAGCGTATCCGACCGCTTGGCGTTGGTAGACTGCCAAAACTAAAAAACTCGGTTTTTCGCTGGAGTCTTGTTTTTTGGTGCATTCTTAGCATACCTGACCGATTGGCTTTAATTTTAAGGCAAATGGAGGAAATAAAAATTTTCGATAGTCCTTAGTTACTAAGCGCTATAACAGCGTATCCGACCGCTTGGCGTTGGTAGACTGCCAAAACTAAAAAACTCGGTTTTTCGCTGGAGTCTTGTTTTTTGGTGCATTCTTAGCATACCTGACCGATTGGCTTTAATTTTAAGGCAAAAGGAGGAAATAAAATTTTTCGATAGTCCTTAGTTACTAAGCGCTATAACAGCGTATCCGACCGCTTGGCGTTGGTAGACTGCCAAAACTAAAAAAATCGGTTTTTCGCTGAAGTCTTGTTTTTTGGTGCATTCTTAGCATACCTGACCGATTGGCTTTAATTTTAAGGCAAATGGAGGAAATAAAAAATTTCGATAGTCCTTAGTTACTAAGCGCTATAACAGCGTATCCGACCGCTTGGCGTTGGTAGACTGCCAAAACTAAAAAAACTCGGTTTTTCGCTGGAGTCTTGTTTTTTGGTGCATTCTTAGCATACCTGACCGATTGGCTTTAATTTTAAGGCAAAAGGAGGAAATAAAAATTTTCGATAGTCCTTAGTTACTAAGCGCTATAACAGCGTATTCGACCGCTTGGCGTTGGTAGACTGCCAAAACTAAAAAACTGACCTGACCGATTGCCTTAAAATTAAAGGCAAATGGAGGAAATAAAAATTTTCGATAGTCCTTAGTTACTAAGCGCTATAACAGCGTATCCGACCGCTTGGCGTTGGTAGACTGCCAAAACTAAAAAACTCGGTTTTTCGCTGGAGTCTTGTTTTTTGGTGCATTCTTAGCATACCTGACCGATTGGCTTTAATTTTAAGGCAAATGGAGGAAATAAAAATTTTCGATAGTCCTTAGTTACTAAGCGCTATAACAGCGTATCCGACCGCTTGGCGTTGGTAGACTGCCAAAACTAAAAAACTCGGTTTTTCGCTGGAGTCTTGTTTTTTGGTGCATTCTTAGCATACCTGACCGATTGGCTTTAATTTTAAGGCAAATGGAGGAAATAAAAATTTTCGATAGTCCTTAGTTACTAAGCTCTATAACAGCGTATCCGACCGCTTGGCGTTGGTAGACTGCCAAAACTAAAAAACTCGGTTTTTCGTTGGATTCTTGTTTTTTGGTGCATTCTTAGCATACCTGACCGATTGATTTGAAATTGATTGAAGGTACAACCCCTCAACGGTTAGAAGCTGAGAGTGCTGAGGGCAGAGAGTTGACGGCCTCCGTGGCGTAGTGGGTGATGATGATGTGCGTCACTTTATTTGGATAAGCCATACTTACTGACATGTTGTGTAGTGTATATCCCACTACAAACGAGCGAGAATGAGTACGTAGTAATGATGGAAATATTAGAACAAATATGTGTTAGACACAAAAATAATGTCATTATATTAGGAGATTTTAATCTGTTTTCATGTAATAATTTGATTATAAATTATTATGAATACTTTGTGGCATTCTGTGAACTCGTTCAGTATAATACAGTTCCGAACTGCAATAGTAGGCAGCTGGCCTTGGTGCTGAGCGCGCGTGAAGATGTGACGGTGGCGGTGGCAGACGACGCACTGCAGCCTGTGGACACGTACCACCCGCCGCTCGCCGTCTCCGTCACCGTCGCCGTTGCTGCCTCGGCCGTTATAGCCGCGGACTGTCGTCTGGCCTCTCAAAGCCCATATCACGAGTCTTTTAAGCAGTGGAACTTTTATAAAGCGGATTTCACCCAACTTTACAGTAACATCATAAATAAAGATTGAAGTGAAATCTATGCTTCGAAAGACCCTAACGAAGTTTTACATTATTTTTATAACGCGATGGATGAAATTTTCAGGGATTGTGTGCCTATGAAGTCTCCAAAACCTGGGAATGCCAGGTATACTTACCCAGCATGGTATACGCCCCAAATTATAAAAAATATTCAGGCTAAGCACAAATCACATAAAAAATTTAAAGCGAGCAAAGCACCGTCTGACTACGAGGTGTTCTCTGAGTGCAGGGCTAGGGTTAAAGCGGAAATCGTAGCCGCCTTCGATCTATATAGAGATCGCGTGCAGGACAACCTCGAGTCAGATCCAAAAGCCTTTTGGAACTTTATAAGGTCAAAAAGGGGTAATAGTACAAAGCAACCTAAGTTGAGAACGGACGGACTTTGTCAAATCAGGAATGCGCGGAATGTTTTGCACGGTTCTTCCATTCCGTTTACAGCCCGGAGCCGGCGCGGCTGGACGTAGAGGCGTACAGCGCGGCTGGGACTGGGGGAGCCGCACGCGTGCACTTGTCGTGTCTGACCATGGCGGAGGTGCGGCGTGCGCTTGCTCGGCTCCCACCAAAGCGCTCGGTAGGACCGGATGGCATCCCACCTTTCATCTTAAAGGACTGTCGTTTTGCATTAGAGGAACCTCTGCTGCATTTATTTAACACACGCCTTTCGACTGCAAAGTTTCCGGATCTATGGAAACTCTCTCGCGTGGTACCGATTCCGAAGGGAAGTGGGGGGTTCGGAACCGGGAGACTACAGGCCGGTAGCGCTATTGAGTGCTCCGGCCAAAGTATTTGAGTCGGCCATACATCACTCAATGTATACGCAGGTGAAGTCCCAGTTATCGGACTCCCGGCATGGCTTCCGATCGGGACGCGGGACAACCGGAAACTTGCTACACCTGATAACTCGGCTGGTACAATTGCGGTCGATGCTGGTGGTCAGATGGATGCTATTTCGATTTTCGGAAGGCGTTCGACACGGTTGACAACGACATTCTGCTTGCGAAGCTGACCGGCGTGGGCTGTTCGCCACACACGCTGTCATTCTTCGCCAGCTACCTGCGTGACAGGTGTCAATATGTTGACTGTGGCGGATGCCTTTCGGAGCAGTACTGGACGAGATCAGGCGTTAGCCAAGGCAGTAACTTAGGACCACTGCAGTTTGTCATAATGATTAATGACTTACCTGGAGTGATCCATGAGTCCACTTGCCTTCTATTTGCCTGAAACTGGCCTGCGAGATAGGTGATGTCACTGACCATGCAGCGTTGCAAAGGGACATAGACAGAGTGATTGAATGGAGTCACGAGAATAGGCTTAACTTTAACCTGGCTAAGTGCTCTGTTTTGTCATTCAGCAGAGCGCGAGTCCCATTGCGCCATCCATACACCATGAAGGGTGAGCCGCTGACCCGTGTCACGGAGGTGAGAGATCTTGGAGTCCGATTCACCGCTGACTTGCACTTCCGAGAACACATAACCGAGTTATGCCGAAAGGCGTACCGGAGCCTGGGCTTCATATTGAGGCAGTCAGTCGAGCAACTTCACCAATGTTAAGGCCCTGCGTGCTTTGTATGGTGCCTTGGTCAGGAGTTATTTAGAGTGTAACTCGGTAGTATGGGCTCCAAGTGAGGACAAGTATATTACCATGTTGGAAAGGATACAGAACAAGTTTGTTCGGTTCCTCTACATGAAAATGTACGGAGTGTATCCAGGGTACCCCTTGCTGTATCCTACTTTGTTCATTCTGGGCATGGTGGGATACACTAAGCTGGAGACCCGAAGGGACATTGCCCTTACCGTCTACTTATTCAGGGTATTACGTGGAGAAGTGGACAGTCCAGTCATTCTGGAACAATTGAGGTTATGCGCGCCAAACAACTCCTCAGACCGCCGGCGGCGACCTGCAGTGCTGGAGGTACCGCGCGCGCGCACCGGCCTGCTGCGCCGCGCGCCTCTCACGCGAGCGCTGGTCACGCTCAACAAAGTGGCGGACCGAATAGATTTATTTAGTATCTCACTGAGCGAGTTCACCAAGACTGCCCTAAGTGTTATTACTAACAAATAGTACTATTAGACGGAAATGTTTTATTATTATTATTTATGTACCTATAAAAAATAAGTAAAAAAATAAGTAATAAAGATTTCATGACATGACAAGATTGCAATCGAAATTTAACATTGATAATAATTAATTTGACAATAATAATAATTATTTGACATTATAATAAATATTTTGGATAAGAGTTGTTATATGAATAATCGTATTAATTTGACATAAATAATTATTTTCTTTGTATAATAATTAATGATTAATTTAATTTATTGATACTATTTTTTTTTAATGTAGCTTCACTAACGAATTAGGAAACCTGTAATGTTAGATGTTAAGCTTGGATTGTAATACATAAATAAATACATAAATGAGCCGACTGCGAAGTGTGAGGTCGTGGGTTCGATTCCCACCCAGGACAAATGTTTGTGTGATGAACATGACTATTTGTTCTGTGTCTGGGTGTATAGGCATGATGACACTATTAAAGAATCAGGGAATAAACGCTTTTACAGAAAAATATATGCTAAAAAAGTTCTAAAATATGATCCCGTTTTAATATAAACATTAAGATTAATAAGATTTTCAATAAAATAAAAGTATTAAATACAGCAATCGGCCATGTTATCTGAAACGCCAATCAAAAGGAATGACGTCACGCCTAAGTTAATGTCATCGTGTTGCTTGAAGTTTGACGAGCAAGCCGACGCCATGACACCTACGAGCGTTTTCGAGTTTAATTCAAATTACATAGCAGAAAATACATTAATTTACGTTAAAAGTTGAGTTTATTGCTGAAATAACCTTTTTTTCGAAACTAGGAGACGTGTACCTACAATAAGGAAAGGTATTTGAAAATCTGTCATCATGCCCATTATATAAGTATACTAGCCCCGGCAGACGTTGTCCTGCCTTAAAGTATCAGTAATAAAATACCTAATATTGCGACTATAAATTGAGATGTAAGCTATTCTATCTTTCAAGTTGAATCAAACTGCACACGGTGTGCAAATTTTATTAAAAAATGTTAAGTACAATATAATACAGGTACAGTAATGGCCGTTGTTGGCGGGAGCTCACAACACGTGTTTATTTACATGAGATCACTTGATTAACTGAGAGTTAAAGCTGTCTTTGTCAGATTAATAAATGGTAAATAAATAATTATTGCACTGATAAATTTACGATGACAGATGATTTTTTTTTATTCTACGTAATGACAAAATAAAAATAAAAATTTTAGTATGATGCATCATAAAAAATAAAAAAAAATAAAAAAAATACATAAATAAAATAATAAAAAAATAAAAAAAATAAGAAAAAAAATAAAAAAACATTGTCCAAAAAAATAAAAAACAAATTTAAGGGTGGACCACCCTTAACATTTAGGGGGATGAAAAATAGATGTAATAAATTTGATACGGTCTTTATTTCTCGTAGTAAGTACAATAATTGTCACATTTTTAGCTTCTCTTATAAAAAGACCCCTAGAAGTAATAATAAAAACTGATGTAATAATAATTTTTTTATTAAAAAAAAATAAAAAAAAATTGTCCAAAAAAAAATTAAGGGTGGACCACCCTTAACATTTAGGGGGATGAAAAATAGATGTCCGATTCTCCACTCTAGCCGATATCCTTGCAAAGATTCACGAAAATCGCGGCAATAATGAAAGTTTTTAATTAATAAATAAAAAATAAGGGTTGATCATAGAAGGGTGAAAATTTAGGGTTGTATGTATTTTAGTATGATGTATCATAAAAAAATAAAAACAAAAAATTTTGTCCAAAAAAATAAAAATAAAAATTTTAGGGTGGACCACCCTTAACATTTAGGGGGATGAAAAATAGATGTTGTCCGATTCTCATACTTACCCGATATCCTTGGAAAGATTCACGAAAATCGGTCGAGCCGTTTCGGAGGAGTTCAATTACGCACCCCGTGACACGAGAATTTTATATATTAGATTTATCACCTTTTTGATTACCATAGTACAAGCTCTGCTTAGTTTGGAATCAGATGGCGTTGTGTGAATTGTCCAAAGATATTTATTTATTTATAAATTCTTTCAATAATTTATACATTCAGATGGACCGATAGGAGTATTCCTTTAGGATATTAGATGGCTATTATATTAACATGATTAAAAAAGGGAAATATCATTAACGTTTAGAAGTTAGGTGGAAAAATTTCAAATGTTGCTCATAAATTATACAGAATTATTAATTTAAAATTACTAATAAGATTTTAACAAAAAAAATGTTACTTCTTGCTTATGGTAATTTAAAACTATTTTTGGAGACCGGCCCTTAGTAAAATATCGTACCTTTCGTTCTGAATGGGTACCGACTCCAAAAATAGTTTAAGAGTCAAGTCATTACCATAAGCAAGAAGAAGTGGGTACTGAACAATTTCATTCTTTACCGTTTGAAGTCGGTTCTATTTTTTTGTAAAAACTTATTTAAGCTTACACGCATACTACTCAATCATTTAATGGCATAGTAAGGTAAAGTATCAAATAAATTAAACAGTACCGTGGTTTTATGATTTATTTATTGACTATCTACTACAATAAAATTACAGTCTTATTTTCTACAACTACGTATCTGTAGATACCATCGTCCCTAAACATAATCTTATCCAAGGAGAACCGGTTTACTTATGATACCAATAAGTGCCCTGTTGTCGACATATTTTACAAAATATGCATGCCAAGTTAAGCAAGATTGAAATCGATTTAATTTGAAATATAAATATTACTAGGAATCACAAGTTCGCACTTGTGGACTGACTCAACGTTCAATTACTATATTATTAACAATATTTTAAAGCTTCATTGTTGAATTTCAAAATAATATAAGTTTTCAGCTTCTATCTTATAGTTTCTGAACCTGTAATGTAGTATTGTGAAATCAAATTTCTTGTAGACTTATATCTCGAAATTATCAAAAAAATTACTCATTATCTTAAATATTAAAAAAAACCTTTTACTTTTTTATTTTTATTTATTTATTTAATTCAGGCGACGTAGGCCCATCTAAATCAATACACAAATAGAATACGCTCTATAATTACGCTCATGGCCCCACAGTAGGTTAGATATACCCTGTGTCGTGGGTACCATGGACACACACAGAGATAAAATGGCACTTATGAGTATCAATATTGTAGAAAAATTTAAGCTCCTGTATTGACAGTATAAGGTATGTAAGTTACAGCGATCCAAGAAGGTATTACCAGACGTATTTTCATTCTAGAATTGGCGAGAATATCGAAGTGATTTACCATATCTATTTCTTTTTTTGGCTCAACAACTAAGATGACTTATAATAATTATCTGTGTCATAAATTTTGTGCTCAATAACTGTGGTCCCACCACATGTATCGTATTGAATATCTCGCCTAGTAACCATTCTCGATAAACTAGTGGAATGAGATATTATAATAAAAGAGGTGTTTATCTCTATTATTATAAGAACTCTGGGTAATTCAGTTTAGTTGTAGGCGCGACGCATGATGGTACTACGATGTCACACTTATGTTATATTTGGTATAGTGACGTCAGTTGAGTTGCCTGCGCCGGCGCACTTCATTGTCGGCGGGTGGCGCCGCGGTGGAGGTGGTAGTGGTGGACGTGGTGGTGGTCCTGGGAGTGGTAGTGGTGGTCGTGGTGGTGGGCGGGTCCAGGCCCTTGATCTCGAAGGGTCCGCGGAACAGCGGCCGGAACAGCCGCAGGAAGCTCTGGTACCGCACTGCCGAGTTCTGGAATGTTTACAGGAATCATATTACAATTTGAGGTTGAGTAGGTACGATAGTTTCAGAATTTATACCGAACACGTGACACGAGATTTTCAAATGTGTAGATTGATGAAATCAAAATCTTTACATTAATATACGCGTGTATTTGCTGCAAAACTCATTCTTATTTCAGATATTTTTAGTTGCGATACAACGTAATGGACTATAAAAGGCGAATAGACAATAAAACAAAGGTAAATACGTAAATCAAGTGGTACCATTAAAGAAATTATGTACTCGTAAGTCTCGTAACAAAATATTGGTCTACTGTATATTATCTCAAATTCCAAACTAACAATTGAATACTTCAACCAAGCCCGCTTTAATAATAAAATATAAAAGTAACGCTCTATAGAAAGTCAAAAAAATCAACTAAAACGTATTGTCAGGAAAACATTAATGATTTGACTCTATTAAATATGGTAAACAGACACGAAAGGAATGAAATCTTCAAGTTTTATAATAATATGAATTTTGAATTTAAGCAAGAAAGTAACAAATCTTGCACTTCACGCTTATAAATTCATGGTTTTTGGGTTTCTTTTATATTGTGCTTCAAATCAATTTTGCTAAGTTTGATAATTTTATGCGAACCTGAATCAATCACAGAGAAAACAATGCATTTTTAACCGACTTTAAAAAAGGAGGAGGTTACTCAATTCGTCCGTTTATATGCTTTTTTTATGTTTGTTCGCGGATAATTTCGTCGTTTATGAACCGCTTTTGATGATTCTTTTTTTGTTCGAAAGCTTATACTTCCGAAGTGGTCCCATTGTCACCAAGTCATGATATAGTGATGGGAAACCAGGGAAATCGAGGGAAACTCTCAAATTTTATAGGCACACATATTGATTTTCTTATATTTTCTGAACCGAAATTAATATTTGTGCATAGTAACTAACATTTCATGTTGCTGAGCTGATGATGGAAGGTATTACGATGGTTAGGAGTTGAGAGAAAATTCTTTCGATAAATGTTTTTTTGTCCAAAAACTTATGCTCCCGAGGTGGCCAACTATCACCAAGTCAAGATCTGATGATGGGATCCAAGGGAAACCTAAGAAACTCTCAAATTTTATAAGCTTTAATTATGCTTAAACAATACAGAATTATTAAATTAAAGGCAGGTACTAAAAAGAGTTAAATTATATAACTTTAAAAAAAAACCGCCTTCAAACGGTAAAATAAGATTATTCAGTACTCCGCATTTTATAATTTTCCTTGCTAATGGTAGTGACTCATAAAACTATTTTCGGGCCCATATTAAAATGGAGTACCTTTCGCTCTGAATGGGCACCGACTCCGAAACAGTTTTAAGAGTCACTACCATTAGCAAGGAAAATTATAAAATGCGAAGTACTGAATAATATTTTTTTTTTGAGATAAGGATTAAGTGGATAAGAAAGTGGATTACCTGCACGACGTCCCCGATGACCTTAGTGGCGCGGATGAGGAGCGACACTGAAGGCCCAAACAGGCTCCCCGGGAAGTCCAGGGAGACCTTGTTGCGGTCGAACACCGGGATGTCGTCGGTGGGCCGTGCCTGCCTCAGCGCCCGCAGGTGAGACGAACCGATCGCCGAACTGATGCTGGACGGTTTGCTCGATGGGTTGCTCGATAGGCTGGTCGATTGGCTCGGCGACGACGAGGAACCTCTCCGCGTACGGGCGGCCAGGCTGGTAGTGCTGGTGAGGCTCGAAGTGCGGCTGGGGAGGCTCTCGGTTGGCGAGCTCGGCACGCTTCTCAGCCGGCGACTCCACGTAGTGCCAGTCTGCGCCACAGTACGCGCTCATTCGCTGCCCGCCGCCTCCGCTAACACCTCCGCTACTTGTGTTGTACGTTGTACGGTGTTCGTGTGTAGGAAATAGTGGTTGAAGCAGGAAACAAACTATTGGATGTCATCGATTATGTCATTATACACTTTCCTATCAATTATTTCTAAGAACTTAAGGTGGGTAAAATAATATTTATTTACATCTGACCATTAGTTTGTTGCCAGCTTAAGTTGATGTGTTTGATGTGTTATCGTGAGCTGGTTTTTCATTGCATATTTCGGTGTGAAGTCATTCGCTAGTTTGTTACTGTTGCGAAAGTGTAATGTAAGTAAACCATTTGTTTGTCCTTGGAAAAGTTTGTATATAATTTTGTAAACATGATTTCCTTGATTTTGTTCAGTAAATCCAGAGTTGACCATTTAGATTACTGACAAGTCGTAACTCATCGCTGTTTGTTGTCGCAATAGCTATCATCGCCGCATTCGTGAGGAGGAAGAGAACGAGTGAAAGGCGTTTGCTTTCAAAGTTCAGCGTCTGGCTCTCGGCATTCGAGATTGCAGCGTCGCAACATTAATGCATACGCACTATAATAATCAATTCTTATATTATAGTATACCTTTAAATTTGCAACAGTATTCATTACTTCTACATTTGTTAAACGTGATAGTATTGTATCTACAAGCCTAACGTAATTGCATTTGCATTCGAATTTTAGTTGATTATGTTTAAATTTAGTTTTGGAACTCGGGACATTCCAAGATTTCTGGTGGACGCTGGGCAAATCAAACGAATGTTTACAAAAATCTATTTATTTTCCAGGTACATGATGTGACCAGATTGCACTACGAACAGTCTAGAACGTTTTAAATTCCCTCTCCCCCACCCCGCGCACGCTACCCGCGGCCGCCTATCCGGTAATTTGCCATACATAGATAGATAATACGATACAACGTAGACGAGTGATTGCTACGGCGTAGAGGGTTTATTGAGGCTTTGTCAGTCATAGTACAACATTAACATTATATCTACTGTGTGCAGTACAAGTACATTGATTTAAAGTCAAGTGTTGTGATTTAGTGACGAATACGTATGGCTACTGAAGTACTACGAATAACAGTTGCTACGAAAATTACTTACTGCTTTGCTACTGAAAAAGATACAGTGACTCCAATGGTAAGTGATATGAGACGTGAAAAGGTGACAAATGTGGTGATAGTGATAATATATGAGATGATGATGACGATGACTAGTGGGAGGCGTGAGCGAACAGTTGCAGCGAGTGAAGGGTAAGCAGGTGCTTTACTGATCATAGTCCTATTGACCGTATCTGGTTTCAGTATTATGTTATATGAACCAGACCGATCATTGCTCACCCTACACTCGCCGCTTGCGAATAATATATGTAAACTTATGCTTACAAGCGAGCGAACAACCGACACACAACGATAATAATGATATTAATGTTGAATTTTAATTAGAACATTGCTTGCTGACGACATCGTCGACAGTTTATACTAAAGCCACTGTTTATGAACATATCAATAATTGTAAAAGTATTTTTCTGTACAAATAAAATCTTTAAATCGTGAGATACATTCGTTCAGTCGCTTGTAAAATTATTATATACGTCAAAATTTAAAGTTGTCATGGAAAAAGATGAATAGAAAATGAAATGGATCTAAGTAGAAATATATCGCAATAAAATTAACGGGGTCTATATTATTATTTACAAGATACATACGGCGAAATTTATTTTCGATCCAATCAACTTTTGTATACCGGTAGGTCGCCGATGAGCTTGAACACGAGCTCAACAAGAGCCTGATAACTGCTATAAAAGATCCTAAAGTTTATTTAAAATTTAAAACTACTTACATGCTATCGCCATCGAAAATACAAAAGGCACAAACAGGTACAGTGTGACAACACGATTATTTTTTATTCGTATTTAAAATACAGAATTATCCAGGTCGAAGCTAAAAATATTGTACGTATATACATATATATACAATTATTGTACAAACTTAATAATCGCAGTGAAAAATTAGATACATACGTAATTACGGGATACTAAATTTTTTTATTTGTGTTAAATTGCAGAAGATATTAAAACTATATTTAAGACTAGAAAATGCAGTCTTTAATTTAGAATAAAGTACACATTTTATGTGTTGTTAAGAATATTCAAATCTATATGGTTAGAGATTTAATGTCAAGCGTTAGATAAAAAATTCTTTTACTAATGTTTAGGGTAAACTAACCTAAAATAAAACTATTAATCTTAAGCTTAAGCCAAATAGGAGATTTTATTTATAAAAAGATTAGACTGTAGACTGTAGAAAAGAACTAGATTCTAGATATTGGAGAAGATGCTGCGGTTATAGAAGTACATGATTTATACATCTCATAGCTTTAAATTTATAGTGGACTTGAATTGTATTACATAATGAAAGGAATTGTTTGTAAGTGTTTAACCTCGGAATGTGCGAGTACATCAAGCGCCGGGGTGTACGAGCTTTAGGAGATGGATTGACTAGAACTAGACGGATCTAGAATATCCTTCCTTGGCAAGATAATATTGGTAGGTAATAATATTCGAATAAATTAATAGTGTGCTTGCATGTACTAAAACGTACCTACTTTTTAAAGATAGTTGCCAAAAAAGATTAATTTAATTCATTCACGTCGGTCCTAGATCTTAATCGGCTTCCTGGAGGTAAATAATTATGTTTAAATATACTCATGTTACGATTTTGTAATAGTAATAATTATTGGAGCTGCTATTATTATACTCATGAACGTAAGTAATAACAAATATAAAATTAAGTTCGCAAAGTGAATCCAATGGCATTGGCAAGAATTACTTGGCCTTAGTTTTGTGTGTAGTGTAGGTAAGTTATTTTACCAATAAAATGTGCAACAATTTTAAATAAACCACACAAAATACATATTTCAGGCAAGACACGATCCAGGGACTTGTTACGAGCTACATTCAGTGTTACTACAGGCATGCACTACTGCTCTAAGTCACAAGTGGCCGCACGCGACCGCTCTGCTCTACATCTCATTGACAATTAACTCACAGGACAACCGCTATTACGATAGCTTGACATTGACATTTAAAATATTGAACTCGTGGTAGCATTTTCTTTTAAATACTGCCCTAAATAACTTATTCAAATCAACTCAACTTATTTTGCCCATTGAGATGTAGAGTGAGAACTGCGTGTGCGGACTCGGGTGCAGTGAAACACAAATTATTATAAAAACGTATTTAATTATCACCAACACTCACCTAAATCTATTTACATATAAATACAAGGAGCCGAGAGCGAGCCCGCTCCCGGCCGCGGACTGTACAGGCGGCCGGGAGAGCGCGGGGAGCGCGCGGGGCGGGGGGCAGCGCGGCACGCGGCTAGAGGAGGGACTAGTCACGCGACGCAGCCGAAGGAAGAAAGCTAAGAAGAAGAGTATCACGAGTCGTCCTCCTCGGAGGAGTCGATGGTTTCGACGGTGCCGCCGGCGCCCGCGCCGCCGCCGGACGAGGAGCCCGACAGCGACGTGACGAGCGACAGGATGGATCCGAGCCCGGAGCCCCCACCTGAGCCACCGCTGCCTCCTCCGGAAGCGCCGCCCAGCAGCCCGGTGAACGCCTGGATTTTAGGCCCCAGCAGCTGCAGCTTGGGCCCGATCACCTGCCCCACGAAGCCGCTAATCGACGCCAGCCCGTTCTGCGATGGGGCTTCGATCCCGTACTGCTTGTTGATTTCGATGTTCTGGCGGTCGAGGTTCTCCACGAGCCTCGTCTTCGCGTCGATCAGCGAATTGATTTTCTGTCGAACAGAGACGCGGTTTACTCGTTGCCGCGAGGTGAGAGGAATTAAAATCGACGGCAGCCGCTCGAGGAGGTACTCACCCCGAAGACGAAGCCGAGCACGGCGTTCTTGACGCCGAACTTGGCCTGCGTGACGCCCTCCAGCTTACGCTTCTCGCGCGCCTGCTCGTCGCCGGCGTCCGCCGCGTCCTGCACACACACACACCGTGCATCACTTACTGCCGACCGTCCAATCCCATACTACCACCGATACCCCGATCACACAATCACTAGTTACGAAGCGCCACCACCAGTGCACATATTATTTTCATATCATCATGTATTCACCCAATTGTGTCGTAACAATGTTTGTACTAAAACACTACAGGTAGTATTTTTGATGGTTTGACCTGGGAAGTACGGTTTCACCCCCCCCCCCACTCTGCCGTGAAGCATTTCGTGTTTAGGTGGAAAGATGCAGTCGCCAGCCGGTTCCACATAAAGTTATAATTGGCCCTCGAAGTAGTATACAACTTCAGGCAAGACTTAGACTTGCTTGGAGTGAAGTATAAATGTCCATTGTATGTATCGACCACTTAACAATACATGGCCTGCATGCTCCATTCGATAAAAAAAGAATTTTGAAGAATTTGAAGTTTTTCGTTAAGATTTACTCTACTTCCAATCACGTTATTAGTTTCGAACGTATGTAGATGGTGCCTCTTGCGTGGTCCTAGCGCATCCTGCGGCGAGAGCGGAGGCCGCGCTTGCGCAACGCGACCGCTCGCGTCGGACCGCGCTTGTCAATGTCGACTCTTTATGCTCATTCTAGATACATAAGTGTCTTTTTTTACTACGTATAAACATAAACATTTACAACGACAGATGTAGGTAACAGCTTCAACTTGAGTAAGGACGCATCATTCATACTCTTTTATTTTAGGCTGTTTAAATAAAGTGGTGGGCAAAATTGTAATACTTTAAATGTTGTAGCAGTTTAATTGTTCACGCGAGTAACAGCGGATGGCCCGAGGTCGATGTATTCGTGTGTAAGGTAAGAGTGCCGCAAGCGACCTCCGCGTTTGCGTAACGACCGCTCGCGTCATCGCCGTCGCATCGCTTCGACGGTGCTTCAGTTTACTCTATCTTTGACAAGCCTACTAAGACTAATAAATTATACAAATATACTTAAAACTACCTGGGCCTCGCAGTTTCACCCGCTTTAGAAAGGATTAAATACATTATAATGGATCTTTCCGGGGGTGAGATGTTTTTGAAAAAATCATAATTATATTATACATACCTAAATACTATTATTATTTCATTGCATGACCTTATCGACTATTATATCGATGTTATCGACTATTAAAAGTAAGTGCATGTGATTTGAATATTTTTATTCAATTCAAAAGTTATAAATTAAATAAAAACATGTGACGAAAGAACGTTTTTACGGGTGTAGGTACATACAATCTTGTAAAATTCATTTTCGAGACAGCTATAAAACTGATTAATGGGCACTACTGGGCACAGGTCTCCTCTCGTAAGTGAGAGGGATTTAGGCCATAGTCCACCACGCAGGCCAAGTGCGGATCGGTTGGTCCATTTAATAACAACAAAATATTCTACACGACCATCAAAAGGCAAGGCAATAATTACTTTAAAAAAAATTGAATCACCAAAAATAGAAAATAGTTTTAACAGTCAGTACCATAAGCAATAAGAAGTAGGTACTGAACAATTTTATTTTTTACCGTATGAAGTCGGTCCTAATTTTTTTTTTTTTGTTAAAAACTTAGTTAATTTCCGCCACACTTTAGCGACTAAATTCAGTATACAAGAACATTTATCAATCACTATCTACTATACAATACTAAGATAATGTTAGTGCCAGTGTGAACGCCCACGGATTGGCCCAGTCTCTTTCAATCTTGTATCTGTTACCTAACTTCTGAACCGGTAGTAAGAACTGGGCCCTATTATCGCTATTTGATTTTTGAAAGATTTGCGGTAACTTCATAACTATAATTATACTGCTAAACGGCCTTGACACCGCCCATCAGTTCCATTCCGCTGACCGTTAGTAATTCATGGATTTATTCGTATATTTTTTAAATGAATGTATAACAATGCGTAAATCTTACGAACTTAATTTTCTACTTTAATTTAAAAAAAACAAGTGTTTTGAAATTCTTCCAGATTTAAATAACCCTAGGATCAAACTAATTGAGAGACAAAGTAAACATTGGATAAAAACTAAACCAAACTATTACTCTAAATGAAAAACCAATACACGCAATACTGTACTCTCTCATTCTAAAAAGAAAATAATACATGAAAACATTGAAAACATTACCACGCTAGAAGTACAGACAATGTGTGTACATTGCTTGGTGACATAATACTACATAATAACTTTCATCTATAATTTTGTAACTTTTATTCCATAAGAAGTAGTATTTTTATGATTTGAGATAAGAAATGACAGCGTCTATTTTTCTCCCCGCTAGAAATCGAATATCCATGAATCCATCCATTGCATGTTAAAGTCTATATTATAATGTAGTGAATTATCTATTCAACCTAAAACGTTTAGTAAATAAAGCGTGAAGGCCAATGGCATTGGCAATAATCCAAAAATTGTGACCTTAAACATACAGTTAAGCATTTAAGTACGTGCAACATCTCGTTTTATAACTGAGGAACCTAAATACAGGTATTGTTGAATGGGAGGTGAAACTTCAAACGCTTTTACTGTGCGAATTCACATGTGCACGTTAATATTATTAATTAATTAAGTATTATTATTAACTAAGTACTCCCTTGTCACCGTCTGATGTCGCATCTTTACAATTACACGTAATTTCATACACGATGTCAACTCAAGGTAAGGGACACTGTCAGGTTTAAATCCCATTGTTCTTCAAGCATCAACATTAGTTGTGAACGAGCTTACCTTGAGGCATTTAACATTATATTTTTATTATTCATAATCTTAATTACGAAAAACGTTATTTCATTTTTTAATTTATTGTAATTATCATTTCACATGCTATGCGCAAGCTTCGTTTGATGATTAAAGATTTAGATCTTTATCCATCACATTGTTTAAGTTCAGATTAGCTGCGTTATGTATGTTATCATTAAAAAACTTTGGGTAACTAACCCTCAATTCGAATGAATGAAATGAAATGATTCCGATGAGAACTCTAGAACTCGAAATTTTCACGAGTCTATTACAGCATGAGCGTTGATGTTTGATAAATAGAGAACAGTTTCAAAAGCTTTCATTTACACATCAAAATTGGTTGAAAACAATAAAATCACCAGTCATCGAAGCCTCGGCAAGTTTTCAATGACACATTTGTGCAATCGTCCAAAGGCAATAAAAGTTGAATGTGGCTGAAGCCAATAAAGCCAGCAGACATCGAAGCTTCGGCCGCGACCTAGATGCGAGCTTTATCGAATATCTAATGCTCCGCAGGCATCAGTGCATCTAGCGCTGACCACGTGACCACGGTGCGCTGCGTGCGGTGCAGTACAGGTCGAGGCCGGCGGCTTGCCACTCCACACCACACGCGATTGTCCCTGCCTTGCACTCCAAATTATCCGCAAGTAATACAGTTTGTACAGCACTAAAAATTGTAATAACAGATTTTTTTAGTGAAACTTCTATATAGATAGATTGTTAATATTATATACTTATCCATTTAAAAACATGCTTCAAGTTTAAAAAATGTTTCGATTCGTTTTTCCACCTACGTTTCCGTTGCCATTCATTTTCACTTGTTGCGATTATTTTTTCCATTTGTACGCTGAAGTTTCACTTCTGCTATATGTCCCAGCACACATTTCGATCCTTTTTTTTATTTTTTCCACTTGATAGCGGTATGATAGTACCTACGGTTTTCCTATCTTTCTTTTTTTTTGTCTCTTGGTACCCCCCCTGATACGATGTTCAAGAAGATGGATAGGTGAATTCTGTTTAATAGCAACATTGTGGTATGATGAGCAGCGTAGACCAGTGATACTGTCCCATTCTAGTATGCACATAAATGTTGCATCTGAATGTGAATTACAAACGTCTTTTTAGTTTCTCGTGAGAATTAGATCTAAGTCACTTTAATCACTATTGTTTGCTAAATAACTAATGTGTCCTCTATAAACACTTATAAAGAAGCTCACAGAACATTGTTAGCGTGAAAATTACACCTTTCAGTTGCTCTACCACCTGATTCAAAAATATTAAAGTTGGATAAACATTCTGTACACAAGTGTACTGTTGCAAAAGGAATAAAAATTACAATTTAACATTGAATGTAGACGTAAAACCTACTTTTACGCATTGTAGAGATTTATTGAGGTTAAACTAAGTGTCCTGATTTCAAAGTGCCCGCGATTAAATAATTCTAAAAGTCGTTTAAAAGCTGAACCAGTAGCTATTAATAATACTAGATTATTGTATCTTTATTCTTTTTAACACAACGCACTTGAACTTTGCTTTTAGCTTAGTAATTTTATGCACTCAAGTCCTAAATTCATCCGCTCAGAGATCTGTAATTACATCTAATTTGTGTCTGACGGTCATTCGAATGTTCGGAAAAATTATCGAGTAGCTGATGGATTAGACGTCGTAGCAAGTTACATAAAATCTGGTTGGCCCTGAGGCAGCTAATGGGAACAGTGTACTCAAATAACATTTAACAAGCTGTATTTTTAATTTTACTAGTCCCAACATGATTATGTACTCAAGATAATATTAAAGTACTCACATTTTAAGACAGAGACATAAAGATCCTTATAATCTCGAGTCCACCGTACTCGTAATAGCAACAACCTCATGAAATTCATGTTATATTAACAAGCCATTGTAACAATAGTACCTAGATGAAATGATAGATTTTACAGCTTTCATAATGATCACGAACTGATTACCTAATTTCTAGGAATTAATCACAACGACATGACGATAACGACACACACTGAAAACGTAATTAATAGAGTTTAACCGTAATAATAAGGTTTATTGTCTCGAAAAGGAACAACACATAACTTTACTTAGCGTTGTTTCTTTTTACAACCATTCAGAACAAATTCCATTGTTTACAGCAAAAAAGCGGCTCCGCTTATGTACACTCAAAATGTAGGTCCTCCATTACAATGATTTTCAAGCTAAGACGATCTAACTTCATTTTAATCTATGGTCTTACTAGACAATTACATTACGAATAGTTGTAAAGTAGCAATAATATTTAAATGTCCATCTTGCTACAACAGTTATTCTTGCAAAGGAGATCATAATTTTCAACACAGAATGCCGGACTCCGGAGTGATGAGGAAATAATAGATGTATTAGTAACATAATGTAATCTGGCCAGTAACGGTTCTGTCGACAGAGAGTTGTGTGGCAACCATCCAGCATCCTTGTAGAATCTGGCGGAAGCGTCCAGCCTACAGACACAGGCGAGAGAACGGACTCGCACTGCCCACGAGACTTGTAGGCCTTCGTTGTGATATAATTAACAAAAACCTTTAAATACCGACACAAGTGTTTACTGATACTTGATATTCAATTTTTTCGTAAGTCATTGATTATATCGCAAAGTATTGATAATTCAGTAGGTACCCATATTGGTACAGTACCGATATTTAAATTAGCCTTCTTAAAAGTCATGTAATTTGTAAGAAATAAATTGAAGCCTTATTATCGAAAATAAAGAATCGTGTTTCTTTAACTGTAAGTTATAAGTCGATTTGTTTAATTTTTTTGTTACTATTGAGGGGTACTTAGATTCCGCAGTTAAAGGCAGTTCATGGGAGTTGTTTATAGTTCCTATTTTAAATGTAATAAATGGTGCTTGGGACTTAAAATATGTCTTCATTACTATGCAGTTTATAATTTCAGCTAATATTATGGTTTCCAGATTCTTCGCTTAGGATTTTGAATCTAGCTCTGGTCTATATATCTATATCATCAAAAGTTATGCCTTAGTAAGTAGATTTTTGTGGTTACACTGTTGGTTATGAGATTGATTTACGTCCTGGCATAGCTAAGATCTACTGTATCGATTCCCAGCGTTGAGGCAAGCGCGCGAGAACCTTCACAAAAACCTGTCAATGCATTCCCTCGCTTTCGTAACACATTATCTGTGGCAAACGTGGCGACGTTACACCGCTGCAGAACGAACCATAGTTCACGACCTTTGTTTCGTTTAGTTTTCGTGAATATCCCACGTTAATATGCAATCATCGCCGGAACTCGTGTGATTTGCAATTAGCGTTTCATACGAACTTTTGTCATGTTACAGATTCTTTAAGATCAGTATATTGTGTACTATGGCGCCTGTTTTTTTTAGCGGTATAATTAGCTCCATTGCCAATTGAATATGTGCAAACCATATCAATAAAAATGCAAAAGTTTGTTAACATAATGATTGCTTTGTTTGTGAAAAAGGCTTTGTCTTTTGTATTCAACAATTTTAGTAAACCTTATATAAGTCTCTAAATCTACTGTCTCTGTTTTATAAAAATAACTTACGTCAGTGGCACAAAGCATATTGCTTTTGTTGCAACAGTCAAGTCAACAATGCCTGCCACAAATTATATTTGTTCCGGTCACAGAGAAACAGATACATATATGCAGATACGTTTAAACCTACAAATAGTATTCTTGTATCAGAAGCGTGCATATCTGTGCAGCTGGCAAAAAAGTATAAGATTTTCACAAATAAGCAAAACAAGCGAGATCAGGAGTCTTATGGGTGGCCGCTAGTTTTGTTGAGCATGGTTGATATCAATGAAAACATTAATTCTCGCCAGAGGCAGTTTGAGCACATAACACTGGCCAGTAAACTTACTCCCCACAAACCAAATTGGGACAGCGTGGTGGAGTAAGCTTTAGGACTTCCCAATTATAGAAAGAGATCTGCGTTCATCAGTGGGATGCGAGAAAATTTGCAAGTAATCCGTATCTCATTTGTTTAGAAGTATAGCAATTGATAGTTCATTAAATGCAAGTGAACGCGAAAGTTAAGTCTAAGAGTGTCAACAGTGGCGTCAAGTTGTTAGATAACGATGGTCTATTGCAAGTAGGATCGGTGAAAGCCGACCTTGAAACTACACTGGCATCACATTGGTGCCCTTCAGAACATAAAGTGTCAATGATGTTTACACCAGATTTTATCAACTGAAATAAAGAAGAAGTCATCTCTGTCGATATGTCTTGTCATTGGAAATTTTAATGATTAGGGCTAAATGATTCTTTCAAACGAAAACCCAGAATGTAAAGTTCAACGTGACAGTATAAAGTGTTAGAAGGTCAAAGACAGCACCCATTAATACGTATGTATTTGGTGACGCTAAAGATTAACTTTAGCGCTAAGAAGTCTTGGAATTAGCATTTTACACTACGATTGGTGCATAATAAATTGATAGTCCAGGGTTCAATCGCGAATATTCCTTATACACTGAAACTATTATTCGATATTATTTTCACGTCTTAACTACGTGTTAATGTCACGAAAGTGACTCTTCTAAATGTTGTTTTACGTTCATACTCGTATTTCCTTGCACTTTAAAAAAACAAGTTAAACATTGTTTGGACTGATTCTCTTCCAATTTTAAGGAACACTAAAGCTTGTTTTTGTTGTTTTTACTCGAGCGTAACTGCGTGCAGCAATATTTTGCTTACATCATTATGCGTGCAATAATACTGTAGAACTAACGTTTATTTTTACGCGATCGGCTGTTCGTGTATGCGTGTGTGTAAGTGTTTGTTTGTGTACATGTTCGTTAGTGGATGGCGGAAGAAGAGCGGTGCCTGTTAGCGGAGGCGACGCGGGCTGCGGATATATTACAATATTATGTGCGGACTACATTTTGAATCGACTCAAGCTTTACATCATTTGCATCTCAAACCTTGCGAGGGAGACGACATGACTTCTAAATTAGCCTCGGCGGGCGTTCTAACAATTGGTCGGTCAAAATATTGTCCGCCGTCAAATCCAGTGTTCATAGTTACGCGAGAGATGAATGGCCGATAGATTTAATCAGTTGGAGCGATCGCAGATCTGGTAAGTTATGCATTAGGAGCGGTGGCGCAACGCGAACTCTCGACCCAGTAACGAGCCGCATGAGATAATATTACTTAATTGGCGCACTCGCTCTCATCGAGGAGGCTCTATTGTGATGTTACGTCAGGCTTTCGCTCTCGACGGTAGCCGGCGTGAGCCGATCGCATCAATTAAATCACGCACTGTGATCCACAATTTGTAGCCAGCCGACCTTGACTCTGTGACCTATGACCTATGGTCGGTGGAAAAGGCGACGCGCACGATGATGCGCACACTCGCTACTTTCGTAATGAATCTCGAAATATTGCTTCATCTGCGTGTTGCCTGTATAATGATGAACGTAATTTTTCTCATGTTTTGTATGAATAATTACACCAAATTGAAACCGACGGATTCAGCTTTAAGAGATGTTTCGCAACGCCTCGAAGAATGCCTCTAACATTTCTGTTGGAGAGGATTCTCGACGAGGAGGCGCTGAAGTGGAGTGACACACATACGGCTGCGGTCACCACTTACAACACAGTTTCAAAGTAATTTATTCTCGATGAACGAGTAGGTAATTTGGTCAATTACACCATCTGCCGTTGGTTTTGAATAGTGAATAGAACACCGCCCATTATTTAATTTAGTTGATGAGCAAATAAGGTGTCATAACTAATGGGTTAGCCTAATGACAGGATGCAATTTAGAGGTGTGCCTTCAACTCAAAATTATGAGGGTCAATATCATTTAGAATATCTCATTGCTAAAAGCACACACAGAACTTTTTTGTTGGTCTATGTTGACTTGTGCGCTTTTTGTTTCGGCGACTCGTTACTGAGCATATTATTACCATAAATAGAATACTATGAACAAAAGATTCGTTTAAACGAAATAAAATTATATTGAGAAAAGTGGTTGTGGTTGAAACAGTAAAGTTAAGTCAAATAGGAGCGTTTTCTCAATACTTCTTGAACTCTACCATTGCCAAAGATATTAAGTATGGCAAATTGCGTTTACTATCTTTGGCACTTGGTACATTAAAACGATATTTAGCGTAGCTCATACAGCAGATTAAATGAAGGTTAACTCTGCACTCGATGTTTTGTAGAATTCAAAAATATATAATTCGACTGAGTATAAGAGAAATCACTCCACAATGAACTTATAAACAGAATGTTAGATCAATAGATACAACTTTATAATAATGTTATGTTAAATATAATCTTGGCCAAGTTCCTCTTCATGAGTCCGATCACTTTTTCCGCTGCCTTTAAACACCTTTTTAGGACTTTGAGGATGAGAGGCGGACTTACATCAAGCGGCTGCAGCGCATTGTCATCGGCGAGTTGTCGCCTGAGGCGCGGCGCGCGGGGGGCGGCGAGCGCGAGCTGCGCGACGAGCAGTGCGACGAGCGTGAGCGCGAGCGGGCGGGCGAGCGTGCGTACGGCGAGCATGGCGGACCGGGAGGTACTGAGCCGGCCGAGCCCCGAGCCGCCGAACTTACCGCTGGTGGGGACTGGAAGGGCGCCCGCGCAGCCGGCATCCCCGAAACATAATCGTAGATGCCGCTGCAAAGTGATGCATACGAGTTTGGTAGCGTCGACCTCGTTTTTGTGCCAGTTTTTGTGGTAACGTTTAGGCCCATTCGCAAAAATGGAGGATGTGATAAAGGTCATTGCTTTGGTTCACTCGTACAAGAGTATCAGTAGGTCCGTCAAGCTAAAGTTGGATAATGCATTGTATCGACTTTAATCCTTTACGTTAAAACAAGACCAGTTTCCAGAAGTGGGATGTGTAATAGTTGACGCTAATAACGATGAAAGTAACTAGCTTCTCCACCAACCTGCATTGGAGCAGCGTGGTGGAGTAAGCTCCAGGCCTCTCCAATAATTATTAATGAAGAATATAGGTCTATACATTAGGTACGTAGCCACTGAAGTTCAAAAGGAAAAAAAATAGGAAATTTCAATTTTAGGGGTTTTAGGAATTATGTGACCAGTGCTTATCTAAAAATAAGCATTGAAAGCAATCACGAAAGAATTACTCGCACATCATAATAATGAGAGAATCATTAATCGTATCGAATCACGTGGTGAAAATAATATTATGTGCGACTCTCGGAAATGCTCATCACATTGGTCGAACCCAGAAAAACTGTGCAAATCTTTTCCAAACGAATGTTTAGTCAGAAATAGTTACTCGCGAGTTATATTATACGAGTATAGTGGGTTATCTAGTGTCATCTAACACAATCACACTGTGTAAGATCGGTGGATCTATGTATATTGGCAATAAAGTCAAAGCCAAAGTTAAAGCAAAAACATTTATTGCATCATGAGTAGAAACATTCTTGTTATTGTACTAATTATTATCATGCTATTTACAATAAAGGTAATAAAGGTTTAAATGCAAAACATGACGGGAAAAGAAATGATTTTAAACATACTGTTTTCAGTTATTTTATGCTATTGCTTTGTACATATCCTTTATACTATACTAGCCTTCCGCCAGAGGCTTCGCCCACGTGGACCCGTTTTATAGGTTCCCGTAGGATAAAAACCATCCTATGTCCTTTCCCAAGGTCCATTCTATTTGTATTCCAAATTTTATTAAAATTGATTCAGTAGTTTAAGCGGGAAAGCGTAGCAGACAGACAGAAGTAGGGATAGGGATTTGGACATTGTGTAAAAAATTTGAGGTCCATCTTTGAAGTGTACCACAAGTAAAATTGTTACACAACGAGCAGCAGGCGACAGGTCCTCAAGCGACCACGCGCGCGGGGAAGCCTGCCGCGCTTACTAATGTCATTAGAAAATGCAGCCTCCTCGCATACTAAGGAGCCCACACTCACTGATTTCGTTCGGTTTGTGTTCCATAGTACTCTTATTTAAGAATTTTTTTCAACAATTTTATGGGCACTGCTGGACATAGGTCTCCTCTAACAACTGAGAGGGATTTAGGCCATAGTCCACCACACTGGTCTAGTGTGGATTGGTGGACATCATACCTTCGAGAAATTATGAGTTTCTCAGGCATAGAATGGAATGGATGAATGGCGACGGTGGCTTTGAAAAATAAAATCGTAAGAGATACGCGATTTTAAATTAAATACATATAATTGTTATTTTTGAGTGAAAGGTTATTGAGGCATTTGTAAAGAAAAAATAAAATTCCCTTTTTTAAGTTTAGAATATTTCTTTAATTCCTGCAATATAAATATTTGTTGAATAAACGTCTTTTCACGGTAATTGGCTGGATCTGATCTTTTGGGAAACATGATTTGAGCTGAAACAAAAGAGCTGAAGGACAAAAATCCCTAACAAGCACTGATCTAATGTCTGTGTTCGTTGAATGCCGATGGTTACATCAATATCCAGAGACATTAATGGTTTTTTTTAACCTCTTTTTTGTCCCACTGCTGGGCACAGGTCTACTTCTCACAAGTGAGAGGGATTTAGGCCATAGTCCACCACGCTGGCCAAGTGCGGATTGGTGAACGTCATGCTTTCGAGAAATTATGAATTTCTCTCACGGTGATGGAGAACATTGCAATCAATTAAATATCACGATATTTTCCATCACCGTGGAGCAGCGATAAATGCGCACATTACAAAGTTCTTTTTCAGAGGTGCGCGCCGAGGATTTGAACCCAGGATCGGTCGCGTAGAAGACCGCGGCTTTTACCACTCAGCCATCGCTGCTCATAAATGGTTATGGATTGATAAATAATAAGCACAAAAATAAGAAAGATACTCTTAAACAGATCTTAATTTATCTCATTGTTATTTTAATATCTTTAACTGTTAGTACAGTATAACTTGTGTAAAGTAACTGTATACGACTAAGCTTAGTCAACTGTATGATTTGGTCCTTGACTTGCGGTCAGCAAACGAGAGTACGTATCATGTATGTATGTATTTTTCCATAGTAATAAAAACATATCGTGCTCTACATCATAACCAGCGAGTGATGCAACGTCCTAATGTTCGTTGCACTGCAAGTGTTCTTATTTTATTATTTATTTTTAGGGTTCGGTACCTCGAAAAGACAAAACGGAGCCCTTATAGGATCATTTCATTATCACGCTTTTATTAACTTCACCTGTATGTAACGGAATCTTTTAACTTCATTTTCACTTTCTTCTATGAGTCTGATCAACTTGAAAATTTGCACAGGGGTGAAGGGCCGATGACAATACAATAATCTCATAACTTGATATTAATTTCTTAACTAGGATCATCAGGATAAAAAAAATATACGAGGAGCGGCTGATAAGTTCGTGGCCTCAGGTACTTTGAAACAAATATAAAGTTTTATATTTTTAACACGTCTAAGCGTCCGATTAACTTGAAAATTTGCACAGGGGTCAAGGGCCGAGACAATGCAATAATATATGAGAATAAAAATCCAACAAAAAAATTGTAGTTTAAAAAAAATAAAAAACAGGCTTTTGTGAAAATACGAAGAAAATGTATTTTACTGTAAAAAAAGTGTGGGGTACATGGTGTCAATAGTATCTTAAAAACCACCCCAACTAAACTACATTATTACTCGAGGGAATCACTTTACTCAAGGGACTCAAAATTGACATTTTTTTTCAACTTTTTTTTTATTCCCACTGCTGGGCACAGGTCTCCTCTCACAAGTAAGAGGGATTTAGGCCATAGTCCACCACGCTGGCCAAGTGCGGATTGACATGAAACCCGTTAACCTTAAACTATGAAATTTGGCAAGTAACATAGTTTTATAGTACAAATTCAAGAAAAAATATAAAAAAATATAGTCTTGCGCGGAATCCTCGGTGACCGAGTCCGGCTCGCACTAGTCCGGTTTTTATTTATTTTTATCAACTCAACTCAAATTAAGTGATGTCCTCGTTTCGTTAGTATTCGTAACACTCCTCTCAATGCATTAAGCGCATAGACTACTGAGATTAATTTGGCGATTTCAATAACACTAAAGTAAAATGAAAGTAAAGCTAGAGGTCGCAGAGATGGCCTTTGCAGCGTACTCATTAAATTCTTATGTGTGATCTGTAAATACGTACGTTGCGTAAGTCACGAGATATAGCATATACAGATGTATCGGCAACAAGTAAATGTCATAACTAACCTTGCAGTTGCATACAGTAAAATTATATACTAGTAAACAGATAGTAAAATCGGATCAGCTTTAACTATAAGTAAAACCGTTAGTTACAATTTGAGTTTTAGTACAATAGTATTTAAACAGTATGATGACCTTATTCAGGTATACAAAAATTAATAAAACTTGAATCAAATGAATATTATATTTATTTACTTAAATAATTATTTTATTAAAAGTTTTAAAAATCCGTTAAAACATATTTTAACAAATCTTCAGCTTTAATGCCTCCCCACCGCTGGGTCAATGAGAGAAAAAGCGTAGCCTTATGGGTTGTTTAAAACATCCGACTGCTACTGGCCGCTATCCCCATAGGAGCAGCGTGATGAAGTAAGCTCCAGGCTGCCCAATATGGGTAGAGACCCGCGTCCAGCAGCGGGATGCAAGAAATATTATTAAACTAGCTGTGCCCGCGACGTCATCCGCGTAGATAAAGACTTGTACAAAAGGCTTGATTAGAGTTGGATTATTTGTTCCTCCTCCTCCTTAGTCGTTCACTCTTGTCAGAGTGGTCGTTGCTGATGAGGTTGCAATTTCGTTCGTGACCGCTTGCCCTCCACTGTCCCTTGGATTATTGTTACCTTTTATGAAATTACTTATGATACAAAAGTTCATATTATTATGTTGAGTAGATACATTCTTCCTGAGTCCTTACAATCTTACTGTACTCCTCTTATAATCGACTTTTCAGTCGTTATCATCAGTTTCTCTTTAATTATTAAACGTACTATAATAGCCTGTTTTTAAAGTGTTTAGATAGTACTGCTGTGCCCGCGGAAAGGATCATTATAATTAAATAATTTGTGCTGCAAATAATGCATAGATTCATTATCATTATGTAACTTAAATATATTGCAGAAAGGTGGTGAAATGTCTACGCTATGTTAGTGGTTATATGTGGTTAGTAGTTGGTTAGTCAAATTCTTGGTTGCTTACACGTTGGTTGCAATTGTCGTTAACATACTGTCGTTCATACTTAATGGAGGTCTTTTGAGCGATTTAAAACTTGCGACAGCAGTTAGGCCACTAACAATGAAGACGTCATCAACCTGAATTGGAGCAGCGTGAGAGGATCAGGCCCTACGCGATTAAGAGTCAATTGGTCCTATTAACAACCCTTCACACAGCATCAGAAATCGATTACTAATATTATTCTGGGCGTGACCACCATGCCGTGCTGCTGCCGTGACGCTTTAGCATATTAGTATAACACCAGTGCCAGTACTGCGTATGTATGTAATAGCTCTTATTAAATTAACCACTGAAAACGTCTGCACATTTCTATAACATTTTTTTATTAGACCCTCGACAATTGCTTATTCGTTTATTCGAAATCACTTTTTTTATAAATAAACTGAACAAAGAGGCAGAAAGGCCGCGTGGTTAAGCGATCACTGTCGCCTATGAAAACGGGCAACCCCAGCGGAGCCAACCGATCACTGCCGGCTTTCAAGAAGAGCTTTCTTTACAGCTTTCTTGAAGAACCCTATGTTAAAGTCCACTGGAAATGCCTCAGCTGGAAGGTTGTCCCATAACTTACACATCCGTTCAAACATCAAAAGGAGCGTGCAAAGCGGCCTGTGTAACTTTAACCTTCGACTGGTGGTGTAATCATGATATGGAGACGTAGCTATCATTTTGAAAAGAACACTCAGCATAGTAAAGTCGGTAGAACACTGATTTTCTTTACGTTTCACACTGATAGCGCCACAGTAGGGGAAAATATACACTGTGTAATGGGTACCATGCGACACACAGAGGCAGAAATACAAACACTTAAACCGAGAACAGAACATTAAACTCATCATTCAAATTTCTGCTTCGCCGGGAATCAAACTCGAGACCCTTCGATTGGCAGTCCGGCATGGTAACCATTGCGCCACGCGAGTCCAGGCGCGGTCGCAGCCTTCAATTTGGTGGGGGGTCACTAAGAAATTTGGGGGAAAAGGTGTCTCAAATTGGCTTGATTCGCCTTCCATCTACGCATAAGTGAGGGATTTTGGGGGGGTCATGTCCCCTGTGACGCACCTGTAAAAAGCAATTAAATATGAATAAATGAATAACAACGACATCTATCGTATAGCGTGTAAACTAAATTGTCGATATACCGAATTTGCAACAGATCACTAAATAGTTCTGAATGTGAACATAGATGTCGGCAGTAGCCTCGTTTTGTTAAGGTTTTGTACATTTTGTATTGAGGATTTCTTTGAATATGTGGTGATATGATATGTATGGTTTTTTTAAATATTTAGAGATGAAATCTAGCATAAGTGTTTGAAAACTTGCTATCAGAATATTAAGAGATGTTAGTAGTAATCGAAACTTGTGGTGTGACCGCTCGCATTAACTTTATTATAGCGTGCAGCCATTTCATCATTCTTGAAAATGACGTAACTTTTTTGTTTGTGAACCGATTTAAATAAAACAAACCCTAAATGTTAATCCAAAAAATACCAATACTTCAGTGAAAACCGCATCCTTCTACGTTAAGCCGTTCCTGAGATTAGCGCGCACAAACGAACAGATAAACAGACAAACAGATAAACAGACAAACAGACAAACAGACAAACAGACAATAATTCTAAAAATCATTGTTTTGGGTTCTATTACGCTAATAAATAGCCCTAGTGACAGTTTTTTTCAAATATCTTCAATGTACAGAAACGGACTTGTTACAGATTTATTATATGTATAGATAATAACACTTCTCGCACCTTAAGTATGCAAAAGTATTATAATTTCCGTCTTATTCAACAAAAAGTATTTGTAGTCCTCCTAAAATTCTAATGAGATGATAAACGCGCCGTTGCGGTGCGGGCCGCATGCAGTTTCGACATTTCTTTGCGTTAAATACTCATTTGCCTAATTCCTCGCTAATGAGCATTGTATTAACATGACACATACTATTCTTATACGTTTTCATAGTTATTATAACAAATGGGCTCGTTACTTTGGAAAATATTTACTTTTCGATCCCTAAAAATTTAATCAAAAGTGCAATTTTGTGTTTTCATTTAACATTTTTGTATTTATTAAAGTATTTTCCAGTATCAGTCAAATTAAAAGCACCTCAATCAAGCTAAAATTGTGAATTCGTAACCTAATATACCGAAGTTGTAAAGAAAAGTGCCAAGAAATCTGATTACGCTAAAATAAATGTCATCGATCATCATTTTCGCCACAAATTGTACTAAGCCCCAGTCCTACCCCATTATGAAGAAAAACGCATGCCCAGCGGTGAGACGCAAAAGAGTTGCACCCAAAGTCATCAATTTACAACTTGATGTTCTACAGTTATGTAAAGTCCCTAATCTGCCAAAATCTTAATATATATAAATTACGCGTCACGTTGTTTGTCCGCGATGGACCCCTAAACTACTTAACCGATTTTAATAAAATTTGCACACCGTATGCAATTTGATTCAACTTGAAAGATAGTATAGCTTATAGGTATCTTAATTTATAGTCGCAATAGGTCTAAGGCAGGACAACGTCTGCCGGGTTCGCTAGTGTGAAAAAAGTAGTACTAAATCTATATCAGTAATTGCAGAAGAGCTTTAGGTTATTGACAGTATGAATGAAACGATAAAATTCATAGATCCAGTAACCTTTTGGCTAAATAGCATATTATTATAAACACCGCACAGTTTTCGTAAGCAGAGCCCTCTAGGTGAAGCGCGCTGGCTTTGCAACACCTTGTGAAAGAGACTAATGGGAACTCTACCACAAATATTGCTAAATATATACTTTTATACAATTCCATGAATATATTACTTACCTTGTCGTCTTTTGCCGTTTTGAGAAACACGTGCGAGTTACTCGTTTTATTTTATTCACGTGTAATTAATTGTCGTAAAACAGAATTTATGAAGGGGTTTATTATTCAATGCAAACAAGAATAAGATAGCATAAAATACCTTCTTTATGAGAATTTATAATTTAGATAATTCAGAAGCGTAAGACTAGACGGAGTGGCGAATGTTAGTGAATAGAATTATAATACTTTATTGGAGGGCCGTCCAGCAGTGGACCTATAGACGCTGATGAATAGATGGCCTGATGGAGTGATGAGTGAGGGAAAAGACTCATTTCTTAAGTAAGAAATACAAGATTACCAATTCCCTAACGGACCACCCACACCGAACCCAAATAAACGTGATCAATGAATGCTGATGACTCTGATGAGCAAAGAATTTTCAAAGTTTCAAAACAAACTTCATTCAGTGTATGTGCCAATACAAATTCCAAAAAAGCGGATCCAAAAACCGCGTTGCTCAAGATTTAATGCCTTAATCTTATGAATCAACCGGGATTTGCCAGTTGTAAGCACTTCACGCGGGTTGCTCATAATCGAGTTTGCAACTACAATTATGATAATTAACTTCCGTAAAGTAATCGCGCGTCTCCAAATACTGGTACGAGTAGTTAGTCTATATCTATACTAACATTATAAAGATGAAAGTTTTAATTGTTTGTTTGTTTTACTATTAGAATTCTACATTATATCTTATGAACATAGGCGAAAAAAAATTCAAAAACAATAGACAAAATTGTTATATAAAACGGTTTTTACTCACTTGATTTATCGGGACTGCCCGACTAGTTTCGGACCAATCCGTGGTCCTTAATCATGAGCTCCCGCCGCTCGCCGCGAAGTGACGACGGAGACTGAATAAAGACACTCACAATACATTTAAGGACAAAATAGAATCCCAAAAATAAAACCATATATCGCTTATGATGCTTTTTGCATTAACAATAGAGCAAAGTAATGTTGATAGATTTGAATAGTTTATCATTTTAAAAGATTCACAACCTTTTTACAATATAATGTTGTTAATGAACATTAATTTAAGTGCTTGTGTACATTAATCTATACATATAATAAATCTGTAACAAGTCCGTTTCTGTACATTGAAGATATTTGAAAAAAACTGTCACTAGGGCTATTTATTAGCGTAATAGAACCCAAAACAATGATTTTTAGAATTATTGTCTGTTTGTCTGTTTGTCTGTTTGTCTGTTTATCTGTTCGTTTGTGCGCGCTAATCTCAGGAACGGCTTAACGTAGAAGGATGCGGTTTTCACTGAAGTATTGGTATTTTTTTGGATTAACATTTAGGGTTTGTTTTATTTTAATCGGTTCACAAACAAAAAAGTTACGTCAATTTCAAGAATGATGAAATGGATGAACACCTGCACGCTATAATAAAGTTAATGCGAGCGGTCACACCACAAGTTTCGATAACTACTAACATCTCTTAATATTCTGATAGTAAGTTTTCAAACACTTATGCTAGATTTCATCTCTAAATATTTAAAAAAACCATACATATCATATCACCACATATTCAAAGAAAACAAAATGTACAAAACCTTAACAAAACGAGGCTACTGCCGACATCTATGTGCACATTCAGAACTATTTAGTGATCTGTTGCAAATTCAGTATTTAGAAAATTTAGTATACACGCTATACGATAGATGTCGTTATTATTCATTTATTCATATTTAATTGCTTTTTACAGGTAGATTTACAGGTGGTGTTACATAATCATTATTTTACCCAATAACGCTATTACAAAGTGGATAGGTGGAGATTATTTCAAATAATTAATTACGAGTATATTTACTTAATAAAGTATCTAATAAAAACTTAACAACAGAGAGCTTTGGAACTGGCGCTGATATTGTACTCATTGTGGTAGAGCATTATGCAGGCGCGGCGCGGTGGTTACATCCACATACTTATTGGTATCGACCTTATTTAATAGACAATAATAATTATCAACTCGCGCAGGCGCGGTCCCAGGGGGGGGGGGTCACAGGGGACATGACCCTCCCCAAAATCCCTCACTCATGCGTAGATGGAAGGCGAATCAAGCCAATTTGAGACACCTCTTCCCCCAAATTTCTTAGTGACCCCCCAACAAAATTTCTTGGCGACCCCCCCCCTCCCCCCAAAATTGAAGGCTGAGACCGCGCCTGCACTCGCGTGGCGCAATGGTTACCATGCCGGACTGCCAATCGAAGGGTCTCAAGTCGAAGGGATATCAAGAGTTTGATTCCCGGCGAAGCAGAAATTTGAATGATGAGTTTAATTTTCTGTTCTCGGTTTAAGTGTTTGTATTTCTGTCTCTGTGTGTCGCATGGTACCCATTACACAGTGTATATTTTCCCCTACTCTGGCGCTATCAGTGTAAATCTGCGGAATATATTCACTTCGTGCTAATGATCCTTTCTAACGCGGGTGAAACCGTGGGGCACAGCTAGTTTCCTATAAAATTGGTTAACGCTTCCTTATTAAGTCGTCTGGATACATATTACGAATACAATGTACTCATGTTACGGTATGATTATTGCATGTAGGTATGACTAATGTTTTCTACAAACATTTAATTTTATTAACACACAGTTGGACAACAAATATAACTTAATTACAACAAATTACAGCCATATTTTTGCCACGTGTACTGTTTTATAGGTTAATTTCCACAATTAAAGTAATTTCGCGAGTAAGTAACATTTGGTAACCCTATTTGTGCGATTAGAAAGGAGGGGGCGCTGCGGGCAACGATCACTGTTTTGAAACTCAGTGACCTTACATGTGAGTAATTTGATTATGACAAGCCTGAACCGACACTGCGTTATAAAGATACTAGCTGTGCCCTGCGGTTTCACATGCGTTAGAAAGGATCAGTGGCAGGAAGTAAATATTATATTATAGTAAGTAATTTATTTATAACATCGTAACTTCATAAGTGAATATAATCTATTTATATGTATATTTATTTTATGACTAGCTGTGCCCGCGACGTCGTCCGCGTGAATAAAGACTTGTATAAAAGGGATTGATTAAAGATTATTTATTTGCATTGAATAAGTAGTAGGTAGATTATTCTTACATATTATAGTGAAATCACTTATAATAAAATGTTCATATGTTCAGAAGACACCTTATTTATTTTTTCTAAATCCTTCAAACCTAAAACAGTAAGGACTGCTTACTGTACTCAGATCTTACTATCCAGTTTTCGCATGATTCGCTTTTTTCGCGTAATCAGATTCTCTTTACAAATATGTAGATCGTTTATTAAAGTTAAGAGATACGTAGTACTGCTGTGCCCGTGGCTTCATCTATGTTAAAAATAAATAGAATCTTAAGTAAATTGAGTGAATTTATACAGCAAAGAATGCATAGGATACATAGCTTTAACCTACTGCAGAAAAGAGGTGCACTATACAATTACTTGTAGTTGGGAGACAAAATTTCTAAACATACACGTGCTTAGGATTAAACAGTCGGAAAAATTATGAGGCAAATTAATAGACTAAAGATTTAAAACTTGCGGATAGCAGTTTGATCATAAGTCATAACTTATTTAACATTGTGAAAACTAAAGCAGAAGGCAGGGTCTCTAATCAGTAAGCTATATATATTTGAAAATAAAGAACATTTAATATCTCCATCAACCAACGTGTGTGGATGAGCCCGTACGCAATAAAGAGACGCAAAAAAATTAGTTAAGTTATCATTGGTCCAATTAACCATGTTCAGCATCATACGTATACCCAACGACGGGACAACCCGCGTGGCGCAATGTTTACCATGCCGGACTGCAAATCGAAGGGTCCCGGGTTCGTATCCCGGCGAATCTTTTCATTTCATTTCATTTCATTACCCTACTGTGAGGCTTTAAGTGTGAAACGTTATTTTTTAAACTATGTACTACTTAATTTTATTAGACTTTAGGCTTTTATTTGAAATTATCTCCATCGATTCACTTTGTAGAAGAAATGAATATTGCACAATAACGCCATCTACCGTATGGCATGTAAACTTTATGGTTGATAAATCGAATGTCAAATTACCAAATAGGTAGATATTGAGATTAACAGTTGGTTCAGTAAAAGTTTAACTATTCGTCACCTAGATGTCTGCAGTAGTCTCGTTTTGTTAAGGCTTTTTACATTCTGTATGAAGGTTTAGCATTGAGGTTGTAAAATTTGGGATTTGGGATTTCTCCTCAATATTAGGAGAGCTCCATGCCCAGCAATGGAACGCTAAAAAGGTTGCATCCTGATATAATGTAGCGATAACAGTCGTTTCAGCTGCAGCCTGTTCACAATCTTCCACCCCAAATGAAAACAAATAATCTGAGCAACTTACTTAATGGAGCCTCCTGTGATGGAAGGTTTGGCGGCGGTGAGGCTCGCGATGCGCTCTTTAGGTACCTATAGCTTAGCCATAATCGGCCAACGAAAGAAAATACAGTAAGCTGATCTAAGTATATTTAATATAGCTGTGCCCGCGACGTCGTACGCGTAGATAAAGACTTGTACAAAAGGCTTGATTAGACTTGGATTATTTGTTCCTCCTCCTCCTTAGTCGTTCACTCTTGTCAGAGTGGTCGTTGCTGATGAGGTTGCAATTTCTTTCGTGACCGCTTGCCCTCCACTGTCCCTTGGATTATTGTTACCTTTTATGAAATTACCAATGATACAAAATTTCATATTATTATGTTGAGTAGATACATTCTTTCTGAGTCCTTACAATTCTTACTGTATTCCTCTTATAATATCGACTTATAATATCAACTTTTATAATATCAAATTTCAGTCGTTATCATCAGTTTCTCTTTACAAATTAAACGTATTATATATACGTATAAACGTATTAAACATATTATATAGCCTGTTTTTAAAGTGTTTAGATAGTACTGCTGTGTCCGCGGAAAGGATCATTATAATTAAATAATTTGTGCTGCAAATAATGCATAGATTCATTATCATTATGTAACTTAAATATATTGCAGAAAGGTGGTGAAATGTCTACGCTATGTCAGGCGTGGTTAGTAGTTGGGAGTAAAATTCTTGGTTGCTTACCCGTTGGTTGCAATTGTCGTTAACATACTGTCGTTCATACTTAATGGAGGTCTTTTGAGCGATTTAAAACATGCGACAGCAGTTAGGCCACTAACCCTTCACACAGCATCAGAAATAAATATATCGATTACTAATATTATTCTGGGCGTGACCACCATGCCGTGCTGCTGCCGTGACGCTTTAGCATATTAGTATAACACCAGTGCCAGTACTGCGTATGTATGTAATAGCTCTTATTAAATTAACCACTGAAAACGTCTGCTCATTTCTATAACATTTTTTTATTAGACCCTCGGCAATTGCTTATTCGTTTATGAAGAATTGTGAACGCAGCTTCAACAGATAATTTAACTAAATCGTGAACGTGCCCATTTATGTAGATGTCACCACTTCCTTTACCGCTCGTCGTTCCTTCTTTCTCTTGCTGTACGCGTGACCGACCGGTGCTAGCCATCCACAGAATTTTCCACGTTGTTAAAATAGCTTCCACTTATTTAATATATTATTATAATAAATATTTATTTCATTCAATATCAGTTTTTCATTAGGTTATGGGCCCAGACGCCCGATAGTTTAGTAATAGTGAAAAGTAAAAGTCAATTGTTCAAGTACGTCCGCCATTGCTATACAAGTGAGGTTAAAAGTCGCCGGTTACGACTTTATAATTCACTCCGGTAATAGTATTAGGGTCCTTTTTCAGCATAAAAAGGTTCATCATAAGCATCCACAAAGATGACGTCGAATCACATGGCTCAAATTGAAAAACTGCAAGGTCGGGAAAATTACGCCACGTGGAGCTTTGCCGTCCGTACGTACTTGGAACACGAGGAGCTATGGAAATGTGTGGATGATAAAAGCGAGAAATTTACAAGGGCTGAAGACACAAAAGCAAGGTCCAAAATTATACTACTGGTGGATTCTGTAAATTACGTCCACATACAGGAAGCAAAAACTGCTAAGGAAGTATGGTCGAATTTACAAAAGGCATTTGATGATTCAGGTCTGACAAGAAAGGTAGGTTTGTTAAGAGAATTAATTACCACAGATTTAGAAGGGTGTGGAAATGTCGAAACCTACGTTAATAAAGTAATCACTTGTGCACACAAGCTGCGTAATATAGGGTTCATAGTCAATGACGAGTGGCTGGGTACACTTCTACTCGCAGGGCTACCGGAATCTTACAGGCCTATGATAATGGCAATGGAGAGCTCGGGTGTGACTATAAGTGCCGATCTTGTCAAGACAAAAATTTTGCAGGATGTTAAAAATATAGGCGAGTCTGCAGCCTTTTACTCACAATATCACAGGGGAAGCGTTAAGAGTCACAAGCCTTTAGGAAAAGGTCCTCGCTGTTTTAAATGTAATAAATATGGTCACATATCCAAGAATTGTCGCTCAAGTCAGTACTCTAGGCAAAATCAAAGCAAGAAAACTAATAATGATACTAATAATAAACCTTCTTCTAGCTTTGTAGCTGCCTTCGCTGCATCCCCAGACTTAAACAAAGGATGCTGGTACCTGGACTCTGGAGCTGCGATGCACATGACGAATAATAAGGATTGGATATATGATTATGGCCCCGCACAGGTAACTACCATTAAGACAGCTGACAACAAAACACTGTCTGTAAAAGGTTGTGGCAAAGTAAATTTGAAAAGCTATGATGGAGTGAGTAAGCAATTTATTGGAGATATACAGGTAAAAAATGTATTATATGTTCCAGATTTGGCTGTGAATTTATTATCAATACATCAGATAACTAAAAATAATTGTGAAGTTAAATTTTACAAAGATTGTTGCAAAATATATCATGACTCGAAGCTAATCATGACTGGATATGCGCACAATAGCTTATATATTATATATAATGATACATATGCATTACTGGCTTCGGCTCAACTGTGGCATCAGAGGCTAGGCCATCTAAACTACCAGAATCTTCAAAAACTTACTGAGTCTACTGATGGTGTTGACATGGAAGTACTCAAAGATAATAATTTAATATGTAATACCTGCCTACAGGGTAAGCAAACACGACAACCTTTCAAGAATGAAGGCACAAGAGCTTCTCGTTTACTTGAAGTTATACATTCCGATGTTTGCGGCCCGATGGAAGAGAAATCACTGGGTGGGGCCCGGTATTATGTAACTTTCATTGATGACTATTCAAGGAAGGTATTTGTTTACTTTATACACTCAAAGTCTCAAGTAATTGAAAAGTTTAAAGAATTTAAGAAACTTGTGGAAAATCAGTTAGACATTCACATTAAAACATTAAGATCTGATAATGGCAAAGAATATGTAAATGAAGAGTTTGACAAGCTGTGTAAAGATTCTGGCATCAAGCGGCAATTCACTGTACCATACACTCCCGAACAGAATGGTATGAGTGAAAGGATGAATAGAACTCTAGTTGAACGAGCCAAATGCCTACTAATTGATTCAAAGTTGCCAAAGAAATTCTGGGCTGAAGCGGTATCCACAGCTGCTTATATAATTAACCGTTCACCTACTAAGTCAATTAATTATAAAACTCCTGAAGAAATGTGGACGGGTAAGAAGCCAAATATACAAAATATGAGAGTATTCGGTTGCCGTGCAATGGTACATATACCCAAAGAAAAACGCTTAAAATGGGACATCAAAGCAAAAGAATTGATATTTGTGGGGTATTGTCCAGAGTCCAAAGGTTACAGGCTATATGACAAGAAGGAAGGCAAGATTGTAAGAAGTAGAGATGTAGTATTTTTGGAAGAGAATATTAACAAGAATTTCAATTTAATGCCATTAACTAGTTCACAAGTAGAGAAAACAATGAGCCTAGATCATAGCACTAGTTCATATGATAGTGTAAGTACTCTAAAGGAAAGTGATAGTTCACATGTCACAGATGATGAGGAATACATTCCTGAAGGACCTGTTACACCGAGCTCTGATCGACCAGTCACAAGAAGTATGAGACAAAGAAAATGTAAGGATATGCCTACCTACCTATGTCAAAGTTTATCAGACCATAATCATATGTTACCAGACGATCCTCAGACTATGAAGCAGGCCTTAGAGAGTGACGATGGACTACACTGGCAGAAAGCAATGGACAGTGAGTACAGTTCATTAGTAAAGAACAATACCTGGACCCTGTGTAATCTACCACATGGTAAGAATGTTATACCCTGCAAATGGGTATTCAAAAGGAAACTGGATGCAAATGGAAATGTCACAAAATACAAAGCTAGACTTGTAATCAAGGGATATGAACAAAAATTTGGTATTGATTATACGGAAGTATATGCACCTGTAGTACGTTTGACATCCATCAGATACTTATTTGGATTAACAGTTAAATATAATCTTAAAATACAACAGCTAGATGCTGTGTGTGCATTTTTACAAGGGGATATTGATGTGGAATTATACATGTCACAACCTCCAAACTATGAAGATGGATCAGAACAAGTATGTAAATTGAATAAGTCAATATATGGGCTAAAACAAGCCAGCAGAACATGGAACAAAAAATTGGACCATTACTTGTATGAAATTGGGCTTAAAAAATCTAAATTAGATCCATGTGTGTATTATGCTCATAATGATAATAACATCTTATTTCTCACTGTTTATGTAGATGATATTTTACTAATTTATAACAATGAAGACTTTGCGAACAAAATTAAGAAGAAAATAATTGAAAAATTTGAAATGAAGGACTTAGGAAAAGCTACTTATTACATTGGTCAACGAATTACATACAGCAACAAGGGAATTTATATTGATCAAATAAAATATATAGAAAGCATATTGGAACGTTTTGGAATGAAGGAATGCAATCAAGTTGGAACACCCATGGAACCAGACTTGAAATTCTCTAATACCTCTGATTACATAGAAGCAAGATTATATCAAGAACTAATTGGTTGCTTATTGTATGTGTCACAAGGAACACGTCCTGACATCAGTTATGCAGTAAATCATCTAAGTCAATATAATAAGAGCCCTATGAGACATCATTTTTATGCTGCAAAGCGTATACTACGATATCTACAGGGTACTAAAAACCTAAGACTGTTCTTCAATAATAATGTAGATGAAGATATAATTGGATTTTGTGATTCAGACTGGGCTTCTTGCAAAGAAAACAGAAAATCATGTACTGGATACATTTTTATTTTTCAGGGTACAGCAATATCTTGGAACTCAAAGAGACAGCAGACAATTGCTTTATCAACCACTGAAGCAGAGTATATGGCTCTCTCTGCTGCTGCTCAAGAAGCCATATGGCTCAAACAGTTGCATCATGAACTGTGGCCTTCATCTGAGGCTACAGCTATTACTTTGTATTGCGATAATCAAAGTGCTATTAAACTTACAGGTAATCCCGCTTATCATACAAGGAGCAAGCACATAGATGTCCGTCATCATTATGTTCGGGACAGAGTTGCAAGTGGTGACATAGCAGTGAAGTACATCAGCACGGACTCTATGATTGCTGACTGCCTTACCAAAGCATTGACTAAGCCAAAGCATTACAAGTTCCTGGAAGGTATGGGCTTGCGTTCAAGGGAGGATGAAGAATTGTGAACGCAGCTTCAACAGATAATTTAACTAAATCGTGAACGTGCCCATTTATGTAGATGTCACCACTTCCTTTACCGCTCGTCGTTCCTTCTTTCTCTTGCTGTACGCGTGACCGACCGGTGCTAGCCATCCACAGAATTTTCCACGTTGTTAAAATAGCTTCCACTTATTTAATATATTATTATAATAAATATTTATTTCATTCAATATCAGTTTTTCATTAGTTTATTCGAAATCACTTTTTTTATAAATAAACCGAACAAAGAGGCAGAAAGGCCGCGTGGTTAAGCGATCACTGTCGCCTATGAAAACGGGCAACCCCAGCGGAGCCACCCGAGCACTGCCGGCTTTCAAGGACAGATTTCTTTACAGCTTTCTTGAAGAACCCTATGTCAAAGTCCACTGGAAATGCCTCAGCTGAAAGGTTGTCCCATAACTTACACATCCGTTCAAACATCAAAAGGAGCGTGCAAAGCGGCCTGTGGAACTTTAACCTTCGACTGGTGGTGTAATCATGATATGGAGACGTAGCTATCATTTTGAAAAGAACATTCAGCATAGTAAAATCGGTAGAACACTTTGATTTTTTTTACGTTTCACACTGATAGCGCCAGAGTAGGGGAAAATATACACTGTGTAATGGGTACCATGCGACACACAGAGACAGAAATACAAACACTTAAACCGAGAACAGAAAATTAAACTCATCATTCAAATTTCTGCTTCGCCGGGAATCAAACTCTTGATATCCCTTCGACTTGAGACCCTTCGATTGGCAGTCCGGCATGGTAACCATTGCGCCACGCGAGTGCAGGCGCGGTCTCAGCCTTCAATTTTGGGGGGAGGGGGTGACCCCCCAACAAAATTTCTTGGCGACCCCCCCCCCTCCCCCCAAAATTGAAGGCTGAGACCGCGCCTGCACTCGCGTGGCGCAATGGTTACCATGCCGGACTGCCAATCGAAGGGTCTCAAGTCGAAGGGATATCAAGAGTTTGATTCCCGGCGAAGCAGAAATTTGAATGATGAGTTTAATTTTCTGTTCTCGGTTTAAGTGTTTGTATTTCTGTCTCTGTGTGTCGCATGGTACCCATTACACAGTGTATATTTTCCCCTACTCTGGCGCTATCAGTGTGAAACGTAAAAAAAATCAAAGTGTTCTACCGATTTTACTATGCTGAATGTTCTTTTCAAAATGATAGCTACGTCTCCATATCATGATTACACCACCAGTCGAAGGTTAAAGTTCCACAGGCCGCTTTGCACGCTCCTTTTGATGTTTGAACGGATGTGTAAGTTATGGGACAACCTTTCAGCTGAGGCATTTCCAGTGGACTTTGACATAGGGTTCTTCAAGAAAGCTGTAAAGAAATCTGTCCTTGAAAGCCGGCAGTGCTCGGGTGGCTCCGCTGGGGTTGCCCGTTTTCATAGGCGACAGTGATCGCTTAACCACGCGGCCTTTCTGCCTCTTTGTTCGGTTTATTTATAAAAAAAGTGATTTCGAATAAACGAATAAGCAATTGCCGAGGGTCTAATAAAAAAATGTTATAGAAATGAGCAGACGTTTTCAGTGGTTAATTTAATAAGAGCTATTACATACATACGCAGTACTGGCACTGGTGTTATACTAATATGCTAAAGCGTCACGGCAGCAGCACGGCATGGTGGTCACGCCCAGAATAATATTAGTAATCGATATATTTATTTCTGATGCTGTGTGAAGGGTTAGTGGCCTAACTGCTGTCGCATGTTTTAAATCGCTCAAAAGACCTCCATTAAGTATGAACGACAGTATGTTAACGACAATTGCAACCAACGGGTAAGCAACCAAGAATTTTACTCCCAACTACTAACCACGCCTGACATAGCGTAGACATTTCACCACCTTTCTGCAATATATTTAAGTTACATAATGATAATGAATCTATGCATTATTTGCAGCACAAATTATTTAATTATAATGATCCTTTCCGCGGACACAGCAGTACTATCTAAACACTTTAAAAACAGGCTATATAATATGTTTAATACGTTTATACGTATATATAATACGTTTAATTTGTAAAGAGAAACTGATGATAACGACTGAAATTTGATATTATAAAAGTTGATATTATAAGTCGATATTATAAGAGGAATACAGTAAGAATTGTAAGGACTCAGAAAGAATGTATCTACTCAACATAATAATATGAAATTTTGTATCATTGGTAATTTCATAAAAGGTAACAATAATCCAAGGGACAGTGGAGGGCAAGCGGTCACGAAAGAAATTGCAACCTCATCAGCAACGACCACTCTGACAAGAGTGAACGACTAAGGAGGAGGAGGAACAAATAATCCAAGTCTAATCAAGCCTTTTGTACAAGTCTTTATCTACGCGTACGACGTCGCGGGCACAGCTATATTAAATATACTTAGATCAGCTTACTGTATTTTCTTTCGTTGGCCGATTATGGCTAAGCTATAGGTACCTAAAGAGCGCATCGCGAGCCTCACCGCCGCCAAACCTTCCATCACAGGAGGCTCCATTAAGTAAGTTGCTCAGATTATTTGTTTTCATTTGGGGTGGAAGATTATGAACAGGCTGCAGCTGAAACGACTGTTATCGCTACATTATATCAGGATGCAACCTTTTTAGCGTTCCATTGCTGGGCATGGAGCTCTCCTAATATTGAGGAGAAATCCCAAATCCCAAATTTTACAACCTCAATGCTAAACCTTCATACAGAATGTAAAAAGCCTTAACAAAACGAGACTACTGCAGACATCTAGGTGACGAATAGTTAAACTTTTACTGAACCAACTGTTAATCTCAATATCTACCTATTTGGTAATTTGACATTCGATTTATCAACCATAAAGTTTACATGCCATACGGTAGATGGCGTTATTGTGCAATATTCATTTCTTCTACAAAGTGAATCGATGGAGATAATTTCAAATAAAAGCCTAAAGTCTAATAAAATTAAGTAGTACATAGTTTAAAAAATAACGTTTCACACTTAAAGCCTCACAGTAGGGTAATGAAATGAAATGAAATGAAAAGATTCGCCGGGATACGAACCCGGGACCCTTCGATTTGCAGTCCGGCATGGTAAACATTGCGCCACGCGGGTTGTCCCGTCGTTGGGTATACGTATGATGCTGAACATGGTTAATTGGACCAATGATAACTTAACTAATTTTTTTGCGTCTCTTTATTGCGTACGGGCTCATCCACACACGTTGGTTGATGGAGATATTAAATGTTCTTTATTTTCAAATATATATAGCTTACTGATTAGAGACCCTGCCTTCTGCTTTAGTTTTCACAATGTTAAATAAGTTATGACTTATGATCAAACTGCTATCCGCAAGTTTTAAATCTTTAGTCTATTAATTTGCCTCATAATTTTTCCGACTGTTTAATCCTAAGCACGTGTATGTTTAGAAATTTTGTCTCCCAACTACAAGTAATTGTATAGTGCACCTCTTTTCTGCAGTAGGTTAAAGCTATGTATCCTATGCATTCTTTGCTGTATAAATTCACTCAATTTACTTAAGATTCTATTTATTTTTAACATAGATGAAGCCACGGGCACAGCAGTACTACGTATCTCTTAACTTTAATAAACGATCTACATATTTGTAAAGAGAATCTGATTACGCGAAAAAAGCGAATCATGCGAAAACTGGATAGTAAGATCTGAGTACAGTAAGCAGTCCTTACTGTTTTAGGTTTGAAGGATTTAGAAAAAATAAATAAGGTGTCTTCTGAACATATGAACATTTTATTATAAGTGATTTCACTATAATATGTAAGAATAATCTACCTACTACTTATTCAATGCAAATAAATAATCTTTAATCAATCCCTTTTATACAAGTCTTTATTCACGCGGACGACGTCGCGGGCACAGCTAGTCATAAAATAAATATACATATAAATAGATTATATTCACTTATGAAGTTACGATGTTATAAATAAATTACTTACTATAATATAATATTTACTTCCTGCCACTGATCCTTTCTAACGCATGTGAAACCGCAGGGCACAGCTAGTATCTTTATAACGCAGTGTCGGTTCAGGCTTGTCATAATCAAATTACTCACATGTAAGGTCACTGAGTTTCAAAACAGTGATCGTTGCCCGCAGCGCCCCCTCCTTTCTAATCGCACAAATAGGGTTACCAAATGTTACTTACTCGCGAAATTACTTTAATTGTGGAAATTAACCTATAAAACAGTACACGTGGCAAAAATATGGCTGTAATTTGTTGTAATTAAGTTATATTTGTTGTCCAACTGTGTGTTAATAAAATTAAATGTTTGTAGAAAACATTAGTCATACCTACATGCAATAATCATACCGTAACATGAGTACATTGTATTCGTAATATGTATCCAGACGACTTAATAAGGAAGCGTTAACCAATTTTATAGGAAACTAGCTGTGCCCCACGGTTTCACCCGCGTTAGAAAGGATCATTAGCACGAAGTGAATATATTCCGCAGATTTAATGTGTCCTAATTGAAACCCATACTTAAATTTTTTGTATCTTTGCCTACGCAGATCATTTTTATTTGTAATAAGTAGCTGTGTCCTCGACGTCGTCCGCGTGGATCGAGACTTGTAGAAAAGCGATGGCCCGTTTGTTCCAATTGTGTATGCGATAAAGAGGCGCAAAAATTTAGTTAAAATTTGGTCCTTTTACCAAAGTTTTCTACAGCATCATTATGATATCGATTAGGTACCAATAGGTAATATTCTGGACGTGACCACCGTGCCGCGTTGCCGTGACTATTTTCTATATGAGTATAACACCAGTACAGTTCCGCATCTTCATAGCTCTTGTTGAATTCGGTATTGAAACCGTCTGTTAATTTCAATTTTTTATTAGACCCTAGGATATTTTATTTAAAATTATCTACAGCATTGCGAATGAAGTCCTCGATCTATCGCCAATAATATGCTGTACATAACCATCGTGCCGCACCGCCGCCGTGTCGCTCTAACAAAATGAATATAATACTAGCCCCAGTTTCACATCATTTTTAGCTCTCATTAAATAAGCTACTGAAAACTCATTAAATAGGCTTCTGTTAATTAATATAATTTTTATCAGACCTTAGGCTTTTATTTGAAATTACCTCTACCGATCCACTTTGAAGAGTAATCAATCAAATGATTATAATTAATACCAGCCCCAGTTTCGCATCATTCTTATATCTCATTATTTAAGCTACTGAAACCCTCTGTTAATTAAAATAATTTTTAGTTAGACCTTAGGCTTTTATTTGAGATGATTACCTCTACCGATCCACTTTGAAGAATAAATATTGCTCAAACGCCATCTATCGTATCGTATGTAAATTTAGTCGTCAATAAGTCGAATGTGAAAGTGATAACCAATTAGATAGATATTGAAGATGCTTTATGGGTTGTTAAACTAAAACTTTAACTATTCGTCACCTAGATGTCTGCTAGTCTCGTTTTGTAATGTTTTTATACATTTTTTGACGTGATAACGTCTTTAAAATCGTTTTAGTCGGGTGACATGTTCAGAAACTTGTGTCACACCAAAACCTCACGAGCGCGATCGCAGGTATAACGAGAGAGAGACGGACCGATCTCCCGTCTCATCTCGAGCGCTGCCAGTCATTCCCTGAAACTTGTCACGCGGAATCCTCACGAGCGGAGGCTGGCATAGCGTTCGAGTGAGTGGACCGATCTTCCGTCTCTCTCACTCTAGCGGCATACAAACGAATGGAGATTTTCTCGTGCGGACGTTATGACGTAAACATCTCGATCGTAAACCTACTTTACAAACAATTTGCCGTTTTTTTATGGAGACAGGGGCCGGACTTCGTCCGCATGGTCTTTAGTTTTAGAATTTTTCTAAAATAAAAGTAGCCTAAGTAACTCCTTATTATAGCAGCTACCCACCAGTGAAAGTCCCTTCGAAATCGGTGCAGCCGTTTCAGAGATTAGCTGGAACACAGACAGACGGATAGACAGACAGACAAAATAAAAATATCCTGAGTTACTCCTTATTTCATCAGCTACCTGCCAGTGAAAGTCCCGTCAAAATCGGTCTTGCCGTTTCAGAGATTAGCCGGAAGAAACAGACAGACAGACATACAAAATGAAAGTAGCCTGAGTTACTCCTTATTACATCAGCTACCTGCCAGTGAAAGTCCCGTCAAAATCGGTCCAGCCGTTTCAGAGATTAGCCGGAACAAACAGACAGACAGACAGACAAAAATTGTATCAAATGTTATTTTGGTATATGTACCGTACAAACAGACGCTCCAATTTTATTTATTTGTATAGGGTATAGATATACAATGACATATAGAAGATAATTTCAAAGAGTAGAAGAATACATAATATTAGGTATATTATACAACAATGGAACGCATTTTTACCCTTTTACAATTTTTGAATGCATAGATGATATTTTCATTTATATGAAACCGTATTTTACCGTATTGAACGAAAAATAAAATTTCAACAATTCGAACAGAACAAAAAAAATTTTAGATTGTGAAAGATCTACTAAACTTTAGAATGTAAAGTGCGGTCAAGCATTAGCCAATAATTTTTTGTAGATAATTAGCTTTGGGATTAAGAATACAGCTACGGTATCCCCTGCCTGATCGTAAAAGGGAAAAATAGGAAAAAAATAGGAGGCTTCCGGGGTTGTGGGTGGTGTGAGAGTCGGAGCTCATCCGTCCAGCCAGCAGGCCCGGGTAGGACGGCAGTATGTGCATGGCCGCATATCGCCGCAAGCATCGGAAGGTGCAGGAGAGCACATCTGCTCTCCCAAAGACGGGCTCGTTCTGGGGCGTCGCGCGTGGAGGACACCGGTGCGTTCCACTGGAGATTCCGGGTACTTTTTGAAGGTTTCCCCCCAATACAAAAAAAAGGTAATTAACAAAGCTAAGCAAATTCGAACGATAAAAAAGAAGACAAAAAGGATAAGTAAGTAATCTACAAAGCTAAGCAGAGTTGAATGCAGTCAAAAGTTAGTTTTTTTTTATTATAAATTTCCATAAGTTGTAATATAAAATTATAAAGTTAGGCAATGTTAAAAAGTTTGTTATTTTGTACGCTGAATTTATTGTGTCTTATAAATAATAAAGAAGGTACAATAAAAAGTCAAAATGAATCCTAGATTTTCGAGTATAAAACTTCTTCAGTGTTTTATACAATATTTCCCATCGGCTTTATTTTACAACTTATTATTAAGTAACCTGAGTGAAAGTGATGACCACCTTGCTTGAGGTCATTACCACAGTCTAATTTCGAAGCTTGTATATGAAACATATTTAGAAATATTCGATAGCGTGATTCAGGATATTAATATATAGTGTGCGTCATCTATTGACGCATTTTGGAAAGTTGTGCTATAAGCGCCATCTCTTGATAAGTCGTGACATAACTAAATATTTATATAATTACTGTTAAGAGCATTTTAATGTCTTAATGGTAACAGTAAATAGTTGCCTTCGACGTTCTATCAGCCCTACCCGCAACAACCAGCTGCGGATAACCCACAAACAAGTCGCAGTGTTTTTCCGCCGCGCGGTGTAAAGTCCGACCAAGAGTCCTTCGAGAGCAACTACGGGGCGCCGCCTGCGCCGCTTCCTTCATAATATTGCAGTACTGAGCAACGAGCAAGCCCACAACTACGTCGGGACTCGGGACTGATTTATCACATTGATTTTATAATAATATATTACAAAACTGTAACAATAAAAATTAATTAATATAGTTTTGAACACACGACTGCCCTGCTTGAATTTGGAAGTGACATCTTATGTAGCATCTTCCGTAGGGCATTTTTTTACATTTTTTTATCCTTGTAGTATTGGTTCTGACGATTAAAATTTTACAGACCAAACAGGAATGTTGTTTTTTTTCTCAATTATTTTATAAATTTTCTTTTCTGAAAGTCGTTAATCAGCTCATTTTGAGAAAAACATGCTATAACAGACAGAAAGTTCTGAAAATCATTCTAATTGTTTCAAGGTCGTTTATAAAGGTGCCTTACAATTAATTCTCTTACATATCTTCTGTCCCTCTACTATGCACACTGCAGTGTGTTACATGTCTGTTGATGTAAAGAAAGCGGCGGGTTTGCATAATGAGCATCAATCATAGAGTTATTGGCGATCATTCTACTGACAATATCCAGGAAGCTAGATCAAACTTTCATTTCAAATTCGCAATTATGTATCTGTGCCACTCATTATATTAGTTACAGTGGGTGTAAATCGTATAGAGGACAAAGACAAAAACTTTTATTTGCACAAATTTGGGTGTTTACAAAAGGTGTGTAAACATACTCGTAAATTCTTCGCCTATGTTGGAGGGAGGGAGGTGCTATTGCATGAAAACCGGCCAAGTGCGAGTCGGACTCACGCACGAAGGGTTCCGTACCATTATCTATAAAAATCACGTTTATTGTATGGGAGCCCCCTTAAATATTTATTTTATTCTATTTTTAGTATTTGTATAACAATAGCGGCAACAGAAATACATCATTGCCTTTGATTCTCCATAGAAATCATTGCATTAAGATTGAATGAAAGGTAAATTGTGGTTTACGATTTATGACGTATTAAAAAAAACTACTTACTAGATCTCGTTCAAACCAATTTTTGGTGAAAGTTTGCATCGTAATGTACATCATATTTTTTTTAGTTTTATCATTCTCTTATTTTAGAAGTTACGGGGGGGGGGGGGCATTTTATCACTTTGGAAGTGTCTCTCGCGCAAACTATTCAGTTTGGAAAAAAAATGATATAAGAAACCTTAGTATCATTTTTAAAGAGCTATCCATAGATATTCCACACGTATGGGTTTAATGAAAAAAATTTTTTGAGTTTCAGTTCTAAGTATCAAAATTTATTGCTTTTTTCTATTTTTGTGTGAAAATCTTAATGTGGTTCACAGAATACATCTACGTACCGAGTTTCAATAGTATAGTTCTTATAGTTTCGGAAAAAAGTGGCTGTGACATACGGACGGACAGACAGACAGACATCACGAATCCATAAGGGTTCCGAATTTTGCCATTTGGCTACGGAACCCTAAAAAGTATACACCTTCATACGGATTGTTGCAAAGTAGTTTTTACCTAACTTTATAAAAAATATGGTTGCTGGCCACATTTACTCTGTGAAAACTACAATATGTTTGCTTATCATTACTGGGCACAGAGTTCGCTACGCAACAATACTATAAAGCCTGATTCTTACTCCAACCCATGGTTCCCATGAGTAGCGGAGGTGATACTGTGGCTAACCATTGCCTAAAGTTTCCAACCTCCCTCAAGTCCTTCGACAAGGCTTAATGCTGTCATATATCGACATTCGACAATAATTGGGATAAACTTTTAAACTTGCCATTTGTAGTACGGAAACGCGCATTAAGCTGTCAGCCGTCTAACAGCCAACTAATTTGCTAATTTGCTAGACTATAAATAGATCGCTTTTCAATTAGGTACGTTATTTAAAAAATGTTACAAATGTGCGCAGTCCTTAATCTGTGTCCTGGTGTTCTGACGATGTCAAAACAGTAACACGTTAGATAACATGCGGTCACAAGCGCATCAACCCACTACTCCACATCTTAATTGCTCGGACCGACCGGACGAGGTCTTTGACCTCTTATTTGTAACACAAATCGTTTTCAATTTTATAATGCATTCATCTTAGATAACCTCTATCGACGTAGACGTTATGGAAGCTGTCTTACATCCTAATGCATTTTGTATGAGAAAGGAAACTGCTATGATGACGGCATTCGCTGCAATCAAGTGATGAAATCCATACGAATATTTGGAATATGAAAGTGTGTTTGGAAAGATCCTTGGGAAGATCTATTATTATGTATTCATCTTTTTTACCGCGGTTTAAGCTGCGGGGCGTGGCCAATTAAATATAATGTTTTACTAGAAACAGGCGCGGTCCCGGAGGGAGGGTCACAGACATGACTCCCCCCCAAAATCCATCAGTCATGCGTAGGCGGAAGGCGAAACAAGCCAATTTGGGACAACTCTTCCCCCAAATTTCTTAGTGACCCTCCAAAATTTCTTGTCGACCCCCAAAATTGAAGGCTGCGACCGCGCCTGACTAGAAATGAATCGCATTAAAAATAACTGAATTTATTAATGCATATTTTCTTTGCTGCGCATTTAAGCACACTAATGAATGATGTTCTAAACAGGTAATTAAGTTTTTAACAAAAAAATAGAACCGACTTCAAACCGTTAAAAATAAAATTGTTCAGTACCTACTTCTTCTTGCTTATGGTAAAACTATTTTTGGAGTTGGGCCCTTACTAAAATGTCGTACCATTCGTTCTAAATGGGCACCGACAGTACAGACAGTGGGACAGTACCTACTTCTTCTTGATTATGGTAATGACTGTTAAAACTATATTGGAGTCGGTGCCCATTCAGAACGAAAGGTACACTATATTTACTAAGACAGGACATTTTACTAAGGGCCCGACTTCAAAAATAGTTTTACCATAAGCAAGAAGAAGTAGGTACTGAACAATTTTATTTTTTACCGTTTGAAGTCGGTTCTATTTTTTTGTTAAAAACTTAATTTATTTCACTCTTTTTAGTAATTTTAATAATTCTGCACATATGTATAAGCATAATTGGAATATTTTTCAGTTAATTTCTAAACGTTAAACAGATACCTTTTATGATCATGTTTATCTAATAGCCATCTTATACCCTGAAAGAATACTACTATAAGTCCACCTGAACATATAAATTAATGAAAGAATTTGCTCTCAGCTCCTAACCGTTGAGGAGTTGTACCTTCAATCATCAGCTTAGCAACATGAGGTGATAATTACCGGACACAAATATTTGTAAAAAATATGACTAAAAGAATGTGTGTGCCTATTAAGTTTCAGTGTTTCCCTCGATTTCCCTAGTATCACATCATCAGATTTTGCCATGGTGACAGTTGGACCACCTCAGAAATGTAAGATTTCCAACAAAAAACCATTTGTTGAAAGAATTTGCTCTCAACTCCTAACCGTCATAGTACCTTCCATCATCAGCTCAGCAACATGATATGATGATAATTATACACAAATAAACAGGTATTTGTGTTAAGTTAACAGGTTAAGTTTCAGTGTTCCCCTCGATTTCCCTAGTATTACATAATCAGATTTTGACATGGTGACAGTTGGACCACCTCAGGAATGTAAGTTTTTGAACAAAAAAACATTTATTGAAAGAATTTTCTCTCAACTCCTAACCATTGTAGTACCTTCTATCATCAGCTCAGCAACAAGATATGATGATATTTATACACAAATTCCTGTTTTGCATTAGTAAAAATATGAAAATCATTTGTTGTGCTATAAAATTTAAATGTTCCCTTCGATTTCTCTGGGATACCATCATCAGATTTTGACTTGGTGACAGTTGGACTACCTCAGAAATGTAAGATTTCGAACAAAAAACCATTTATTGAAAGAATTTGCTCTCAACTCCTAACCGTCGTAGTACCTTGCATCATCAGCTCAGCGACGTGATATGATGATAATTATACACAAATGCCTGTTTTGCTTTAGTAAAAATATGAAAAACATTGTGTTGTGCTATAAAATTTGAATGTTCCCATCGATTTCTCTGGGATCCCCTCATCAGACTTTGACTTGGTGACAGTTGGACCACCTCAGGAATGTGAGATTTCGAATAAAAAACTATTTATTGAAAGAATTTGCTCTCAACTCCTCACTGTCGCAGTACCTTCCATCATCAGCTCAGCAACATGAGATCATGATTACTATGCGCAAATATCTCTTATACTTCAGAAAGTATAAGAAAATCAATGTATGTGCCTATAAAATTTGAGAGTTCCCCTCGATTTCCCTGGGATCCCATCATCAGATCCTGATTTGGTGACAATGGGACCACCTCGGGAGTATAAGCATACGAACAAAAAAAGAATTTTGAAAATCGGTTCACAAACGGCGGAGTAATCGGTGAACATATATAAAAAAAAATACATACAGCCGAATACAGTACCTCCTCCTTTTAGAAGTCGGTAAAAATGGTGGTCGACATAAAAAATAATATTATATACAAAATCGTATGTTCCTTTCATACTCCAATTTAATTCAATTCAATTAATTTGAATCTTTTATCTCATCAAAGGGCTTTTTAATTTGTCTTAACAAATACTTTAAATTAATTTAAGTAATTTTCACTTTAATGCAAATCCCCGGTTGATGAAATGAGACATTAGTTCCGTGGACGTAATGGAAAACATAATTTTGATGCTAATAATAAACAGAATACATTTGTTGCAATAAAGCAGAATTAGTGAAATAATTGCTTCCTGTTACTCGCTGTTATGAGAAAGATACTTAAAATTATTTTTAATTCCATTGTAATCATAATCTTTAGGAAAGGCATAATGGCCTCGTCACGAACATGCAATAGTGTTTTGGGAATTCATTGCTAGTAATTGGCATGTGTTGGTACAAATAAATCTTATTGAATGATACTGAAACAGTTTACTATTTTTTACCGTAATAGTACCATTTTTACTAATTTACACCCCCCGGTGGTGGCCTGCAGGCTGGAGGTACGAGGGTGCCTCCACCTGCATTGCACAGGCCATCACTGATGGACAGGAATGACCCGGCGCTCCTGGTCATTCCTGTAGGCTCTCCGTAAGGGGAGCGTGTAGGGCCTGCCACGGTAGGCAGGCAGTCGCCGACGATGTTGTGGAAGCAAAGGCTCTGCCGATTTCCCACGACATCGTCACGATGGCGATGGAGGAGCGCAGTAGGGTTTAGTGGGTATACCCCTGCCTCGTAACGGCAGGGGGGAGTCCCACACACCTCCCTCTGTCCCCTCGACAGAGGTCGAGACGGTGCCTAATAGCATTCCCTACTTAAAAAAAAAAAAAAAAAAAGGTACACCTTTGAAAAGTTATTTTTTCACTTGCGTGGCAGAAATGTGCGTGCAAATGATATGTTTTATAGTGGCTTGTGATTGGCGACTTCTGAACGCACGCCACCAAGAAGCCTAGTAGGTGTCAACTCTGTTCGTAAAAGATAATTAGTTTTTGTTCTTGCATTGTACAAAATGCCACGAGAACGCTACACACGCGCAACTAAATTACAATTTAGAATGGCTATTACATATTAATTTGTGGTTTTTGTTTCTGACAACTTCAGTAACTTAAATGATATGATGTAAGAATGATTATAGGATATAGATTTCCAACAACGTAATTTTTTTATTGGTTTTATTGTAATAAAGTTCAGTTAAAACAGTTTGGTTACACTATTGAGTGCAGTGCCGTACGCGCTCGGTGTCGTACACATACATTGCACTTACGAATAAATATTATTCGCGATCTGCGCGGCGATTGCCGCGGCACGCTACAATGGCTATGAGTTCCGAAAAACTCGTAGCCAATGAATTGCTGGCGTTTCTGCAGCACGCCATCGACAGCATGGACGAGGTCAGCATCATCCAGATCTGCTCGTCCAACTTTTCGTGTGAGGAGATAGCCAATTCAAAGGCGCTCCTGTATGAGTCGCTCGGGAAGATCGACGAGATGCCGTCCCGTAGGAGGGATGAAAAGGGTGAAAGAAGCCTTCAGGATATCATCTACTTATTGAAGATGACGGATCCCGATGACGTGCCGTCTTTTGTGGCGAGGAACTTGAAAAAGTTGCCACCCGTCACGTTCGACCACGTCGATGTCACCAGGTTGCTGAAGGACATAACCACTCTGAAAGCGAGCCTGGCGGAAGTGGTGTTGAGGTTGGAGGCCTCTCAAAACACCATCTGTGACCTACGAACTGAAGTAGAGTCATTGAGAAATACTTTGGCTCTAAGTGGGTCACCAGAGGCCATTAACATCAACACGCGTCGCGGGGCAGGCATCGCTTCGCCGTCAAGCGTCGACTCAGCGAAACTTGACGCGTCACCGGCCGCTGTTCCCGCACGTGATAGCGGTGTCGTAGCCGCTACCCGCCCGCTACCTCCCCCCGCGGAGGTGTCACCTGTGAAAGTCACGTTAACTCCTCAACGTGACTACGCCGCAGCTGCCGCCCGCCAGCAACCCGAAAAGCGGACAAAATCAAGTACAGAGAGTGGGAGCCGAAAGAGTCGGAATGAACCCCCTCGAAGTGCAGTGCCTAAGGGGCAGGCCGACAAGGATGGTTTCATCAAGGTGGAGCGGAAGAAGAGGAAGCCTCCCTGTCGCAACCAATGCGGCACTGCACCGACTGGACACAACAGTCTGCTGCGTCCCGCCATCCCAGCGACGTACATCTACGTCTCTCGTCTTCATTTCACCACGAAGGCCTCCGATATCGTGGAGTACCTGAAGGTGAAAACGAAATTCGCACTAAGCGTTGAGAAGTTGGAGTCACGCAACGCAGTGAACTTTAGTTCATTTGCGGTGCGCGTCCCAACTGAATTTCTCAGTACCTTCCTGGACGAGAAGTTGTGGCCAAAGGGGGTCGTGTTCAGAAAATATTATGGACGCCGGCGACCGCCAGAAGTCACCGGACCCGCGCTCACATCGCCGCAAAAAGTGTGACGTAGTTTTTAAGTTATAATTAGTATGTATGTTAGTCTGTAAGGTATTTATTGTATGGGCCTCGATGCCTGAAATAAAGGAATTATTATTATTATTATTATTATTATTCACGATACATGGCGCATTGGTTACCTATCATGTCGGACTTCCAATCAATCAATCAATGGAATTCCAAGCTGGGACGGTTCGATACCTGGTAAGGCAGAAATTGGAATGAAGATAGGTAAAAACTACTTTGCAACAATCCGCAATCAGAACGTACGATGATGTATACTTTTTTCATGCAATAACACGTCCTTGCCTCCCAAATAGGATACATGCACATGCAACAATAAAAAATATACACCAACATACGAGTACGTACCACCAGCAACACCTGTTTCGCCCCAAAACAGAGCATCATCATATCAATAACCCTGGTTATTGACTCTACGACGTTTACTCGCAACGTTTATAATACATAACTTTATAAAAGTGGAGTTCCGCAAGGTAACGCATGATTCTATTAATTATAGAAATTGGAATGAGTTTCAATTTCTATTCTTGGTCTAGGTGTCTGTGCTGGACACAGGTCTTTCTCCGTTATTGGGGAGGCCTAAAGCTTACTCCATTCACGACGCTGCTTCAATGCTAACATAAGGGCTCGGACAAGGTTGAACGACTGCCGTCTGACGATAATAACCAGACTGACGGCTAATATGCCCTCCAAAGCACGGAAATGCGCATGAAATTGCCAATATCGGTCACCCATCACACGCCCGTCGCGCCCGTTTTGCTCAGCTGCGTAGATCGAATGCGTTCTACGCTAGCCGCTGGGCCATGCCCGCTTTATTAATGCAGGCAAGGTGCAAGTCACGGACCACGCAGAACCACGGATTGCATTAGAATATGAAAGTGGCTGCACCGTCGCTGGCCTTTGCCTTAATCCTGCACAATATTATGCGCTCTATTGTATAACATGTTATATCAGACGCATAATAGATCTTCTTGGAACTCATTATTTAATGTTTGGATGAGAAGAATAGGACCCGGATAATTAATTTTAATGTATTTGATGATAGCTCAGAATGCAAGAGATTCCCATGTTATGTCAGATGAAGAAAATAATTTTATTTATAATATATACTTTTTAATATTTTCCCTCGTGATAGAGCAACGTTAAAACATACAAATTCATAACGAATTTTTAGTAGTAACGAATGGTTAGACTTTATACCTGATACCGCGTGGGACACCGGGGTATTAAGACTCTTAACCTCGTAGCTATCGCTTCTGTTCCATACATGCAATAGATAAACAAAACCAATAATACTATATATACAAAAACGTTCCGAACATCGTTAAGCCTAATTGAAGATTATGCACAGTCAAAGTATAATCTTCATGCACAGCGCACCCATTCGTTTTGGGTTACATAAGGAAGTGATTTGGCACAATGAGAAGTGCGCACTCCTTATCTCAAATCTAAGTTTATTTTTTCTTGCGATACGGAAACTGAAGACGAGTGAAAGGATGCAGGCTGCCCGCTATCGACTCTTTTGATTGTAGTTCAAGATGTGATGGGAGGAGTTAAATTATAATCCGTTTTTCATTGATTGCTGGTGTAATGGTAATATTTATGGCGTCCGGGATGACAAATTTTAATGATGGTAAAAGTTATTCAGAAAAAAGACGTGTTCTTCGGTAGCTCCGTCCAGCACCGCGCCACCGCCGTTACATGCACATTTTGCATTGCATTAAAGTCGATTTTCGTTTAGTAAAACTCGATTTGTTTAGGAGCAGCGATGGCCGAGTGGTAAAAATCAGCGGTCTTCGACGCGACAGAACCCGGTTTCAAATCCTCGACATGCACCTCTGACAAAGACATTTGTAATGTGCGCATTTATCGCTGCTCCACGGTGATGGAAAATATCGTTATATTTAATTGATTACGATGTTCTCCATCGCCGTGCATGCCTGAGAAAAATTCAGAATTTCTCGAAAGCGTGACGCCCACCAATCCTTACTTGGCCAGCGTGGTGGACTATGGCCTAAATCCTTCTCACTTGTGAGAGGAGACCTGTGACCAGCAGTGGGATATAAAAAGGCTGAAAAACTATTCGTTTATCGCAAGAAAAAATAGAATTTATAAAAATTATACTAAGACTGTAAATTTTAATTTTCTACACAATTTTATTGTGAGAATTAGTTAAAAATGTCAGAAAACGTTCCGTTTTGAGAAGTAAAAAGTATCAAACAAAATCGTCTAAACGTGTATTTGGTAAGAGAAGACGAAGGTAAGGGTTCAAAGAATCATAATATATATTAACGATAATAATTTACAGATGGTAAAATGGTAGAAGTTTTATGACATGACCGTGGAAGTAGCACCCTTGGCCCTCGCACCCTTTTCTGTCGTCAAACAATTAAGTGTAACGTGTTACGGTGAATTGGTGCATGGTGAATGTTGTGTTTAGGGTTGCAGCCATAGATAGGGTTTGTTATAGATTAACGGCTTGTCGATTATTTAGCAGAAACACCAAATGGTTGCAATGGTATCATGATCTAGGCAAAAGATTTTATAGAGATTTTTTTGAATTATTCAACCTATTACCAAATTTTTGCTCTGGGTAGAACATAGAGCCTGTACGAGGGCTTTACGGTTACTCTTGCACCATTACAAAAGTATTGTTTGTATGCAAATGGCCGCACTATGGCCCCCGCTACGTTACATTGGTTGTCAATCAAGGATCGATTGCTTAAAGTAAGTAAGTTTAGGTATAATACTTGGAATTTCGAGCTTACGTAAGGTAAAAAAATGTTTACATCAAAAAATCTAAATTTCATGTTGCTGACAGCTGCGGTGAAGCAATAGTAACTTTGACTGATTTATAATGATTTATACTGATTTATAATATTTTTAGAATGCTGTTGGGGCTGCCGCGACACTGTAGTGCGTTGGGCATGTTTACAGAGGCCCGAGTAGACGACTTTTTCGCCATAAGGTGAAAAAAGGTCGCCTCTTTAATTTACAGACTATAAAACAGCTCCAACGGGGTACTGGTTATGATTTCGTCCAGTTTAGATTGTCCTTTGCAACATTACTTGACAAAAGTGGCGACTGGATGTATATGAATATTGTTATTTCTGTGTTAATTATTGATGTTAATATTTTACATTGAATTAATTTAATTGTAATTATTAAGTGAATTTAAGACAATTTATTACTACTAACATTCGTTTATAAGAATGCACTTATTAACACAATATTATGGATTTATTCTGAATTAAATGATTTATTATTTTAAATTATTTTCTTAGAAAAGCTCGAATCTAATGACCTGGTAATTTTAGACACTCACGGGCCTAAGCAAGCCAAGTGAGCATCTCAATTTTTAATCATAAAAGGATTTAACAACTTAAAATTTTAATTATTTTCTACTTGCAAAAACTTTCGGTCTATACGACATGTATTTAAAATTATAGATTTTTGTAACGCAACAGTAGTTTGAGTAGGTAAACCGTGTTTGGGACTGTATTAAAGTTTCCAATAGGTTCGCCGGTTTTGGTTCGTTTAAAAGTATGAATTTATGTAGGCACTTGCAATACACCAAGAATCATGAGGAGAGAAGTAAAATGCACTCCACCAACCTTTGAACACTCCCACGCTGCTCAGGTGACGGCGGCGCAGCAGCTCCAACGGCAGGACTCCTGGTATTCCAAGGTGAACGTCACACTGGCAATTGCAAGCTTGCAAAGTTTGGATAGTAACGTAAAGACACTAGCACTGAACGTCAACACTAGTGGAGAGTCATAATGCTTGTGGTAGACTTGATGACCACAGGATATCGCTCGGGGTAAACACGGTTTACAATGTAGCAGTAGCGACTACACCCGACGAACGCTCAAACGTCTCTGTCCCGACCAACCTGAACGGCTTGTGTCGTCGGCCAGCGTAGCACGTATGTACAACTACCCTCATGATTCCTGAAAAAAACCAGCAAGTACCGTACAAACCGAGAGTTTGTAAGGATTGCTTTAAGTTTGTAGGTACTATCCCAGTTGTAGATATTACTGTCGGAACAATTGTAGCTTTTTTCAAATGCCACGTTCTGGTTATTTCATCTTTGAGTTCGTTGTATTTAGAAAGTTTTTCTGTTATTGACGATTGTAAATTATGTGAGTTAGGGACTGCTATATCAATTAAGTATGCTGATTTATTTTCTTTCTCTAAAAGTGTTATGTCAGGTCTATTATAATGGGTAGTCTTATCAGTTAATATTGATCGATCAAAATTTTGGTAGGTGGTAGAACTATTATGGTTCGCCCGGGGAAGTACCACCGCTGCACCCACTTCTGTCGTGAACCAATTCTGTTGTGTTTCGGTGAAAAGTTGCAGTTGCCGGCCACACTTACATGAGGCGAACACCAGCCTCCGGAGGGAGCACAACTGCATGCGACCTCAGACAAGACTTACCTATGCTTGCTTGAGGTTGTATGTAGATGTCCATGGGCTGCAGTGACCACTTAACACCACGTGGCCTGCATGCTCGTCCATTCTCCGTTCAAATAAAAAGAAATATATAATTTGTGTGTATTGCTTTCAAGAACAATGTCAGGATTGTAATTATAGTACGGTTGGTTACGATTTTTTAAAAGATTGCATTTACGTGCAAGATTTTGGTGTATAATTTTGGCTGCCTGATCATGGTGGTACTTATAATCAGTGTGGGCTATAATTTTGCAAGCACCAGTAATATGTTGAAATGTTTCTGATGCTCTGTGGCATTTGGTTGGCATTGGGGTTTCTGGGCGGTGTCTTCCGTGTAAAGATTTTTCGGCCATTTATAATTGGCCGAAAAATCTTTACACGGAAATCTTACTATGGTCTTCAACTTCTATTTCATTCGCCTGCGCTTCTTTGCTTTGTAAATTAAGTGGAGTAAGTCTAATATCATTTTGGGTTACGGCTGTATGTAAACTGGATGTGGTTATTTTACTGTGGAAAAATGCACGTAGGTTTTTAATTTGCCTATTGTGTAAATTACGTATATCTATAAATCCTCTACCCCCTTCTCAACGTGGTAAGACAAGTCTCTGCACACAGCATCTAAGGTGATGTTTGCGGTTTAGACGTTGAGGTGTTAATTATACGTTGTAGACTTTTAAGTTCTGTTTTATTCCAATGGATTGGCTGGTTGGTTGCAACCCTTTTTGCGTCCCACTGCTGGGCACGGGTCTCTCCTCATTATTGGGGAGGCCTGGAGCTTACTCCACCACGCTGCTCCAATGCGGGTTGGTGGAGATGCGGGTTAGTGGCCAACTCGCTGTCGGATGTCTTCAAACCGCCCATAAGCCTGCAACTGGGGTTAACGACTGTTATCTATCGACAACAACCGGGACCGACGGCTTCCAATGAATTATTCCAAATGAATATGTTATTGGGTATAGCAAATAAGTTTATAGCCTTAGTTGTATTTTTACCATTTAGTATTGAGTTGACTCTGTTCTTAAATTGTTGTGTGAGAGTTCCTTTTATTTCTTTTGAAAGTAAATATTTGGACTGACTATACCCGAGGTATTTATAAGTCTAATTTATAAATCTCGTATGAATGTTTGTGTACTTGGCCTTTAACTACTGAGTTTATTTTACATTTATCGACACCAAACTGCATGCAAATATCTCGTGAAAATTGCTCCGTTAAGTTAGCTAGGTATTTTAAGTCTTCTTCTGTGTTTGCATATAGTTTTATATCGTACATGTAAAGCAAGTGGTTTAGTGTCATTTGTTGTGTAGTTTCGTGTGTATCTGCTTCGCTTTTAAAATTAAATCTATAACCAACCTCAGTAGAATTCAAAATGTTTGATAAGGGGTTTAAGGCCTAACAGAACGACCACCAGCCTCCAGCCTCCAGCCTAACAGAACCACAGTGGGCTAAGAGTGTCACCTTGGAAAATTCCACGTTGAATTTTTATGATGTTTGTATTCAGAGTTTTATTTGATGTTTAGTTGACTTTTAATTGAGTGAGCCAATTAGACATTATGTTCTGTAGAAAAATAATTATCTGGGGGTGTATTTTATAGATATGGAGTATGTGCAATAACCAGGAATGAGGCACCGAATCGTAGGCTTTTCGGTAGTCGATGTACATTGAGCATAGGTCTTTTCTATTTTTTTGACCCTGTTTCATAATTATGGAGTATATAGTGAGTTGTTCTTTGCATCCTTGGCTCATCTTTCTACAACTTTTTTGTTCCTGTGCTTTCAACCTTTGTTCCTTTATTATTATTTTCAATCGTGTTAATTTTTCTCAGCTTACGCTGGTATATTGATGCTATTTACGGGCAACGCCAAGTAAATAACATGCATGAAATAAATTAGTGTTTCGGATGATGAAGAATTGAAAGAGATGAAATATTAAGGCAATTTAAAATTTTATAAGTCTATCTATTGGTGTCGCTGAAATCATCATCAATTTGCAGAAATTTCCTAACAATTCTGCGGGTGTTTAAGATGGCGGCTTTCTGAACTGGTATGTATGAGTAGGGTAGGTAAATCAATTAATTTGAGACTGTGGTGGAGATTATTATTATTATTAGGAAAATTATGCTTTAATGGAGCAGCAGAACGAGTGGGGTTGAGTGTAAGATGGGTAACCGCTTAAGCAATTTACATGTGTTTACGTGCTTCAGAGCACACGTTATGCCGGTCCCGATTTGGATCGATAGATAGCAGTCGTGAAGTCATTTTTAAGGACGTTTTAAAAACATCTACTAACCCGCATCTCCACCAACCCGCTTTGGAGCAGTGTTATGGCCTCCTCAGCAATGAGGAGGGACCTATGCCCAGTAGTGGGATGCAGGAAGGATTGCAGCCATTTGTTTATTCAAATTTATTTAAAATAACACGAATATTAACTCTATGACCTATGGAACACGTTCATGTCATTTACACAGGCAGATATATAGAAAAAATATTTACAGATATTTTATGGAATGTTCTAGCGCAGACAAGACCTTTATGTATTTTTTAAACTGATGTATTTTGAAACAAATTATGTGAAAATTACAATTAGTGTTTCTTAATGTTAAAGGAGTATGAAGCAACCGTATAATTACAGGGACACGCACAGTGAGCAGTAAACGTATAAAACGGTAATAGTAAATGCAAATTATGTACAGAAATGATTTGCATGTTTATTCACAGTGAAGTGTGTCGGGGCAGGGGTCGGTCGCGTGCCGGCTCAGTCGTAAACCTAGTAATAGCCCCTTACCCTGTCCTTAATTAGGCAAAAAAACCAAACAAATTTATTGCCTAATGACGAATTACTATGCTTGTTTAGGATAACGTGCACGGATCTGTAATTAATATCTTGTTATCTTGGTTTATGATACGTTTGCGTTATTCGTATTATTGGTTGAGAAACTTTAACAACTTCAGCACTTTATATTATGCCGCTATTACACTATGCCACTAGTGGAAGAAGAAATGTGTAAGGTGTCCCATAGTTCTCCATATCCCATCTACCAGTCCCTCGTTTGTTCATCCTCATAGACCAATATTAGTTTCCACTTTGTAGCCATAGTTCCTGTGCCATCGTCATCGATCCGGGACCATCGTCGGTTCATATAACTTTTTATATGATACGGCCGAGGATGGTATTCGCCACCTGTAACCACCTAACAACATCAAAGTGTGTAAAAGGGGCCTCTACGTGTTGGTGCTGTGTCCATAACCAACCTGTAATTGAAAATGAAAATCACTCGTCTTAGGCCCGTGACTTCATTAAACACCGATAAACAAACAAGTATTGAAGACACTTTCAATACTTCGAGGCAATAAAAGCTCCGGAAAAATAATAATAATGCAGAAAGCAGCTATCTAAATACTGGCCGCATAGTAAGAACATATTTACAGGAAGACCTCAAAAACTAACCCGTAATAGACAAAGAAATTTACTTGGCCTTAGCCCATGATTTTATTTTATACCGAAATGTATTATACACTTCGAGAGAAATATAAAAATTTAAAAAAAACGTTTCACACTCATTACCCTCAGTAGAGTAGACATACCCTATGTCGTGGGTACCATGGACACACACAAATACACACACACACTCGCACAAGACAGAAACTCAAACACGAAGATCGGGAACAGAAATTTAAACTCATCATTCATATTTCTGTTTCGCCGGGAATCGAACCCGAGACCTTCCGGTCGGCAATCCGGCATAGTTACCCTTACCATATTATTATACATACCATATTATGACATTGAGCTATAAGGGTTATCGAAAAACTTTTGAAAGCTTATTAAACTAAATTTTGAAGTTCTAAAATATATTATTTTTTAATCTATTTCGGCTATATACTCGTACTTACCCGGAGTAGCGGCGAAGCTTGTGGCGTCGCCAATTTTGACTAAGATGTAGGTCATGTGTAGGGCTGTTAAAGTTAGGCAGTAGATTCTCGAGGCCACACACACACCGCCGTCCCTCCCGCAACCCCGGAAGCCCTCTTTTATTCGCCTCTTACGATGAAGCTACAGGGACTTTGCGAAGAGATCTATGTCAAATATATTGAAGAAACTCTACAAATAATCATACTATAAATATTATATTCAAATTGATTAAGTAATACAACCCGGAACCACATTAAATAATATGTAGACAGCTCAAATCTAAAGAAATTATAGCGTGATTGGGTCGATGGAGGCCACGGAGCCCATAATGCGCGTCGTTAGCGTAAATTGGCGTGTTTCTTGCAATTATTCCCAAAATAACTAGTGGGAATTTCGCCTAATGACACTTCCTATATTTAGGCAGACAGCGGAAGTTTAGCTTGACGCTTTAACTTGATATAACAGATGGAAGCTATGGTGTTTCTTTAGAATACAGCAATGTCAATATTCATTCATAGGTTGTATAACATTATAGTATCAATGAAAACAGGGCCTCCCTATTCAAGGGTCCGGATTTGATCCCGGTGTGCATCTATAACTTAAATGATTGGTTTATGGGGATTTTTATCCTTTTTAGATACCCCTGCAGGGCACGGATCTATCTCCGTAGTTAGGGAGGCTTACTTCACCAGACTGCACAAAACAGAAAAGGTGGTGAATGAAATCCCTTTTGAATATTTTCAAATCATCAGCTTCTGACAAGATTTAACGACTTGTTAGCTTATCATGGAGAACTACCGACACTAATAACTAAGCGTTTCTCCGAAGCATGAAAATTCTCCTGACACATCAATATACAACCATCAATAAAGCCGGTTTCGTCAAGCTGGACAGATCACTTGTTTCCTATATTTACAATATTTTTCAGAAGTAGATTAATACTTGGTGTACTAGACCTAAAACAACGTTTCCTAATCACGGCTATTGATGATGATGATGATGTAGATTGTAATGTGATACAAGTATTGCAACAATAGTGGGTAGCAAAAATGATAGTAAACTATCAGAGTGATTAACCACGTACTGGTATAATACTCGTACGTGTAAAAGACCGCAGTCTTTATGAGTCTGTTTTGAAACAAGTGTTAATTTGACGGGTTACAAAATGTCCATTAGTGTTAGACTAAGAGCGTCAAAAATTGAAAAGCGGTAGTTTATCTCTATCTAAAAATCAACCAAGTGTGAGTCCAAATATCTCTCAATGGGTTTCGTACAGGAATGAAAATCTGTGTAAATTAATTTAATTATGTTTTATGTTTTTAGTTTTTTTTTCAACCTTTTTATACTGCTGGGCACAGGTCTCTTCTAACAAGTAAGAGGAATTCAGGCTGCAGTCCATCACGCTGGCCTAGTGTGGATTGGTGGACATCATACCTTCCAGAAATTATGGGTTTCTCTCAGGCATGCACGGTGATGGAAAACATCGTAATCAATTAAATATCACAATATTTTCCATCACCGCGGATCAGAAAGGGGTCAGATGTGCGCGCCGAGGATTTGAATCCGACATCTCCCGCGTCGGAGACCGCGGTAGTTACCACTCGACCATCGCCGCTCATTTTCTTGTTGATAATTACCTTCCGATATTCCCAAGGGGATCAAAAAGCTCGTGGGACTCGGTGGCGTGCTGCCTTAATGCCCGCTTAAACTCACCGATACCCTCAGCGCCATTTGATGAGACTTTATGAGATTGCTTGCGCAAACCACCAGAAAGTCTCGCAAGAGACTCCAAGTTTGGACGCCTATCTCGATCGATATCGATATAAAATTCAATTCGCTACCTGTAAACGGTCATGAGAATACGCCTTTATACAAAAGGAGACACCTAGATATAGAGATAGAAAAATAACCAAAGGATTAATATCGCTTCATCGCTAACAACGCTTGATAACATCGCTTTTCACACAAGGTTTTCTTTTTGCTTTTGAGGAACAGAACCCTAAAAATTAACTGAAGCGCTAACTGTTACATTAGGCCAGATTATCTATGATTACAGAAGTTGATTCTGATGGCTACATAAGACATTAATGCAATAATACAGATATAGCATCGACAATGCTTTCACATTGTATTTCGTAGGTGGCTCAACACCCATTTCTGCTATGAAGCAATTCTATTGTGGCAATACTATTTGATGGAAAGATGCAGTTGCCGGTCTGACTTGCATGAGGCAACCATCAGCCTTGGAAGAAGCAGAACAGCTGCATACAACCACAGGCGAAACTTAGACTTGCTTGAGGTGGCGTGTAGATGCGCATGGGCTGCAACGACCACTGAACACCACGTGGCCTGCATGATGCGATCATTCTTTGCTACCCCATTTAAATATACAAAAATGGTTTGCCAAAAAACATGGTTTGGATAGTGCAAGTGACGGTTCCCACGCTAAGTGCACCCCAATTGTACGTACGTCGCACGCACCTGGTATTATTATGTAACTATCCTCATTAAGTACAATGTCTTATTATTCCTTGTCTTATCATTGACGACCTCTAATTACCGACCATGTCGGTAGCAGTGTCCATACCACACATTTTCATAGAAGTCTATGTTAGAAAGATCTGATAACTTTTGGACAGTACGAGATATATGGTCTGGTCTAAACAACGACTTACATGAATATTTTGATGTAAAATGGGGCAATTGTAATGAAACACGTGGAGTGGTTGGCAGAGAATGACAATTTTATTTCCTTTTTACATATCATAGAAAGAAAGAAAGAAAGATTTTTTTTTTATTTCATATTAGGAATACAAAATTTTCGCTTAATGAATGTCATTTTTTCCCGGTCATCGCCTTTAAGTGCCCGTTTGGGCTAGATGTTGAGCTGAGAGAAAAAAGGCGGCGGAAAAAAACTCCCATCACTCTTTTTAAAAAAAAGTACATAATAATATATTTGAGATAACAGAATGGCTATGGGTTGATAATGGTCACACGTGACAGCTGATCGTGTGAGACACCATCAACCCACTTCCACCTGCTCACAGATGCGAGTAATTACTAAAACTAATACAATCTATGAAGAAATAGCCTTGTGTGAGCGAGATTCATTCCCACGCTCCTTTATCATTAAGATAGTCCTTAGTGTTATAATAAGCCTTACGGCACAGGACTCGAAACAGGACAGAACTTGAGACACATACATAGGTGGCGCTGGTGGTCAAGTTTATTTTGCATAAACTAAGAATAATGTATAATACTTACGTAATTTTGATACCACAGATTAAATATTTAGTCACAGATAATAAATTTATCAAATTGGACTTGCAGTAGCGGATTTCAGAAAATAATAAATAAATTTAGATAATGCTCTGAAATACATAAACGCAACGCGCTCATAGCCCAACACTGGAAGTTTTTGAAATTGGCAGCTGGCATTGTTCGGGTAACTACAATGTGATAATGACGACGGCTCCTAAGTATACTGAGTCAACTACACTATACTTCTAATAATTTTACAGGAAGGCGATAAGAAGAGCGAATGGTTATATTTAAATTGTTAATAAAACTAAGAAAACAAATTACAAGTCATAGTGAATTAAATATAATAAAGGCTATAATCTGCACATAATAAATTTATGTGCACATATACTAGTATACGGCGATTATTTAATTATTAAAATGGGATCAACTACCACTTATATTTTTTTATACGTCGCATTGTTTAATCTACGTTTTGAGGAAATATTACTTAACAAGTCTACTCTATCTGTGTTCCAAATCTAATTAAAATTGATTCAGTAGTCTAAGCGGGAAAGCGTACCACACAAACAGAGAGTTACTTTTGAATTTATTATATTAAGTATGGATTTCTAGGATCTGTCTTATCTGCCTAATGAGGCGTGCTAATTTTTTGGAATAGCTATATAAATTAAACTTTATAACGATGAATGCGAAAATAACTTTATTTAAATATTTTTACATGCGAAACCTTTGCGGAACGACGCGACTTCGAATTGGACGCCCACACGACAACGTCTCTTTCTTTTTCGACCGCTCTTTCCGGTCATCGACGGTGTGGCGAGCGGGAGGCTTGTGTTGCCGCGCTATATCCTCCCCCTCTAAGTCACAAGAACGTCCCGGCTGTGACTTAGGACCATCAGCTGAAGTCGCGATATTCTTCTTAGGTCGCCCTCTGGGCCTACGAGGGCGCACCGGCTTTGAGACTTTATCTTGACTATTTATAAAAGGAACTAGCTCAGAACTATGAAATTTACCAACACTGGTATTTGAACCTAACTCAGAAATATCAAACGAAGTGGGACTTACCACTTTACTTATCCTATACGGGCCATCGCGTTTAGGCATAAATTTATTTGTGACACCCTTTGCAGCACTGCTAAGTGCGTGAGTTTTAACAAGGACCAAATCATCAACTTTAAACGCGATAGCTTCTTGACGTGTTTTATCACCAAACTCTTTACGTGCATCCTGAATTTTCTCTACGCGTTCTCTAATATCCTTAAGGGAATCTATGAAACGAGCTAAATACGGCGTAGCCTGCGGTACGAAATTTTCTTTACTAAGTATAGCCCTCAAATCATGCTCAGCATCGAATGGCGTCCGCATTTCTCGACCAAATGTCATGAACGCTGGAGTACAACCGGTGGTAAGACATCGTGCGCTATTCATGACGAAACGTACATGAGACAAAAATTTAGGCCATGAGCGATGTTCGTTTTTAACTAACATGGCGAGATGCGTCTTCATATCTCTGTTCTTACGTTCAGCAGGGTTTGCCTCTGGGTGGTATAACGGTATCAGAGACTGCTTTACTCCCAACAAATACATACACTGTTGCATCACCGCAGAGACAAACTGTACCCCATTATCAGAGATGACACGCCTAGGGAAACCATAACGCAAGAAATACTCTTCTATGAGTACAGGAGCACATATTTCGGCAGATGCCTCCTTTAAGGCGATTAACTCAACCCACCTGGTTGCAGTGTCTTCAATTAGTAAAACCCATTTCTCTCCGTTTTCTCCTTGAGGCAACGGACCAAAGAGATCAATTGCGAGGACCTCGCCTCGTTGGTTCAAGATAGGGGTTTGAAGTAGTCCGGCCGGTTTCTGATTGGATATTTTATATCGTTGACAATCAGCACAATCCTTGAGGTATTCTGAAATATACCTGCGCATTCCAGTGAAATAATAATTCTGGCGAATGCGGTGTAAGGTGCGCTCGACTCCTTGATGTCCAGCAGTTGGAGCGTCGTGGAATTCTTGGAGGACTCTTTCCCTCATCGACGCAGGAACGACTAACTGCGGCTCCTCGGCATCGGACTCTGGATTAAACCGATAAAGTACACCTTGTGACATGACATAGCCACGTTCCAGCCAACGGCATGGAACTTCGGAATCAACACTCTCAAGGTCATCAATAATTTTCTTCACCTCTGGGTCTTCAAGTTGAGTGGAACGTAGTTCAGTCGGACTCAACTGAGGTACGTCAATAGTGACGGTGCAAACATCACATGAGGACTCTGCACTTACCTCACACTGTGGACGGCTCAAAGTATCCGCTAAGATATTTGCTTTCCCAGGAGTGTAACAATATTCTATGTCGAATGCCTGTAATTTCATCGCCCATCGGACGAGACGACCACTGGGTGACTTTATGGACATCAGCCACTTTAAAGGCTGATGGTCGGTTTTAACAATAACCTTATGGCCATCCAGGTAACCCCGAAATTTTTCAACAGCCCAAACGACTGCGAGGGCTTCTCTTTCCGTTGTTGAATAGTTTCTCTCCGCAGCAAGCAGCAAGCGACTGGCATACTCGATAGGCCTTTCGTCGTTACCTTCACCTTGCAACAAGGCAGCACCCAAAGCATACCCGCTGGCATCAGTTCGAAGGATGAAGGGTTTGCTATAATCGGCTTGAATTAATAACGGAGCAGAAGACAACTTTTCTTTTAAAATCTTAAAGGCTTGCTCTTGGTCGCTAAGCCACACCCAATTTTCATTTTTACGTGTAAGCTTTGTCAGAGGTTGTGCAATGTCGGAAAAGTTTGGTATAAATTTTCTGAACCACGAGCAGGTTTGCAGGAATGATTTTAAATGTTTTACATTCCTAGGTTCTTTCATACTAAGGACCGCGTCAACCTTACTCTCATCTGGAGAGATGCCATCTGGCGTGATGACGTGTCCGAGATACGCGACCCTTTGACGGACAAAGAAACACTTTGCACGATTGGCGTACAAGCCAAACTGCCGAAGACGACTAAACACCTTGTCAAGGTCTTGCAAGTGTTTTTCAAAACTGTCCGATATAATTAAGAGATCATCTAAATAGCTTAAAATGGTTACGTCCTGTAAGCTGGCAGCAGATCGGAACCTGTCCATCAACCTTTGGAAGGTTGACGGAGCGTTCTTGAGGCCGAATGGCATTCGCCTGAACCGAAACGTTCCAAAAGGCGTAACAAAAGCCGTTTTGTCGCGATCTTTCTCAGCGACGGCCACTTGCCAGTATGATGCTCTAAGGTCAAGCGTAGACATAAAACAGTTCCGTTTAGTTGATTGAACCAACTCATCTATCAAAGGAATGGGATAGGAATCTGTTTTGGTTATGGAGTTGAGTCGTCGGTAATCGACGCAGAAACGGACTCCTCCATCTTTCTTAGGAACCAGTATAGCAGGCGATGTCCACGCGGACTCGCATTCTTCGATTACACCCTCGAGAAGCATTTTATTAATTTCAGCTTGCATTACCTCTTTCTTAGCAGGAGTCAAGCGATACGGCGGCACCGATATTGGTAAGTGGTCTCCAGTCTCTATATGGTGAACTGCATAAGAAGTCGCTTCTCCCCCTGCACTGAAGATATCCTCATTACTTTGGATAAGGTCGGCCAACCGTTGGCGTGCGTCAGGCGGCAGCATAGCACCTTCGTCGGCGCGGAGGATCTCGGCACTCGCGCAAACGGTAGTGTGAGAAGGAGTCTCGTACTCCAACGTGAAGCTGTCTGACGGGGAGTCTGCAAAATGCCATTTCGACATGGCGAAATTAATCGTCAATCCAGCAGCTACCAAGAAATCTATACCAAGTAACGTATCGTTGTTAGTGGCGTCAGGAAAACTAATAAAATCTATTTCTACAAACCTACCTTCTTTAATTTTTACGTTTAAAGTTGACGTCACTACATCGCGAACCTGGACTGAGCCATCTGCCAATTTTACACTCATTGACGTATTTACAAATTGTACGTTTTTCTCCTGCAATAATTTGTACAAACGGTGTCCCGCTATGCTCCTTTTAGCAGCCGTATCTATAAGAGCCGTACCTTTCATACCAAGAATTTCAATAAATAAAATTGGTCTTTGTTGGATTAATTTAGGATCTACAGTTGACGCAAAAGAAAACATTGAAAGTTCCGGCTTAAAACTATTTTGCGAATTTACCCTACTATCAGTATGGTCGTACTTTCCTGCATTTACCCTACTATCGGTATGGTCGTACTTTCCAGCATTTACCCTACTATCGATATGGTCGTACTTTCCTGCATTTACCCTACTATCGGTATGGTCGTACTTTCCCGCAACTACCCTATCACAGCTATGGTCGCACTTTTCTGCGATTACCCTACTACTAGGTGTTACTGTTAAAAATGAGTCGGACACAGTACTACTAATATCGCGGACCTCAGCTGACGGGGTCATTGACCTCTTACGGAAACGCGCGTCTATCACATCTACGGACGAAAATTGCGAGCTACATTTTTGACAATTCGCGCGTATAACCCCTCGCTCACCACAACCGTAACAATACAATTCAGACTTATTACTAATATTATGGCTAGGAGGTACATTACGAGTTTTTAATTTCGTACAATCTGATTTTAAATGTCCGAACACTTTACAGTAAACACAAAAAGGCCGTTTAACACTTTTAGACACAACACGCGAACTGATATCGGAGTCTTTAAATGGTCGCTCGTTGACCGTGATGTTTCTCGTGGTCGCAGCAGTCGCCGCTATTGAAGGCGTCGGCGTCGGAGACACGCGCGCCGTGCGCGACGGTAGATCAGCTGGGCAGTTCGATGCGCGGACGGTGTCGGCTTCTTTCAAAGAATCTTCGACGGCGCGGGCTTTATGTAATAGTTGGTCATAACTATCGAAGTTCTCGCGGCAAATTCTCTTTCTAATTCGCCTGTCGAGGAGCCCGTATAACATGTCTAACTCTACTCGTTCGCAGAGGTCGCCGTCCGGCAAGCACGCAAATAGTGCTCGAACTTCAGCGATAAATAAATCAGTACTTTTCATACCTTGCTGGAGGCTAAATACCTCCTGATAAATCTTATGTGGCGGTCGGCGCTCTCCAAATGCGCCGCGAAGTCGCGTGATGGCGTCGTTCCAGTCCTTCACTGATTTCTTGATGCCTTGCCACCAAACTGCTGCGGTACCCGTCAGCAGCATCGACATCCCCGTTAACGCGTTGTCGTCTGATATTTGCACACACGATTTATAAACTTTTACAGCGTCAATAAAGCCGTCAATGGTCTCGTCGGGAGCGCCGCCAAAGCGCGCGGTGCACTGGGAGAAGTTCGCAGCAGGGGCGTTGTTCGCGACCGTCGTGGAGTTAAGCGGCTCCGCCGGCGTCGAAGAACGAAATTCTCTTATTAAACGTTCACAGAACTCGGCCTGCGATTGCTGTATTGTAGACAGAAGACTCGTGAAGCGGTCCGCCGGCATGGTTATATTATCGCCAGCCGCGGAATCGAAATCTTCTTCGCTCGGTGCCAGGGATTGTCGTTTACGTGGCATGTTGAAGCTGGGTTTGTTATTTACTTGAAACAATCGCGTATAATTGTAAAACTACAATAGAAAAGTAACTTTTTCGCACGAACAAAATGGCGTCACGGCACATACGCCGGCGCGAAAACTTTTACGTCGCGGATTGTTTTCGTGTAAAAACTCAAAGTTCGTAGGTTCCTCTACACTATATTGTGAGGCCCACTCGTTGGGCAGCCATTTATAACGATGAATGCGAAAATAACTTTATTTAAATATTTTTACATGCGAAACCTTTGCGGAACGACGCGACTTCGAATTGGACGCCCACACGACAACGTCTCTTTCTTTTTCGACCGCTCTTTCCGGTCATCGACGGTGTGGCGAGCGGGAGGCTTGTGTTGCCGCGCTATAACTTCGCTTTACTAGATTATCTGGATTATACATATTAATTATTATAAAATAAATAGCATTAAAATATATTATAGCATTTTAACATTATATTAGTTATTAGATGAGACTCAATAGAAGGTCGCAGGACCAGATGGAGTGGTGAATGCTAGGGGAGGTATAGACCATTGGGTATGGCCATAGAGCCAGCAGTGGCCTATCAAAGGATGGAGTAAAAACGAATAGATGGATCCTATGTTTTTAAAATTTTTAAAGATATATTTGAGGAGATGTAATTTACGTGATGATACTTTTTCCTTTAAAATTTTCCAACACGTCTGAGTATTACAATCCACAAGCTATTTTTTATTTTTGCCACCCAGTTTTAGCTTATGTTTGTAATTAAATGCTTACGTATAAGATCCACCGATAACCCACAGCTCGTTAGATTGTAATTGGTCAAAACTGAGCTTGTAAATGAGATGTTAGAACCAGCCGGTTTGCGTAAAAGCAGCAATTACATATAGGCGAATCATAATGCAACAGTGTAAAGTACCGGAGGTTGCATTTTAATTTATTCAGGGGTCGATGGAATTATAAATAGCTGGAACATCATTAATATACTACAAAGCACTGAATGAAAAGCATTGGAATGCGTTACGTTTTAACAAAGTTGAAATTTAAATAATAAATTCGTAAAAACTCACGCCGATAAGAAAAACGGGCAAATAAATATGTATTTGAAAAGTCAATAATAATTCCTGTTACTATCCATCTATCAAATTCAATCGAATTAAACTTAAATGATAGATATGTTGTAATTATAGAAATAGCGCATACGAAGCATGTGGACTGGCTGCTAGCGCAGGTCGTCAGCGATCTACATAGCTTAGCCAAACGGGTGCGGTCAGGTGTGAGTGAGATGGCGGAACGCTAGTGGCAACAATTGCATGCGCGTTTCAGTGCTTCGAAGGGCACGTAAAGCCGTCGGTCCCGGTTTTTATTGATAGATTATCATGAAACCTTGTCGGGGGGCGTATGGGTGATTTGAAAACATCCGACAACGGGTTGGCCACTAACCTGCGTCCCCATCAACCCGCATTGAAGCAGAGTGGTGGAGTAAGCTCCAGGCCTGCCAAATATTGGAGGGAGAACCTTTCCCAGGCAAAAAAAAGTTGCAGCCTTTATAGAAATATGAGATTTGCTCGTACAACGCTCCCCACAGACGACAGAGTGATGATTACGCAGTCTCCCAATTTCAGCTATCTAGCCGCTATGAGCCACTATGAGCGGTACCCCACCAAAGCGACGATGTGGCAAAATTTAAAATAATTATATACTCTCAAAACAACGGATTTTGAAAGAACTCCTAACTAAATAATCTAACGACAGAAAAACGCATTACTCAATGTTAAAGCAAGCTACGGACGGAAACCGCAGGCAACTTGAGAGACCGCCGAAAACGCCGAAAATACAACATTGTCACAAAAGCAACAGGCGCGTCCGACAGTTGACATCTTTAACTATTCGGAGACAACTCGAAACTTTCCGGTTGTTTGTCTGTCAGGCGACGTCGTTGCGACAGATGCTCAGAATTTCACAAATTATTGAATACACGGAGCTCAGGGCCAATTTATTCAGTGTATCATCAAATTGCTACACACATGAGAGCTTACAAGTATTGCAACGTCACCCTATAAAGTTAGTCAAAAGGTACAACACGAATTATGAAATACGTGAGCACATTGTTAGGTTAAGACGCCTAGGGCTCATCTTTAAACCTCCGCGCACAATTCTGAATATCACTTTACAGGTGGTAGAACTTTCATGGGTCAACTGAGGCAGTACCATCAATACAACATTTATTTCCGATGTTTGGTTTTGATAGAAAGGTGCAGTTGCCGGCCAGATCTGCCTCTAGTTACAGTAAACTTTAAAGCAACTTTTTCGAAATATAATGATTTTAACTTTCTACAATAATCAATAGATAATATTATCATCCCAAAAGTTATAAACACACACATAAGATTTAAAAAAAATATGTTTCTTTTATTAACCGACTTATATGAAGGAAAAACTGTCTTAAGCTGGATGTATTTTCACCAATTCGCCAAATGTAAACAGATTTTCAAAATTCTGCTTTTGCTCTCGAGGTGGTTCCACTGTCACCAAGACAAAATCTGATGATGAATTTATAGAATTCCAGTTTTTTGAACCTCAAACATCAGTACCTATTATAAAATTAAAATTTAAAATACATGATGATTTAATTGTTTTGAATAATTGTAAGATAAGTAATAATGTTTATAATTATTGTATAATGTTTTAATTATCAATTTGTTTAAATTATAATATACTTAAATTGTAATAATAATTGTACTTAATATAAAATTTGCACACCATGATAATGGTAAATTGTGAGATATGACTCTCTATGTAACAACTCTGTAACCACAATATGAGCAAATAAATGAATTATGAATTATAGGGATTGCTGAATGTAACATTTTGTGATATATTCCTGATGTGGTGTAACTTGCTCATTCTCGTCACTGCCAAGCTATGGTGTCATATTTAAATATTCATTTACATTTTTAAATAGTTACTCAATTTCTTAGTAGGCTAGTTTTTCTCTACATTACATAAAGGCCACCGTTTTAACATACTTTACTAAGGGCGGATTCTACCAAGCTAGAGTAAGTTTTTACTCTAGAATAAACTACGAGTTACTCTCGAGTATGCTGATTTTACATTCTACCAACTAATAATCTGAGAATAAGGTACTATACGCGAGTAAATATTTATACAGCCGATTTTGGCGGTATAAAGATTTAATCTGAGAGTAAAGTCAATGTCAATTCAAATCTTCTTTGGTTTGCAGTCGTTTTTGGTTATATTTTCTTTTACTAAAAATTTATTAAAACCGCGCTACGATGGATCGTTTAAGAAATATGATCGAAGAGTCCGACAGTGAAGACGAATATGTGCCGAAACATCCAAGGTGAATCAGGCAAACCAGGTCCACTAACAATATTTTTTCTGAAGCAAACCAATTCGGGCTGCCTTTTCTTTTCAGACCCTCCATTTGAATTTTTATAATCGCAAATACAAATCACAAATTACCTATTAGAGATAACACAAACCTTCACGGACTCACAAAAACGAGAAACAAACAAAACGTAGAATAGAAAAGCTGTCAACGAGTGGCATTTCACTTTATTATCCTACAAAACTAAGTTATTGTCGTATTTCGGGTAAAGTTTGAAACAATATAGTACGCATTTTTGTCGGCTTATAAATTCGGCATACATTCGTTCATGAATCACTATTGAACATAGAATAACAATACCGAGAGTATTTTACTCTTCGAGTAGTTGGTAAAACGTAAACGAAGTTATCCGTGAGTATTTTCAAGGAGTAAAGTTATTCTCATGATAGTTATACTGGAGTAAGTTCGAGATTGGTCGAATCCGGCCTAATAATGCTAAAAGGTTATAAAAATTGTAAAATTGTATTGTATTTGTTGTTATGGTATTTAAGAAATGATCCCTGCTTTGATTTAGATGATGATGAATTGATTTATTTGACATCGAAATTGTATTGTAATATTAAATTATTTTAATTATTGATAAATAATAAAATTGTGTAAATCAGTAATATAATTCATCTAAATGTTAACAATTAAATTAGTTGGCAAACTTCCTATATTATAATGTAGTGTCTCACACGATCAGCTGTCACGTGTACCCATTATAGACCCATAGCCATTCTGTTATCAGAAATATATAATGTGTTTTTTTAAAAGAGAAGATTTTGCTGCTGGGAGTTTTTTCCGCTGCCTTTTTTCTCTCAGCTCAACATCTAGCCCAAACGGGCACCTAAAGGCGATGACCGGGAAAAAATGACATTCATTAAGCAAATATTTTGTATTCCTAATATGAAATAAATATTTTTTCTTCCTTTCTTTTTTTTGCAACGCCCTTAGAAGGTTCATTCTCATACTAATACTATTCTAACACCTTAATTATAAGCATGACAGCAATAAATAAATTATGAATTATGAATTGCATGCTTAACCATACATTAAACGGTGGTTTTACATATATACGGCGTAAAATGTAAATATGTATGTAAGATACCAAACGAAAATAAATCTTAATAGATAAAAAGCTGGATTGAAAAGTAACGAACAAAGTAGGCTTCTACACCGAGATTGAAAAAAAAAACATTAACACTTGAAGCTTTTAAAGCAAGGAAATTAAGATTTAATTGAAATATATGTTAATGTGAATAGATAATAATTAAGCTAATGGTGTTCCCATTACCGAATGCCCACGATACATCAACGTCGAGTACGTCAGAACTCTTAAATCACTAAGCATGACATGCTTTGCTTATTGAAGGCTAACATTCAAGTACCTACGTTATAATGTTACTATTTGCCACTGGTAAATAAAATTAAACCTTGACATTTCACCATTTAGGTAAAATCGACTACTGAATAAAATCCAATACTCCAATAATTCGACTGGAAGTACCACCGCTGCGCCCACTTCTGCCGAGAACAATTCTATCGTGTTTTCGTGGAAAGCTGCAATTGCCACCAGACTCACATGAGACCATCAGCCTCCGGAGTAGCAGCGCAACTGCATATGATTACAGACAAAGGGTTGCGTGAAGATGTCCATGGGATGCAGCGACAATTTCACCATTTAACCTCGTGACCTGCGTACTCGTTTGCTACCTAATTCAAATAAAAAAACTGGCCAAGTGCGAGTCAGACTCGCGCACCGAGGGTTCCGTAAAATATTTTTAATATCTGATGTAACAAAAAAATTGCGGTTTTTGCAATTTTTCCTTTATCTCAAGACGTTGCTTCGTACCATATTTCAAGATTCTGAGTTCACGGGAAGTACCCTGTAGGTTTTGATCCCCTTGCGATTGTCGAAAATATGCGGAAATTTGCGGCATAAACGGCTGTATCTTTTAATTGCGCTAGCATAGAAGTTTGATTTTTTCTCCCTTACAGCTCCCAGCTCCAAGGGACAGTAGGTCTGAGTATTTAATTTAAAAATCAGCTTTATACCTCCATGCGTTCCTGAGAAACAGGATCTAAACAGACAGACGGACGGACAACAAAGTGATCATATAAGCGTTCCGTTTTGTTCCTTTTGAGGTACTGAACCCTAAAAAGTGCCTTTACGTGGCAGATGCAAAAAATCTTTCATACTTGACCTTTAATGATTGATGAGCTGTCTAATAAACATGCTACCTAGGTAGGTAGCATAACTTATGAGACGTATCTAGACTATGTAGACGTATCTACCTAGTCTCCTTGTTGTTCAGGAATAAGCATGAGCTTCGCTATCATCCGCTGCAGGCGACTTAAAAAGATTTCCTTCGAGGTTGCGATTGTAGTTGTGTGTAAGCGGGTGCAGTCTCCGCTGAGTATTCAAATGCATCAGGTGCTAGTATTGTTTTAAGAGAGTGTGTATATATCACGTATTTAGTAATTTGAAAGCACGGCTTCTGCGTGACATCGCAGTGTATTGTGTAAGAATAGAATAGAATAGAATAGAATAGAATAGAATAGAATAGAATAGAATAGAAGTTTATTGTGCATAGCATTTAGTAGGTGACAGTAAAACTGTTACGAGGCTATTACAAAATATATTATATACAATAAAGTTCTTAAATGCTACCTTTGCAGGCGTTTGCACATTCTAGTCATTATAATTAACTTTGAAGATTAATAAAAGTACTAAATAATAATTTCCATTTTAACAATAAAATAATTTCAAACAATAAACATGTCAAATATTATCTTTCAATTGTCACAAGTAAACTTTTATCTTGAATTGAACCCCGATTTAAATAGAGAATAAGGAAGAAGAGAGATGTTATTAGTTAAATGTGTCAGTGGACCTGTATGTCTGTCTGTGGCATCGTACCTCCAAAACTTTTGATTTAGTTTTTTTATGGTGACTAAATCGACAATTATAATGTGTCAGCCATGATTCGAGACAATCTGTTCAGCCGTTTGAATACTGTTAGTTTTTTTTAAAGGTTGTTAGCAACTTCCACAGGTCTATCCAATCACTTCTAAATAATTGCTTACACACGGTAAGTTATCTTGATACTGTAGTGTAATCGGGCATCTGTATGTTACGTAACTCTTCGCCAACTTACAGCATTAGAGTAGGTAGCATTAGGGATTATTAGATGTTTTGGTACGGAAGTACCCAAAGGGTAAAACGGGACCCTATTACTAAGACGGCTTTCGGTCCGTATCTCATGTACATGTGCACATGTGTGTATCTCATGAACCGTGATAGTTAGGCAGTTAAATTTCTGACATGTTGGATATGCAGGTCAAGTGATAGTCCGAGTTATAGTTATAGTCCGAGTTATAGAGATAGGCCGCCGGTTTTGCAGAAATCAAAATGAGTTACGAGTACCTATATTATTTTTAATAATTTTTCTCGAAGTGGGTATTTGAGAATAATTTATTTTAAAATACCCACACAAAAATAATAAAGAAAGTAAATAATCATACCCACACAATACATATGACGGCTCTATTTAATTGTTAGTCAATTATCTGTCAACTGGCAATACTGACAGATGACGTAACACCGGACGCTGGGGCGGCGGCCATTACAGACCGAGTGAGGATTGAGCTAGGAGCGTGTAAGGAGATTGCGCACGCGCCCCACGTGTTCGGGTGGAACGTCGGTCGGTTATAAAGTGATCGTTCTACCTACAAGTGATTTGTCCTTATTATAAATTAGTGATTGTTAATTTCGTAATCAGTAAAGGAGTGTCTTAGATTTACTTTACTCGCCCACATGAATAACTCTGATGTATGGCCACCGCTCGCCAATATCAGAAGTGGGATTACCATAGAACAGATTACTTGTGCGATTTTGTGATTTCAGGTTATGCCACGAAATGAGAGACAATAGTTATCAAACAAACTGAGCGATATTACAAAGGAGGGTACTCGGAGGTCATAACTGTCTAAGTATCACAACGACGTGCCTTTATCACTATGTACAAGGAGCGATAACCGAAAATTATGGGAAGGCAAAAGGAAGTCAAATGGGTGACTGCCTAACCACTTGTACTACGAGTATCAGCACTACGTAACGTGAGGATGCCTTGCGTGAAGCAGTTATTGAAATTCAGGGGAGTAATGTTCATTGTTATCGTTATTAAATTCGACGACCTGCGTGGCGCGATGGTTGCCGTGGCGGACTGTCAGTCGAGGGGTCCCGGGTTCGATTCCCGGCGGAGTGGACTTTTGAGGGATGGATTTAGGTTGCTGTTCTCGGTCTGAGTGTTTGTGTTTCTGCCTTTGTGTGTCCATGGTACCCACGACAGGCCCACGATACGGGTTGTATCTACCTTGCTGTGGGGCTATGAATGTGAAACGTCATTTTTATCATTATGTTCAATTAACTTGATTAACGTCAATTTGATATCAGCGCTAGATTTTAATAAGTGACGCTTAAGCGTGTTATTTTTTTTTAGGGTTCATCACCTCGAAATAAAAATAAACGGAACCCTATAGGATCACTTTGCTGTCTGTCTGTCCGTCGAGACCCTTTTTCACAGGAACGCGTGGAGGTATCAAGCTGGAATTTATATCAAATACTCAGGTCTATTGTTACTTGGAGCTGTTATAAAAAAAAAACTTCTAAGCCAGCGCAATCAAAATATACAGCCGTTTATGCCGCAAATTTCTGCAAATTCTCGTCACTCGCAAGGAATCAAAACCTACAGGATAGTTCACGTGAAATCAGAATCTTGAAATTTGATACGAAGCAACGTGTTATAGCACCAAAAAAAATCTATGAAGTAACATAAGAATTATGAATCCCATTAAGGGTAGGTAGATTCTGGTAATCTGTCAAGCCGAGTCATCGTTTTTATTAGATAATTCGTCGTAATTTAGCGCCGCGACGAAAGGACATTTTTGAAGCGAGGGCAAAGCTAGCTGTGATGATAGTAACGTGCATTTTTACTGGCACGGATGCTTTTGATAAAGTATTTCTGAACGTGGGCCATCGTGGCGGCCATTACAAGCAAAACCACGCGGAGTGTAACTGTGTAAGTGAGGCCAGGTCTCCACGACATCATTTACTCAGGGACCCCTTAGAATTCCCTTAGTATAAAATATAGGTTTTATTAGTTTTGTTCCCTAGCATCACTTTGTAAACGAATCCTTTTCAACCTATACCTACTGACTGGTTGACATAATTATGGTATGTCATATTGTACAGTTTTTATTCTCATTGTTATCAAGTGTTAAAAGACAATTCGAAGTCGAATGTCGAATAATGAACTAAGTAAAATTTATATACCTACCCTCATCTGTGGTTACTTTTATTACGAGATTTGTAACTTCTGATAACTGAATATGATTTGTTTTATCGTTGGAGATCATGTTGACAGTAATTGCCATTATTTTATAAAAGTTTCGATACTTTTGACTTTGCAATGAGAATGTTGGTTATTGTGGTTATACTGATGAAATTAACGTATTGATAATTTCTCTTCTTTTAAAATTTTCAATTCTTCAAGTGACTTTTCGTTACAAGAAAGATCACTTTTAAATTTATTTTCGTGATGAGGCAAGAAAAGAATTAGTAAGCTTAGTTAATGCACTGCATATAAAAAAAAAACGAGAGAAAAATGTATGGTATATTCAGATTCCCTGTTAGAATTATGATTTGCTGGTTTCTTTTGTTAAGATATTGTCTGATTTGAGGCCTTGTTCTGCTTCTCCAGGTAAACTGTTGATTAGTTACGTCCCAGGTAAAGTTAATTGGCAAGTAAAAGGTATGAGTATGGGTCAGTTTATCATATGATTAGTGCTACTCGAACATCGTGAAATTAAAATTGAAGCTACGGGTGACTTTAACCGACAATTAGCGTACTTGTCACTTTACTTGGAGGTGGTGAAAGGGGCCCTAAGATGAATCATATTTGTGAACTAAAAGGTAAAACCACAGAAAGGGGCGGTGCGGGTTATTTGGAACTCCGTGGGTAAAACCGGTAGTTTTTGAAATTGAAGCTTTGTTGTTCATTTACCGTATCATATCAGGCTTTCATTGAACATTGACTATTTAGAACTTATTGAAGCCTCTTTGGGTTTATCGTTTACTTTATATTCCATCATTAATTGTCGGTAGATTGTGTCAATAGAAAATAACTTGTAGGTAACTGAAATTGTTGAGATAGCTTGGACAGCAACAAAGTTTAGTCAGATATTGATAACTGCTGGTAGTCACTAGTATTATTTGTACATTTGTTGAAGTAAGCAGTGCTAACCCATATTTTACAAAGTTCAGCTTTACTAATATCATATTTGCAGGACTATGTTTCTAATTTCGTGTAGCGTACTGTGGTAATTAATCAATTTATTGTTGCATCTTAAATAAAAGTGTCGAAATTATATTACCGTTGTTTCGAATACTTTAAAAAAAAAGCATTTTACTGTGGTCATAGTTGTATGCAACATAGTAGCAGTTACTCAAAGGTTTCGCAATGCAAAAAAAAAGAAGACTGTCTGATTTTATTGAATTGTCATTACGTGTGCCTAATGGTGGTTTTCATAACTGTAATAATACGTCAATGAACTATATCGTTCCTATTAGCAAGAATGTATCTTTCCATGAAGGCTTGAAAGCTACTCCGTTTATCAAATTAATAACTTCAATGAAATTGAATCTGCTATTGAAATTTTGACTGAAGGTAACGGTAATTGAATTCAATTGTGAAAGATATTTTCCATCAAGTGACCACTTTGCTGTGCTAGTACTTTGTTTTCATCGGTAAGTTAGCTCACTAGTCTGTTAATGATATCAACTTTGCATATTGTGTGTAGGTGTCTAGGTTTTCTTTTTGAGTTTATGGTGATGGCGTAGGGCCGTCAAAAACCCGCGTTGTACGCCACAGTTGCCAAACTTTTAAAATCTCAGAAAGTAAAACAAGTGTGGTGGTGCAATAAATGTTCATTATAAGTACAGCTGTTAATTTTAAGTCCCCAGAATCGCAATTTACTTCTGTTAAAAAGTTTCGAAAGTTAATAACAAAAATTATTTTTGTAATCTTATCCGCTTTATTATCACATTTTCAGGAAAGTGAAGAATAGTTGAAGAAAAGGGTTCTTAAAGTGAAAAATTAATGAACTGAGTTATGGAGATAAAGACGCTACCAAGTTAATGAGGACCCTTGAAAAAAAAGGCCAGGCCAATCAACTATTATGTGCATGAAAAGTGAGAACACCAGTCCTGTTTGTGAAATGACTGGAACAGGAGCCAGATAGCAGCGATCAAGCTATAAGAGCGCTTCGACCATGACATCCGGTGAGCCCGTTTCTATTGTTTTGGTATTGAATTGGCTGGTCGGAGGGGCTTCATACGCCCGGTCCACGCCATGTAATTGTGTTTGGCTGGTCGAGAGGGCCCCGCACGCCCGGTCCACGCCCTGTACGGCTGGTCGAAGGGGCTTCATACGCCCGGTCCACGCCATGTAATTGTGTTTGGCTGGTCGAAAGGGCCCCGCACGCCCAGTCCACGCCCTGTATTGGTGGTCGAAAGGGCCTTACACGCCCAGTCCGCAATGCGCTACTGGCTACCTTCAAGCCTAATCCTAGGTACTCCTTACATGTAACACATGCAATGTAATGGGATAGGGATATCGCACTATATGTCAGGAATGGTCGAGCGAGTACTGTTTTCGTTTTTTTTTGTTTCAGGTGACGCACGAGGACGTGCGACAGTCAGAGATGGCCGTGACGGCTCTATTTAATTGTTAGTCAATTATCTGTCAACTGGCAATACTGACAGATGACGTAACACCGGACGCTGGGGCGGCGGCCATTACAGACCGAGTGAGGATTGAGCTAGGAGCGTGTAAGGAGATTGCGCACGCGCCCCACGTGTTCGGGTGGAACGTCGGTCGGTTATAAAGTGATCGTTCTACCTACAAGTGATTTGTCCTTATTATAAATTAGTGATTGTTAATTTCGTAATCAGTAAAGGAGTGTCTTAGATTTACTTTACTCGCCCACATGAATAACTCTGATGTATGGCCACCGCTCGCCAATACATATTTAGAAAAACAATCAGAATAGTTTGTATTATTGTTTACATGTAGGAATGGCTAACACACAGATGATGTATTTCTGCTGCTGTGATTACAACAAATACTAAAACTATTTTTAATGGGGGCTCCCACGCAACAAACGTGTTTTTTTGCAGTTTTTATAGATAGTACGTCCGGTACGTACCGTATGTGCGCGAGTTCGACTCATACTTGGTCGCTTTTTATTTTAGAACCCCGAGTAGGTATAGCACGATATAAATAGTTTGTTGGTAATAAAATAAACCAGGCTAAGGATTCTCGTTATGCTTGCAATAAACGACTATTCTTAGTGGTATTCTAAACGAGGTTCATACTCACATAAGCTATAAATTTATGCAATAGCAAATTGGCCAATGTGTGATGATTTATAGGTTATTGAAAAGCGAACTGCCTTTAAATAATTATGATAAAAATTTTGACGTGTTGTTCAGTAAATTTTGACTAAAGCATTGTACGTGGCTGGCTGTTTGTTTTAGTCCCACTGCTAGGCATTGCTGGGAAGAGACCCCATTATTGGAGATGCCTGGAACCACGTTGCTGCAATGCGGGATGGAGGAGATGCGGGTAAGTGGCCTAGCTGCTGTTACATGTTGGCATCGGATGTTTTCAAACCGCCCTGAAAGACTCTGACAAGATTGAACAACTATTATCTATAGATAACGACGGGGCCCGACGGCTTAACATGTCCCCCGAAGCACAGTAACGCGCATGAAATTTTCTCAAACTCATCTCACACCCAACCGCACCCGTTTGGCTCAGCTGCGTAGATCGCTGGTATTCTACGGCAGCCGCTGGGCCATGGAGCTTTGTATATCATATTATGAAGCACCATTATCCAAAAAGAGCTATGTGTGTTGTCTTTCTTTGTTCGATACGGATAGATGTAAAAAGATAGATGGTTTTTGTAAACGTTACCTTATGCGTTATGCTTTGTTATCACTTTAAGTAGGTAGGTATCATCACTATCATTGACATAAACATATAACTAATCAACGTAATCTATGTAACTAAAATCACTAAAACGTGGTAAAAGAAATTTTAGTCCTCACCATATTAAAAAAGAGACCCATAAGCAGCAAACACAAAGAATATCGCAGTCAAGATATTATATTTTTCGACGCCAAATCCTTTCTTATTATGTCAGAGTGGAAATATACTGCGTCTACAGCTTACACAAATACATAATATATTATGAACTGGTTAATAGCGATTATGAAAACGTTCACCGTAACATTCTCATAAAATTTTTCGGTGCACTCGCTTGCGTACTTCATTCATCACATATTTCAAAACTCGTTCTAGACCAAAACTATGACGGTGACGGACAAATTTACTTTTAGCATCGATGTTTGGCGATTTAGTCGCTTTTTAGAAGCTAAACGAAGCGACCGAACGCTAAACCGTGCAACACTTGAAAAAGCTAAAACGCACGATTCTGCTATCGCGTTCGAACGAAATGCGATGCACCATTCTTACTTCCGCGTTGGCGATCGGCGATTTGCGTTTTGTTTTCTTGACGCGCGGCATCGTTTCGGAAGCTGAACTGCTGCGTTTAGCGACAAAGTCGCAGATCGCCTAGAAGTAGCTAGTGTGGCCTGGCCGTACGACCAGATGTTCCGAATTATATAAGGGACCGGTGCTTGCGACGATGAACGGACAATCGGCTGCAACTGGATAACGTTACAGCTGAGATACTCTTCGATGCGTGTAACTTGAGACGAAAGAGTTTCTCGTGGAAAGATACATTTGTATACACGAAATAACTGATTAAGTACGTACAGGGTGATTTATCGATATGGGGTAGCGTAGGGAAGTCTGAAACGATGTAAAGTATTGTATATTTTATATCCATAGTTTCAGTCATTGATTTTAAAGTATTTAAAGGATTAGATAGAAGATAAGAAGCGCGCATGGCCCGGCGGTTAGCGTAGAACGCAAACGATCTATGCAACTAAGCCAAACGAGCGCGGTCGGGTGTGAGATGGGTGACCGCTAGTGGCAAAAAAAAATCATGCACGTTTCCGTGCTTCGGAGGGCACGTTAAGCCGTCGGTCCCGGTTGTTGTCGACAGATAACAGTCGTTAAACCTTGTCGGAGGCCTTATGGGCGGTTTAAAAACATCCGACAGCGGGTTGGCCACTAACCCACATCTCCACCAACCCGCATTGGAGCAGCGTGGTGGAGTAAGCTCCAGGCCTCCCCAATAATGGGGAGAGACCCGTGCCCAGCAGTGGGACGCAAAAAGGGTTGCGGCCAAAGGATTAATGATTTAAAGAAAAACGAAGTTATTAATGCCAATCCCTCTCATTTCATTTCATTTCATTTATTTTTTGCATCCTTGCAAAGTACATATATGAGCCTTGTGAGGCATTGCAATTTAAGAAAGGGAGCGGGAGACGTTTTTGTTTAGTATATGTTGTATTCTCATAATTAGAAAGAAAAAAAGAAACGTTTATTGCATCCAGTTAATTCTGCAACTATACTTAACACTTATACTATACTTTACACAACAAAAAAACATAATATACTAATACAATAAAAATAAAACATAACATAACATACAATACAATTTGATATATTAACAATAGTTATAATTTTTTTTTTGTATTTTTAGGATAGTTTTAATTTGTTGAATATAAGTAATTTTCTGTAATTTTTTATATCTACAATGTAATTAATTTTGTTTCTGTTTTATAATGGTACATTTTAAATTACAACCATATGACCTAAAGTAAAACATAACATTAGTAAATATGTATACGAAACAAAAATAAAAAAATTAAAATAAAAAAACAATAAAACAAAAGGTGGAACGCTGCAGAACCACTAGATGAAATGGGACCGCACTCAGCCTGTATCGCGGTTTTCTGCGGCTGCTGGTTTTCAGTGCGGCCCTCCATTTTCGCGTAGTTCGTTGGCTAGTGGTGTGGTGAACAATTAAATAAATTTCTTTATAAAATTAAAATAAAAGACTAAAAAAAGTACAAACTATAAGTGAATTTTGATCCATGTACATCACTAAGTAAAAAAAAGGAAGGAAAGGTGAGTGTTTTTTTTTATTATTATTATTTACTCGCTGCAAACATAATCAGCACAGATTTAAGGTACTATCATAATATTAAATAACTACTTACAATTAAATAGGTAAAAAAACATAACCTGCCAGAAGCGGATGTGTGAGTAGGAGACATGCAAGCGCAAGTTGTGTGTGTGTGAGTGTGTGTGTGTGAGTGAGTGAGTTCCTTCAGGGCGTATACGAACTGAAATAAGTTAGATTTAAGTTTTAATACGTACATTTTTTTCAACCCTTTTTATGTCTCACTACTGTACCTAGATCTCGGAAGTGAGAAAGATGTAGGTCATAGTCCACCACACTATCCAAGCATGAATTGGGACATCATCTTCAAGAAATTATAAGTACCTCTCGGACATGCTTGGTGATGAAAAACATCGTAATTAACTATCACAATCTCACCGTGGAGCAGCGATAAATACGCATATTTATTTATTTTATTTATTTTATTGTTCATGTTCACACAAGAAAAAAAATACAGGATAAATTAATATTGTATATTGTTATAATGATATACCAAATTTGTTTGTCAGTGTGCGCGCCGGGAATAGAACTCGGTATCTCCGTGTCGGACGCCGCGGTCTTTCTCGCTCGGCCATCGCTTCTCCTATCCCTCTCATTAATCGACTTTTTAAAAAAAAAGAGATAAGCCATGGAATTGAAGGCGTTGTTTAAGGTTTCTCATAGTTCCTTCTTTTGATTACATACATTTTTCATTCATTTACAAAATGATAATGATTTTTGTTTTAAAAGTGTGAGATTTTAAAAAATGAAATAAAAAATATTAACTCAGCTTTTCTTTCATCTAAACTAGATTAGATGGTTCCGAAGGACAGGTTTTATATTATTTTTTTTAGTTTCAGACATCTGAGGGCATACTGGCATCGTGAAACTTCGTAAATCATGAAACTAAGTGTTATTCCGGCCTAAATTTTTACACAAGTTTGAATTTTTAACGATATTAACGATTCAGTAACTTCATATTGAAAATAACCTGAAAAGGCAAAAAAAATCCCCATATAATAAATATATGTAGTTTAAAAAAAACTAAAAAACACGCTTTTGAAACACATCAAACTAAAAAAGTGAAAAATAATCCTAAATATAAGCAGAAAATAATAATGAACAAAAAATACTAGTATTATTGTGAAAATAGTGTGGGTTGCTCGATATAAGAAAAATATGACAAAGAGCGCTTGATGTGCACCAAAAGCGTGTATTTTGGTTTTTTTAAAGTTTATTTATTTTTAATTTTGACTTCGATTTATAGTTAAAAATATTTTTTTCAAGTTCTCGGAATTATATAAACTCATGAAAATATTGTATTGCTACCGATTTTTTATGTGTCCAAAGTTTGAACTAAATCTGTCTGTTGAAAGTGGTTCTCCAAAGGAGAGTTACAAACAAGCTCACAAACTTACAAACATACAGGTGAAGATAATAAAAAACCCCCGTGTTAATTAGAAATGACCTACGAATATGTACACAGAGTAGACCCTCTGTTTACTGTTACTCTGTTAATTGAATTTATCTTATTATTTATCACCTGTTTATAAGGTGTATTCAAAATCCAACCGTGATAATTTCCATCTAATCTACCATTCTGAACCATGGTTCAGTGAGATACCATGGTATACGTAATACTTTTCATCAGCCTAATGTTTTGATCCAAAAAATAGAAAAGTAATCAATCACATGTAACGATTCTCACAGTTAAAACCTCCCAATTAAAACCGCTGACTCTGAACCTATAAAGTTCAAGTACGGACTCATTAAAAAGATTTAAATTTCCGTTTAATGTGCCAAGTTACTGGGTCAATTAAATAAAACATTGTGTAAGAAGATAATAATTTATAGATTAAATATTCAACTAAAAAGTTCTACTTTTCCGTATACAGAAGAAAAATAAGTGGCATTTCATATTGAGTGCAATGAAAAATTATTTACGTGAATGCCGTAGCAGACGAGCGTGCAGGCCACGTGGTGTTAAGTGGTCGCTGCGGCCCATGGACATCTATACAACCTCAAGCAAGCATAGGTAAGTCTTGTCAGAGGTGGTGTGCAGTTGCACTGCTACTCCGGAAGCGGCTGGTCGCCTCTTAAGAGTCTGGCCGGCAACTACAGCTTTCCACTGGAACACTATAGAATAGATTCACAACAGAAGTGGGTGCAGCGCTGGTACTTCCTGGCGAACCATAAAAGTTCTACCACCTGCTAAAAACTGTTTTATAAAACTGGAGTAATAAAATAGACTATGCCGTGCGTTTTCGACTAGTTATTGTAGCTCGTTGATATCCATCCATATTCTACATTTTTTTTCAATTTAGTAGCAAACGAGCATGCAAGTGACGTGGTGTCGAGTGGTCGCTGCAGCCCGCGGACAGCACACGCATCCCTAATGAAGCCTGAGCCTTGCCTGAGGTTGTATGCAGTTGCGCTACTACTCCGGATGATGATGATCTACTAGTTTTCGGGTTCGGGTCTCGGGTTCGATTCCCGGCGAAGCAGAAATTTCTTTTCTCGGTCTGGGTGTTTGTGTTTCTGTGAATTTCAATTTAGTCATTCTGCGAATTTGAAATACGAGTATGTCATTTGAATAAAAGTCACTTTCCTTGCAAACGGTCGAGTGCCCGTGACTCTAGCTCTAAAAAGAAACACTTTTTAGTCGGTTATCGGTTCCTTCCTCTCAAAGAAAATTACCACATAATCGGTCAAATCAAATCAAATCATTTTTATCGTGGAACATGAGTACAACATGAGGTGTAACAATATTTTGAAATCCTCCTTGTTTCCGCCACCGATGGACATACAATGTATTATACTTACAAATAGAAATCACAATTTACACAAAAAAGAGACAATTTAAGCCGTCGGTCCCGGTTGTTGTCGATAGATAACAGTCGTTACACCCTGTCTGAGTGTGCCTCACCCTGTGTGAGGCCTTATGGGTGATTTGAAAACATCCGACAGCGAGTTGGCCACTAACCCGCATCTCCACCAACCCGCATTGGAGCAGCGTGGTGGAGTGAGCTCCAGGCCTCCACAATAAAGGTGAGAGACCCGTAGAGAAAAAGGGTTGCAGCCATTATAATATCAAATGAATTAAATAATAAATAACAACTACTTTCTTATTTTGGTACTAATTTCTTATTTTGGAAATCTTTAAAAAGTAGTCTATAGGTCTAAGACTGAAACCATTCCATATTATGATAACTTTTCGTCAATTTTTACGATTGACTTTTGTTTAGTTGTACTAACGGGAACGATTTTAGGTGGACCAGTAGTTGTTGGTCCAACGGGAAAAAAATCCCCGTGGTCCAACTAGTTGGACCAACGGTTGGTCCACGGGGAACGCGCGTTAATGAATGGGATTTATCACTAAAAATCATTCAGCGCGTAATAACACTTGTCAATCAACAAGTTTATCAAGGTTTTTACAAAAAATAAAATAGTCGTGAGTGTTAATGTAAGTTTTATGAACATAATCTTTTAAGTGATGAGTTTTTATGTGTGTTGATTTGTTAACACAACTACATCGAATAAATATGCACCGCATATCTTACTGCAATTATTTGCATCACGTATGTTTCTAAATTTTGTGATATATCTGAGTTTTTTAAATAAAGACTGAAATTGCAAATAAATAAAAACTATTGATGACTCAAAAAGGGTACAAATTGCCTCAAAAAGGGAACAAATTACCTTGTACAAATAATAAAATAAATATGGACACCGCCATTTGTCACTGTAGCTTCCCCATATATATACGCAGTATAAACGCGTATCTACTATACTATCATACCTTCATCAGCCTTTTAAAGTCCACTGCTGGACATAGACCTCCCCTAATGTTCGCCACTCCGTCCGGTCCTGCGCCCTCTGAATAAAGATGTTTCCCGCTATCTTCTTCAGGTCGTCAGTCCACCTGGTTGGAGGGCGGCCTGTGCTCCTTTTGCCGAGACGTGGTCGCCATTCGAGGATCTTTCTTCCTCATCGGTTGTCGGTCCTCCTAACTATATGGCCTGCCTATTGCCACTTCAGCTTGCAGATTTTGAGAGCTATGTCGGTAACCTTCGTTCATCTACGGATTTCATCGTTACGGATTCTGTCGCGTAGAGAAATACCAAGCATAGCCCTCTCCATCGCTCGCTGAGCGACCTTGAGCCTGTGGAAAAGGCTAACTTTAAAAGACCACCAAGTTAAGAGGTATTCTGGGTAATCTGGACGAGAAGATACATAGTAATTTCCCGAATGCTGCCCAACCGAGTTGGATTCTACGAGCTAGCTCTCTCTCGAAGTTGGACTTACCCATACGGATCGCTTGTCCCAGGTCCTCGTCGTCAACTTCGAGAGTAGCGCCATCAACAACGACCAGTATGGGTGTGACATGGATATTAGACATGATCTTCGTCTTGTCCATGTTCATCTTAAGACCCACCCTTTGGCAGGCGCTATGGAGGTCACCTAGCATTGTGCTGAGTTCTTCCAGGGACTCCGCCAAGATGACTATATCATCGGCAATCGGTATTAACATCCTTTCCACTCCATCAGCTTAAACACGTCTTCCATACTATACTATAGCCTACGAGAAGTACATAACTTCGTTCCTATAATTTTGAATTAAAAAATTACTAGTGCTCTTGTTCTAACAAAAGACTTCAACGCGCTCGTGCTGTATTCACTATGAAGACTGAAATTATTTGAAACTAGACCCAATCTAATATAAATATAAAGGTGTCGCAATATTTACAATGCTGTTCCGACGGGTCAGAGAGCCGTGAATAACCGATTTAAATTATTGCTTTTGTTGTGCGTTAAGAAGGTAGGTAGGTTGTCTTACATTGCTTTGTTACAAGGGGTCCTGTTGTACTTAAGATCAACTAATGAAGCGTGTATGGCCCGGCAATTAGCGTAGAACACAAGCGATCTACGCAGCTAAGTGAAACGGGCGCGTTTGGGTGTAAGATATGTGACCATAAGTGGCAAAATTTCATGCGGGTTTCCGCCACGTGCATGTTAAGCACGTCGTCATCGATAAATAACTTATGGGCGGTTTGGAAACTTCCGACGGCGGGTTGGCCCTAACCGGCATCTCCAACAAACCGCATTGGAGCAGCGTGGTGGATTATTAGCACTTACACTATGATGGGAGAGACCCGAACCCAGCAGTGGGACGCAAAAAGGGTTGCAGCTACGAGGAGAGGCTCGACTAAATATTCATTGATACTTAACTATACTTATCTTGGTTTGCGATACGTTTGGTATCTAAATGACTCGATACTTGGCTAAAGTATTAGACTAGTAGAAACCATGTTATAAGACAATTATAACATTTTATATTTGAAAATTATAGTTCAAAATAAGAATAAAAATGTTTCTTTAACGTTACTTTTTCGTAATCAAAATAAATGAGACACAAGTAATGGCTGATAAATTTCTAACCTTTCGTCTATGTCTTTATGATTTTTGTGGATTTGCGTGACGATACGAACAACAAACGATTAAAAAGTACGGAGAATTTGTATGAGAAAATAAAATAGATAGTTAGGTAATACTAACATATTTTCCATATTTCCTTACCGTTTTAAATTTTCCTGGATTTCTACAAATATTTCAAGACCAAAATTAGCCACCCCAGTCTAGCTGTTTTCGAGTTTTGGGCGGACTAACGAACATCAATCCATAATTTTTATATTCGTGATTTTATTAATAAAATTTTAATTTTAGTCGACATACGGTATATTATCTCAAGACATTTTATCTTAATTAGCAATCAACTGCACGTCACGTCATTACGTGACGCGAATTTAATGATTTTCTTAAAGATAAATATTAGCCTATTTGATAATAAACACAATTTATGGAATAGTAAGTTTTTTAGTAATTTGAATGGCGCATGACCGTGAAGGCCGAATGAATGTAATAATCTGGTGTCAAAATCGTTAATTGGTTAGCTGTGAGTTGCGGCTTTGTCAACTTCATAGCATTTTATCACTTACTCACAATCGCTATACAGGTGTTAATCATTAATTTAAGCATGTTTTTATGTTTTAAACATTTTCTTTGTCGGTAGTGTTTCATCATGTCACGTCGGTGCACTTCATGATACTTATCGCATTATACCTTTCGCAACTGAAAAAGAGGTGGCGCTGCGGCTATCCAGAATCACGCTATCGAAGTTTTCTTAAAATTCTGCACAAATACAAGCTCTAAAATGATATTATACTTTAAAAAAAAGATTATATATTATTTTAATCATTTTACTTGAGATAACAATTACATTGTGTTTATAGTTTTGTAAACTATAAATTATTTTTTGACTTTAAGTCTTAAGGGTTACATTAGGATGAAATCAATAAAGTGCCTCAAATATTCAAATCCGAAAAATATGCCATTGAATTTTCGGCTACGATTAATTTTTTGTCGGTTTACATATGTTTAAAATATTGTTTTAAATATAATAAAATGAAGTAGCTTAAAATGAAGGATTCAAAAAACGTCAAGAGCTCTTGGGCTTTAAATTATGTAAAATTATTCTATCGGTCGGCCGTTCTTAATGCGTGGAGACCTCTGCGAAATTTCAAAAGATTTGGATGTCTTGAAGTGATTAAAAATTAAGTTTAATGATTCGGTTGCATAGATCCACACATACATACCTACATGCTGACTAATATAAATCGCATATTATAATAAGGACTATTTTAGTACGCAGTAGTAGACCCGCTTGGTGCAATGGTTACCATGCCGGACTGCCAATCGAAGGGTTCCGACTTCGATTTCCGGCGAGTCAGTAATTTGAATGACGAGTTTAAATTTCTGTTCTCGGTCTGGATGTTTGTGTTTCTATCTTTGTATGTGTCCGTGGTACTTACGACACAGGGTATACTGTGGCGCTATGAGTGTAAAACGTTAAATTTAAAAAACAGATTACATGACTAAGGTACTAAAAAGAGAGCGAAAATGTAATAAAATTTATTTTCCTTATTCATCCGTTTTCTTTCTCCCGATTCTACACGTAAATCCCCAAGCAATCTATATTTATTACCTAGTTAATAACCCGAATCGAACCCGGACCCAGACGTGAACCCGATTATCAGCGTTATGACATCGATTCGCTCGATCGAGTTACACAGAATATAACAAGAAAATATGCGGAGAATGCGACACAATTACATAATTATATAATAACAGTGCTATATGCCATGTTTTGAAGATGTTGACGATGATGCAGCTATGTTTTGGGGTAAAACACAATGTAGGGGGTTGAACGTAACTATGTTGGTGTATATAGTTTATCTTTGCGTGTGCATGTTTCCTATGCAGTGAATGAGGTGCTCCTGCATGAATAAGTATCTCCATCATGCGTATTGATGGATCTTTGCAAGGTGGTTTTAATATAACCTTATAACAACAGACATCCGCAAAGTAACGCTTGATTCATTTCATTATAGTGCCATGTTTTGTTTTGGGGAATAATAGAATTGGATTGTTTCATAACTAGAGCACCATCCGTTCTCGTACTGTCGGATGTTTCGGCTACAAAGCTGTCACTTAATAAAATTACTGTTATTCATATTTATGCTAATATAAATAAACACATTTCTCAATCCTTAAAGATATTTTTTAAAAGTCAGTCGGATGCATAATTTGTTCTAAATGCACACGTAATGCTATTTACATATCCTTAATTGTTTCATACAAGTTTTTTGAGTAAAAATAGTGTAATAATTTATAGATGCAATAAAATTTTAGAATAAATAACATTCGATATGACTAAACAACGTAAATTAGAAACAACAACGTAAATTAACGTAGAAACGCGCATGGCCCGGCGGTTAGCGTAGAACGCAAACGATCTATGCAACTAAGCCAAAAGGGCGCGGTCGAGTGTGAGATGGGTGACCGCTAGTGGCAAAAAAAAATTTCATGCGCGTTTCCGTGCTTCGGAGGGCACGTTAAGCCGTCGGTCCCGGTTGTTGTCAATAGATAACAGTCGTTAAACCTTGTCGGAGGCCTTATGGGCGGTTTGAAAACATCCGACAGCGGGTTGGCCACTAACCCGCATCTCCACCAACCCGCATTGGAGCAGCGTGGTGGAGTAAGCTCCAGGCCTTCCCAATAATGGGGAGAGACCCGTGCCCAGCAGTGGGACGCAAAAAGGGTTGCGGCCAAACAACGTAAATAATTAAGGAACGTCTTTGAGAAGTATCAAGCATGTGCAGTAAAGGAAAACATTACAATGAAACATCACATTCCTCAATGAAACATCACACCTTCTGTAATAGTCATTTTAAGAATTTAAGTTTAAATTAATTAAAAATATTAAGTTAATTAAATTGAATTGAAAGTACACCCTAAGGCGTTAATATGGAGTTCTAAATATTGTGTAAAACATTTTCATTTCATTTCACATTTTCTTCTATCAGTAACAAATATTATTAATCAGAATAGAACTGCAGGTTTTAAACAGCCGGGCTCTGCGGCGTCCTGAGAGTCCGGTGTCTTAACCACTACACTACGAGTACCACTGCTCATGTAACACCTTAGTTTGGTCTTTTTTCAAAACAATTTACTGTGCCAAAAAGTTTACTATTGCTATTTCATAATAATCCATAATCTCCAAGCTATCAGTTATCGAATTCATGAAGATTAAATTTTATGATTTTAAAATAAAGAATGAAAGAACGAGAAAAGATCAGTTCACCAATATATTTAGTTTCACTCGATATATTTCATGTTGCAATATGACATTTGCGAATAGAAATGATTTATCGGTGTTTCACAGAAATAAAATTATTATGTTTGATAATTTTGCGTAATTTATAGCAATCAAAACAATTATGTTCGTACGTGGCTAGGCACGTATCCCATTGTTGGGGATACCTGGATCTGATGGGAGGCCTGGATATTATAGGATATTGAAGGAGAAGCAGGTGCGTGGCTAAACCGCATCTCCATCAACACATATTGGAACCCACTGAAGTTAAAAATGTAGAAAATGTTATTTTTGCAATTTTACAATTTGAACAAATGGCGAGCCCATTTGTTCAAATTGTAAAATTTGCCCAGTAAATAATAAATAATCTGCTGTCGGATGTTTTCAAACCGCCTATAAGGCTTCCGAAAAGGTTTAACGCCTGTTATCTATCGATAACAACCAGGACCGACAACTTAACGTGCCCTCTGAAGCACGAAATTTTTGATCCTAGTGGTCATCCATCTCACACCCGACCGCGCCACTTTGGTTTAGCTGCGAGGATCGCTTGCGTTCAACGCGAGCCACCGGGCCATGCGCGCTTCAGGATTCTTAACATACTCGTAATTACATTGAAAATTTTTATTTTGTTTTTCCGCTACCTTTATAATTTTGCCATCGATTTTTGTTAAAGCAAAAAATGAAAATTTTAAGTTTAATGTTTAGAATTTTACACGTAATTCATGATTATTTGCTAAAATACTGGAGTTAAGTAATGCATTTTAAGTTGTATAAGATAAAAAAATCTAAGTGGGTTATACTCTAGGATGCTCATTTTTAGAGGATTTGTAATCATTGCGTATTAAAAAGTTGTAAATACTGTGTAGTTAGGCAAGGTTAGACGCAACAGTACGCCCGAGTATGGTTATGTAGTGTTATCTCGTGGCTTGTGTTTCCCCAGATTGCGCCAGACCGGCAGTTCCGATATTGCAAGCTGAAGTGGCCGTACCGGGTCACAACGAGTCAATGAGTTTGTGACTCATGTAAAATTTATATATTATAATTTCACTAACTGTGCCGCGCGGTCGCACCAGCGTTAGAAAGGATACAATACACTATAATGGATCTTCAAAGGTATGTTTTACAGCGGTAAAAGTAGCCGATGTCACACTTCAGCCTCCTAACTATCTCCATGCAAAATCATTCAACAAGTTTACTCCATCGCGGCGTGAAAGAAAGACAAACTTACAAACAATGAAACAAACAAATTTTCGAATTTATAATGTTAATTACTTAGAATAATTATATTAGAATAATAAAAAATACATAGTATAATTACAATTACATTATAGAAACCAAGTCCGCGCGCCCAATTTGAAGCATGTTGATGGCATGTTCCTGGCCGCTCCGTAAGACTTAAGGTGAAATTTTATCACAACACTTTTTAAAAACAAAAGAAGTCTAATAAAATAACTTTTCACAGTGTATTCAATATTTTGTACTATTTTATAGTTAATTTGGTCAAAATAAAAATATTTTGTTTGTCAGATGTGACAGCTGTAGGAATCTATTTAGGTAGTGCTTCAATTTTGACAGCGCGCTTGTATGAAGACGTATTCTATACGTATTTATTCTAAGGTTAATTATGAATTTCAAAGTAAAACAAAACATAAATATATGTAGATTATGGTGAATGTTGTACGAGTAGCTTGAATGTTTTGCGAGAATTCCCGCCGCTGCACACTTCTCGGTCATGAAGGAATATCAGTGATGTTCGACGGATACGATAAGTAGCAGTTGTGCAGTGTTCATTACACAAACTTTTCTATTTTATAACAATAGTAATATATCGTAATATACGTAAGAATATAATATAAAATATAATATACCATAGTAATTCCTTTATATAAATAAGTACATGTTTTATTATTTACTGTATTTCTATTAAATAAGGAGTATTTTAAAACAACCATTAAAACTTCCATGTGAATCATACAGTTTCAATATAGTTTTTTAAATGACTGATGTCGACAGCCCCCACGAATGTCTCTATATATGACTGTATTACTTTTTTTATTCAAAAATTTCCTAACAGCCCATTGGATATAAGATGATTCGACTTCGCCATCGATTTTATGCTGTTTATTTCGACAAGCCGTTTAGTATTATTAATAGCGGTCCATATTTTTGGACAAAACATTCAGGTTAACAAGAATTGTGTAAGTTTATCAAGTTGTAAAAACTTGATATGTTGTCTGTTATATCTGTATTTTATTTCGTTTTTTTAAGTTAGCAGTTTAAATAAAATTCACCAATAAACCATTGAACGCAAGAAAAACTCTTGATCGAGCAATTTAAAAATACCTGGAGCATTTAAGATCAATGGTGACTAAGATCAATAGAACGGAAAAATTCAATGAGACGGAAAAAATGTACGAGTACAAATATAAACGGTATAATTCTTAAGAATTCGACAACAGTAATTACAAATGCAGTACAACTGATTTATTTACGTTGCCCCTGAGTGAATAAAGTATAATTAAGTTTAAAAACGAAAAAGAGTACGACAAGGGGATGTTATGTCCCCGAAACTGTTTACCGCTGCACTGGAAGACGTGTTTAAGCTGATGGAGTGGAAAGGGCTTGGTATTAACATCAATGGCGAACACCTGACACACCTTCGATTTGCCGATGATATAGTCATCTTGGCGGAGTCCCTGGAAAGACTTAGCACAATGCTAGGCGACCTCCATAGCGCCTCCCAACGGGTGGGTCTTAAGATGAACATGGACAAATGATCATGAGAGACAAGAAGATCATGTCTAATGTCCATGTCACACCCATACCGGTCGTTGTTGATAGCGCTACTCTCGAAGTTGTCGACGAGTATATTTATCTGGGTCCAGCGATCCGTATGGATCCGTTTCCCCAGGCTCAAAGTCGCTCAGCGAGCGATGAGGAAGGCTATGCTTGGTATTTCTCTACGAGACAGAATCCATAACGATGAAATCCGTAGAAGAACGAAGATTACCGACATAGGTCTCAAAATCTGCAAGCTGAAGTGTCAATGGGCAGGCCACATAGTTAGGAGGACTGACAACCGGTGGGGAAGAAAGATCCTCGAATGGCGACCACGTCTCGGCAAAAGGAGCACAGGCCGCCCTCCAACCAGGTGGACTGACGGCCTGAAGAAGATAGCGGGAAACCGCTGGATTCAGAGGGCGCAGGACCGGATGGAGTGGCGAACATTAGGGGAGGCCTATGTCCAGCAGTGGACTTTAAAAGGCTGATGGATGGATGGATGTTTAAAAAAAACGTAAAACCGACTTCAACCGTTCCAAAATAAAATTGTTAAGTACTTATCTCCTTGGCATATGGTACTTTATTCTTGCTAATGGTATGTCTTAAAACTGTTTTAGAGTCGTGCCCATTCAGAACGAAAGTTAGGTGCGACATTTTACTCGACTCCAAAATAGTTTTCATACATTCATTACCGAAAGACCGAAACCAAAAACGGGCCAAACAAAAGAATGTAAAAACAATTAAAACTGTAGAGCACAAGAGCTCATTAAGGGGTTAATCCTGTCAGATATCGACAAATAAAATCGATAAGTTTTTTTTAGGTTTTAAAATACCCAACAGCTACTAGGCCGTTTCTCTAACATTCCACATTCGTGGAAAAGTAAACTTTAGGTTTTGCCAATTACAGTGAGAGATTCGTTCCCAGCAGTGGGCTGTAGCGAAGTTTATAAAGACAAAGACTATTATTTGCACAAATATGAGTGTTTACAAAGTTGTTTATATTATAACTTATAGCAATATCAAATTACCAACATTTATTACATTAGCGTATAGAATTGAAATGCACAAACAAAATTAATGTTAACTGTTGATCACATAATCTTCGTAGTCCATAATTCGAATTTAGTGGTCTAGAATGTTACGAAAAGATATGTTTTGCAATTTAAGGCGATTACGAGCTCATGCTGCAAAATATTTTCGTTCACGATGTGGTCAGTGACATTCTAGGACAGTTTAAAAAACAAATTCACTCCGTATTTTTTATAAATAATCTGTAATTTTAGTAATCGTTAACAGTGCGATTCTCACGTCCATTACCACGAACATGCAAACTGTGAAATAAGCTTCCTGCTGAGATATTAACTTTGGGCTACAACATGAGGTTCTTCAAGAAAGGCGTTAAAAGAGCCCTTGAAAACAAAGCTGGCAATGCACAGGCGCCTCCTCTGGTGTTGCAAATGTCCATAGGCGATGGTGACCACTCACCATCTGAATCAGGTGGCCCATATGCTTGTTTGCCAGTTTTCATACATATTTTTTTTATGTTTAACAAATCTTCATTATTTCTTTAACGTATCGGTGCATGTTATTTACTTTCATTTAAACATGGATTTTTGTCATATAATAGTCACTAGTTAGTCGCTTAACTCATAAAGGGAGGTTCACATTACAAATTTCTTTTTGTCAAAGGTGTGCGCCAAGGATTTGAACCCAGAATCTTCCGCGTCGGAGATCGCGGTCCTTACCACTCGGCCATCGCTGCTTCTTAGTCTTGCCTATAGTCGTTTGCAATTGCACTGCTACTCCGAAGGCTAGCGGTCGCCTTATCACTGAAACACAATAGAATTACTTAACGGCTGAAGTGGGTGCAGCGCCGGCACTTCCCCGGTTGAGCCAGTACTACCACCTACAAAAAATTGCCCTTTTTATTGCCATTCGTTTACACTGTTATAAGTACAAATAGCATAAAATGAGCATGCAAATTGGCGAATCAATATTGCCTTTAGATGGCACTGACCGTGTTTTAGACAAAAAGTGTAAAGGCAAGTACAAAAACTAGTAAAAGGTCCCAGAAACGCTCAAAACCTTACAAAAGGTATACGCGACAATTTTACGCTGCGCCAAATTATAGCGAGCAAGCCTATTTAAATGTGAAGCAGTGTGCTGCTGAATTTCTGAGTTCCGATTTAAGGCTCATGAAAGGCTCTTGGAAGTTTTCTGTAAGCACTTCAAATATGTAATGAAATAAGTAACTAATGAGTTAAGTTAATGTTATAAATAAATGAACAATCAAAATATGTTATATGCAGTCACGATAATGCAGGACATGCAGTGTTACGTGGTTGCTGATGATGACGGGCTGACCGTCTTATTTTTTTTAATGTTCTGCTGCTACATAACATGTCGTTGTATCTCACAGTCGTTAGCAAAACTTAGCACTATGCTGCGAATCGTAATTAAGGTATATCACACCATTGCGGCGGCGGCGGCGTGCAGAATCAGAAGCAGATCTTTTGGGAAAGTTTGGTTCATGACTATGTTTCATTTATAATTAATAGAATCAGGCGTCACTTTGTGGAACTCCATTGTTATAAAGTCAGGTAAAATCTACTTTGCCACAATACGCAATCAGAACGTATGATGGTGTATACTTTTTTCATTCAATAGCACCTCCCTCTGGGAGCCTATGCGGGAGGCATAGGACACATGCACATCCAACAATAAAAAATATACACCAACATACGCACCACCACCAACATGTGTTTCGCAGAGCATCATCAGGGTTATTGACTCTATGAAGGTTACTCGCAAAGTCATGTTTCATTTCCCACAGAGGGCTCCACACCAAAGTACTCGTAAATTACGAATATACTCTTAAGCGCGCATGGCCTGGCGGCTAGCGTAGAACGCAAGCGATCTATGCAGCTGAGCCAAACGGGCGCGGACGGGTGTGAGATGGGTGACCGCTAGTGGCAAAAAATTTCATGCGCGTTTCCGTGCTTCGGAGGGCACGTTAAGCCGTCGGTCCCGGTTGTTGTCGATAGATAACAGTCGTCAAACCTTGTCGGAGGCCCTATGGGCGGTTTGAAAACATCCGACAGCGGGTTGGCCACTAACCCGCATCTCCACCAACCCGCATTGGAGCAGCGTGGTGGAGTAAGCTCCAGGCCTCCCCAATAAGGGGGAGAGACCCGCGCCCAGCAGTGGGACGCAAAAAGGGTTGCAGCCAAGGGTAAAAATTCAAAGATTTTCGCATAAATTTATCCTCTTGATCTTCGCATCTTGAACTTACGAAATATTTTTTAATTGGTAAACAAAGCATCTAAAAATACTATGTATATTGAACAAAAGGTCAACTTTCACAGTTCCTGTCAAATACACAAAGTGCTTCATAGGTTATCTAAGGTTAGCGAAGTTAACACAATATCCTATGACTGCGAGTATGTCGCGCGAGTGTCGCTGTCTGACCGGTGACCGGCCGCAACGGACGCGCTATTGTTATGTCATGCGGTGCGGCAAGCACGCTCCGGGCTGAGAGGACGGGTTCTGTATCTAAAAAATCATTTTGTTTGAGTTTGATAAATCCCTTACTGAAAAAAATTACTTTCACGCTTAGAGTACTTCAGCTAACAAGAAGAGAAAGATTTAGGATAAACTAATATTTACTACTTTTCTAATATAATAGATTTTAATTTTGTATGATATATTATCACATAATATAATAAATATGTAATGATAAAAGTTAGGTAGTTATTTAAATTATTTACAAACAAAATACCTTGTTACCTTATTATATTATATTATATTACAAATATTTTTAGTGTGGTATATTTTATTACAACGGTGATACAATACATGCTATTTTTATAACAGTAGCAACTTTAAACGACCATTAGTAATATTTAGTAGTCTGATTACCTACTTACTATGGCGGAAGCATGATTAATATGACTAATTTAAGTCGTTAAGCATAAAATTATGCTATATGCATATTTTGATTACATCGTAGTCATGTGCAATTAGTTCCTTATTTCTACACTCTAGTTCACTTTTACATTGATACTAGAAAGGATAGTAATATGGATGTTAAATTAAAGCATTTCATAATAAATAGAAAGAATAGAAAATTACTTGCACCTCATCATAACACTTTTGTTTAACTTGATAATAATGATTGCGTCATTGTTTAAAATTTATGCAAATTCATTGAATAAAGAAGTTTTTAGTACCTAAAAGTGGAACGTAAAATTTCTTCTGAAATACAATATCAATAAATCAATATACAGTGGAATCCGTTTATAATGACATCGAAGGGAAATTACAAACACGTCGTACTAAGCGGGCGTCACACAAAGCATTTTGGGAAAATAACAACCTTCATTTATTTAGGTAAATACTTATTTACCTAGTGCATTTTATGCTGCACCTTTTTCCTCAACTGTAAATGATTTACGACGCTGAGATGATATTTTTTTAAGATAGCATCACTAAAAACAAATCTGTGACGTTGAACTGTCTGTAACTCACTGAGATCAAAACAAAAACTAGCCACGGCCGGGAATCGACGAACATGACTGAAAGTTAGGTGTAAAGAATCATGTCGGTCGCTATAAACGGACAAAATTTATTAAAGATGGGTCATAATAAACGACATATCACTGTAAGCGAAGACATTAATTCCGACTTTGTTCAAAGAATTTTATGTGAAAACCAAACTGTGTTGTGTAATTACGTCATAATACATGAAACATAAACACCTCTTCTTCTTCTTTTATGCCTTTTGTAGACCACTGCTGGACGTAAGCTTCCCCTAACGTTCGCCACTCCTCCCGGTCCTGCGCCTTCTGAATCCAGCGGCTTCCCGCTGTCTTCAAAACATATAAACATAATAATAATAATCATAAATTGGTATTATCATTATCATCATTTCACACAAAATTAAAGTTTCAACAGTTATTAGTTATTACAACCAATAACTACCTTTTGCAATTAAGTTAAAGTTGCATAATTTAATAGCTTCGGCGTGTGATTTCACATCCATAGTATTTATGGCTCCAATAAATTGATAGCTGTCTTGTTCGTAAAATATGTAATCAAAATCTCTATCACGATGCAACTAGTGCATATATCTTTCAAAAATATATGAAAACATATTACGGATACAAATGACTAAACGCCGAAGGGAGATTAGCGTTTTAGGGATTTAGAACGAGTTTTTTTTAAATAACATGAAAATTAAGAATGAACAAAAGGAGATATTGATTTCCAATTTTCTTTGATGTTTTACAATGTATATTTTAATTTTTTCAACAGTTTTAGGCAACTTAAAACTCTACTACTTTTCTTTGAAATTCCCTTCTGTGTATTGAAAACTAATGGTTGGTAAACATAACATGATTTTGGTAAACTTTGTATTTTCGCGGAAAATATTGCCAAAATGAGTGCGACATATCGCACTTCGACATATTTTTATAAATATATCAGATTTTATGAGAGCCGAGTTCTTAAATCATACCTTAACTCTAGTCTTAAGTCAGTCAAAATATGGATTCGCCTTGGCAATATTTTACATGAGAATGTCTTATCTTTTTGTAACTTGCTTATGGCATATTTTTATTTTTCATTTTGAATTATTTTTCAAGATCTTTTACAATTTAACGTCGGCTGGATAAAATATAATACTCCAAAATTAAAAACATTAACCAAATACTAAAAAAATACTACGATTAAATACTTGTTCATAAAAATCTTGTGATCCATCCAAAATTTGATTTTTCTAAATCTACTATTCATACCAATTTATTAGAGTCTGATCACACAAAAAATATACAGGACAGTAATTATTAAGGCATGTTAATTATTTCCAAAGCGGGTTTAGTTGTTAGCTGGCTGAACCCTAAAGTAACCGAAAAGCGCGCGAGTCACTGCGAGCGGTTAACTTGAGCAACGATTCCGTCACAGATAATATCCTAATTGCGCAAACAAAACCATATAGCTCTGACAAACCCAAATTTGAATTCTCGTTTTTTGGGCGCGTGTGGGAAAACTAAGCCAAGGCGAATCTAGAAACCCGTAAACAATAACAATATTGATTGCAATTAGTGTCGCTACACGCGCGAGCCCGATCTGGATTGGCCTTGAAAATGTAGGCATTTCTTTTGTAGTTTGCTTTCAAGTTTCAGGCTTTTCAAGACCAAATTTTAACGGTTTAACTTGTCGGGGGTCACTATTGCTATATCAGCCCAGGGTACTTCAACCTATAAAGATTGTTTGTACCCGTAGCCAGATAGGGGGTCACTAGGTCATATTTTGAGATGATGCTTGTTATTTTAAAAATAAATCAGTAGAATGGTAATTAATCGAATCAATCGAACGAGTCTACTAAAGCTATAAAGCTTTTCCGTACACGTCAATAAAAGGAACACAGTAAACTTTGTGATGGATTACTGTGGCGACCCACACGAATGAATTTCGATGGTAAACAGTGGGTTGAGTATGAATTCAGCAAAAGTAGAATACATCTTACAGGATATATTTCTAAATAAATGCGATCGGAAAAACTCCAGCCCTGTTTTAAATAAATTTTCAGGTACAAACTACAAAGGTTTATTGGTATACAAAAGGTAGGGTTATTGGTATACCTTACAAAATAATACCAAATATTTATTAAAAGAGTTTATTTTTTTATTAAATGAATTACATGTGGTTCTTGTTACTTCGTTTAATTACCATCTAGAAATATGACACAACTCAAATTTATTGAGATCCAATCGCTATTAGTCAGTCGTTCCTTCATCCAATAAATATTGCCAAAAATTACCCTAATAAAAAATGTATGCTTTTACTAGGAGAGTTTTGGCAGTTGAGAAACAATGATAGAGCACGATATTGTTCAGGGTACCTCTCCGCCTCCTCGTGGCAGAAATGGATACCGCAGAAGTATTTCCCCGGTTGAATTAATAAATAATGATGCATACTCATAGCCCTACACTAGGTATCCCTGTGCACTGAGTACCAGAAGACATGAACACAAACACCCAGAGCGAGAATAGAAAGTGAAACAGCTCATTCTAATTTCTGCTGCACCGGGAATCGAACCCCAGACCTTTGATTGGACTGTCCGGCATGATAACCATTGCGCCACACACGTCGTCAATAATGACACTTTTATTAGCATAACCGTCTTTATTTCGAGGTAGTATTAAAGTGTTTTCTGTAAAACTATACTTAAGTATATTTTATTGCACGAGTAATTTTTCGATAGTGTGTTGTGTTATAGAAAGAAATTTGTCATAAGTTTATTGAAGTGAATCATACCATCACCTAGTACTAATCCTTGACCGCGTAGTCACACTTATTATCTCAGAGGCTCTTTTCATGATTACTTTTTATTATATTTTAAACAATTAAGAGCTAAAAATATAGAGATTAGTTTTGTTCAGAAAATTAATTTGTTTTGGCTTATAATTTGGAGGATTCGTGCTTTTTATTTATAATGCTGAATAAACTATTTGAGGGAACTATTCCTACACGGGTAGAATGAGATGGGACTTGCGTGCAGAGGGTTTCATACGTTGATGATGTATTAACTATTTTCTTTTTAAGACTACAGACATACCATTGATATTTAGGTAAAGGAGCAGCGATGGTCAAGTGGTAAATAACAGCGGTCTTCGGTTCAAATCCTCGATGCGCACCTCTGACAAAGAGTAATGTGCGCATTTATCGCTGCTCCACGGTGATGGAAAATATCGTGATATTGGCATGAGGGAAATTCATAATTTCTCGAAAGCAGGACTTCCATCAATCCGCACTTGGCCAGCGTGGTGGACTATGGCCTAAATCCCTCTCACTTGTGAGAGAAGACCTAAGCTCAGCAGTGGGACATAAAAAGGTTGAAAAAAAAGTAAAGAACTATAAGAGTTCCGTTTTTCGTACAAATCCTAAAATACATATATCTCCACAACTCTGGAACCCTCCTTTTAGTTGTCTCTTACAAGATGCAGGGAGGACCGCGGACTGTATTCTGGTCTTTAACAAAAGCATTTCCTTCCGTGGATCTTTGAGATCGTGACCGTATTGTATGCTGCTGCATTTTTAACTTGCTTCTAAAAATGAGGTTATCAGTTTGACCTGTATGTACGAGTATGTAACATTATAGAAAATGGATAATATTTGAATATTATCTAAATCAGAAACCTTAAGTGATATCGAGATGTTCCTATTTAATTTAAATCAGGTATGTTCGTATTAGAACTAAGGAAACAGTCTAAGTTATTTCAAAATCAGTTTAGTAGTTTTTGAGATATGGGTATCTACGTACCTATTTCCAGTGACAGGGGCCATGCATAGTAAATAAAGTAAATCGTAAAAAAATATGATTAATAAAAGTAATTTAAACAATTGAACTAATACGTGTAATGCCTGTCAACTGATAAGTAAACAAAAAAAATGTTTATACACACGCTGAAAATTTTAGTAAAATGGCATAGGTACCTTTCACTCTGAAACGGCATCTACTCCAAAATCATTGTGTGTTTTGAAGTCGGTTTCATTTTTTAAATTACTTTTATTTAAAAAAAGTTTCTTGCATTTTGTTTGCAGTTTTTTAGGTTTGGTATTGACACAGCCCTCAAAAACGAATGTTTCACTAATTAGACAATGCTCCACCATCTGCGACCGCTGACCGGCCCTTGACCGCTCTCTTTCACTTGTCAAAATTATGACCATACTTCCTATACAAAATTGTGAGATAATGAAGAAAAATAAACGATGCGAGCAGCAATGGCCGAGTCAGTCAGTCGTTGGTCTGCAACACGGATATACTGAGTTCAAACCCCCGCGCACACCACTGAAAAGAAATTTGTTTTGTGGTGACAGGCACGGGCCAGGTCTTCTCTTTTGATAGTGAGAGGGACGCAGGGCATAGTCCAGTACGCTGGCCAACTGCAGATTAGTGGACATCGTGTCTCCGAGAAATTATGATATTCGGAATGCACGGTGTGGGAAAACGGTTGATATTTAATTGCGATGTTTTCCATCACCGTGTATAAGTGTGTCTATGGTTACTCATAACTTCTCGAAGACATGATGTCCACTAACCCGCACTTGGCCAGCGAAGTGGACTATGGCCTCACTCTCAAAAACGGGAGGAGACCTGTCCGCAGTAGGACATAAAAAGGGTTAAAAAGTACTCAACGTATACTTATAACAATTACTGATCGGACGCTCCATTTTTTAGGGAAGAAATCCGCACAAAATTGGGCAAAGTTCCAATGAAAAATACTTAGTTTAAATTATTATACGTACATACATACATACATACATAGAAGTAAAGCATTAGGTATTTAATATTTAACTGATTTTCTGTTTATCGAACCATAGCTTATAGTTTATTACAGTTTCAAAAACATTCATAATCCTATAGAAAATCCATTGATCATTTCTTGAAAACACGTTATGACAGACACTAGTTCACTAGCTTTACCAGCTTAGCCATACCTCAAATGGTAAAGTATCATTTGGCTTCAGTTTTAAGCACCAAAATGGAAAGGAATCAGTCTTTGATGTTTTACATAAGTCACAGTGATTACAATCAAAATGACAATCTAGTAATTTCAATTAAATTTGGTTAATTTAACCGAAACAAAAGCTAACGGAAAGGAATTTCAATGATTGAAAAACCATTTGATTTCCAATTTGATAAGATTTATTAATTCCGCGTTGAATTAAGATAATTGGCGACACTACTTAAGGCTATAAAACAAACAGTTCTTGTACAAATGTACTTCACCGATTTATTGCAAATTATGTCTTTTATACGTGGCGAGGTCGCAGGCTGACTCACTGATTATTCGTCAAGCGAAGCCTTTTACTTTACTCTTTGTAGTTTTGTAGGGAGCTTTTGCGGTTTCCATTACGAATTACTAATCTATTAGCTGTAAGAAATAGTATAGAGCAAGCAAGGCAAGAAAACAAATTAGATATTTTAGATGCACCTGCTTTGCTAAGGACATTACCATAAAGTAAAGCCGTATACCCATGGGCGTACCGAGACAGAAATGGACAAGGGACTTGATTAAGGGTCCAGATTCAGGGACTCAAGAATTCCAAAAGATCTCCTAAACGAAAAAAGAAATCTACCAAGAATAATAATATGCTAGATATGCTACCTCCTGTTGTTTCCTTTGTATATTTAATATTTTGTGTACGTGTCTGCGTTTAAAGTGAAAAAAATTTGCCCTTCTCCCCTGACTACCGACCCCCCACCGACCCAGAACCTGGGCTCGCCTATGCGTATACTCTTATATCGATTTAAATTTTTTTGAGCGTATGAAATATGTACAGCTAATATATGCTGCGAATCCAAACGGGCGCGGTCGAGTCTGAGATGGGTGACCGCTAATGGCAAAAAAAACATGCGCGTTTCTGAGCTTTGGAAGGCACGTTAAGCCGTCGGCCCCGGTTGTTGTCGATAGATAACAGCCGTTACACCTTGTCGGAGGCCTTATAGGGGGGGGGGGTTGAAAACATCCGACAGCGGGTTGGGTACTAACCCGCATCTCCACCAACCCGCATTGGAGCAGCGTGGTGGAGTAAACTCCGGGCCTCCCCAATAATGGGGAGATGACGAAAAAAGGTTGCAGCCAATGAAATATGTTAATGTTCATAAAAAGGTCTCGGTATAAAATTAGGAAACTATCAATAAAAATCTCAATTGTAACTAGTATTTATAAGAGATGAATAAAACCTATATTTTATTTATTTCCATCAAAATAAGGCCATATTATTTATAGATTAACTATTCAACTCACAAAAGACAGACACAAAAGAATTTTTGTTATTTTACACTTATATAATGTTATTTTTTATTTAAATGGAGTAGCAGACGAGCATGCAGGCTACGTGGTGTTAAGTGGTCGCTGCAGCCCATGTACATCTACATACAACATCAAGCAAGCATAGGTAAGTCTTGTCAGAGGTCGTATGCAGTTGCGCTGCTACTCCGGAGGCTGGTGGTCATGTAAGTGTGGCCGGCAACTGCACCTTTCCACCGAAACACATAATGTTGCGAGATGGTTGCGAGTATCAATAAATTATCACTGTACGTAGGTATCTAAACCTTATGAATGTTACCCTTAACTCGTAGTTTGTTTGCTCAAATTTCAAAATAAATAAACCACACAAATTGTAGTTGTTTTGTCGACGTGTTCTCATATTTTTCACGTCTAATCTATCCTCTTTAAATCCTACTGAAATATGAAAAGGTTATGAGTTTTAAAGATGCATCCACATTTTAAAATAATAGAAGGGATTAAAGAAATAAAAGGAACTCATAATAAAAATAATTGCATCTCAAATGAAGGCGTAGAAGGTACTTTACACTTTTTCGCTACATGGAGTTAGAAAGCCAAGGTTCTAGATCTTCTGATACTTCCTGTGGCCAGCAATCAGCATGTACATTTACGATGAATCATTATTTGTTAAGAAACACTCTGATAGATTTACATTGTCAAACAGATGTAGAGGGTCAGACAAACTTGTTACTGATGGAATAGTGAAGACTGGACTCTACAAAAGAAACTGCCATGGCATAAAACAGGATCGAAAGAATTATAAAATTGTAATTGAAGAACAACGCGCGGGCGGCCAGTTATATGTATATTTTGTTTAATTTCTCTCCAAAAAGGTTTTTACTTATATTATCATGTATTTGCATTGCTAGTTCAATAGCTGATGCTCATAATATGATAGTCTGGCCAGCAACCACATCGTTCTACCGAGACACTACAGAGTTTCTTCACGGCAAAAAAGGGTGCAGTGGTGATACTTCGCCAGTAAAACCACGCAGGCATTTTGTCACCGTTCTATAATAAGACAAATAGGTTTTTAACTCCGCCATGCTGCTATAATGCAGAGAAGTGGTGACAAGTGTTAGTGGTAATACAAAGCTAGTACCAGCATAAAAGGTATATCTACCGCCATGTACCCATTATAATAATTTATTCATTTGTTGGACGAGTTCATAGGTTGTCCACAGGAATTGGACTGTGCATCTAAAGTGCACAAAAAATTCTGTAGTGCGTGAAGAGCCTGATAACGTCAATGTCAAGGCCAAGCGTAGCTCCTGCGACGTGCGGCGTAGCGTTTCTTACGAAATTCATTACAGCGTCCCTACCCTTCTTTGTGTTTCTTTATGTTACTACTTTTTCTAACCTTTTTTAGTGCCACTACTGGGCACCGGCCTGCTCTCACAAGTGAAAGGGATTTAGGCCTTCCACTACGCTGGTCAGGTGCGGATTGGTGGACGTCATACCTTCGAGAAATTATGAGTTTCTCTCAGGCATGCACGGTGATATAAAACATTGTTGTTAAATAAATATTTTCCATCACCGTGGAGCAGCAATAAATTTTACTATTCACTCATAAATATCTTATTGATAGAGTAAGAAAAAACATTACCTGCTTATTTGTCGAAGTTAAATTTAAAAAAATACAGGTTTTTTCATATGAGTTACAATGTTACTCTACATTTCAACAGTAACAAATCAATAATTTTTATGTGATATTTTGGTGTTTCATTGATTCTCAACGTGACTATACGTATGGAATATTACATTTAATAACTATCCTTCTTCTATTTATACACACTGAACGGTGAAATTATGTTATTTAAAACTCGGCATACATAAAATAAATACAAAACTGTTGTGTTTAGTTACTTACTTATACTTATAAGACGAATTAAGACTCCGCCACGTGTAATAAGGGCTTACTTATATTACCGCATTTTAAGATTAATTGTACCGTTATAAGAGCAGTTACACTTATTTCACGAGAAACCAGCCATGCCCAAACTTGTAGATTCAGTATTTTTTAAAAGTCTTTGAGGTCAAGGATTGGGCATTTCACATCACGACAACTTTGAGTAATTTTAGCGAAATTCAAAACGTAATCAAAATATCACGTAATGGGTTTCCTTTCACGCATAAATGAGCGATGTAGGTTCATATAATATTTACTAAAGAGTGAAGTTTGGTAGGATGGTAAACTACATTATTTTCATTTAATTTTGACATATTTGTTATGAATTTATGTCTTTTATTGAATATACATGGTTTTTAATTGGTATTTAATACTTAAAACATAGCTTTTCGCCTGCTTCCAATACACCATTCGTAGTTTTCTGCTTAATTATCTATCGCTTTTCAAATGTAAGAAAAATTCAACAAAAAACTTTATTTTTAATATATTTTTTGGTCGTGGCAATATGTATATGTAAATTGTGCAACGACATAGGTAATAGAAGAAAAAATTATTAATTTTTAACTAATAATTACAACCGCCTTAAATAATTATTTCTTTGTTAATTCTCATAATACGAGTACTTTGCCTTGCTACTGGTATAATGAATCTATTTTGGTAATCGTGCTCTTATTAAATTAGCGTACTTTTCGTTTTGAATGGGTACCGACTTCATGTACGTGTAATCGCTTTGTAGCGACCTTCCGCTACTCATCTAGAGATGGCGTCACGGGTATTCCTGAATCACGCTATCGAAGTTTTCGGAATATCCTACCATATATACAAGCTCCGAATTGAGTCAGTTGGAGCACGGCCGCTCCCCAGGCATGACCACCTCGCCCGGCGGGAGATCTCCCTTTGCCAAAGCTTTAAATAAATAAAAATCCACATTCCAACGGAACTGAATTAAACGGACCCACCCATTTTTGTTGAAGTTTCTTGAAAAGAAATTGTTACGAAGAGACATATGAGAGACTCTCAGTTAATCGTACTTATTGGTGACTTAATAACTTATTATAAACGTAAAATTGTGAAACTGATAATGAATTGTGAACTACTAGTGAAGTAGTAACTGATATTCAAAGTATTTTATTTTAAAAAAAAAAGTAGGTACACCAAGTATAAAATACTACAATACAATACAATATTTTTATTCTCAAAATTAAATGTCCTTCGGTTGTGGAACCGAATCCATTGCCTTCTCCTATCGGAAGTCGGTAAAAATACATATAGGCGAACACAGAACTACTATGTACTAATTTCTAATTTTGCAAGTCGGTAACAATTACTCCAATAAATCTTAGACTAAAACCATTCCATATTATCATAACCTTTCATCAATTTTTATTATTGACTTTTGTCTAGTTTTACTATCGGGAACGATTTTAGTTGGACCACTGAGTAGTTAGTCCATCGGGAAAAAGAAATCCCCGTGGTTCAACTAGTTGGACCAACAGTTGGTCCACGGGGAACGCGCGGAATAATGCGTGTAGCGTAACGTAACATAATAATCACCATCTATAATAGGATGTAGTGAAATAAAAGGTGTTTAGGGTTTATCTGGGTTTATTTTATTACCTAGTGGTTACAGAAGTAGACTATACTAAGCATAGAACTAAATAGAAACTCACACACTTAGTCCCTATGACACACGCGAAACGATAGTATAATTATTAGTACCTCCTTTCATGGAGGTCGGATCTCTAAGTCCAGAATTTTCAGCTCTTTAGATAGAGTTGTCAAGAAATCCACATTGCACAAATCCAGGCAATACTGTAGATATCACCAAGAATCCGCTTACATAAGTATATTAGGTAGTATATGGTTAGGTTGATTTCACTTGTTAAAAGACTTCCAGTAAGACTATCAGGAAGATGCTGTAGTAAATTTTTATTCCGAAGAATCAAGAGAACAAGAAAACCCAAAGAACCCCGTGTTCAACCGTCCAGCCCTTATATGTCAATTTCATTCAAATTTGAATTGGCTTAATAGATTTCCTTTATGCATATTCTTGCATTCAACCAGCATGTTACCCAAAGAGTTTCCATGATCCATAATTTTAGCGTGTGTCGTAAATTAATTTAATACTATAACTAATAGATAACTAAATTAGAAGAACATTGTATTTTTTATTGTTTAAAAATAACAATTTAGAATTATAATATAAAAACATGAATCAGCAAAAGACAATATTAAAATGTAATTATCTATGAAATTAAATAAGAAACATAAAAGACAGACAGGACAATTTTGATAGGAGTGACAAAAAAGATAAAATAACTAATAAAAAAATAAGAATGGAAAAGTAAAGATATAATAATAGAACAAAAGGATATAAGTTATAGAAAACGATAATGGACTTAAATGAATTAAGTATTATCATGTAGTGTATTCATAACACTACAAGGATAAGCCTATTGTTTTATATTTCACCACCAATTCTTTTTAATTTCGTATTTAAATCACAGAAGAGTTACAATATTTTACATATATATGTATGTTTCTTGTACAACTGGGTGCGGGCTAGGAATTCTAGGATCTAAGATTGCCCTTTGCAATACCGCTCTGTAACATTCCTCTCATGTGTCAGTTGTTACTGTTAGTAAACAATGCACTATCGGCGGCACATCCGCTCCTCCTTTCAGGTTTACAGCGGGTGACCGCTCACCGGCGGGCGGGGCGGGGTGCGAGGTAAGGGGGATGGGGTTGTGTGTACATGTCCACGGGCTGCAGCGACCACTTAACACTACGTGACCTGCATGCTCGCAATGGTTACCATGCTGGACTGCCAATCAGAGGGTCCCGGGTATGATTCTCGGCGAAACAGAAATTTGAAAGAGAGATTGAAATTTCTGTTTTCGGTCTGGGTTTTTGTGTTTTTGTCTTTGCGTTTGTGAAACGTTATAAGTGTCAGTTGTGAGTTGTTAGTAAACAATGCAATATCAGCTCCATCCGTTTCAGGCTTACAGCAGGTGACCACTCACCGGCGGTCAGGGAGGGGTACGGGGTGAGGGGACCGAGGTAAGGGGGGCGGTGTCGGCGTAGTGGCGGCGGCGGCGCGCGCGCTTCTCACTCCGAGTCCCGCGCCCGCCCGGCCCGCCCGCGTACCTGCTCTCCGCTGCTCCGGTAACGTACCCGCGCTTGCATAACGCGAAGCTCTGAAGCCGCCTTCAGCCGCGCGATTCTCGCCCGTACCGCCACCGATTATTGAAAGCCGCGTCACACAAATGCATTTTCGTCTTTCGGACTTCTAACTTACGTTTAATGCCCGTGTGTTGTGTTAAATGAGGCTCTACTCTAAACGCTATCGTCCGAAGTATCGAGTATTTTGAAGCGATTATTTTATTTATTTATTTAGTAAGTTGGAAGGATTACAAAAGATATTGTTTCTAAAACAGCCCCATATTTTCGATAACTTTGCTGTAGAGTCATGTATCCACAAACAGGGACGTCAGAAAAGGGTAAAAAAGGTGCTGAAAAATTAGCGATTCTTCGAACTTCGGCGCTTAAAGTAGAGCCCCTGGGCTCAACAGACAATACACTTAGGTACCCCCTCACTAATTAACGGTGTATTCGCTTGATATAGTTGTACAGTGTTTTGTCTTTCTTTGGCATAAGTACGTCATTTTGAGCGCGTCAGAGTAAGACATAATGGTGATAAATTCTAAGCTCGTACACCGTTTATTAGTAAGCGGTTAATATGTGAATGTGTTGAACGACAGCTTTCAGTAATCGATATATCGTCTTCAGAGCTTCGTGCGATTCCGCTTACATTACACAGCTTGTGATAAGTGATAAGTCGGTCACCTCGTGATCAGTGTCAAGAAAGGCTCCTGCAAGTACCGAAGTGTTCGGATTGATTGAAAACTGTGTTCTAATTGAACTATTGTTAGCGTTGCGTTATACGCTTGCATCATTATGCAAATTATTATAATGTTAACGTTAGCCCATTGTTAGTGGTCATAAACATCTTTCGATAAAAATGCTAGTAATACTTATTTGGTTAATAGGAGAATAGTCAGTACATGAACGAAGGCGCGCCTCGTCTGACGGCAGTATTACATAAATTACGTAAATCGACCTCTCGCCGGCGTGTATGGCATCTCGCGAATTGCTCTGAGTTTGTCTTACTTCTCGTTCCGGCCCCAGAGATGGCGCTAGCGGTCAAGGCCACGACCTGGTGACGAGGTCGCGCCCTTTTTACCCTACGGGGTGACAATTTGCAAACTTAAATAAATGTAGATACATCCAATAGTGAAGCCAAAGTGAACATCATTGTCATTGATAAATTTTGACCACAACTAAACGGTCAGAAACAAACTCTGCCATAGACTTTAGGCCAAGGACACGTCCGCGATATTCGAAAACGATTAGCGGAACATTCGATTATATTCGATTTGACATCGGAATGGAAAGCGCGGCTCGAGTTGCGCGATTCGATTAGATTGCATTAGCGCCTGTGCGCACCGCTGATCGCTAGGGCCGGCGCTGACACTGACAGACGTAGAGATTGTTCAGAATGAGAATAGGCGTGGTCATTTAGTAAACTAATCAAAAATAAAACAAACGACGAAACTGTGAGCAGTGCCCAAAGAACCATCCTTCTACACAAAATTAGAGTTGAAAGATTTTTCAAAAATATCGCTGAATGATGATTTATAGCTCACGTAAGCTATCTTAGATAATATGTAATATGGTTCAAATTTAAGGTTTGTGTCTCGACTGTTTCCTCTCCAAAACGAGACCAATTCAAAAGATGAAAAAATTAAACATTCCTTTCTAATTTTCTTAAACTGACAGTCCTAAAAACCTAATACCTAAGTCTACTATATAAAAATAAGTCGGGTTTTCCTTCCTGACGCTATAACTCCAGAACGCACGAACCGATTTCCACGGTTTTGCATTCGTTAGAAAGGTCTCGGGCTGCGTGAGGTTTACTGTAAAGAAAATTCAGGAAAAATTTCATACCAAAGTTCACGCGGACGAAGTCGCGGGCGGCCGCTAGTGTGATATAAAAATTCCATCCGGAAATACCCGATTGACACACCACTATTGTAAACGTCATAAACATTACAGTAGCAATTATAAATGCAATTTTTATCTGCTGTTTATCTTAATAACAACAATTTATGTCATAAGTTGTGAACTTGATATTAACTTGTTTTTAACAAAAATAATTGTACTTAAAAAAGTGTTTTAACCCTAATTTCAAAGACATAATTCCGCACTAAATACTCAACAGTAGACTAATATTACTTGCATTCTCCAAATGCATATTGTTTAATAAACAGATAAAAAATAGATAAAAATTTTAAACTTAATTTAAGGGAAGAACCATCGCACTAAATAGTCAAAACAGTAACATTTACAAGAAAAATGAAAGTATGTTAACAAACCCCAAATGTAATCTAGTTCCGACCAATCAGGGCTGGTCCTTCAAGCCTCTTTACCATCGCCGAGCTCCATGGCAGCCTCGCAGGTTGACAACCTTAGCGATTACGTGTTGGCACACATTTAGTTTTACTTTCCACTGTCTCCGAGGTCTGCTTCCAGCTTACACAACAACCGGCCGCTTGACCGACAAACCAACCGACACTGCATGCCATAGAAAGGGAAAACAACCAAAATATCGCCTTCCGCAATGTTTACATGTCCTAGTAAAAGTTCAACGTATGCTTATAATGACTACGATTATGCATTTTGAGCCCACATTCTAGGTTACATACGCGAAGCAGTTTTGAATTTGGAGATGTACGAGAAAAAGACATCAACGAGTTCGATGACCTATAAAAGTCAGTGGATTGTAATTATTATTTTGGCATACTTTGTTTATTAGTTGTCATAATTGCCCCTCTGATACAATTAAAGTTTCCTGAAAATGTATAGGAATCTTTATCGTACTATTGATCTGTCCAAAATACTTAACTGTATTCTGGACAGTGAATGTACTTTATTGTTTGTTGTCTATTTGCTTGTATTGGTAAACGTCACTAACCCGTCCTTCACCGGTGACTCTGATCTCAAGCCTTCTCAATTCTGAAAGAAAATCACAGTAGTTAGACATAAATACAATATTATTATCAAAATTTTGCAGTTCCGATAATTATAACACCGAAAAATCAATGTAAACATTGTAACATGTAATACATCTTCTTTTAAACAGTTTATTACAATGTATCTAGTTGTTTCCTCTGAGCAAAACCTTAATTAATTATTCCTCCATGCCCAAAACCCATAATAACGTTACGTGAGTGTTCGATATCGCATTACCGCCGATGAACAAACTGCTGCGCTTGCGCAACCTGCAACCTCACAACATATAACTGTATCACACGCACCGTTATGCTAATGCGATCATTTTGCAACCGCTCCTTTATAGTTTTTGGAGATTAAGTCCAATCCGCATTTGGACAGCGTGCTGAACTATGGCCTAAATTGCTTCCGATATAGGTATTTTCTACCGGTGCCCGCCGGTTGGACATAAAAAAGGTTAAAAAATAAACCCAAAACAATATAATATTATCAATACGATTGAAGTAGTTAAAATATTTATTGATCATGTCCAAAATATCCAAATGATTAAAAAGAAAGTCGTTCCCTTAATAGATATGTATATCTACCGACAAATAGTCTTTTAATCTTTATTTGCTTTTTTTAAATTTTAACATCGCGAAAACTATATTTTATGATCACTTTGTATTTGATGTTAAAGCAGTTATCTGAATTTACGTAAACTAATAAGTTCTATTTTCAAAGAGTGTCATAAACATAAACTGACTATTCAAATAATGGTTTTTTTTTAAATCTTACTTTATTCGATTCGTCTAAACGATAACTAATGGATCTCCCGTAATACTAACTATCTATCTATGCTTGTAATAGCCGATATATTGATATTAAGCAAATATTTTCCCTGACAATAAATTGAAGTTAGCATTTTAAAAGATTTTAGCAGGTCTCAGTGCCAAATATTAGTGCAGTGAAGTCTTGCCCAACCGCCACTGGTATTTATTTTGCAACTTTTGTGTTAAGCCGTTATTTTTTCAAAAGTGTCACTATTCACACTCGTACATTGTTTAATAGTTATTAGGTCGACCTTGTGAATAATGTCAAATACTACTTACTTATTTTAAATGTCACTTATCATTTTTTGAACCTTGGCATTAATTGGTACTCGATATTGCTGAAAAAGTGGTGTGGAAAATTACCATGTACAGCAAATTGAGTTTGATAAACTTGGATTTAATAACTAATGTAATGCAACAACCTTTTATAGGGATTAACATAATTTATCAGCATTATCATAATATTTTTCTCCTAAAAGTATCACACTGACATCACTAGATAGCGCGCTTGATAAAGGGGCACTTAATTTTTAAAGAAGTCATTTAGTGATGATATCAATCAAGAAAAACTTTCTCTTAACTTTCAGCATAAACAGAGTATTTTTAATACTCTTTTAATAGCTTCATCTGTATGTTTGTGAGTTTGTGAGCGTGTTTGTAACTCTCCTTTGGACTCGATTTTGACCCACTTTTAACGGACAGATTTAATTCAAACTATGGATAGTTATCCGTGGCAATACAATAATATCATGAGTTTATCAAATTCAGAGAACTTGAAAATAGTAAATTGGACCCAAAAATTCAAAATAAATATAGATTTAAAAAACACTTTTGAAGCACATCAAAGTAAAATAGTGAAAAATAATCCTTAATATAAGCAGAAAATATTAATGAAAAAAATACTAGTATTATTTGTAAAAAAGCGAAAATATTTGACAGACTAATCTTTTACGATAATTTACATAATAATATTCTATATTTTTGTTACTTTTATTCGCGATATTTTTTTGGACTATAACTTCTAGAAGATTAAGATTTATTCAAAGTCCCTAAATTAATTTGTACTACACATCTTAAGCAGTGTTCGTGTTAGAATTTATCCGTCAATGATTGCACTAAAGATGCAAGATTACTCAACATTTTATGTGCGTAGAATTATAATGACCAGGGTTTTCTGGTACAGAGTCACATATTATTATCATCATTTATTCTAGTTAAGTAATAGTAATCAATCAACTAATCACCTTTGGTAAGACGTTATTGAATATTGAATATGTTTTAAGTTAAGTAATTTTCAAAGATTGTAAGTCAAAAGTATAAAACTGATTAATATAGAGTTGAACGTGTAGGTAATGTTTAATGTTAAGTGTAAATTACTCAATAAAATGTTGCAGTTGATAATTCAGGCTTAAATTATGAACCCTAGTTTTAGTTACGAGCCACTCAATGGTGATGTGAAAACATAAATCTCATTTAAGATTTATCGAACAATTACAAATAATTTCATATCTCGTTACTTGGTACTTAAAAAGAACTAAAATAACTGCGAGGAATGCGTATTTTTCGAAATACAAACTTTGATGATGACATGAAATGCGATATGGCAAGGATTTTCAGTAACATCCCATATAATTTTTTGAAAATTGCCATCTAGCAAGCAAAGGCATAGAAAGTCAAATAGTATTTTAAGTACCTCTGGGTCAGAAAGGTAAAGTCGCTCAGAATTTAATGGATTTATATACTATACATTATTATGAGACTTCAAGTTCGTCTTCAGAATATACATAGCTGACTCGAGTAGTCTAGCGTACTTTAATACGACCTTAGGCTTGTTTGAAGCTATCTATAGATACTTGTAGTCAAAGTACGCACCAGGACTTAGACGTGTGCCCTCAGTATATGAGTCCAGTGTCTTATCCACTAGGCTATTTATTGGTTGTAACCCTTTTTTGCGTCTCTCTGCCGGGCACGGGTCTTTCCTCATTGTTAGGGAGATCTCGAGCTTACTCCACCACGCTGTTCCACTGCGAGTTGGTGGAGACTACGCTTAATAGCTGTTGACTGCATAAAAAATACAAATATATGTTTGCTATACTATAATATTCGCAAAAATGGACTACTTCGGTCAGTCTAGGTCAAGACCAGCCGCCTTGCTCTACAACTTTCTTATTGCACGATTTTTAATGAAACCTAAAGGCTCACACCTTTTTACATCTGGTTGAGTGTTAAGCAATCGTGACAGTATTTTGAAATTTTAATATTTTCGATAAACTTGTAAAACATTATACCTTTAGTTATAAATGTCATTGTACCTACATCAATAATGTTTACGCTGCTAATAAGATGGCCTTAAAAAGAAAAACAAAAAAACAATTAGTTCAAATAACAGGGCAAATAATGATTACATGGAAAAATCTGAATAATATTTTTCTATCTTCTCGTATACAAAACAATGTGTTCCTAACTCACCGTTTTCTGTTTTTCCTCCTTACTATTTCAGTATGGATCATTATCGCATAGTCTTGGACTAGCCCGATTAAAGTTTTCTTGCTCGAGTCAAAATATGATGCATACAGGTCGCGTTGCTTTACTTTACCTTTAAGCATTTGTAGATGTTAATTTTTACTTACTTTCTTCTTGCTTCTTGATAGACGAACAACGAAATAATCTTATAAGGGTAATTTTTCCCTTTTGTTTCCAAACCTTAAAAAATACATAATCAGTGTATCGACGTGGCAATAAATACTTACTATAGGATGACATCACAGTGCTATTGTTTATTTACTAAATAAAGATCATTATATATAAGGAAAATCTCCACGTGTAAAACACTCGGTACATAGCACTTAAGATACATCTAACAAAATGGCAGCACGAGGTAATAATGGAGAAAAATAACAAGTTGTTTATATATTTTTCCTTCTACTTAACAGGTAACAGGTACTAAAAATTAATTATTTCAATAGTATTTGCCAATTATTACAACTATCAAAATGTATTAAGCACTAAAAATATATAATACATTGATTAATTTGATTTATTATAATGCAACTATTATAATAACCGAAGTAATAATTCTTAGAAAATAATGTTAAGCAACCTTATAGACAGAAACGCATTGTTATGACAGGGAAAAATAATTAACAATGAATCAGCGTTAGGTAGAGAAGTGTCTTTTTATGTCAACAGAAACTCAGCATCATTTTAACCCGGCCGTGTTTGTGGGTGTGCGTAGGTTTGTACCTTCCTAGCCGAATATAAACCAAACCCGAGAGGTCATTTAGATGGTTCCCTACAAAGATAAGACATTTTTAAGATACCCACTGTACAGAGGTTTGAAAATCATTATTAGGTTTCTCATATAATTTTTCGTTTTGACTAATTCAAAATCAATAAAAAATTTAAGTTGGTAGAATAAATACTTAAAAAACGCAAAAATAAATGAATGGAAAATATGCTATTTAGTGGTTCACGGACCTGACCAAACTCAAAACCCGGTACATATTATGCTACTTTCCCGGTTCATCTATATAATTATACTGCCAATGTATTAAACATAATGGAAACTGCCTGCTGTAACCAATATATTATTATCAAAGGGCGTTCTGGTGTGGTCCGCGGCGACATTGGCGGGAGGCCACGTGGCGCAAGATCTTGTTAACTGCATACTAAATTGACCATTAGGATCTTCCCGTGCACCAATATTCATAATGCATTTACGAGTAAGTTAATGTGCATTTTGAAACTATAACAAGGTTTCGCTGCGTCAATTCTTTCCGTCTTGAAGGAAAATTGGTGACTATGATTTAGATCGATGTACATGTATGTTACATTTTCCATTACAAGAAATCTTTGAGACCTATATTAACCGTTATACATTGTAAGCGTTTTATTCATATGTCGGTTATTATTACTGTACAATAGTACTCGTATGATCGATAGACATATAAAATATGTTCTTGAATCACTGTACAATTATAGATCACAATTGTACAGTAAGCGAATTATACTTTTAAACTTATTTTTCTTTACCAACCCGCTTTGGAGCAGCGTGGTGGAGTAAGCTCCAGGAGGAGGGGCCCGTGCCCAGCAGTGGAATGGTCGCTGTTTACTTCATTTTTTATAAGAATTTGGCTTTGTGGAACTTAACGATTCGGCTGGAGTAATACTGACCACCTCTAATTATCTCAATGTCTTTAATCGGAAGAAACCACAAAACTGCACATGCTAGACATTGTAAAAAAGTCCAAGAACAGGTTAATCAAAAACAAATATGGACAATCGATGTACCTAACGTCTATAAATATAGTTTAACGATTGTGTGGATAAAAATAGCTTTTAAAACGACCTTTAACAAATGCCCGCAGAGACGTGAGAGATACGAGAAGGAATGCAATGTGTTCACAATGATTCAAAATAACTACGAAAGAGGATAATGTATGTGATTACAAAATCATCAGTAGGTAATAGCAATCATTTTACTTGAAAAATCATAGTTGACGGAAAATTTATGGTAGTTTATTGCTAACGGTAAGGATTCTGTGTTAGTTATTACTTTGATATTTTTTTTGGTATTATTCTTTCGTTTCCCAACTTAAGATATCTTTAGATGTGCATAGTGAAGTTATTCTGTGAACTAAGGAAATGCCCATGTGAATAAATATATGAATAACGCTTAACACTTATAGCCATACCGTAGTATACTGTGTGGCGTAGTTGGCAAGGCCATACACAAAGGTAAGGACACAAACACCCAGAATAGGGAAAGATCTTAAAATTCACAATTTAGATATCTCTCCTACTGGGAATCGAACCGAGTACCTCTTAGTTTCTTCTGCATTACTCTTACCTTAATTTTTACTTCGCATTTGTATTATCTCTTGTTTATAAATCTATTTTCTATCCATTTGAATCTTATCCTACTATGGGCCTATAACGATGAAGCGTTTTTTTAAGTTCCTTCTGTTGTTTGAACACTTCTAAAGGGTTTTAGTATAATAAAAAATGTATATTAAAAAACATTAACTTGCACAGTCCGAAGAGACTTTTCACCATTTCTGATTACATTTGTCACATACGAGTTTATTATACTTGCTGTTACTGTCGTAAAATTCGTTAATATACTTACTTATACTTCGTTTACTTACTTGTATCTTTACCAAATTTCATCTTTATATCGTACGTTAAGCTGTTTTCGAGATAAATCTCGAGATTTAGTGATCAGACAAAAACAAAGACAAATTATTTATTTGCGCAAATATGGGTATTATAAAAGCTTTCGCTTTTAGATTATGACATTTAGATTTTGTTCAATCAAACTTCAACCACCGAACGAACACTAGTAAACATTACTTAACTTTATGTACACATAACACACAGTTACGTAAGCCATAGACGCGATGATTACAGATGTAATTTGCGAATACAATTTGCCTAGCACGTCATGGTGTCTGGCGGTCGATTATGGGGCTACTTACGCACCGGACATTGCGGCCCTGCTCTTGTCTTAGGCCATTCCCGCGGTGTCCTCATGAATCGCAGGGTTGGCTAATCTTTTCACTTATTAGCTTTGGGAGCTACGCTGTACGCGTACGCTGTTGCAATGGAATGGAGGTAGACAGATAAAGACCGATCTGTAGTGGGATGTCATCATACTGCCCGTAAGGCCTCCGGCATGACCTAGCAAATGATCGATCTTTATCTATCGATTAAAATTTCCTCCGTCGTCATATGCCTCCTGATGGGCGGAGAATGTCATTTCATTGAACAGAATTTCATTTCACTTCACTTCATTTTATTATTATTTTTTTCACTATAAACTCATAGTCCCACTCTATGGTTCGCTGTGTCGTGAGTACCATGGACACACTATTAATACAAACACTCAGATCAAGAACAGAAAATGAAACTTATCGTTTCAATTTTTGCCTTGCTGGGAATTGAAATCTGGGCCTATGACTGGCAGTTGCGACCACCATTGCGTCATAAGAGTCATCAAATCATCATTCAATTCATGTTATGACATGTCATTTCAATTCATTAACAAATTAGCCTAAAGGGTAGCCTAAAGGGGTAACAGAACAGCCCTTCAGGAACCAGCTGATTCGGCAATATGTTTCCAGTCATTCATGCCATCCATTTGTAGAAATACTCGCATACAATTTGTTGACAACATGGTCAAGGCGTCTCACGCTCACGGTGGATTATGGGGCCGCACCGGACGCGGCCCTGTACTTGACTGAGGCCTGTACGTACGCCGTGGTGTAGCCATAGATTAAATATATTCCTACATAATAATATGGTGAAGCTTACGTAAGTTAAATAACATTTTAGGGAATTATTGTACAAAGAAGCAGTTGAGTGAGGTGTAGATTTTAGACAGTGCTTTGGATCTCGGAAACGTTAATTTGTAACGTTGTCTATCTTTCTGCCTTCTTGCTTATAAGATCTCTATAATTCAGTCATGTTCTACATTTGTAATTCGTTTGTTTATTTCCTAACTTTTCTAGTGATCCAATTTCAGTAATACTGAAAGTTTTTATTTGCTATTGCACTACTGAACACATTTTTATTTGCACACGCAGAAATGTTAATAAATAATTCTATGAAAATTTCATGGATGAGAAGTATCTTAATATTTAATTGTAAATAAGTAATTTGCTTATCCTTAACTAATTCGGTACAATCAAATGTATAGACAAATTATTATGAAGGAGATTTTATAATAAACAAATAGCGGAATGCCATAGTCATTAGCTTGAAACGTCATGATTGCTGGCCGTGGCTGGCGCATACCGACGTTGACCGCGCTCTTCAATGAAGATCTTGACCCTTGGAAAACCTTGGTAGCTATATTTTTTATTGACATCTATAAATATATTATACGATCAGTAGTAGCCGACAAGATTTACGTCTGCTATCTAGCTGAAACACACGCATGTTTGTCAATAGACTCAATAGCGCTCACCCATCTCACACCCAAGCGCGCCCATTATTCTATTAGCTGCTGCATGCATTCTTCCAAATCTCATTTCATATAATTTCATCATCATATCTTACTTCATCTTATTTCATCTCATTTCATCTCACTTCTTATTTCATCTCATTTCATCTCACTTCTTATTTCATCTCATTTCATCTCACTTCTTATTTCATCTCATTTTATCTCATTGCATATCGAAGCCAAACCGGATGACGGTCAATTCGGTCAAACTGGGTAACATCCCGTTTTCATTTCATTTCATATCATAGTTCTATAGAGGTTCTGACTATCCTTTAGAGGTACTGAACCCTAACAGCTAATCTGCCTATTGCAGCAGTATTTAAATATTGGTTATTTGAAGCAGATATTAAATCATAACTAGACAGTTGGCTAACGCTACTTATCTATCCATTAGCCTTATTTCGAGAGCAATGAGGCAATACTAGTAGCTACTAGCCACCATTCAGCCCTCACGCGATGAACTTCACGACTTTCAACACTGCATTTACATAAAAAGAAGAGTGTTGTACGTCAAGAAATTCATACATTCATTGAAAGGTAAAACGTATCTGCCTTAAGGCTCGTTTAACGACCCTCATGGCGTAGTAGTTGCCTTACTGGACTGCCAATTGAAGTCTCTGGTTACGATTCCCGGCGGGGCAGAATATAAAAAATAATTTCATTTTGTGTTCTCGGAGGAAGAAATACAGCAACACCTGCGCCCAGTGTTGGTGTTCCTGTCTTTGTTTGTGTAGATGGTACCCCCGACATAGAAAAAACTATGGTGCGGCTACGAGTGTCGAACTATATTTACCGATAATTATTGTTTAAAATTTATTATGAGCTGATTTTTGACTTGTTTGTGATGCAAGTATCACGTATTGTCCCTCATGTAGCAAGTGAAAAATCAACAAATACTAAAAGATTGGCATTGAACTTTGGCTTAATTTGGTTTGGTACATAAAAATGAGTTGATAATTATGTTAATTTATCATTCATAACTTTAAAAATGCTGCTATTATTTTAAACATGCATAATAACAAGGCACTATGAAAATATTAAATTCATGCATTCCCACAAGACGTGTTTATGATTATAATTAACAAGTGACAACCATTTAAAAAACAATAGCACCTAATCTCTAACATTTGTATTCATTCATAAAATATGAAGATGTGTGAGAGCTCTAGCAATAGGGTTGCCAGTTTAATACAAAAACATCAGGAATACATTCCAGGACAGTTTTATAGAAGTGAAAATAAATAGTCGCTACTGCAAAATGAATTCCCTCTAACTTTAAAAAAATAAAATAAAAATTTAAAGTAATAATTATAAAGAAACGATAATTGTGCGCTAAAAATTTCTATGATTTTCTATGATTAGTAAGAATAATTCAGAATGTGGCCAGTTCATCGTCTTGAGAGTTTCTCTTGAAAAGCCTAATAAAAGTAAGAGCGAGAGCCAGAGAAATCATAAAGCAACGCTAAAAGTCGCTAAAGTCGCTAAAAGTTCCAAAATAAAACCTGGCAATAAAATATTAATTATCATTTAATTTTACTTCACGCCATTTCATTTCAAAGACCTGTGCCCATTAGTAAGACACAAAGAGTTGCAACCAAGCCAAGTATACTTAGTTGTGAAACTTTACCGCATGGCAACCCTACGATAAACGTACTCGTATTTACTCGTAGAATAACGTAACGGTGTGCGACCTTGCACTTTGCCATCGCGCGGACCACTTTTGCATACATTAGACATTATATTTTTTTATTATAACTTACGATACGGCAGCTACGGCACAGATATTTCAATTTATTTAAATTTACGTACTTTTAGTAACGCTAACTTTTTACAAATTTTGATGGTTTCGTTACAGAAAATAATGAATTCATTAGAAATGTAGCGTATATTTGTAATTTTGAATAGAGTAGATTTATGATTTGTTCAGTACACGTTTGTTCTGGTAGAAACTTCACAGCTTTAAAGGAAATCTGAAACTTCTACCAATATTACGAAAGTTGTAATACGACAAAAAACAAAAACGTAATCATTATGTTCAATATAGCAAATTTCTGTTTATGGAATGATAGCTTTAACTGAGCATTTCACAGAAAACACCCATTATGAGGAAGTAACAATGTAAATTATGTTTTACTGTTGGTTGGGCACAGGTTCATAAAAGAATTTGAAAAACTCTGAATTATACGGTTTCATCGGTGAAGACAATTGTATTGCTACGCCGAGAGTATAAATGATTAATTAAAAACATATGAAAATTGGTAATCAAATATAAAGATGAATCCTGATTTTTACTGGTTACTTAAATTCTTTAGTATTTATATCCTGTGGGACCTTTAAATTAACCTTATTAAACAACTATCGCCTTGGATATTGCTTAGTGGCAATGCTTTTTTGTAGATTACTTTAATTTACGTGATACAACCTTTCATATCCGTTAAGAAAACAATCTGAATTTTACGTACTTATACGCCACGAAATTTATAAACGTTATTTTTGAGTAAACCGTTGGATATCTCTATATAGAAAAATGAATTGCTGTGTGGCTAATTTTGGTCTTGAATTATTAGCAGAATATCAGGGAAGGTTGAAACACTATGGAAAAATTAAGAAATAAATAGTGAAAAATAATTTTCATTTTCCCATACAAACTGTTATTGACTGGCAAACATTTGTTGTTCGAGCCGCCTTCCAAAAATTGGACATAGTCAGAGTTACAGGACAGGTCATCTCTCATGGTTTGTTTTATATTTTTTGGAGAAAATATTATACAAACTTTTTAAGATGATCTAAATTAAATCCTCTTGAAATACTTTTAAGGCAGGACAACGTCTGCGGGGCCCACTAGTAACTAATAATCTCTGGAATCGGGAACAAGAGATAATAACAATGTATGTCTAACAATACTAAGCTGTTATGGCAAGTGAGCGTAAAACTAACTCGTAACCGTAAAGTAGTCGCTGTAAAAATCGAAAATGCTTCAGTTACGAGTATAATGTCATAAACAGCTGGCCAAAACTGGCCCGAGCGGTTCCTGTATTCATATCAGTGGGGCACGAGGTCTGTCTGTGTGTGCATGCAAACACAGCTGTTCGGTCATCAGTGTGTGCGTTTATGTATCTGTATCAGTAGGCCACGCGGTTGTTTCAATGTGTTGAACAATTTTGCATTCTCCTCGCCTCGCCTCGGATGCAATTGATGACATAATTGATACAGCTAACAAAATGGGGCGTTTTAATGGTGTGATAAATATATACAATTTATTTACCGTTGTCCTAAAAATATGATCCGCTTTATCCAATAGAGTGTAAAAACTTTATTTCAAAACTTTTTGTAATAAATAATCATTATAAGATGGACTTCTGAACACTTAATAATTACGAATACTTTGCACAATTAGTATGATTTCTAACTTATTGGCCACCGATTGTACTCAAATCATAGTGCATAGTATCGATGGTAAGGTACATATATGTTTACTACTAAGGTTGTAACCCAAAGGCCACTGTGGCCAGGAAATGATTTTTGTAGCCAAACCTCTCGTTTGTATCTATTTCTCCAGGCCTACGGTTATGAGTAACCTTACGACGCGCTTAAAATCTAAAAGTTTAACATCTTTCGATGTGACTAAGATGCCCAGTACAGTATTCGGCTTCTGATATGACTGCGTTTACAGTTCGTATCTAGCTTCTTGCTATTAATATCGCCTGGCCACGCGGTCCGTATCTGTGTGCGTCGTGCAACTTGACAAGTGAACTTGCACGAGTGTGAGTGCGGGAAAGTGATCGCCGCGTGACGTAACGCCTTACGTAATGCGCGAGTCGGTGGCGCACGGCGGGCGTGTGTGCAGGTCCTTACTATTAGAAGTCATTTTTTTCACTATAGTCTAATCTAAGAAGTGTTGACACTGTTAGTTCCATAGTAAAACTAACCTGTAAAAATAAAACAAAAAATGTATGAAACGTCAAAGGTAGCTATTAAGTTGAATAGACTGTAGCCTTATTCGAGCTAAGTTATTAGGTAGTTAATCGTTCTTTTGATTTATTATGAATACTAGCTGTGCCCGCGACGTCGTCCGCGTGAATAAAGACTTGTATAAAAGGGATTGATTAAAGATTATTTATTTGCATTGAATAAGTAGTAGGTAGATTATTCTTACATATTATAGTGAAATCACTTATAATAAAATGTTCATATGTTCAGAAGACACCTTATTTATTTTTTCTAAATCCTTCAAACCTAAAACAGTAAGGACTGCTTACTGTACTCAGATCTTACTATCCAGTTTTCGCATGATTCGCTTTTTTCGCGTAATCAGATTCTCTTTACAAATATGTAGATCGTTTATTAAAGTTAAGAGATACGTAGTACTGCTGTGCCCGTGGCTTCATCTATGTTAAAAATAAATAGAATCTTAAGTAAATTGAGTGAATTTATACAGCAAAGAATGCATAGGATACATAGCTTTAACCTACTGCAGAAAAGAGGTGCACTATACAATTACTTGTAGTTGGGAGACAAAATTTCTAAACATACACGTGCTTAGGATTAAACAGTCGGAAAAATTATGAGGCAAATTAATAGACTAAAGATTTAAAACTTGCGGATAGCAGTTTGATCATAAGTCATAACTTATTTAACATTGTGAAAACTAAAGCAGAAGGCAGGGTCTCTAATCAGTAAGCTATATATATTTGAAAATAAAGAACATTTAATATCTCCATCAACCAACGTGTGTGGATGAGCCCGTACGCAATAAAGAGACGCAAAAAAATTAGTTAAGTTATCATTGGTCCAATTAACCATGTTCAGCATCATACGTATACCCAACGACGGGACAACCCGCGTGGCGCAATGTTTACCATGCCGGACTGCAAATCGAAGGGTCCCGGGTTCGTATCCCGGCGAATCTTTTCATTTCATTTCATTTCATTACCCTACTGTGAGGCTTTAAGTGTGAAACGTTATTTTTTAAACTATGTACTACTTAATTTTATTAGACTTTAGGCTTTTATTTGAAATTATCTCCATCGATTCACTTTGTAGAAGAAATGAATATTGCACAATAACGCCATCTACCGTATGGCATGTAAACTTTATGGTTGATAAATCGAATGTCAAATTACCAAATAGGTAGATATTGAGATTAACAGTTGGTTCAGTAAAAGTTTAACTATTCGTCACCTAGATGTCTGCAGTAGTCTCGTTTTGTTAAGGCTTTTTACATTCTGTATGAAGGTTTAGCATTGAGGTTGTAAAATTTGGGATTTGGGATTTCTCCTCAATATTAGGAGAGCTCCATGCCCAGCAATGGAACGCTAAAAAGGTTGCATCCTGATATAATGTAGCGATAACAGTCGTTTCAGCTGCAGCCTGTTCATAATCTTCCACCCCAAATGAAAACAAATAATCTGAGCAACTTACTTAATGGAGCCTCCTGTGATGGAAGGTTTGGCGGCGGTGAGGCTCGCGATGCGCTCTTTAGGTACCTATAGCTTAGCCATAATCGGCCAACGAAAGAAAATACAGTAAGCTGATCTAAGTATATTTAATATAGCTGTGCCCGCGACGTCGTACGCGTAGATAAAGACTTGTACAAAAGGCTTGATTAGACTTGGATTATTTGTTCCTCCTCCTCCTTAGTCGTTCACTCTTGTCAGAGTGGTCGTTGCTGATGAGGTTGCAATTTCTTTCGTGACCGCTTGCCCTCCACTGTCCCTTGGATTATTGTTACCTTTTATGAAATTACCAATGATACAAAATTTCATATTATTATGTTGAGTAGATACATTCTTTCTGAGTCCTTACAATTCTTACTGTATTCCTCTTATAATATCGACTTATAATATCAACTTTTATAATATCAAATTTCAGTCGTTATCATCAGTTTCTCTTTACAAATTAAACGTATTATATATACGTATAAACGTATTAAACATATTATATAGCCTGTTTTTAAAGTGTTTAGATAGTACTGCTGTGTCCGCGGAAAGGATCATTATAATTAAATAATTTGTGCTGCAAATAATGCATAGATTCATTATCATTATGTAACTTAAATATATTGCAGAAAGGTGGTGAAATGTCTACGCTATGTCAGGCGTGGTTAGTAGTTGGGAGTAAAATTCTTGGTTGCTTACCCGTTGGTTGCAATTGTCGTTAACATACTGTCGTTCATACTTAATGGAGGTCTTTTGAGCGATTTAAAACATGCGACAGCAGTTAGGCCACTAACCCTTCACACAGCATCAGAAATAAATATATCGATTACTAATATTATTCTGGGCGTGACCACCATGCCGTGCTGCTGCCGTGACGCTTTAGCATATTAGTATAACACCAGTGCCAGTACTGCGTATGTATGTAATAGCTCTTATTAAATTAACCACTGAAAACGTCTGCTCATTTCTATAACATTTTTTTATTAGACCCTCGGCAATTGCTTATTCGTTTATTCGAAATCACTTTTTTTATAAATAAACCGAACAAAGAGGCAGAAAGGCCGCGTGGTTAAGCGATCACTGTCGCCTATGAAAACGGGCAACCCCAGCGGAGCCACCCGAGCACTGCCGGCTTTCAAGGACAGATTTCTTTACAGCTTTCTTGAAGAACCCTATGTCAAAGTCCACTGGAAATGCCTCAGCTGAAAGGTTGTCCCATAACTTACACATCCGTTCAAACATCAAAAGGAGCGTGCAAAGCGGCCTGTGGAACTTTAACCTTCGACTGGTGGTGTAATCATGATATGGAGACGTAGCTATCATTTTGAAAAGAACATTCAGCATAGTAAAATCGGTAGAACACTTTGATTTTTTTTACGTTTCACACTGATAGCGCCAGAGTAGGGGAAAATATACACTGTGTAATGGGTACCATGCGACACACAGAGACAGAAATACAAACACTTAAACCGAGAACAGAAAATTAAACTCATCATTCAAATTTCTGCTTCGCCGGGAATCAAACTCTTGATATCCCTTCGACTTGAGACCCTTCGATTGGCAGTCCGGCATGGTAACCATTGCGCCACGCGAGTGCAGGCGCGGTCTCAGCCTTCAATTTTGGGGGGAGGGGGGGGGTCGCCAAGAAATTTTGTTGGGGGGTCACTAAGAAATTTGGGGGAAGAGGTGTCTCAAATTGGCTTGATTCGCCTTCCATCTACGCATGAGTGAGGGATTTTGGGGAGGGTCATGTCCCCTGTGACCCCCCCCCCCCTGGGACCGCGCCTGCGCGAGTTGATAATTATTATTGTCTATTAAATAAGGTCGATACCAATAAGTATGTGGATGTAACCACCGCGCCGCGCCTGCATAATGCTCTACCACAATGAGTACAATATCAGCGCCAGTTCCAAAGCTCTCTGTTGTTAAGTTTTTATTAGATACTTTATTAAGTAAATATACTCGTAATTAATTATTTGAAATAATCTCCACCTATCCACTTTGTAATAGCGTTATTGGGTAAAATAATGATTATGTAACACCACCTGTAAATCTACCTGTAAAAAGCAATTAAATATGAATAAATGAATAATAACGACATCTATCGTATAGCGTGTATACTAAATTTTCTAAATACTGAATTTGCAACAGATCACTAAATAGTTCTGAATGTGCACATAGATGTCGGCAGTAGCCTCGTTTTGTTAAGGTTTTGTACATTTTGTTTTCTTTGAATATGTGGTGATATGATATGTATGGTTTTTTTAAATATTTAGAGATGAAATCTAGCATAAGTGTTTGAAAACTTACTATCAGAATATTAAGAGATGTTAGTAGTTATCGAAACTTGTGGTGTGACCGCTCGCATTAACTTTATTATAGCGTGCAGGTGTTCATCCATTTCATCATTCTTGAAATTGACGTAACTTTTTTGTTTGTGAACCGATTAAAATAAAACAAACCCTAAATGTTAATCCAAAAAAATACCAATACTTCAGTGAAAACCGCATCCTTCTACGTTAAGCCGTTCCTGAGATTAGCGCGCACAAACGAACAGATAAACAGACAAACAGACAAACAGACAAACAGACAATAATTCTAAAAATCATTGTTTTGGGTTCTATTACGCTAATAAATAGCCCTAGTGACAGTTTTTTTCAAATATCTTCAATGTACAGAAACGGACTTGTTACAGATTTATTATATGTATAGATTTGTTTCTTAAATACGGTAACATAAATTTTAAAATTGCAAACTATAATTTTATAACCCACTGACATTAAAAAGTTCTGTCGTACTGCTCGGTGAACCTCTATTCTCAGAATGACTCTCAGAATGTAGGTCATAGTCCACCACGCTGACCCAGTGGGGATTTTGTAGAACTCATACAAATATAAAGTAATTGCAAATATTGTAATGAAATAGGTATTACAGTATTTTTCTTAGTCATTGAACAAGTGACAAATACATACGTACGAGTAGGTACAATACTTTTCTAATTTTCTTTACGAATCTCATAATTTTAAACTCTTATGTGGTAATCAGATATATTTTCCACTTGACTATCTTTTTTATAATTTATCAAAAAAACATAAGAGTATGAAACGAAGTGACGTAATGGAGTCGTTAATAAAAATACCTAGTTACATTAAAATGTTTCAAAAAATAATTAAGGACGTTCGTTATACAAATATAAAAAGACAAATATTATTAGGCTGAACTTAATAACTATTAATTAGCACAGAATATTAATGACGATACTTACTATGTAAATAAATATTAATAAGATGAACAGTGAAGAAACCTGTTGTTAGAGTAACACTATGTTAAATAGCTATGAATCACAGAAAAATAATGAATAAGAAATAATAACATTCAAAGAAAAAGTAGCGCCAAAGTAAATTTAAATATGATTCAAGTACTGCAAGATAAGATTATTGTATTATTATCAGATTAAATCGAGGTAACCGAGAATAAATTTGGTCAAGAATTAATATTTTTATCCTTAACAAAAACATAACCTTCTTTACTTAACAAATAATTAATAGAGCATAAATGCTAAAAATTTATTTTTTACAAGAGTTTCACAATATTTTAGTTTTAAAAAAACTAGAATAAAAACAGATTAGCAAAGTTCTCATACTTAAGGTGTCGTGCTAAAAATGTATAAATAGAACCTTTCGCTATTATAATGATGACATTAATTTTAGTATTATTGTAAATTTATGTAAGTTAAGTTTTAATTAATTATAGACCTATAAAAAATCCTATCTTTACTTGCGCTGTTATTGAAACAATTATTTAAAACGATACTCTTTGGGTTTCGGAAAAGAACAATATTTCATATACAATTATACAAAATATGTTGATTTTTAGCGTTTGAAACTTGAGATGGACTATATCTTAAGTAATAGTTTGTTTGAAAAAAATTATCGCTATAAAATGTATTACTTTATGGGACTTTAGAATAATTTTTTTTGACTTCCTATATTAAACGGAAAATAATGACATTCATTAAGTTAATATTTTTAATCCTAATATTAAATCAATATTTTATATTTTTTACTTATTTCTTTCTTTGCTGTTTATTTTCAATATTTTTTCCATACAGTAGCGACGCTGTATTCAAAATTATTTTTTAACCGCGAAATTAGAACGTGTTGCTCGTTCAGTTGTTTTTCTCCGCTGCCGCCTCAAGGTCGAAATATTAACTTTTAAATTAACCTGTTGCAATCAATTATGAAACTTGTATGTAAAAGACTGTCTATAAAAACTGTATTCATGGGTATTCGTATTCGGTGAGGGTTCCAAAAAGTGGGACATAATTTACCTGCATAATATTAGTTTGATGATTTGATGTAATTATTGTAATTATCACATTTTTCTTAAATGATAATGATTTTACTGATAAGCAATATTTACCACATACAAGTAATAAGAAGCGAAGTAATTAATAAAAAGGTCCCCATGCTGGGATCTACATATATTCTATCGTAGATTTATTATATGGGTAACAAACATCATGATGAACTAGGCCGACCTGAGAAATAATCTCATGAGTAGGCGTCAGGCGCTTTAATCATCATCTTATGAGAAAAGCCCAAAAATCTTTAAAACAGCATCTTGGGCTATTGGCCTACTATTCACTAGTAATAACTTTAAAGTAGATCCGAATTACAGCTAAGGCAACCTACGCGTGCTACCGAAGAGGCAAGACAACGATGCAACGATTTGCGAAAATATTCTCTTGTCTTAAACGCAGAAATAAATACTAGGAACTATAAAATGTTCGTCTGCATTTACTTCACTTATCTGAATCCATGAAGTTGTTGTATCGTGTCTACCTTTTATGCAGTTGTATTCGCACTTATTTAGAATTATGAAATGATTATTTATGTGGCTATTCTTGCCACAAATAATGTATAATTCCGATAGCCGATACGACACACTTCTGCTCACACTTCATCAATCTGTCATAATGACTGTGGTTTGTGACGCAAGCGCGGGCTTGAAGCAATAACGATCTGAGACATGCAATTTGCTCATACAATACTCTATTTTTTGTTTAGCTAACTCGGAGAGTATCAAGAAATATGATGAGGATATTAAACTTGAGGCGCATTAAGCTTGGCCTGATAGTTTAGATCGCAGTTAGGCGCAACGGGCGCGGTCGGGTATTAGAGGGGTGACCGCAAAAAAATTTCATGCGCGTTTCCATGCTTCGAAAGGTACGTTAAGCCGTCGGTTCCGGTTGTGAGATATAACATATTATACTACAATTTTAAGGACTCGTTTCAACGACTATGAACACATTGGTAATGGAATGTTTTTTAAAAAATCGTGTCATTTTTATAACAACAAGGCAATAAATAGAGCTCAACTTATTAATTTATCAATCTATATTGATTTATTTATCAGAATTCTAGTATTTTATTAATCACGGTATTAAGTTTAAAATTAGCATTGTCTTTGTATAAAAACAATTTTTCTTTTAAGCGGTCTGTGCTGTGACCACAGAGAAACTGCTATTTTATGGCTGAAGGCTGTCTGTCCATCATTTAATTACATTCCCATATTAATTATACGTATATAGAAGCAATATATCGTAGGTTGAGTGACACCATGTATCCAGTGACATTGGCGGTTGCGAAACCGCTAAAATATAAAAAACTTAAACAGGTTTAGATCTGACGGCAGAATACGTTAGCCAGGCCGAGATTTTATGATACATGTAAAACCATGAATAAAATAAATATTAAGATATTACATGCTGATTCGTTAGGTGTTCCTACATACACAAGGAAATGTCACGTTATTTGATTTGTAATTTTAAGGGTGGTGTTCACGATACAGCTTAAATGTCACAATGAGCGCATTTTTAGTCTCTCAACCAGAACTAGTGTTCTATGTTAAGCCATGTTTGTCCATCTTTGATTCAAAAATTAATCTATTTCAATCCTATGTTACAAATCAAATAGAGATTGTCATTGAATCTCTTTACATATTTAAGAGTTTTTGGTGCCAATATTTAATCCGCTTGGTTTACTGACATGTGCATATCGAGGATACTAAAGGCGCTGTATATAATATGTTTTTTTCTGGTGCCGCTAGAGAGCACGGATCTCCTCTCGAAGTTGTTAAACTATAGTCCATCACGCTGATCAAATGCGGGTTGGTGGACAGTACACGTGGTATAACTACTTCATCACGCAACTAACAACTTTATTTTGAGAAAGAAGAAATTAAAATTCAACATATCACTCGAGAATTACGGATCATTAACATATCATACAAGGTCATCGGAAAGCGTTTTGAGATTTCATAAACATATCCGATAATTAAGTCCAATCACGTGTGAGTGCATTCGAGTGCAGCCGGGAGTAGGCTTGCAGGGCGTGTGACGCAACGCTTTCTCGGTCGAAGGGAAAAGATATCGGGTGGCATCGCAGCTGTGCGCCGGCGGGTCTCAGGAGTTCCTTGTGTGATGTAAAAGTTAGTGGGGTCCAAGGTCGAATCGTTTTAGTTATCCTACTATATACCGTAAATGGAGTTCAGAGTTTACGCAAGATTAATTTACATCGGTAATCTCAATTTCAAAATGTTGCCAAGTAAATCAATATACCATACCTGCGTTTTTCTTCTTATTCGCTTTCTCTTTCTGGCGCCCGGTAGGACATTCACACCCTTTTCAGGTACCGCAGATTACAAATGTAATGTGTAACCAATAGTTATAAGCAATTAATAGAGGATACGAACTAGAACCGACCTTCACTCATCTGTTTAATGGATGAAAAGTATTTTATATCAAATTTAATATATTAGAAAATATATCTCGAGTGAGTTCCAGAGACTATGCAGACTACTAGACTTTACAGACAACCCTATATCATTGTATTCACAATGATATAGAGCTCATTTTGATATAAAATTTATTTATTAAACAAATAGGTGAAAATAACTATTATCGATTTTCCTCTTTATACCTAACAACCCAGTTGTTACGCCAGGAAAAAAATAGGCGACCCAACGTTTTTATATTTTACATGCTTCATACTTTCGATTGGTATTAAATTTATTCGTTAAACACATGAATGCAATATTTAATAAAAAGTCATTTTTAAATTCTTAATAATTCATAGTCTTGCCAGGAATTTTTTAGGCAACCCACTCGAGATATATTTTCTAATATAATAAATTTGATACATACTACTTTTCATCCATTAAACAGATGAGTGAAGGTCGTTTCTAGTTCGTACCTTAAACCACATGCTATTATAAAGTAAAAGAGTACATTTTTGAAGTTATTGTACTGTTTCTACTTGTTATAGTCGGTCCTAAAATGTGCCCTTTAAGCCTGACATTCTTCTGACATATGTTAAATTGCCCTAATAAACGTGTCAGCGCCGTCATTGTTTTGACGTATGTCACGCGGTACATCAAAATCCATGACATATAAATTTCCGCATTCTTTTACGTAATTAGCTTACTTATTAATACTTATTAGCAGTAATCTATTTCTTCTCAATAAGGCCAATAAATCAAAACGTAAAAAGTCAGAGGCTTTATCAAATCTGACATTGACATACATAGCAAGAAGTCTAGCCGAATTAGTCATGGCTAATACTTATAAAAACCTTTGTGTCTGTTTGTTATATTTGCATACCTCATGAAGGTAAATATGGCGAACTAAATATATATAAACAACTTTGTAAACACCCATATTTGTGCAAATAAATGTCTTTGTCTTTGTCTTTGTCTTTGTTTGTGTTATGTCTCTGTGTATTCTACGTCAAAATCTCGGCATATATCGTATCGTTACGTTTTGACGTATTTGTGTATTTAAACATGTCTACCATACAAAAGTATCGGACAGAAGGCGGAAGGTCGTATGCGAAATTTTGCCGATTTCGCTGATTTAACACATGAGAGTTTGCAGTTAAAATACAGTATTTCCATAAGTTTCATTGTACAATATAACTTCAATAAACGAAGCATTATCTTCTATATCCAACCTTAAGGCTGTAAGAAATCGGTGAAGGTTTTATTTATTTATTAGATAACAGAGATCCATTTTTTGTTATGTTAGTAAAAACATTCTTACACATTAAATCAAAAATTTATAATTGATTATTTGAGAAACATACCAAATATATATGCAGAGGGCCTCCAGAACCGGGTTATGTTGTGCCTAAACAAATTAAGAGTAATTGTCTGCATTTTGAAACAAATCGCCATAAAAGGCTTTTGAGGGATCCACACTAATTTGCGTAAGGCTTCTATGGTATATGTTTGAAGGATCGTTTGTGGGTCATTGTCATAGAACACATCGCACGTGCGACGGAAACGTTTCGAGAAGCCGCCGTTTGTTTTGTAATATTTTACCGACATTTTTCTATATAATGAAAAAATATGATTGTAACAATGTATGTACTTTGAATGTAGGTATAAAAGTCTTTTAAGTAATGACTAATAACATGCGAAATGCGATTGAGAAATTATTTAATAATGAAGAAAATTGCAATACTATAATTTTGTTTGTTTTAAAGACGCTCATAAACTACTGATTGGAATAAGAAGGTTCTGTTTGTGTTAGAATGTTTAATTGTCGAGAAGGTTTTAGGTTTAACATCACGCTATGACGCGAATAAAACCGCAGGATACATATAGTATCTCAATGTTACAAATAGTACTAAAACTGAAACCGTGGAAAACTTACATCTGTCAATTTTTGGTTATCGCTAACAGAATGAAATCAAATGAAAATGAAATGACTAAACCTTTTATTTCTCTGTCTGGTTGACTATAACCCTTCTTACGCCCACTGCTGGACATGGATCTTTCCTCATTATTAGGGAAGCATGGAGCGTATGGTATGGGTTGATGGTGTCTCACACGATCAGCTGTCACGTGTGACCATTATCAACTCATAGCCATTCTGTTATCTCAAATATATTATTATGTACGTTTTTTTAAAAGAGTGCTGGGAGTTTTTTTCCGCCGCCTTTTTTCTCTCAACTATGAGAAAAAATGACATTCAAGCGAATATTTTGTATTCCTAATATGAAATAAATATTTTTTCTTTCTTTCTTTCTTTCGTACTCGACACTGCTTCAATGAAGACTTGCGACTAACCGGGTCGCAAACTATATTTAAATTTTAAAATCTAAAATTTTATGGAAATAACTTATTATAACATACTTTTTCATACGAATATTATAAAAGCGTACACAAGAAAATTTATTAATCGAGACAGGATTTGAATCCGGGAACCAGCAAGGGGACCAGTGTTATAAACGCTAACTTGTAATAGCTCATTAGTGTTCACACAAATACGTAATGTAACATTTTATAGCGGACATAAAACGTAACAGGCCATAAAGAGTACATATTGCGGCCTCACTTAGTGCTCTTTGCTCCCGCCGAATGGCGCAATGATCGATTGACGAAATATATTGACTGTCAACTGTGATCATCATCTGCAGTCATTGATGAGTTAGCACTAATCAGACTACTCCCTATAGTTCATAATGGTGTAGGATTTAGTTTGACTGTTTGAGGTATACCTCTAGTACGTAACTCTGAGGTTTTTTTATGTCACAAACGCAAAGAATGTTATTTGCACAAATATGGGTGTTTACAAAAGCTGTTAATACATATTTAGCACGCCATTTTTATCATCATGAGGTATGCAAATATTATAAATATAAAAGAAAAAAACTTAATTATAACACGATTTATAAAAATGTACATTTATATCAATTTTTATACTATAATATACGAGTATATTTTTATATAGCCCCATATTGCATAGTCCTACAGTTGGGTAGATATACCCTGTGTTGTGGGTACCATGGAATGGACACACACAAAGGCAGAAACACAAACACCCACACCGAGAACAGAAATTTAAACTCATCATTCAAATCTCTATTTCGCCGGGAATCGAACCCGGGACCCTCCAATTGGCAGTCCGGTATAGTAACGTTAATAAAATTACGTAGAGAAAATGAAAAACACGTAAACGAAAAAAAGTTTATCACTTGTTCTACGTAAATAAAAACCTCGTGATATTTAATAAGGATATTATCATTTGCCGTGTATGTCTCACACAATATTTTTATGGTATGTCTACCAAACTGTAATTGACTGACGTGAGACGCCAGAACTATATAAATCCTAACCCCATTTTTTATTTTGATGTTTTGTACATCTTATCCTCTAATTCATGCTAAAATCAACAGAATATTGAAATAACACTTACCATCCATTTAATTTATACTTCTATCGTTCGTTATTTGTCGATATTGTACCAGTAATTTTCATTACACATTTCTAAAGACAAAGACAAATGATTTATTTGCACAAATATGGGTATTACAAAACTTGTTTTATACATTTAATAATCCGCCATATTTACCACAGTAAGGTATGCAAATATTATATTATTTTTTTTTAATAGATCGGTAGACAGTTAGTGTTTGAATGAAAACCGCTAGATTATGATCTTAAGGATGATTTTAAACGGTACTTTAATAAAAGCTATTTTAAATTAAATTTTAGCTGCTATGAATAACCGTATTGTATTATTGGTGGATATATGTATTGTATATTATTGACTCGTACATCTCGGCATGAGCATACGAAACCCGTTTCGTAGCATCACTACAATAAATGCGTAGCACGCTACGCGCATCTATGTTTGCATACAAAAGACATCAACGATTCACTACGCATCGTAGTGGCGATGTTTTCTTAGTTGTCAATAAATATTGTTAACGTTTATATATTTAATATATATATATATATATAATATGATTCACGTTCAAAATTATGTCTAAGTTCGTATGAAATCTATTATTAACGTATTTTAAAATTCTGATTTTTTAAAATTTTGATTCTATTTGTTAATTTCATTGGCTGCAACCCTTTTTGCGTCCCACTGCTGGGCACGGGTCTCTCCCCATTATTGGGGAGGCCTGGAGCTTACTCCACCACGCTGCTCCAATGCAGGTTGGTGATATACATAATATACCGCAAATTTCATTAATTATGTTTAATAAAGTAATACCGTATTCCTCTTATCATTTAACTAGCAGCCGTCCGCGACTTCGTCGGCGTGGTCTTTAGTATTTTGCCCCTAGAGCCTTCCTCAATAAATGAACTATTCAACACAAAAATATTTTCAATTCGAACCAGTAGTTCCTAAGATAGACGCGTTCAAACAAATAAACAAACTCCTCAGCTTTATATTATTAGTATATAGGTATAGATTATCTTTCCTATCGCCGGTGAAACTGCGGGGCACAGCTAGTTAATATAGAGAAATATTAAGTAGGGATTTATCTAACAGCTGAAAGTCATCAGCCTCAAGGTCCCAGAGGCGAGGCCGCGCGTCCTAACTAGTCCAATCGATTATCAATTTGGGTCCGTTCGTCACGCTTTGATGAATAGCTGCTAAAGGTAATACTTTTATTCTCGAAGGTATTTGGGTGTGTAATATATCGTTACTTAAGTAATTAAGCCTAAATGGCTGGTGATTTTATATGTAGAGGTAAAGTTTTAGACCATTTATTATATATATTTTTATATTAGATATTCTCACATTATTAAGTTAGAAGGAACCCTTCTATGATACTTTATTTTATTACAAACATATATTATGATCCATCCAGTTGTCTTCTGCAGGTCGTCAGTTCACCTGGTTGGAAGGCAGCCTGTGCTCCTTTTGCCAAGACGTGGTCGCCATTCGAGGTGTTTTGTTTTCTATCGATTATCAGTGATATGTGCATGATATGCGATAATTTACTAGCTCAGCATTAAAGCAAATCATTTAAAAAAAACTTATGAGTGTCTCGGAATATCTTATAAAATCTTCCAACCCACACTTGACATCGTCGTGGCTGGGACCTAAATCCTTTACATGTCTGACTAACAAAACGAGTTGCTAATAGAGATAATGACTGTATTATTCCGAAATCTTTCTGAAATCTTTTGTATAAATCTAGCTATTATAAAAGAACATGTCCTTATATCGTAACTATCACGTAGTTAAAATCTTTGTTAAATCAGAGATTGGTCAGAGCTGAGTCAGGCTGGTTATGAAAACATGTTGTAAATGTAGATAGCTTATTATAATTCTGTCGCAATGCGAAGGCCGGCGACCAATTCGAGTGCGCACGTCGTTTCCGATACAGAGCGATTTGGTCAACTTTGGCCGCTCGGGGACAGCTGAGATTGAGGAAAACACGCCAAGCCTACATGTGGGTAACGTAATGAGTTTTATAGGAGGTTAGTTCCTGCAGTTTTGACTTCTAGAGTAGGACTACGGTAACCCCTGCCTGACCATAAAATGCAACGAAACCCTTTTAGTCACCTCTTTCGCTCGCAACCCCGAAAGCTTCCGCGATTTTAGTGCGATAAAAATTCATCATATCCTAGTGTCTCGTCCAAGATATCGAGTACCTATTGAAAGTTTCCCTTCCGGTACAAAAAAGGTGATAAAAAATTTGTGATTTCACCGGAGAAGTACGAACATTGCAGCTATATTTGCTGTAAATCAAATCTATTCTATTTCGGAGGAAAAGTGCGGTGCCAACCAGACATATGTACATACATACATACATGAGGCGATCGTCAGCCTTCAGAGAAGCAACGCAATTTTAATACCTCCGCTACTCCATTAAAACAAGTTGGTAGCTGACATTAGCTAAAAAAATAAAAACAATTACGGTAGTATGGGCATGGTTGTGATTGAGGCATTAAAACAAGTTGGTAGCTGACATTAGCTAAAAAAATAAAAACAATTACGGTAGTATGGGCATGGTTGTGATTGAGGAAAATATGTCAAGCATGTTTGCGAGTAATGCTTACTTTGTATGTATACAACTCACACATTCGTATGTTTTAATACTGTGAGCATTTCCAATGTAAACAGGTCCTTTCGCCGTTCACTGGTCACTAAACGTACGTTAAATAAATTTATAACTAGTTTTTATTGAATTGTGAAACGAAATACGTTGGAAAAAACGTGGTAAATTACTACCTATAATCCGATTTTTATTCCAATTTCAATTTATTTATTTGCTAATAAGTCAAAGTTGGATAAAATATGATAAAAGTACATCTTATTCAAACCCATAAGGGTATGCAAATTATGTCCAGTATACATTAATAATGCTTATATTTTTGATACTTTTTTACGACGATTTTTAATAAATTCAGTCTTTTTTACTACGATTTTAATAAATTCAATGCGGAAATATTAGTTGAATAATTACTGGGTTAACAGATATAACTCGGTTTTATAACTCCAACCGACCCGTGTACCTGCAAAAGCCTACAATATGCAGAGAACATCAAATACTTGGGCATAATAGTAGATTCTAAGCTCAACTGGAATCTTCACATTAATTCTCTAACAGTCAGAATCCGTAAATTGATATATATATTTAAAAATCTCCGTGCAATCGCAAGCTTAAATTTACTTATTCAAACTTACAAATCGTTAGGCGAAAGCTTAATTAGGTACTGCATCTGTATTTGGGGAAATGCTGCCAAAACCCATTTGATTAGTGCTGAGAGAGCTCAAAGAGCAGTGCTCAAAGTCCTCCTTTACCTACCATACAGGCACTCTACCAGTGATGTATACGAAAAAGCTACTGTACTTTCAGTAAGAAAAATGTTTATTTTTCAAGTCCTTAAAAAATACCATACCAAAGTAGTTACATATTTACCACCAAGCAACAAACGCATTGACAAATGTCCGGTGCCGTCAGCCCGAAGTAAAATTGCTAAAAAACATTTTGATACAATAGCGCCACGTCTATACAACAAAGCTAATAAAACATTAAAATTAAAGCTTAAAACATTTTCTAATGACAAATTTAAGAAATCAATACTTGCTTGGCTCCGTACACTAGACTACGACGACGTGGAAAATATGCTAATGAGTATATAACTGACACTCACACGCACTCACGCACACGCACACACGCACACACGCACGCACACACACACTCACACACACACACACACACACACACACACACACCCACCCACACATATAAAAACAAAACACTCACTTTGTTTAAATTTGTAATAAATAACTATATAGAAATAAGTATGTAATCTGTATATCATGTGTAGACCTTTATGCCTTAAAAAATTGGGAGAAGGCGCTGGTCCCTAAAACACAGTTTTTACTAACTTAGGGTCCAGAGGCTTCATTAAAATTACTGTAACATTTGGTTTAAACAAATAAAGATTATTATTATTATTATTATTAAAAAACTCTAAGTCGAACCGTAAAGAAAAATGTTATAATGAAACAACACTATATTTTCTTCACCGAGTTCCTAAAGGCACGTGCTGGGAATTGAACACAGGGCCCGAGCATAAGAGTCCAATATTTTAGCATTATAATTGCAACAGTAGAAAATTCTAGTTACTTCTTATATCTATTTATACTAACGCGCTAATCTCAGGGACTACTGGTTTGAATTGAAAAATTATTTTTGTGTTGAATAGTCGTTTTATTGAGGAAGACTATAGGCTGTATAACATCATGATATGCGGACGAAGTCAAAGTCAGTCAAAATATTTATTTCATATTAGGAACACAAAATATTCTGATTGAATGTCATTTTATCCCGGTCATCGCCTTTAGGTGCCCGATTGCGTTAGACGTTGAGGTCGCGGGCGCACGCTAGTTTTTAATACTGTTCTGAGTTGTCGACGTTGTAGGTGGTAGAACTTTAACGGTTCGCCCGGGGAAGTGCCACCGCTGCACCCATGTGATGTAATGCTATTGGTGATGGTGTCTCACACGATCAGCTGTCACGTGTGACCATTATCAACCCATAGCCATTCTGTTATCTCAAATATATTATTATGTGCTTTTTTAAAAAAAAAAAGAGTGCTGGGAGTTTTTTTCCGCCGCCTTTTTTCTCTCAGCTCAACATCTAGCCCAAACGGGCACTTAAAGTAAATATTTCAGATCTTTATACCGTTAATTTTAGCAACATATTTCAAACCTAATTAACAAGCAATAACAAATAGCTTACACTTAGCTTGTCCCATCGAGCGGTTCCCACGCGGCGGCAAACAAATTGACAAGAAGCTGATTGGTAACTTGTTTGTACAAACCTTGCCTTAGAAACGCAACTAAAAATGCTAATCTATGCTAATAAAAATTAGGTTAAAACCGGTTTATAATAGATAAGTTTTATATCGTAAAAAATAATTTTTAGGACTTTTTATTTACAAGTTAAGCCTACGGAACCTGATTCTCCGGGGTACACCGTGCAGCGCTCTGCTAATAATGTTTGTTTGGTGCGAAAACCGTACAACATTATAATTATTATGTAAATAAGAAATTGTGTTTCTTTCTTTTTTTGTCGTTCTTTAACGTCGCGATGAGACAGAGTGACTTTATGAAATGTTTTTTGTGCATAGAGATAGGCTGGAAAGTGTCATAGGCTACTTTTTACCGCGGTAAAACATTTCATTCTTATGGGTAGATAAATAATAATAATAACGTTTCATACTCATAGCTCCACAGTAGCTTAGAGAAAAGAGCCGGAGGAGGAAAACACTCAGCCGCATTCTATGATACAATACGTTTAAAATATTTTATATGTTTCACTTCTGACAGGCGTCATGGTGGTAGGTCACATTTCTTGTTCATAATGATAGTTCAAGCAACAATGGCCGAACGGTAAAGACTGCGGTCGCCGACACGAAGATACCGGGTTCAAATCCTCGGAACGTATCTTTGACAAAGAAATTTGTAATTTACGTATTTATCGCTGCTCCACGGTGATGGATTATCGTGATATTTAATTGATTACGATGTTCTCCATCGCCGTGCAGGCCTGAGAGAAACTCATAATTTCTCAAAGGCATGATGTCCACCAATCCGCACTTGGCCAGCGTGGAGGTCTATGACCTAAATCCCACGCACTTTTAAGAGAAGTCCTATGCCCAGCAGTGGGACATAAAAAGGTTGAAATACAAATTGTGCATCTATTTTAAATTCTCAGCATTTCTTGGAGGAAATCCCGCGCTTATAATGAGGGCATAAGTGAACATTCAATCATTCAGAGCCACATCTCATTTAGCAACATACTCGTAGGATACATTAATAATTAAACAGTCATATGATGATGTAATAACACCATTCAACTCATTTATTTTAATTAAGATTAAGGTTTTTATGGTTTTTAAATGTCTAAAATAATGTGATTAAATTACGACGAAAGTAAGCTATTAACATTATAATTTTGCCAACCAGCAAAACTGTTAGCTAAGCAATATAAAAAAACGTTATTAACTCATAATCCCACTGTAGTATTTTCTGTGTCATGGGTACAGCGGATACATCTAAAGACAGAAATGCAAACACCCTGACCGAGAATAGAATTTTAAACTTATCATTATTTCTGCCTCGCCGGAATTCGAACCTGAGATCCTTCGAACAGCATTCCAGTGTGATAGCTGCTATATGGGTCGTCAAATTATAATAATTGTAAAGAATTGTAAAGAAATTAGTATGTTAATCACATACACAGATACGAGTAGGTACATTGTGTCTGTTTATCGCATTAATTTCAAAGTACTCGTATATTGCGATGTCATTCAAATGTAATCATTTTATTTAATAGCTTTCTTGTTTCAACAAATAATAAGGTGTAACTGTTTATTAAAATAATATTAGAATCCTTAAATGTTGGGTATAATTATGAAAATACTTATACTACTTTAAGATATACGTGCACGTAAAAACCCCGTATAAAAACATTGTACTGGCGACAGTAATGTATGTTGTTATTCAGATTAATTATTTTAAAATGTAAAAAATTCATAAGCCAGTTAAAGCAATATTTATCCTATTCGAAAATAATACATATTTAGTTACCATGTGGTTAATGTTATGAACGTTATGATGGCTAAATAACTGAAATATGCTTCGTAGAAATTGAAATCTTTAATGGTGATCTATACCTAGCTACAGTTTTGAGGTAATTTGTGACAATTTTTTATCATAATCAGCAGTCTCAATCAATCAAGGCTTAGCCAAAAATCATATTATTCATATTAATTTAAAGCCAAAAGTCATATTATTCATATTAATTTAAAGTTAAATTCAATGAAATACATTTACATAACGAAGATATAATAATTATGGCAGTCTTTGTTATTTTGGTTCCGATTAATCTGTCAAGTATTGCAGGAATATTAAAGTTTTTTTTTTTTGCTATTCATTATTAATGTCACACGTTATTATTGTTGACAGTTAATCAATGCATGTCAATGTTACTTGCATATTAGTTGTTTATTATTTCGTAAATTTATTCATTAGTGTTTAGTCAGTACGGACGTCATAGGCGACATTTAGGTATTTAGTTTAGTTTCATATATTTTTTGCCTGTTGGTAATATCAGCAAGTTTTTATGCATAACCAAATTTACAAAAAGATTGCGTTCTAAAATACTATTTAACAAGGTACAAACAATTGCATTCGTTTATTGAAAAGGATAAATTAATTTTAGTACTTCCATTAGGTACGTATATAATATCTATATCTGTGATTTATTAGGTAATTATATATACTAGTATTATAAAGCTGACAAATTTGTTCAAAAGCGCTTATATCAGGAACTACTAGTACGAATTGAAAAATGATATTTTGTGTTAGATAGTCCATTTATCGAGGAAGGTTTTCGTCAATAAAACATCTCGCGAACGATGTCGCGGCACTAGCTAGTACCAAATAATAGGATTTAAACTTGCTGTTTTTTACACACCGGGATCAGATGGTATGAAAAAAAATGTTCGCTACTAGTTTTTCATAAGCGCACATCGACGAAAATAGTTTTGATTTAATTTTAAACCCTAACTGCAAGTTTGACCTGCCTTCAACTGTAAAAAAACTAAGAAATATAAGCCTACTTGTATTTGAGAGAAGTGAATGTGAGAATTAAACGAAATGTTGTTCAACAAAACATCAATAAATTGATCAGTGCCCTTGCGAAATATAGTTTATTGGTATTGTGACTTGTTATTTAAAAGATATTTAATTATATTCAAGCCTTATAATTTTTTCTATACTAAGTTACATAATAAAACTTTTTTCATATAGGACTTCCAAACGTTTTGGCATAGTTTTGACATTGACAATTTTAATTTGGCTACAACCTTTTTTGCGTATTACTGGTCTCTCCCCATTATTGGGGAGGCCTGGGGCTTACTCCACCACGCTGCTAAAATGAGGTGAGATGTGAGTGAATGGCCAACCCGCGGTCGGATGTTTTCAATAAGCAAGATTTAACGACTGCTATCTAACGATAAGAACCGGGACCGACGACTTATAATCTGGTTTTAAATTTAAAAGTTACAAGTCACTTAATAATGGTTTCAAAATCATAATAAATCGGATACACTACTTACGTTCTACAATTTCAAAAGCAACATGTAACTGTTCCGTATCGCTGTACATAAACTACACAAACTTTATAGTCTAAAAATGGATCACAAATCTTTTGTTGTTAATTTATATAGGAACTGGACATAATAAGAACTTAAGTAAGAAGGTGATTTAGCGGAAAACGTTCGACTATTTTAGAACCATTGCTAATGTGTAATTTGAAAATGTGTTCTAGATAGTCGGTAGGTACAGTTGCCGCGTCGGGCGTCCGGCGTCGGGCGTCGGGCAAGGCCGCGGGCGCGGTGAAAGGCGCGACCCTACAAATTGTTTTAAACGGACACTTATTAAATGCGATTTGTAACAACCGGATTTTGCGACTAAAAATATAAGAAATAATCGCTTCTTGGGGAAATCGTTGTGAGTAATCGGTTTGACGCGGATCAATAGGTGTGTAGCTACGTGCACAGGTGTTTAAATGAGATCTTTCGACTCCTAAAATATACCTAAGTACTAAATTTATGTATATCGATTTAGTACTTACATTTATGTATCTTTCGAGTGGAACTGTCTGTCTATTGGTATTTGTGTAACAACTGGCAGTTAAATGAGTGCTGCTGAGATATTTTCTCCCCGGCTCTTTTTCAGCTCATCGCCCATATTGGCACCTAGAATCAATTTTAATTGTAATTTTGTAAATGATCTTTGACATGCAGAATGAGTATTTGTGAATTGATCTTAGTATATTGATATTGAGAGTTTGACGCCCATCGCGGCAGAATAAGCGACACTAAGACTGTAATTTTTTTCCATGTTTTGTACCATATTCAACAAATAAATGTAATTGATTTATTTTTTTAAACATGCGGACGTATAGATTTTCAAAAATTTTTCGGTATAAACAAGTAATGTACTTTAATATAAATATTATTTCCCAGTATTATCACGGTATTCTTTGCCAAATATATATCGTTAAACAAATTAATGGTTTTTGGAGATAAAATATTTTTTTAATAATAATAATATTGTAACTCTAAAGGAATTTGAGTGTATAGTGTCTCATATGAACAGCTGTCACGTGTGCCCATTATGGACCCATAGCCATACTGTTATCTCAAATATATGTTTATGTATGTACTTTTTAAGAAAAAAGAGTGGTACTGAGAGTTTTTTTTCTGCCGCCTTTTTTCTCTCAGCTCAACACAAACGGGCACCTAAAGACGATGACCGGGAAAAAATGACATTCATTAAGCGAATAATTTGTATTCCTAATATGAAATTAATATTTTTGATTTGATTTGATTTGATTGCCGCTGTGTCACGGTGCTATATATCCGGAATAAATTTTAAACTATATTAAACATACTGGTAGCTTTATAATTCATTTTAAATCAGAAATATTTAGAAGGAAATTAAACGTAAGATAATTAAAATTTAAGACGTACATATTATTACATATACTACCTATGCGCAGCAAAATTAAAAGGTAAATTGTTTTTTAACGTGTGAAATAATACGCAATACAAGTTATTGAAAAAAGCGATAACATCTCCTCTTCATCGCCTAAAGCATATAATTACACAAAGTATAATTGTTGTATAATTGCAGCCCTAACTGACTATTATTTGGTATAATGATATAATTGCCATATTTCATTACAGATAAACGTATGTCTAATATATTATATTTGTACGTATTTTACGATGTTGTACTGAAGACGCATTTAAGACTAAATCGGCTTATTAAACATCTTTTATATTCCTAGCATATCAAATAATAATATGTTTAATAGACCAGTTGATGTGACGTTTAGATAATTTATTGCTATTCCAACTTAACAATTTTATATACAAATGGGAATAATTAATATAGTTTCAATGTTAAAGGTCCTTCTGAATGAGAAGACTCTAGCATTGAAAGAAGAATACCAGTGGCGGTGTTGTTTTACATATCGCATCTGTTTGTACGCTCCTTCCATTTCCATAAAGACCATTTTATGCTAAACAAGCCGTAGTAATTGAATTTAGAGTAAATAACTCATATAAACGTAATTCAACTATTCATCTGCTTAGGACCATTTAATTTATGAATTTCATCAATAAAATAATATTTAAAGTAAAATGCTTAAAACTTATAGTCCCACACTAGGATTATCTGTGTCGTGGGTACTATGGACACACACAAAGTAAGTAGGTAAACACACAAACCGAGATTTTTTTTGTAACTCATCATTCCAATTTCTGACGCGCCAGAAATCGAGCCCGGGATTTTACACAGGTATTCTATATGATTGATCACAAATTACATTTCAAATAATTAGGGCCTCTTTCATCACCTTCAATTAAAGTGACAAGTACGCTAATTGTAGGTTAAAGTCACCTATAACTTCAATTTCAATTTCACGATGTTCGAGTAGCACTAATCATATGATAAACTGACCCGTACTTATAGCTTTTACTTGCCAATTAACTTTACTTGGGACGTAACTAATCAACTTTACTTAGAGATGGTGAACGAGGCCCTTAGTAAAATTATAATCACAGCTAGATTTAGTCGTACCTTGACAAATAACGTAGCTAGACAGAGAAAACAACAATAAGCAAATCTTGCAATGTTTGCGCAAAATCAATCCAGAAACACAGTAGCATTACTCATGTTAGCTGAGACGGTGTTCTGCAATCATTTATTTGAAATAACTACGAGTGTGTGTGGAGAGAGTGTACTTCCTAGCGCGGAGACAGCGAGACGGCGGCGGAAGAACGTTCGTAATAGCAGTGCCATGTAGATAGGCGTGCCAAACTGTTTCAACAGTCACTTAAACTACTTAAGAGGTAATATACTTAACAAGGAGTTCGATTTTTTATACGTTTCACACTTATAGAGCCACACTAAATCCTAATGTTTTGTGTTCAATACACATATACAAAAACTGCAATACAAACATCCATTCCGAGAATAAAAATTTAAACTCATCATTCAAATTTCGTGCTTACCGGGAATCGAACCCGCGGTCCTAGATTGGTAGTCCGGCATAATAACCATTGCGCTACACGGGATATCAATGGAAAACAAACACCCAAACCGATAATGAAATGCTCATCATTCAAATTTTGACCTCGCCGAGAATCGAACTCGGGTCTCTCGATCGACAAGTCGGCACATTGTGCCATTCGTATCGTTGTTGGTGGTATTTTTTATGTGAAGTGTAATAGTAGGTCATATTACAAGAACCGATTATCCACCCACATAGGACCTTAAGGACTGAAGCCTGGTCAAGGTTTTACATAGATACGAGTATGTAGGTGTTTAAAGTTAAAAGTGACCAAATAATTTGTGATTATCAAATTATTTGCATTGAAAAGCCGTCATGTTTTTACCGTAGAATTATTTTTTACTAGTCTTCCGCCAGCGGCTTCGCCTGCGTGGACCCGTTTTGTAGGTTCCCGTAGGATAAAAACCATCTTATGTCCTTTCCCAAGGTCCACTCTATCTGTGTTCCAAATTTCATTAAAATTGGTTCTGTGGTTTAGGCGGGAAAGCGTAGCAGACAGACAGACAGAGTTACTTTCATAATAAGACCGAATCAGGCAAGTTTAATTCTAATCTTATTTGTAAAGTACGTAAAACCAGTACCACGCCCTGCTATCTGCCAAATGACTGTCTCTACCTACGGATATGTTTACGTTTAATAAAGTTTTGTGTGGATTTATAAAAGCCTAGTCATACCAGGATGATAAATAATAAATCTCCTAACACGTATAAAAGGAAGCAACACAATACAATAAGAATTCGGATAACTTGGAAATTTCAAATAAAGTAATTTTTGTATGATAAAATCGAGGTCAGACCTCCTAGCTAAGAATCCATGGTCTAAGCTGCAAGCCTTTCTTTTAACCCCTTTTCAAGTCTGACTGCTGGGCAACGACCTGCTCTCGAAATTAAGGGGTATTTTAGTGCAGCTTTATGGACAGCATTTTAATTATTTTCTCTGCTATTATTTATTAAGAAGTTACTTTGAATGGACTCTATAACTAGGGGTAATGATGCTATAACGGACAACAAACACGCTTTCCTTATTTGCACGTAATATCTGTAATAATTTATTAAGTCAATATCGCCGAGAGGACACGTTATGTAAAACCATTAAATGGCATCTAAACGTAATGGATAAGGCTTTCGAAAGATGCATCTATTAAGTCTCCTGGAATGCTTTTAGTATCTTGATTACCACTAACACAAGATATCGTATGTATATACATTGTTTTTGCGTCTAATGGATTTTGTTGAGTTTTGAGTTTTGACATTGATAAATTCAGGTTTTTTTTTTAGAAAATAAATAGGTATTTTGATTGGAAATATTTTTCGCCTCCCAATTATTATAACACGTAATATATGCTGATTATAAATTTTATTAAGTACAGTTAGAACAGTTCCTTTTAAATGTATTATATTCAGTGTCATTTTCCCTGTTTTGTAACGTTTCTTTATTTTCTATTTTAATGTTCTGCATTTTAATTTGACATCCTAACCAAAGATATTAAAAAATAAGGAAAAGCAATATTATCTCTTTAATTCACATATAAAAAGTATTTCCTGAGTATGACCTTTTTGACGTGTAACAGTATATTATCGATTCAATATATCTCGAGTGCCACATACGGCCAGTTATGTAAAGTTCGGATCAAAGTGCACGTTGCGTAAGCGTCTCTCGACGGTGTTCTTGTGCGCTAACTTTAATTCGCTTAACTGTTTTATGTCCTTAGTTTACAAAAGTGGCTTACTAAAGTTTCTAGTGGCCATTCCTAGTAGGAGTGTAGTAATAATATTGTAGTTGTAATAGTGCACTAATAATATTTTTCTTTAGAAGTTAAAGAAGTGGCTTAAAATAAGATAGATATAATATCGTGTTAAAAGTTAAGACGCTAACAGGTTTTTGAACAGTGTAGAATGCCAAGAAATGCCAAGCCTAGCAAGGTAGGCGTTGTCAGTAAGATGGATGACCGCTGGCAACATCGATCCCGGTTTTTATCGATAGCAGTCGTCAAACCTTGTCGGGTCTTATGCGCGATTTGACAATATCAAAAAGTGGTTGGGCACGTATCTCCACAAGAAAAAATAAGTGATGGAGTGATGTCCAAACCCCTCAATTGTAATGAAGGACTCTAGCAGTGAGACCAAAAAGGCTTGCAACCAACTGCGGTGTGGATCAAAAAAGGAATAATTTGAAGACTAAGTAAGCAATATTTGCACAGAAAATACAACATTGTTAAAAGATCGACCTGGTTATGGGCCACGTTGCTCCACTTCCGCCGGGAGCCGCGCACCGCTGACCAATCAATAGCATCGACGGCTCACTATCACCTTCAGCTTCAGGTGTTTGCACACAACAACTTGTTGGATATATAAAATATTATAAAATGTATTCAAGATTTCCTTCTATTATGCATGCTAATTCAATCCATATATCCAAACTGTCACGTTGAGAATATTTGCAGAATTAGTATTTTTGCCACTGCCTTTGACAGCTAAATAAATTAAACCTAAACTGCCCCTTTTGCTCTAAAGGCAATAGCCGGGGAAAATTGCAATTTTCCGTATTTTGTATTACCCGTATGAAACAAATATTGTTCCTTCAATTACGTTTGGAAAAATGTAATTCCATACCTAACATTGTTTCTTTCTCGTTGTGTGTTACGATACTCCTGAGAGTGTAACACAACAAAAATTGGTAAAACTTTCTTTGTGGAAGAAGACCATTTAAGAGTCCATTGAACGATAGTCCATCTTCAATCCATTATAAGCCGTTACAAAAGGTTTTCCGTGTGCGGGGCGCCTAACTTGTGCAAGATGCTAAATTGGTTTACTTTATTACTACTATCCTCGGATCTACAGCCCGAGGTCGAAGCACTAGAGGCAATAACTTTACTTCAACCAATAATTTTGTTAATTACTAGCTACTCTTCCACTTATTATATTAACAACCGATATATTTGCTAACATAAACTGCATAAATATGGTATGCAATAAACACAGTTCGAATAATTTACGATAATTGAACTTCATTAGTACTACATCATATTTCCATCGTTGTATTGTTATATACATTGAAATAAATAGAGAGGCCTAGATTGAACATTATAAAAAGAAATAACCATTCATACTCGTAGCCCCACATCAGGATAAATGTGCTGTGAGTGTCATGGACACATACATTGATAAAAACACAACTCCCAGACCCGCAGAAACCGTTTAATTTCACCGCTTACATGCATCCCCCACAACGAATCCATAAGGCTTCTCCATTATTGGGGAGGCCTGGTCCTTACTCCGCCTTTCGCTGTTGCTATGCGGTTGATGGAGATGCAAATTAGTGACCAACCTGCTGTTGGATGTTTTCAAACCGCCCATAAGGCCACAATAGCAACCGGGACCGACTGGTTTAAAATTCAAATTTATAATTGTGATTACACCAAAGATGCGGTGAGTTACGTGAACGTACATTCAGAACGATGTCATAACGTTAATAGATGCTGAGTGGTCCAGGAAGACGTAACGCGACGATTGCGACACGACACGACGACCAATTTGACAAAATAATTCGCCGAAACAATAGCACACATCTAACTCGGCAACGTGAAGTGTCACTTCCGTTTACAGGAATTATCATTCTGTCATTGTATTGTAGGCCAGTGCCGTGACTAAATAGTTGGGCATCTCGAGTAATTACTAAATTGCTTGTTACATGTAAGGAGAAACATTTTTAAATTAGCTGTGGCGAGTTTTGAAAGTGTTATATAAATAACTAAATGTTATAAGCTTTTAAGATACTATTGCAAACATAGAAATTATGTAACCTAAATTAACACTGTAATGGAATTCTCTATCTTACTATAATCTAATAAAAAAATAAACGTTTTATTGCTAAGACTAATCTGAATTCTAATATATAAACATTCTTGTGAACAATGGAAGATTAATTTCACACACTACTTTGTTGTCAAAGACAACGATCTCTGTCTCAGCTTCATGTTAACTATTTAAATAGTAATATTATGACAAAACATCAGGAGCCAAAACAAATAGCCAAGACAAATTAAAAATACGTAAATAGGCGTCAACATAGAGAAACGCGGGCGCGCCGTACCGGTCAAGCAAATCATTAAAGCACGTCGGTCTTAGTACTTCCCTTTTATATTGCATTTATTTTTTGTGTAGGAGTTAATATACAGATATTTTTTTAATTTAAACTCTTATCGTTGTCATAAACGCACACATTTCTAAATAACCTGACATGTGTGGCGATACAATCTAACAAGCTATCTGTAGCAAACGGTCTACTATGCTCTCTAAATTAACTAGAGTTTGAATATAGTTAAAGATGAAAGAAATATAAATGGAATATACTGACTTAAACAGAAACTAAGAGCTTATGAAGCGAATTGACTTTACAACTTATTTTATTTGTAAATTCCATTAAAAATATGATTTATGAATATTCTTTTTGGCAAAATCATTTAATTACATTTAATGTCTTTTTTTTAAAATGGCGCCTTAAATTAAAATACATAATAATAATATAATAATAATAAATCCATTTGAGCAGCGATGGCCGAGTGAGCAGCGATGGCCGAGTGGTAAAAGCCGCGGTCTTCTACGCGACAGATCCCGGGTTCAAATCCTCGGCCCGCACCTCTGACAAAGAAATTTGTAATGTGCGCATTTTATCGCTGCTCCACGGTGATGGAAAATATCGTGATATTTAATTGGTTACGATGTTCTCCATCACCGTGCATGCCTGAGAGAAATTCATAATTTCTCGAAGGCGTGACGTCCACCAATCCGCACTTGGCCAGCGTGGTGGAGTATGGCCTAAATCCCTCTCACTTGCGAGAAGGAGACCTGTGCCCAGCAGTGGGACATAAAAAAAAAAGGTTGAAAAAAAAAAAAAAAAAAAAAAAAATAAATCCATTTATTGTCTTTAGGAAATTGTGACACTTGTGACATTTAACTAACAATTTAGCATAAAAATACACATAACCTAGGCAAAAGGGCGTGACTCAGCTTTTCCGACGCAGGTACTTGGTCCCACGCTGAGCTGGTTTTCAGTCACTCCCTGCTCCCCGGTATCAATTGTGGGAGTTCTAAATGTATTGGCCCCCCATTTTCCATGTACATTTTTTAAAAATTCATATCAGACAAAAAAAGTAATAAAATATAAAAACCTAAAAAACACAAAGATAAACAAATAAAAAATTATGTTCTGAATTGCATAAAATATTTTCATCAATCACTCTTAAATGTAAGAGTGTAGCGTCTAACGAATCATAGAATTCGAGGTCTGTGACGTGACAGACTTGTGTGGTAATTACTTTAGAGTCGTTCAAAGCATTATGGTCAATAAAACCATATGCGTGGACATTTTTTAAACTGATAAAAAAGTTACATTTAAAACTTATGTTGCTCAGATAAGTCAAAATGTGTCAGTCGCATGACTACTAGCCGCGTTACTCCAAGATATGAAAAGATCAGAAGCCAAAGCAAACAGCCGAAACAAATGAACAGTCGTGAAGAGTCGGCAAGGAGCATTGCGTTAATTTGCGTAAACGTGCCCACGCTCTCTCACCCGCATTGTACGCTTTGCGTAAACATACCGAACTTTGAACTCAGTTCGTATCGTAGCCGTAGGAAGAATAAGATTTTTCATTATACTTTAAAGGAATATTGCGTTTTTATCTCCTTTTTTACAAACTCTCATTTAAAAAAAGTTACAATCGTAATTGGAGGCATAAAATTCAAGTATAAGTAAGTATAAGAATTATCCTCAAAGTAGTATCAAAGTAGATAATCAGAACGTACCTACAACTATATATTTCGAATATTTCTTACATATCACACGAAGAACAAAATCTATAAGGCACTTTCCGTTGACATAGAATCTAATAGTTTTTATGCAGTTAAAGTTTGTTTAAGTTGAAGAAACTTCAAATTTGTTTTGCTTTAAGCATGTATATTTAATAAACCAAAAATAACAAAATCTATAGATTTGCAGAAAAAAATGAAATAAGTACCTAACTAAATATGTTTCGATGTTTTCATTACTAAGTGTTAAAGACCTTAAACAAGCAAACCAAACACCTCAAGGGGTCACATACAACTCGAAGTAAAGGACCAAGAAGTACCTGGCCTTCACAACCTGCCAAGTACACTATAACCGTTATGACAACTTAACCTCTAGCCCAGTGCGTGTCAAAGCCGTTAAAATGTTACCATAATTATAGCAACCATCATTAGGAGTACCGCAACTGCGTACGACAGCACTTGAGTAATGTTCTATGTAGAGTAGCAGACGAGTGTGTACTCGTAGGCCTCGTTGTGGTAAGTGGTAGCTGCAGCACATGGACATCTACAAACTGCCTCGAGTAGGCCTGAGTTTCACGTAAGGTCGTTTTCAGTTGCTCAGCCATTTCGGAGGCTGCCTCATTATGTCAGTATAGCTGCCAACCGCAAGTTCCTACCGAGACACAATATAAGTCTAATCTTGACAGAATAAATGGATGCCACGGTAATACTTCCCCTTAACCATTAGTTTTACCAACATGTTAACTTTTATAATAAGACAGTAATAAATACAAAAAATGAGGCCCTACCTATAGCTTTCAATCACAACATTTTTTATTTTTTTTTTGTTTTTTACAAAAGTCACATTTAAAAAATCAAAGTATTTAATCGGATGTTCATTAACACAAAGTAGTCGAGACAATAGAAAATAGTCATTCGTTATAAGTCATAAGTTTTTGCTGTTCTATTTAGAGATAGAACAGCAAAAACTTAATCAATCGAATTCCAAATCCGGCGAAAAGTCACCGATTTAATTTACAGCAATGACTCGATAAAAAGACAATTCTACTTCGAAAACCTACTTTTTACTACAGGATTACTTAATGTTTAAATGACCATTAAAATCAATACCTACTATCGCGTTAAAAAGTTATGGGAAAACATCATGATAAAACCTCCACGGGAATCTTTAATTTTTTTTAAATGGTTTCTGAAGTCCGAAAACGTCAGTACTCAGATTTCTGATTCCCTGGACCTAACTCAGAAATGAAGCCGACCTGAATGGCACAGTGGTGACCACGCCACTTTGACAATTGGCTATACAAGAGGTCCTGGATTTGGTTCCCAGCGGGGGAGATATCTAAATGCTGAATCTTAACACCTTTTGCTGGTCACAGACTATCTAAGAGGCTATGAGTGTGAATGTGAAAGGTAATTTTAGCTAGGTACTGTGTTAAAATACAAATTAAATACTATAGTTTGATGATAGATTAATAGATTATTTCTTAACCCTTAAAAACTAGATACACTTTATTATAACATTAATACAACCCGTAATATTCGTAATAGTAATAAAAAGCAAACCGAGAATCATGCATAATAAAGCTAGATGAAGTAATTATAACTTATTAGCGCAACCCGCTTGTAGAAGTAAAGTGTTGCCTCACGAGGAATTATCCTTCGCCAAGTGGAGCGATGAGGAAACCGGCAGTATCGCGTTAAGATCTGTAAACCACTGACATTATCATCTAATGTAAGAAAATTGTAGGAAAATCATCTTTATTCTCTACATTTAGAGCCTAAATTGATTAAAATGATAAACAACCACTTGAGCATCTATTCTTGAGAGAGCGACCAGTCAGGCATGTTCTAGTATCAGAAGTTATACAATGTAGTAATATTCAACAAATTTTGATTTTAGATAATTATAATATTAGGACTAAAATTAAATTTAAATAATAAATGTTTAGCATGAATGGTTGTTGTCTTTCAACTGTCAAATAATTATCAATATTTGACAGGAAAAGACGCAAAAACACATTCAAATTTACATGAATGTATTGGTAACATTGACTATAACACCTTCGATATAAAACGATAGCAGTAAATTCTACAATGTCTTAGAGTTAAATGTAAGAGACAGACTATACAAACTAATAACCATTTCTAATTATACAAGTCGATTTGCAATACCTATTTATAAAAGCTTTAAAATGTTTTATAAAAGCCTTAAATCGTATTAGCTGTCTTCTTTTAATGGGGAAGATAATGCATTGACAAGAATTTAATTAAATTCAATTTATTTATTTGTGAATATAGGTCAAATAGGCTTTAAATACCAATTTTATTTATAGAACGAACAAAAAAATTAACTTGCAAGAGATTTTAAATCTTTTATGAGGGTTAAGTTATACCAGATGACAAAATTATATTACAATTTTCGTATAAAATTATACAATTTCGCAGCTCTGTTGAGAGATGACTCTCGTGCAACTGTTGGCATATTACAAGAAGTACTGTCGTTACGTACAAACTTACAAACGCTTACAAAATGTTTGGACACGAAGTTGTAATAGCGCTTTATGATTTGATGTGGGTATAAATACAGCTGAGTTGTATGCAAAAATGTGTTACGTCAATCGTTTTAAACTCGTACGACAGTTTAACCTCAATATAAAAAAAACCCTCAGATAAAAACATAACAATAATGTTATTAATTATATTTTAACACCTTTTTTTCAACTTAGTGGTCTCACGAAAGTAAGGGAATCCCTCTGTATTACTTTAATAAATTGAGAAGTATTTAAGCAACAATCAACCACGCTGAACAAGTACAAGATGGTATACATGACATTCCTTTCAGAACGTTTATATAACTCTGAGGTTGCAAGAAAATATGATCATACTGACATTTAAGTGTTTTCGTTTACCAGAGAAAGTCATATGCAATAATATGTCCTTTTCAGTGAAAGTTACGTACCAATATTTGAACCCGGGCCCCTAGGATTCCCAAATCATAGGCACGACGCCATTACTACCTCATTAGGTGATCACTACTTGTAGCATAAATTATTTCTGCTCTCAGAACGAAAACGATTTAGGCCATAGTCAACAATGCCACAAAAACTTAAACACAAAACAATGACCCAATTACCTCTGAACATATCTTTTTTCAACATAATCAGAACATAACCTATGTTCCGCCTTTTAGTATTACGTGAGAGTAATAAAGCTCGCCTCTATCACCCGGATGTCATTAGACGACCACAGTTATTGTAATTATACGAACGACAGATTTAATTCTATCGCGTGAATATTGGCAAGTCTGAGGATTGTATTTTTTTTTATAACTTACAAGGTTTTGCAAGGGCAGTTCTACAGCATTTTGGCTATGAAGTAAATCTTTTCTGTTTCGGTGAAAAAATACGCTTAAAATATTATTGGATAACATGTGGTAATGGTCAGGGCCGCGCCGCCCCTAGAAGCCCCCGAAGTGTGCGGCGCACACAGGTGCCAAGACAATATAGGGGCGCCGCTATCGAAATTTTATTTTTCGCAGTAATTGGCAAGCGGAAACGAAAACTGATTTTACCTATTTAGGAAAATATCATCTAATTATATAAAACTAGAGAAAATTTATTTCGGTCAAAATTAACAAATAAGAAATAAAAATAAGTTGAAACATAAAGATTCGTGATAAAAAGAGGCGCTTCATAGGTTTCGCACACAGGCGCTGTGGGGGTCGGCGCGGACCTGGTTATTGTATTTCTACGATACAACCGTAACGGCGGCTCATTGCCTGCATATTCGATTGTTACTCCTTTTAAAAAATCTTTACTTGTTTCTTTTTACTACTCATATTATAAGTATGGATTTACATTCTTAAATGACGATAAAAAGTGTCCGCGTGTCATTGGAATCTTGATCGTTCAAAGGTTTTAGTGCAACGCAACCATGAATTAAGATTAAAAATTAAGCGTTTGTCCAACTGAACGGAACACTCTAACTTAATAACCAGGGATTGTATCCATGGACACTAAAAAGAACATTTTAAATAATCCAAAAGAATTTATCGTATTACCACTGGCCATTTACTCTCTGTGTTAATATCAAAGCCATTTTTTATCACTGTAATTTTTTTTCTAATAAATATGATAAGTATTTATTTAGTGGTACTTTTAGCAAAAGAAAAAAAAAATCTATCTTACACACCAAATTAAAATACTTGTACTTACGTGTCAAAATGATAAATATTTTATTTAAAGCAAAATGATATCACCGAAATTTATAATACATATCTGTAGATTTAAATCGGTATAAAGTAAAATCCATTGATAAAAATATTAATTATCAATTATTCAGAATAACATAGAGCTGATGATAAGTCATTTGTAACATAGGAATTAAAATTCGTTCGCGTTTAATTTGTCATGGCAATTATTTTAGTAACCTTGTGTGAGCGTTGGTTTTTATTGCGTGATCAAGGATTTATAGATACCACATTAACACATAATTTTATAATGTATTCCGATACTAATTACCGTCATTTTATATGTGTAGTCATTTAATTAGCACATCTTAATTTATTTCGTATATAGAAATATTAATGATACTCTTAAATTGTATTCGAAAAGAGTGAATAAGATGTAGCTCTTGTACAAGTTACCTAATTACAGAACACAACAAAAGGAGTAAAATAAAAATACCTTTCAAACCGGAAGCGACTAAATTGCATCAAACCGATTCAGCCGTACGCGACTACAATAGGTAGAGCTATTTAGATGCTTGATATTTTAAAGAATTATTTCAAAGTAACTTTATAATCTCTATGATTTAAAAATAGGTGTTTACAAAACCTAAGACATCATAGAAACAAAATTATGTGTTATATGGTCCTTTGAAAACAGGCGATCTCTATCAATAACCTTTAAGTGGTGGAAAATAAGCCAAAAGCCTTTACCTAAAACATTTTACGAGCAAACTTGAATCATACTTTTCTTTCACAAATTTCTTATTTTATGTAATGGGTAATTCGATTGACATTGGCAATTTCCAACCAAACAAAATTGAGGATCCAGAGCATAGTTTTAAGCATTTTTAAGAATAATAATGGCACTGTAAAGCGTTTTCTAATGCTGAATGCTCATTCAAAGATCTTCTGAACCATCACTACTAGGCGCATCAAATTCTGTGTCAAGTAGAAGTACGAAATGACATTAATATGAATGTCATTCAATTTGGTTACGGACTCCCGGCGTTACCAACAGCCCAGATTTGGATTTCTATTATAACTGATATGCAGTTCCTTACCAACACCGAGTAAGGACCGACGCACGATAAAAAAGGTTTGTGTCTATGTCTTTAGAATAATAATAATAATAACTTGTTATGCAGCCAATTGTTAGCTAAATGGATTGCATTCTTAGAGATAATGACAAAAGGCCCACTATTATTGTGTATTATAACTCAATTATATTTAAAAAAACACTTAGGTGTATAAAATATATATTGATTCTATTGATAGAACTGAATTGTCCTGAAACTTAGATATAATGTGATAATTAGATTTTCTTGACATTTTTTTATATTCATGATTGTTATAAAAATAATACTTTGTCGAAAGTATAATTGAAGATAAAGGTAAAGTTAGCCCGTTGACGGTTTCCAAACCGCACATAGGCTCGTGATAGAGTTTAGGATGCAAGCTGAAAAAATACTTTTTAATTGTTATTTAATTTCACAAATACAATCGTGCACTGTAATTAACATATATTGAAAAAAGTGCCCTCAAATTAACCCGATATAATTTAAAAATACACCAAGTCACCAAGAAAATGAAAATAAAACAGTATACAATATTTCTTTTTTACCTTCCTACCAAAACAGCTGTACGTAATTTTTCTTCTAATGACATCATTATCTTAGATGGCATTACGATCGTATCACGTATTTTCTTTGACACTTACCGTCACAAGCAGCAGTTCCAATACCAATGATTTGCATTAAATGATATTATTGATAAAATCTGCATAACTGACGTAATGATATTATATTACAATAAGAGTGTCGGAACCAGCTGACGCAGAGGTCACAGGTGGTCGACCTCACAAATTATGAAACTGACCCTATAAGAATTAACATTTAAAACAGTTTTGGGATCTTTAGAATTCGTACGATAGGGTTGGTAATCCAGAATATGTATATTACCCAAGTAACTATCATTCATCAGAACTTTAGTCAGAAACCACAAATAATTTTGTTGTTTAATCTAGCTATACTTATGTATAGCTAGCCCTCTTTTATCCTCTGACCAACCCTATATTCGCCGACTACTAAATAATTCAGTTTGTATATTCGTAGATTCATTTTGGAAGACAAAACGCATTTTTCGTTAGATCCCACAAAATTTCACCTTCTACACTCTCTGAAAATAAAATACAGCCTGTGACTGATTCGATGTTGCTATTGGTAAATATTGTTCTTTGCTTTCAAACTTTATACATTTAATCGTTTTTTTAATTAATTCAATTTTTTCTGGCATAACCCATGATTTAATAAGAAAATTTATTGTTAGATAGAAATACACTTAATTTGCACATTTGCTAAGTAATAGCATACAAAATTATTTTATTTTTATTAGATTTACTCGATTTTTATTAGATATTAAAGATATTTTAGCTCTATTTTAGCGAAGAAGGTTATTGGTATAAACAATCGGCCTGTTTCACCTCTCCGGATGGCACCGATAGAGCGTGAAAATGAGTTCGCAAATAAGTCGTCCATATTGCGAAAGGTCATATCTTTACGAATTAGTAATAACCTAATTATTAGACTGTTATTAGTGTTATTACTATTAGGCATGTTCGTAATCGTAAATCCAATTTATTTACTTAATTATAATAGATTTTTTTACAATCCTACGTAACAGTAAATGAGTGAATGATATGATGAGTGAATGAGTGAATGGGCTGTCTAGTATTACTTTCAGTTTTGCCTTTAGTTTACCATAGAATTTTATTTTTTTCTTGTAATGAGTATCTATATTTTTTTCTTGCTTGCTCCCATTCTTCTAAAAATATGCGTATCTATTTAAAAAATCGTTTTTATTTATAAAAACAAAAAAAGGAATAACGAAATTGTTTGAATTTTTTGTAATGATCGACATAGGATTCCAGCTCTACGTATTAATAAAATTGTAGTAGCTCGGCGGCAGCGGCCCCGGGAGGGATGGTAGTGTATACACCGCATGCCACCGTAAGCATCGGAGGGTGCCACCGAGGGGGTTTTAGTGCGGTAACAAATCCCACATAACCCGGTAACACCTCTCCCAAGGTACCGGGTACCTTTTGAAGGTTTCCACCCGATACCAAAAAAAGGGGTTTTGATATCTTAACGGTGACAACCCTAGCGGAGTTACGTGGTCGGAAACACCCGAGAGCCTCTCACTTGTTGCAATTTTAATTCTATAATTACTTCGCATTACAGCGCCTATTTGTTAACCTACATACTATTAATGGTATTTAATGTGTTGGATTTTGTAAACAAACTGTAATATTACATAAACAATTTTTTGCTTATAATAGATTCTTAAAGTAACTATGTATGTAGCTATAAACTGACTTTTGATTTTTGTAAGAAATTATTGTAATGTATAAACATTCTATCAAATTAATCTAATAAAGACTGTCGAAAAAGAAAGTACATATGAAACTGACAGTACTGAAGACGAATCTATCCCAAAATACAATATTCGTTTCAGTTTTATCTTCTTTTTTCATTGGGTTTAATCACTGAAACATAAAATCGTTTTATAACCATAACCCATTACAAGAATTCTATATAAATTCTTACGACCCTAATGGCGCAGAGGTCCCCGTACCAGCCTTCTTCCTCCTTGCTTCCTTGAGTTTGCGTGTGTGTCAAAAATTATTTATATAAACTTGTACAAAATAATTATTTTAACATGGCGTCAGTTTGTAAGGGAAATATTCGACATACGCCGAGGAAAGGTCACTCATACATAGCTGATATTTTTTATACCTTATACGAGCTGACCCCGCGAACTCCGTACCGCGTTTAAATGTTTGCGGTGGGCCACCCTTATCACTTAGGGGGATGAAAAATAGATAGTAGCCGATTCTCAGACCTACTGAATGTGCGTATATAATAATAAAAAAAACAGTTGAGCCGTTTCGAAGGAGTATGGTAACTAACATTGTGACACGAGAATTTTATATATATATAAGATTTATCATAATGGACTAAGTAATTCATCGCATTCATACCTTTTTAAATGAAGTAGTACTTTATCGGCAATCTTACTTCTTACTTATATTTATTAAAATTAAAATGCTTAATGTTTTATTGACGTGTTTGATACAAGTGAGTTAACAACAAACCAGCTCGAAATAAGTGAACTTGAATTTACGATTTTCGTGTTCCGCCATTTCCGCATTAGTTGCCCAACTGGTCTTGCAACCGATTGAACTACACAACTACAGTTTTACACGCTAGCCCATATTAATTAATTGTGTATAAAGGTGCCCTGTTCACAATAATAAAAAGTAGGTAGAACCAAAAAACATGACATTTAATAATGACAATAGAAGAAGAAATACGTAGACAGGTTATCAGCAATACTCGCCATTACTGGGAAGGCCTGAAGCTTACTCCACCACGCTGCTTCAATGCGGGTTGATGGAGGTACGGGTTGGTGGTCAACCCTCTATCGGATGTTTTCAAACCGCCCATTAGGTCTTCCACAAGATTTTACGCTATCTATAGATGAGAACCAGGGCCAACTGCTTATCGTACCTTCCGAAGCACGGAAACGCGAATTAAATTTTTGCCAATATCGGTCTCCCAACTCACACCCAACCGCGCCCTTACATAACTTTATAAATAAATAAAGTTCAAAAGTTATCCCACGGATGTTTTTATGTAGTGTGTAATCATCTAGATTTCAATTGACAAATAACAATGGTATTGTAGGGCAATATACGACCTATTTATCGGTATCCACACTTTTCTTAGAAATATTAGTACTTAGAATTGCAGAATATAAAATAAAATTTATTTATTATTTTTTAATTTTGCTTTTATATTTAGCGATAAAATGCATTCCAATATCTTAGAAAATAGACAGAAAAGCAACTACATTGTTCAGTGAAGCATAAGATCCACGGAGCAAGAAATCGCCAATCCTAATAGAGATGGCATGCTTACTGAATTGAGCATGTTACTGAACGTCAACATTAAATTCCAAAGACTCATAAATAGACCTTTCCTCCCATTACACATTCATAAAGAAATATACCCAAATGAGCGTTAGTAAAAATAGATCAGCGATGGTTGACCGGTAACCACCAAGGTCTCTGACACGGAGATACCGGGTTCAAATTCACGGCGCGCACTTCTGACAAATAAATTTGTGGGTATTTATCGCTGATCCTGGTGATGAAAAGTATCGTGATATTTTTTAATTACGATGTTTACCGTAAACACAACAAGTATGCAACTTTAGAAAAACTCATAATTTCTCAAAGGAATGCTGTCCTCCAATCCGTTCTTGGCCAGCGTGATGGATATGACCTAAATCTCTCCCACTTATGAGAGGAGAGAGTTCAGCAGTAGGACTTAAAATAAAGGTTAAAAAATATATTTTATTATTTCACAAAACAAAAGTCCACCATTCCGCACTTTGCCAGCGTGGTGGACTATGGCCTAAATCCAGCTCACTAGTGAGAGGAGACCTGTGCCCAGCAGTGGGACATTCAAAAGGTTGAAAAAAAAATCACAAAATAGCCACTCGTAATCTTTTTTTTGAGCTCGGATAATAATGGTTCAATGCTCCGTGGTAAGCAAAATAGTCGTGTTATTGATATTAAATGGAAACGGAAACAATGTGCCTGGCAACCCTGACTGGAATTAGATCGAGAGCAGCGTTGCGCAATCTTCGTAGGTACTTGCGATTTTATTGATATTCACTACTTCTTTTATTGCCGGAAGTATGGTGAAGGATAAATGTTCGTTCATATGTTATTGCTGTTCTTTTGTATTTTATTTATAGCATGCAATTAGCTTCTGTGAAATTGAAGTTCTCATAATATTATTGGCATTTCTTACGACGAAAATCGTTTAGTCTTTAATAAAGTAACAATACCACTCCATATATTTTGTGATAATTTTGTACATTCACCCTATTTTATTTACGTCCCGCATGGTTACAATAAAAAAACTGTTCTTGGTCTGGTTGTTTGTGTATCCTTGTATGTATGTATTCAACATACCCATGATGTCATAGGGAATCCTGCTGTAACTCTATGAGCTTGAAGCTTCAACTAATATTTTAAATAGAAATTCATTAGTTTCACTTCAAATTTTTCGGTAATCATACCTACATATTGTACGTATTCAGTCAATTTCTTCACACAGACGATTAGGCGAAAAACCTAATCGTACGCAACGAATGAGTATAGTTTTCTTACATAACACTTGCGAGCACGCAGATATAGAATAATCAGTATTCCACCAGAACGATGCAGCGTTATGCAATAAATACACGATGCTTTCTTTCAACGGTTTTTAGAAGTGTTTGCGTTGCGATTATTACGCCACGGACTTTAAAAATGCTCCAAATATGAATATCGACGATTGACGAATGATATAGTTTTATTATTTTTTAAGCAAAGAAAATCATTGCTTCGTAATTCCCATACCATACAGTCACATTCCGTAAGGAAATTCCGAATCGAAATATCGTTTCGGAATTTCAAATGTTGTAAATCAATATAGTTATAATATGGGCCTACCAGATACATACAGAAATTTAAATTAATTTAAAATTTATCCGAAAATTTTCCGATCCGGAATGCGGAATGGTGGTCTGTGCGTTCATAATCCAGCGCGGAAAATAAGCCTTTATTATCTTGTAATTTGGGCCTTTTTTACATTTTTTTTACATTTACATTCTTTACTTAAATCGCTATTAAAAAGTCACTATTCACGTTTCCTGAAAAATTTGTTTAACTCAATAACTGCACCGTTTAATTGAGCCTTGTTATTTTGAACTGGAAAAAACGAATGTATGTGACGGAATTATGAATGAAGAAAAGAAGAAAAAAAAAGAAAAGAAGAAAAGAAAAGAAGAAAGGAAGAATTATCCGGAATTTACGGAATTAGGAATCAGAATTTCGTTGCGGAATTTGCTGACAAAACTTCTGAGCTGAATAACTACGTTCAACTGAGCCTTGTTATTCCAAATGGATATATGTATTTGTGTGATGTATTTATGAAATTCGGAATCGATATTTTGAACCGAAATTCCGAAACGGAATTCCCAGAGTGTGTGGCGGACCTAAAAGTGTTTTTCTCAAAAACCAGTTAAGAAGGTGTATAACAAAATTAAATTAACAAAGAAATAAACCTTGGCTTTTGTAAAGGTTGGCCTAAATGTAGCGTGCCCTTAACATTATATCACTTGCAAAATACAAAATTACGTTGTATAATAAAATTGCAAGCAATGTAAAGGTTGGTCATTCTGTGTGTGGCCTTATTGTCATAATTTGACTCTAATTAATTTTCTCAGAAAGCCTGCAGATTGATTTCGAATGTAACGAATTAAACACAATAATTGAAATCGAATTGTAATACCAAAATTAATGGACACAAAATTTCCACAAATGTTCAATCCAATAATGCGCTAAAATCTGTCACGTGTTATGTGCTCTGCTCATGCATGCATGTGTTAATGCTCTGCCCGCTGATGTCTGGAAATTACACTCCAAGTTCTCTTTCAAAAAAGGTGTAAAGGCTCACTTTCTCGAAAAATCATATCCAGAATAAAACTGTTTTTCTTTCTTTTAATTCTATGTTTATGTTTGCACGGCTATTACTATGTTATAAATTATATTATATATTTATTTATAATCAGTCATAATAATTAATATTATTGTTAATATTTTACTTTCTTTTTGTTCTTCTCATCATTTACCGCCTTCGAATCTCTCTGTACTCCCTTAGGTAAGCTGGTAGATAATGCCATTAGGCATTAAGCTCGCCTATTGTACCACGATTTATTGGGGTCAATAAAGTTTTTAAATAAATAAATAAATAAAATGTTTATAACACGTGACACTCGTGTTTGAGGGATGTGACTAATCTAACGGTTCATCGGTTTTTACAATTAGAACTTTCACACGGAACATTATTTATGTAATTTAAAAAGTGGATGTAACTTACAATCAAAGTTGTATGAATCGATACTGAAGCATTCATTATTAATCAAGCATTTCATAAAATTACAGATGAATACATACGAGTACGTTACGCTTACGATGTAACTCTAAACATTATAGTTTTTTGTTCTAGTGAACATCACAGGTTGAATAACCCCACAAATGCCAATAGCTTGCGAAGTTCCGACACTTAAGGTCAAAAGTTTCACTTCATGTGTCCAATAATTTATACGTTCGCAATTGGTTGAGAAATTTTATTCGTTTGACCTGTTGCCGCTACTAAGATGGTGACTATGAGTTTTCGCTTTATAACGAGACGCAACCTTATTTAAATTGTAGAGTTGAGACCATTTCTACTTGATAGGAACTGATCTCTAAGTCTAACAATTGTATGGCCTTCATCTGGCCTTATGATCTGGCAACTAAATAATTTCTAAGTTCTGCTGTAGTCAAGCATAACATCTCAAAGTTCTCTTAAATCTCAAAGACTACTCTACTCTAAATCTACTTCAAACCGCACCATATATCGACTAGCTTTAAAGATGCTTTACGATTTTCTTTTTCACCCCTTTTTAAGTTCGCTGCTTCTTCTTTGTGCACAGATTTCCACTCAGAACGGAGGGACTTAGGACTTACTTTATGAGACTACAAAGTTTTAATGAGACTGCACCGTCCTAGACCCTATCTATTCAGATAATTTAATGATAATATTTTCTGGTGAATTGCTTGTCCTAATCATTGTTTAAATCATGTAATATGATAAGTTGCGAAAGTCTTACAATGATACATACGTGTAGCATATAAGTATGTAAAATGTAATAAAAATTTGCATTTTAGTAAATTTTAGTTACCCTATGATGTCAAAGTTTGCATAGTAGTTAATTTAAGGAGAGATAAGATTAAGTATTTTCCAAAACTGCTTCGGTACTTGCTCACCACAACACTATAATGTTAAATCTCGTGTTTGAACGTAAATGTTACGTAACACTTAATAGTATATTTAATAAACGTTTTATAAGTCTGTGATGGTTTGACTGGGGAATACCACCGCTGCACCTACTTCTGCTGAGAAGCAATTCGGTGGAAAGGTGCAGTTGCCGACCGGAATTGCATGAGGAAACCGTCAGTATCCGGAGAAGCAGTGCAACTGCATACGACCAATAGTTAGGCTTGCTTAAGGTTGTGTGTAGAAAGGTTGTCCACGGGCTGCAGCGACCACTTAACACCACGTGGCCTGCATGCTCGTCTGCTACTCTATTCAAATCAAAAAAATATTTTGTTTTACTCTTACGCGTTCAAAATGACAAGGTAACTCAAGGTACTCGTAAACGTTCATACTATCATCAATTTTCGTCAGTGTCCCGGGACTCGACATTCATAGAAAAAGTGCCACTTTTGCCAGTTTTTCTATGGAACGACGAGTATTAGTACGCTGTTGACATTATGGACGTTTACCAGATATACTAAAGCAAGACAAAACATGTCAAAAATGTTACAAGCTTATTTTTAAGGGTTTAGGCTATATTTTTATTATTGAAATTCACATAGATTTCTTAAAGCTTATTTTACACAAATCCACACAAATAAGGCAACTTGCTCCAAACTAACGTTATAAATCATTACAGGAACCAACCGTAACCGAGGCAAGACTTAAGAGGGAGAAGAGAAGAGAACAGTAGAGATCATGAGGAGCGCACTATACTTCGTGGCGTTGGTGGCGCTGGTTCGAGCGGCCCCCGCGCCCGAGCCGGCCGCGCAGCCCGAGCCGGCGCCGCAGCCCGACCCCGCGCCCGTCGACGACAGCCGGCCAGAGATCATCGAGATCATTGCACCCGCTAACAGCGCACAGGTAAAACTATACTCATTAAATCTTAATAATCTTAATATATATAAATCTCGTGTCACAATATTTGTCCTCAATGGACTCCTAAACCACTTAACCGATTATAATAAAATTCGCACACCATGTGCAGTTCGATCCAACTTGAGAGATAGGATAGTTTAAATCTCAATTTACAGTCGCAATATTATTTTATTTCTGATATTTTATGGCAGGACAACTCCGTCCGTCAGCCGGATTCGCTCTGTTAGTAACTGTCAAAAATTGATTCTTAGCGCCATTGACCAGAAGTTTGACATTGTCTGAATAACACTACATCTGTCACTATTTGTTTTATAATTTTTATTTGGCAGTAGCAGCGAGCAGCGATGGCCGAGTGGTAAAAAACCGCGGTCTTCGACGCGATCGATCCTAGGTTCAAATCCTCGGCTCGCACCTCTGACAAAGAAATTTGTAATGTGCGAATTTATCGCTGCTCCACGGTGATGGAAAATATCGTGATATTTCATTGATTACGATGTTCTCCATCGCCGTGCATGCCTGAGAGAAATTCATAATTTCTCGAAAGCATGACGTCCACCAATCCGCACTTGGCCAGCGTGGTGGACTATGGCCTAAATCCCTCTCAATTGTGTGAGGAGACCTGTGCCCAGCAGTGGGACATAAAAAAGGTTGGAAAAAAAAAATTGGCAGTAACATAAAAACTCTTTGAGATGATAAAGAAACTAATCCTCTTTCAATATATTTAAGGCAGGACAACGTCTGCGGGGTCCACTATAATATATTAAATTACATGTCACGTTGTTTGTCCGCGATGGACTCCTAAACTACTTAACCGATTTCAATAAAATTTGCACACCGTGTGCAGTTTGATCCAACTTGAAAGATAGGATAATTTATATCTCAATTTATAGTCGGAATAAAATTATATTTGTGATGCTTTAAGGCAGGACAACGTCTGCCGTGTTAGCTAGTAGTCTATAGATCTTAGTGTCGCAGTGTGCACAGCCTTCAAGACGGTGTCGATGCGCAAGATTTTCATTTTTATTCGATCTTCCTAAAAAGGAGGTTAACCAATTGACATTGATTTATGTATTATTAAATTTAAGAATCGGATAACTAATATTTTATAATGATGTGCGCGTACAATATCACCTTCCGAGCACGTGTACACGACACTTAGCTAGGTCATGTACACATACGGCATTTGGCAAACTTGCTTGTTTGTATGTTTGTCCTCAATTTCAAGTTTCAAAGGAAACATTGAGTCTTATCCAGATAATCCTTTCTGTTTTAAATTAGGTCAATTTGATTTGAAGGGTCTAGGGATCGTCAAAATCGGTTTAGCAGTTTCTGAAATATGGGTTACTTATTTATAGAAAACACATGCATAATTACCTACATTATTACTATTCCTATTTACTACCTATATAACTATTATTATACTTATCAATAAATTATGTTAATATCCTGTTCTCATAATATTATATATTATCAATTTGAGTTGACGCGTATTTGAAGTCAGTTAAATTTTTAAATTACTTTTATTTATTTAAACGTAGTATTAGATGAGAATGCCATGAGATGTTAATTGCTCGGTGCAGCCCATAGGCAACTACATATATTATAACCCCAAGCAAGCGTGATCGAGTCTTGCATAAGGTAGGAAGTATGCCTTATGCGTAAAGTTGCCTTAGAATAATTACAATTACATTATAGAAACTAAGTTCGCGCGCCCAAATTGAAGCATGTTGATTGGTGCTATTAATGGCACCAAATGCCGGGTCGTAAGGTTTAACTTAAGGTTAAATTTTATCAAAACACTTTTTAAAAACAAAAGAAATCTAATAAAATAACTTTTCAAAGTGTTTTCAATATTTTGTAATACCTATTTTATAGTTAATTTTTAATATTTTGTTTGTCAAATGTGACAGCTGTAGGAATCTATTTAGTGCTTCAATTTTGACAGCGCGCTTGTATGAAGACACTCATTCTATACGTATTTATTCTAAGGTAGTTGCGCAGAACCTCCCGAAGCCTCCGTCGCTCCATGTAAGCCTGTCCGACCACCGCAACTGACCACCAAAACACAATAGAATTGCTTCACGGCAGAAATGGGTGCAGTCGTGGTATCGTGGTACCTACTTCCCCGGAACTTTAAGCTTTAGTGCATTTGAAATAAGAACCAAGTTAAATCTCAATTAAATTTGAAACATTATATCGTCCACCTATATATTTGTATTACAACTCTTTGAACTTTGAAATAAAACTATAAATAAATATCTTTAAGAGTAGGTTCAAAGTACCACAACTTCACCAAAACATAAAAAAGCAATTCGCGCGAGTTCTCACACTATTGTCATTTTGTCAGCGCAAATGATGTTGTAATTTTTAAGCGAGAATCAATGTTCACCAGTAACCATTTACCTCTGATTGGTCCGTTACCTCACCATCTTCATTCAATTTCAACAATTCTTTAGGAATTACGACTTCACCTACTTACTGCTACTTCTTTACAAATCGTTTGAATCTTCAAGGTTTTATACAAAAAAATGCCTATTTTGTATTTGTCCGAGCGAGGGTAAAAATAGATATAGCATAAAAATACTTTAGATTACTTGCTTAACGGTACTTGTAACATGATAAAAAATTAGAACCTACTAATTAGTATTTTTATACGCGAAGGTACGTCATAGAGTAAAGAAAGATGACTTCGTATCAATTTCAAAAGAAAAATATAAGTACGCGCGTGTTTAATCCGGCAGGTCTCGTATAAAAATCAATGCGACTGATTTTATTTAAGACATTTAAAATAAGGTTCAACAAGAAGTTTTCTTATAACGTGCAAAAGACGTAAAATAAATAAATTAAAGTAAATACTAAAATTATCAGAGAATACATAGAGTCCGAACGAGAAACAGTCTAGAACTCTCGAATAAAATCTGTGCTTGATCCCGACTCATCATTAAATCAGAAAATACTTCAGAGTTCGTTCATAAAGCAAATTATAGACGTGTCCATTTGGGGAATAAATAAAACTCCATATAAAACAAAACTACAAATTTTTAGAAATGGCAAACAGATTATTATTTACTTTCCTTTTAGGAAGAGAAACTGTACACATACATATATTTATTTTTCAATGAAAGAAGGCATTGTAATAAAAGCTACCTATGTGCAGATCAAGAAAATCGTCAAGGCCACATTGAATCCTATCCACATTTGATCAGAGCAATAGACCATGGTCTGAATTGATCTTAATCGTTTCTTTAAGGAACTTCTAGCAGTAATGAGGCATCAAAAATCAGGTTTGGTTAAAACACACTTGCATCTTCTCTACACTGCAGTCAGCATCTCAGTATAGTAAATGTTTTTTTCTTTTTTCTTCAAATTATGGCATCGCAAAGTCTGTGCATATTGCCAGCGTCAAGTGTAATTTTTGCTTTATTTTTTTGCGTTTCAATGAAACTGAACGAAGTAATAATAGATAAAGTCAGTAAGTCGTCAGTAATCAGTCAGTCATAAGACTCATAAGTCGAACATTTAAGTAAAGCGATGGCTACTTTATCTAGAACGTATCCGATGTGATTTTGGAGGCAAGCAGAAAAAACATATTTTAGCACTGTTATTTTATTTCACAACACTGTAATTAACCTATATCGAACAAAATACCATCAACTTTATCCTATATAACTCAAAAATACAGCAAAAAAATGAAAATAAAACAAGAGTACATCATGTCTTTTCCGACTTCCCGCCAAAACTCCTCATAGTAAATGTTGTTGAGCTGTGTCGGTATTAATAAATGTTGCCAAACGGATATTACCATTTCTTATTAAGTCGATCTAACATTAATCTAGATTAAAGCCAGTCCAAATTCATTCTATACTTTATACTATACATACTTGTAACATTATAAATGTGAAAGTATGTTTGTCTATTTGTTTGTCCTTCTTTTGCGTCGCACGGATCGACCTAATTTCTGTATGTAAATAGTTGGGAGAGAAAGAACGTGTAGCCTCCGCGGATGGAAATCTAGTCTATCAGTATAGGTTGCTGGAAAAGGTCGTCCTTAATAGTATAATTTAAACGTTGAATGAGGCAGACATAGCCACGTATTGTAGTGGAGAATAAGGAATGCTGAGAGCTCGTTTGCCAACGCGGCCGCCCTCGTTGCTCAGGCAGGCGTGCCGGCAGCCAATGCTAATACTGCTGGTACCCACGAGTACGTCATGCTAATAACATTACAATGTCTTCGTTCTGTATTACCACATTTAGGCCGCGGAATTTTTCCAAAATAACAGATAAAATCGTATAAACATGTTTACAAAATCGAGGCAGGCAATTTGACTAAACAAATTTTACGGTTGAAATATTGGGAGCATTTTTAGTACAGGATGAGAAGATATCAGATTATAAATGACTTAAATTATGCATGTTAATGTAGTTAAAATATTATAGTACGTAGAGCAGTAGTAGCGTAGAGCCATATAGTGACGTCACTAGGTTGTATCGCCGAACAAAATATAACTAAAGCTTCGTTTTGCTAGAAAGCTTGCTCACACGATCAGCTGTCACGTGTGCCCATTATCGACCCAGAGCCATTCTGCTATCTCAAATATATAAATGTACTTATTTAAAAGACTGCTGCTGGGAGTTTTTTCTCTCAGCTCAACATCTAGCCGAAACGGTCACCTAAAGGCGATGATCGGGAAAAAATGACATTCATTTAGTGAATATTTTGTATTCCTAATATGAAATATTTTTTTTTTCTTTTCTTTCCTTTAAAGAGACACACAATAATCAATATCTCTTTCGTTTTTAACCAATACTACTTTTTGCCTAAAATATAAAAAGTTCGCTGAAGACCATACCAATGTAAATGTAGAAGCATAAAACGTTCTATAAATTGCATATAAGATAGAAGTTAATAGGAGTTTTTCGAAATAAATTTCCCCTATACCCAAAACATGCTGCTGTGAGTTTTTCTGTCGATTTTATTCTTTCGCAGCTCACACAAAATTCGTTTAATGAAAGTCAAACAAAGGTTGACTTATTTATTACCTATATTCCGTGGACTTATCGGACGTGATCTCTTTGGACATAAACAGCAACAACATTAATATCACATAGATTAAAGATGATAACTCTAATATCTCCGAGACCGATGTAACGTTACCAAACATTTCGTGGTTATAAAACAAGAAATATCACCGAATCCACGCAAATTTTGGCAAACAAGTCGCAAGGTCTCGCATTTCGCCACTAGCGCCGAATTGCGAGCAGTCGTCACAGGCGGTTGCGTCGGCAGGCAAATCATTGTATCGCGTGTCCCTAACGATGTCTCCTTATAAAATAATAAGACACTAATTGTCTACTTTTGTAATGGGAATGATGGTGAACACAGTTATTTCTTTGTCATCTCTGTCATCTGACGGGTTCAAAATTTTGTTGCGAATGTGTATTTAAATAGATAAAACTAACCTTTCAACTGTATTGTTTTCGTTCAAATACGATGTCATGGTAATTTCTACGTGATTTTCAATTATGTATATTGAAAACAGTATGAATGGGTAAGCACATCATCATGCCCTCTGATGAACTCGACAATATACCATAAGAAAGATAGGTATACGAATATTTATTATCCAACTGGATGGTTCAGTTTAAGATTCCTTTTATGGGCATCTAAAGATTGTCAGATTTTTGTGGCAAGCCCTGTAGGCAAAAAAAGGTGGGAAAGTTCTGAGTAAAATTACACTTACAATTACAATTACTTGGTAATAAAATTGGCATGGTTCAACCGGGGAAGGCTGCAACTATTGCTGCCGTGAAGTTATTTATATTGTGTGTCAAGTGCGGTTGCCGGCCAAACTAACATGAGGCGACCATCATCATGCCAAAATACTAAAGTGTGAATGCAAATATCCATAGGCTGCAGCGACCCCTTAACATCGCGTAGCCTGCATGCTTATTTTCTACTCCCTTTAAATATAAAAAAAAAACAAGAACTCCTCATCGATAACTTCAACTAACAAGGACCATTCCGATTCCAGGAAACACTAGCAACCCTGAACCTGGGCGCGCCCGGCTCTGAACTCAGCGAGCGCAACAAGCGAACCATCGGCATCCTGCGACAGCTCTTCCCCACGCTCACTCAGGTAAACTTCATTCCAAAGAGCAAGCACGTACACAACACCTTTATCTCTAACCAGATCAGTCAAGGAACTTCCTCATTTTGAGTAGACCATCTGATACAGTTGGACTACATCTAAAAACACCTATTACACTTAAGCGGGATCCAATGCGGATTGGTGGAGATGCGGGTTAGTGGTCAACCCGCTGTCGGATGTTTTCAAACAGCCCATAAGGCCTCTGACAAGGTTTAACGACTGTTTTCTGTCAATAACAACCGGGACCAATGGCTTAACGTGCCCTCCGGCCTCCGAAGCACGGAAACGCGCATGCAATTTTCACCACTAACAGTCACCCATCTCACACCTGACCGCCCCGTCTTTGCTGCGTAGATCGCTTACGTTCTACGCTAGCTGCCAAGCCATGCGAGCTCATTGTAGCTTGCTTGATGTTAATTATAAATGTTGATGAGAAACTGTAGCCCCATAAAGGCTACTCGATTGCTATTTTTAACTTTAAAATGGTCAACCATCATCCACTAGTAGAAATCCACTTTACAGTCGAGCCTCTGCCTGCCTGCCTTTTACATTATTTCTGCAAAATGTTATAATCAATACCTTATAAAGTATTATTATTGTTATATTACTTCGTAAATAATATTGTAAGTTACAAATATAAAATCAGTAATTGACCTGCAAAAATTAAAAAACTAATGAAACACCTCGTAATATAATAATATACTCTATAAGGTATTTATTTTTTAAAACCTTGTCTATACAAGATATAGATCTATGATCTATGCTACTAATAATTTATTTGAGGAAAACATTACATAGAATAAATTAATAAAGGACGTTTCACACTCATGATGTATTTGGTCACATCATGGTCACGTCACATCATGGTATATCTACCCTATATACCCTGTGTCATTAGTACCCACCCAGACCGTGAACACGTATTTAAACTTATTATTTAAATTTCTGTTTCGCCGGGAACCGAACCCGGGACCCTCCGATCAGCGGTCTGGCATAGTAACCATTACGCCACACGAGTCGTCAAATAAAAATTAGTTATTTCTTTTTTTGTCATTTATTTGTTTAAAAGAAAGATTTAAGGAAAGGTAATCCATAGAACTCACTTAACTTTTTACATTATCCAAGAGCTTGCTTTGCTATTAGATTATATTATTTTAATGTCCCCGAAATCGTATACCTTACACTTTTAAAGCATTATTGCAACACATACGTATCTTGGTAATTTTTGCAGTAGCACGGAATATTACGGCTTCTGGGGCTGCTCAGCCATATAATTTAAACTTGCAACTGCATATCGCAGAGTTCACGCTAAAGCACCTAGCTGATTGATTGTAGAAACCTTCTTTTGCAGGATGTGTAACCTCTAATATTTTAAGAGTGGCCATTACGGTACCCTACGGGCGGTGTATGTTCTAGATAGTCGAACAAACAGTTCAGGAGATCACCAGTCAAGTCCTGAAGACGTTGGGTCCGGTGTTCCTCCGGGCCTTCTTAGGGAACAGAAATCAAGGAAAAAGCAACGGCGGAGGTGGTACGGTGGAGTTGGCGGACGACGATGACGACGATGAAGAGGAAGACGACGACAGTGAGCCTGCGACGACGACGACCTCCACCACCACCACCGAGGAGCCGAGCACGACGACCGAGGCCAGGCGTCGTCGGAGGGCGTTGTTCTTCCTGCCGGTATGAGCGTCGCCTTATCGCGCACCATCAGCCTGCCAGAGAGCGGCAGAGCGGACGCGCGCAGACCGCGCGTCTTCATCGCCATCGTCACGTCACCGTCACGTCATCGCATCGCCACCGACCATTTCATTTTCACTGATCTATCACCACCGCTTCTCCTAATCGCGTCGTCGTCTTTCAGAATGCGATCGCCGAAGAGAACCAACTTCTCTCTGGAGCGGAGTCCCAGCAAGCCGAGGTCCGAGTGGCTTTCGGCGAGGGTCAAGCGGCGCCCAGTGACGACCAGCAAGCCGCCGCACAGACCAACTCCGCCACCATCGATGAGATCACCCTCGACGACGCAGACGACAGCGAGGAGAACAGAAACAAGAGGTAATTCATATTTTTTACCTTACAAGTATTCCCTTATATTTCGGTGTTCTGTCATAAAACAGAGCATAATAACAAATATATTATACTTTATGGCTGTACCAGAGCTAAATTGACTTGATAATTGTTTAAAAAACAAATATCAAGGTCATTAGATAATTAGTTAAGTATAAAGCTTAAATAATTATAAGACCTGTCCTCATATCATAATATCCTAAGATCAGTATAATGGTAAATTTAATTAAGGTTGCTTTCCATTGTTCCCAATTCTTGCGTATACTTATCGACACTGTCCCATTACTTCGCAACACTCGCAACAATGTATTGAGAGTGAGAGCGCCCTTTTTGCGCTGCTTTTCAGTTCACACGATTATTCATAGCGAACAATATTGTGAGGAATTTTGTCGTGCGATTTCTAGCGAACCCTACAATAATTATCTCATACAATGTACCTAAAAAATTGCTTCTATTCATTTCAGATTCCTGAGCTTCGGAGGATCAGATGGCCATTCAGGCGGCGGTTCTGGCAATTTCTTATTCGACATCGTCAGGGTGCGTATTTTAGGGCACATATCAATCAAGGTTCCTTCTATAACAATTCTTCTTTCAACATTCTCACTCATCTTTCTGCTAAACTATCAACCATTTTCCAATACATACCTACGTATTTTTTTCACTTTCATCAGACCACTCGTAACAGCTCGAAAAAAACGTAGACTGTTCAAGTTGTATCACGCCATTTGGATCCCGTCATCATTAAGTCTTTAGCTGTTGAGGCTACGAACTCCGTGTCTGAGAATGTCTGAGTGCAGAGCTGGTGCGATGTGATAGTGATGTTGCAGCGTCCTGCGGAGGCGATGGCTCGCGCTGCTGGCACTGCATTCCGGCTGTTCGCGGGCACCGACTCCTTGAACGTGGGTCTGACCGCCTCCCACACCGCCACCCTGGACCCCAACGACCCACAAGTACACATTATACAGCCGTAGTGTTGAGTCGCAGGAGCAGCTGGCGCTGAATGTAGCAGTATACCGTTGTCGCAGTGTAGACGTCTAGACACTAACATCTCCTAACTGTATCTTGCTATCACCGCTTCTTCTACCACTTCTGTCTTATCACATATTAGTTTTTTGCACATCTGTAGATCATTAACATTTCTCTCGTAGTATTAACATATAATTCATCCCAACAATCTTAAAATTGTTTTAGATGTATCAATTGTCGTATTTAGTTAAAATTTGCAGTAAATATAGATACATAATTTAGTTCTCATTTGAGTCAAATTTGTAGTGTGAGTCGTACAAAGCTTTAAAGCTTTGTAAATACGTTGTACATAGCAGCTCATGGACATTCATCAGCTTCGATTCAAGGAAACAAATCCTCGAAGAACGGATGAATATGTTTTAGTTGGTTACAGTTTTGAAACATTTCTGGCATTATGTTTCAGCTGGTAGCTGGCTCGTCCTCTGGCTCATCAGGAGACGCCGGCGCTGCTGCCGAAGGTGATGATGCTGGCGCCGCCAAGGGAGACAACCTCACCGAGGGCGTTCCCGGACCCATCACGAGACTCTTCATCATCGCCAACAGAGGGATCGCCAACCTCATCCAGGACCTCATCCTCCGCATCGCGCAAACCTCCGAGAGGATAGTCAACTTCAAGGCGCGATTAATCACCTCCATCATTTAATGCGCTCGCGTTTAGATCAATATGGGGGGCTGCGACCGGGGGCTCGGCTCGGGGCTCGGCCGGCTTAGTTTCTAAAAGCTGTTGTTGGTTCCTTTTTACGATGAGATCATCTTAGCCCCGCGCCGAGCCCCGGCCGCCGGTGACGCGGCCGACACTCTCGTTACTTGACTGAACACGAAACATTTTGTAGACCGCGCCGCGGTCGACCTAAATTGATTCTGAGTGCTCTCTTACTATACAAAGCACTAGGTTCGAAACTTGCACGTCGCAAACCCTAACCAGTTATTTTTCAGTGAGCTATTAATATTTATAAGTATAGGTACGTAGTATACAGTGCTTCAGTGCTTTGTGATAACAATATTTTGCGACATGCACGTTGTAGACATCTTTGGTCTTCGTCAAATTTATTTACGTGCAATTAAATTATAGCAAAGGGAAATTAATAACAAGCTACGTATGTGACTAAATTTGATTGAAGAAACGATAAATCGATAAGAATAAGAATTTTTTTGATACTTTTATATATTAACTGGTGAAACGATAGGTGAATATAGAGTAGTCTGCTGTAGAAAGGAGGTAAAAGGGCTGGAAAAGCAATATTTTTATACAACTTTAGTACAATGTGAATCCTATTATAGTGACAAGAATTTATTTATTTACGTAGAAAGGAGAGGTTGTGTTAAGCCCCGTGTCCACTAGGAACAATGTCCTGAGGCAAAAGTTTTCAAAGATATAATCTGAAGATCTTTTTCTCGGATCATTTGTTGCTAGTGGATGCGGGGCTTTTTCGCTCTATTTCTAAAACTACCTTTAGACATCTATCGTTTGTTGAATGAGCTGTGTGTAAATGTCCTTTTGTGTGCACTTAAGTGGGGAGTGAGCCGTGGGCCTCCAGTAGGGTACTTAGGTTAGTTCGGAGGCGGCGGCGCCGCTCTGCTCAAGCTTTTTTTTATAATGTGACATTTCGATTCGTTTTTACGTTTGTAAATATGTATTATAGCGGAAATTGTGTAAAATAAAAGGATTAGTAAGTTAATTGGTGTGTTATTTGCGCTTATCACTAATAAGTAAAGTATCTAATTTTATTATTTTGTCTAACCCAAACAGGCTGATAAGTGTGTTAAAAATAATACAAAAAAATGTAGGGTAGTTGATGGCCTTGTAACTTGTATATTATAACTATTATAAGTCTATGGCCTTGATGGACAGGCAGATAGGCTATTTAGAAGTGACATGGAAAAATATTCTTCTCATTCTATTCATGTATGAAACAACTTTTAAGGATAACTGTCAAGGAGTGCCATGGGAAAATTAAATGATATTTTGTCCGTCGATCTACTGTGTATAACTGGTAGTGCGAAACAGTAGCGCCACCAGCAAGTATATCAAACTGAAACATACACAAAATACACTTTAGGCCGGGCTAGAATTTTGCCAATTAAAATTGGAGTCAGCTTATTTGCATTCATAAAACTACATTTATTTTACCCCTTTGTTCACCCTCTTCCTCTTATTATTTTCTTAATATATATATAAAATAATTATCTATAAGAAAAAAACTATTTTCACTTAGGATTTTACATTTATTTCTACACAGCTACAAATAATGAATGAGAAAAGAGTCTAACAGCTTAACTATACATCCGACGTAACAGCGCCGCCTAGAGGGCGCAACTGTAGACCGCGGGAGTATGTTCACGGCGGCAACGGACATCACACTGGTAGCACATACTCGCGGGTGAAACGCTTCTGGAGGAATCTTGTTCACACCCCCCAAATGGCGTGCTCTGACACATCCAGCTACTTTTGACATTTCCATCGTTTTGCGATGAAACCTCATCTTAGGCTGATATGTAATCTGAAGAGATAGTAAGAGCCTATAAATTGGACATTGTTAAACACAAACAGAGACTCTATTTGTGTGTAATAATTTATACGCCATGGTACTTAGAATTTAATCTATCCCGTGGTAGATCAAACTTAAAAAAATATATTTTAAACTGTCAATAATACAAAACTACATCACAATATACACTAAAATTACCGATAAATGTTATAAAATAATAAAATAATATAATATACAAAAATATTAACACAATAAAATATTCCAAAAAAATAAGAATTATATTTTTCTAACTTATTTACATGTTTTTCACTCACTGATTGGACGTTTGTCAAATTTATATTTTAATTTTTATTTTATTCATGGAGGTGTGCTGCAGGTAGGTCACTGTTGTCCATACCCTTAGAGCATTAAAGCTGACGAGTGTCAGACCTGTCAATATCTTTATGCTGTAAGTTAAGTACATTATTCTTAGTCTAAGCTGTCCATAGATTTTTTATAATAATAATTATATACTACGTAGTCAGTCATAAAAAATCTATGATACCATCATACATTTTTGATTTTCTTCTGACGACTCGCGTGGCGTAATGGGTACCATGCCGGACTGCTGATCGGAGGGTCCCGGGTTCGATTCCCGGCGAAGCAGAAATTTGAATGATGAGTTTAAAATTTCTGTTCTCGGTCTGGGTGTTTGTGTTTCTGTCTTTGTGTGTGTCCATGGTACCCACGACACAGGGTATATCTATCCTACTGTGGGGCTATGCGTGAAACGTTTATTTATTATCTTACTATCATGTATTGTTATATGAAACCATAGACATACGAGGGTGAATCGAAAAGTTCGCGGCCTGAAATATCGTATAAACGTTTATTTTATTTTTACAATACTACCCTCATTGGGTCTATACATTATATTGAATAATTCACACACAGACCTATTCACAGTACAAAATTTTGATGCATTAGTATTTCTGGTTTAAGTTATAGCGTGCTAAAGGGACCTAGTGTTCAGTTTTTTTTTTTTTATTAAATGGACAAAATTGAACAACGTGCGGTGATCAAATATCTGTTTAAAAAGGGATTAACACCTAAAGAGATCTATGATGATATGACAAAAACATTAGGGGAATCTGGGCCATCATATACAACAAAAAAGGTAGCAGAATTTTAACGTGGACGAGAGAGAACGAAGATGACCTTCGCTCCGGCCGGCCAACCACGTCTATGAAGGAAGGAAACATCCACAAAGTGTGTGATCTCATATTGGAAAACCGAAGATTGACTATTAGGAAGATTGCAGACACTATAGGCATTTTGTATGAGCAAACACAAAACATCATTATCAACTCGGATTTTCTAAGGTATCAGGTGGGTCCCTAGACTACTTTCAGTTGAACAAAAACGAATTCATTTTTTGGGATGCTCGTGGAATCATAATAGTGGACTATCTTTCAAAGGGCCAAAAAATAAACTTAGGATACTATTGCACCCTATTGTGTTGTTTGCGTGAAGAAATTGAAGAAAAACGAATGAATGAAGAATTACTGCGAAAGAAAGTGTTATTTCACCAGGATAACGCATGCGTTCCCACTTCTGTGGAAAGCATGGCTTAAATTCGTGACTGTTGAACTGCTGCCCCATCCGGCTTATTCGCTTATATTGATTTGGCACCATCTGACTTTCATCTGTTTCCCAACTTAAAAAAACCTAATGAAGAGGTTGAAGCGCAGTGAACCAGTATTTTGCAGACCATAAGAATCATTTTTTAAAACCGGAATAGAAACTTTGCAAATAGATTAAAGAAATGTATTGAGTTAGGTGGAGATAATGTTGAGAAATAAAAATATTTTTGCATGCAATTTATTTATTTTCTCTCGTTTTGGTTTGAAGTTTTGACGGGATGTTGGAAAGGATATATTATTATTTATTTTAGTCTTTTTGTTTTATTTTCATTTGTTTTGTTGTGTTTCATTTTATTTTGTTTTATTTGTTGGTGTATTTTTGAGGAATATTTGGAAAAAGTTGATGGCATTTTGTTCGATGTAAGTTAATTTTAGTGCATGAGTTTTATAAAATTAAGTAACAGTGTGAAAACGTGTTTTTTGCGCTTGCCTCCAAAAGTCCACTGGGTACGTTCTGGTAAAGTAGTCATCGCTTTATTGGGATATCCGACTTATTGCTAACGACTTACTGACTATAATTACTTGAAAACTGGTAAAAAGTGATGCCACAATTATACTTGATGCTGGAAATAAGCATATATATTGCGACTCCATTATTTAAAAAAAACACTATCAATCAATGTCAACTTGTCAAATTTTTCAACCAACTATCAACGTCGAGTTTTTTTTGTTTTTTTGGCGGGAAGTCGAAGACATATTGTGCTCTTGTTTTATTTTCATTTTCTTGGTGTAGTTTTGAGTTATATCGGACAAAGTTGATGGCATTTTGTTTGATATAGGTTAATTACAGTGCACGAGTGTTTGTGAAATAGAATAACAGTGCTAAAATATGTTTTTTCTGCTTGCCTCCAAAATTCCATTGGACACGTTCTAGTAAAGTAGCCATCGCTTTACTTGAATGTTGGACTGACTAGAATGACTGATTACTGACGACTTACTTACTGACTTTGTTATTACTTCGTCCAGTTTCATTGAAACTGGCAAAAAATTGATGCAAAAATGATACTTGACGCTGGCAGTATGCACAGAGTTTGCGATGCCATAATTGAAAAAAAAAAACGTCGAGTTTTTTTTTGTTTTTTTGGCGGGAAGTCGAAAAAGACATATTGTGCTCTTGTTTTATTTTCATTGTCTTGGTGTATTTTTGAGTTATATCGGTTAAAGTTGATGGCATTTTGTTTGATATAGGTTAATTACAGTGCACGAGTGTTTGTGAAATAGAATAACAGTGCTAAAATATGTTTTTTTCTGCTTGCCTCCAAAATTCCATCGGTCACGTTCTAGTAAAGTAGCCATCGCTTTACTTGAATGTTAGACCAACTAGACTGGCTGATTACTGACGACTTACTTACTGACTTTGTTATTACTTCGTCCAGTTTCATTGAAACTGACAAAAAATTTATGCAAAAATTATACTTGACGCTGGCAGTATGCACAGAGTTTGCGATGCCATAATTGAAAAAAAAAACGTCGAGTTTTGGCGGTAAGTCTGAAGGGACAAGTTGTGCTCTTGTTTTATTTTCATTTTCTTGGTGTATTTATGAGTTATATCGGATAAAGTTGATGGGGTTTTTTTTCGATATAGGTTAATGACAGTGCACGAGTGTTGTGAAATAGAATAACAGTGCGAAAACATGTTTTTTCGGCTTGCCTCCAAAACTCCTTCGGACATGTTCTCGTAAAGTAGCCATCGCTTTACTTGAACATCTGACTGACTAGACTGACTGAGACCTGACGACTTACTGATTTATTCTACGATGCAGAAATTTACTTGACACTGGCAATATGCACAGAGTGCGATGCCATTATTTAATGACAACGTCACGTCACGTCAGTCGTCTGTCGTACTATTCATAACATAACCTTCTTAGGGATGGCGATTCTTTCCGAAAAAGATCGATTTTTGGATCGATTCGAATCGTGACCTAATGAATCGATTCACAAAAAAATCGAGGTCTAAAAGATCGATTTCCAAAAAATCGATCTTTTTTAACCGACTTCAAAAAAGGAGGAGGTCACTCAATTCGACCGTATATATGCTTTTTTTATGTTTGTTCGCGGATAAGTTTGTCGTTTATTTTGATGATTCTTTTTAGTTCTAAAGCTTATACTTTCGAGGTGGTCCTATTGTCACCAAGTCAAGATCTGATGATGGGATCGCAAGGAAATCGAGGGGAACTCTTAAATTTTATAGCCCCACATAATAATGTGGAAATATCGCTAATTATGTTTAAACAATACAGAATTATTAAATTAAAGGTACTAAAAAGAGTGAAATTATATAACTTTATAACAAAAAAACAAAACCGCCTTTAAACGGTAAACAATAATATTGTTCAGTACTTCGCATTTAATACATGTAAAATATTGTAATTAAACGATGTCTTATTAGTGAAATCAGGGAATTCAAAAATAAAAATTATTTCTAAGTATTACCATATCAGATCAGGTATAAAACAAGACATTTATTTTCTAAATGTATTGGTTACATTTAAAAGTTTATAAAATAGATAATAAAATATAGCTTATAGTTCCAAATGCTTATTATCTAAGCTTTTTAAAAACAGTAATAGTCTGTTAAGTCTACTGGGATCCATGAGGTTCCGCTCATCACTTGTGATATTTCCGGCTATTGAAAAAAGTCGCTAACAAGAACAGATGATCCTACGATACTCATATACAAACATAATGTTTTTTCTATCAAAGAGAGTCTAAGGAAACTAAACACACAGCCATCTAGCGAGTTTTTGAGTAATTAACCCTTTAACAGGCAACACTTTTATTATACGGGTACATTCAACTAATTGTAAATAATTTTATGGTTTATACCAAAACAGAAAAATCAAATTTCGATTTTCAAGGGTGAAATATCGATTCACTGAATCGATTCAGTACTACATATCGATCTAAAAAATCGATCTTTTTGGACTGAAAAATCGATTCTTCGATTAATCGATCTCAGATCGCCATCCCTAAACCTTCTCTTTACTAAATAAAATAAAACTTATGTTTAATTAACCAGAGCTTTACTAAAATCTATTTCTATCTATAATAATTATTTTGGTAGTGAATCAAGAACAACGGAAACAAATTTTCAACAAATACAACTTATTTTGGTTACTCTGTAATGATCTGAAAATATAAAGAGCAGGAGGAGCACCATGGCGCTATATGAAGGCATAGCGCTTATACAAGAAAAACAAGCCGTTGTTTTGGATCTAGGAACCGACTATACGAAGTAAGTAAAGTGACTTATAACTTTTTAATGGCCTTTTTTACTAACAACCTTAAAGGAGCCTTGAAGAACCTAATAAAATTTTTACTGGCCCGATTTGACCAAGCACAACACAGTTCGATTAGGAGTTAGGACATACACTTCCATAATTCTTATCCATATATGAATAATTGTGTTAAAGATTCGGTTTAGGACAACATTACAGTTGGATTGGATGCCAAACAAATATGGACGAATGTATTATACCTAATAGACTACCACAGCGGAAACACTGATTGATCTGGCTGCAACCCTTTTTTTTGCGTCCCACTGCTGGGCACGGGTCACTCATTATTGGGGAGGCCTGGAGCTTACTCCACCACGCTGCTCCAATGCGGGTTTTCTGATTTCTGTTATCTGATTGATCTAATCTTACACAATTACTCTTAGCAAAATGCCAACCATAAGCAATAACAGACAAAAGTTTATAAAGCTCATAGTAAACTAGTGTCAGTTATATTCTCGTGTCAGTTATATTTCGAGAAAGGGGCAGGGTGTGAAATAAAATCTAATAGTGTTTCAAAAGGAACATACTTTAATTATAACCATTTATTTCAACACATATTCATCATCTTAAAAACTACTTAATATTATTGTGCCCTCTTATTTTCCTTCCCCATAATAAAATATGTATATAAACAAGGTGAAAAAAATATCCAAAACTATCATTAATTGCTTCATTTGTTTTAAATCAACCACATCACTAGTAAAATTAAATGTTCACAATACACCAATATCACCAGGTTTGGATTCACTGGGGAGGCAGCTCCTAGATGCATCATCAAGTCTGAGTACTGGTGCCCGACTGACAAGAAGTTCAAGAGAGTTCATGATTACAAAACTCCTGAGGAGCTGTACCACAACCTGGTCCATATGTTACATCTGTTGTATTTTAGGTGAGCTATTTAAAATTGTGTATAATTACTTCTGTAAACCTATATCTTTGATCTGATGTTCAATAGGTTACAATATTTTTATCTCTATCCTGAGTAATCCTAAATTTCCATACCGAATTTAACTATCAAGTTTACTCAGCAAATATGGATAAACCAAAGACATTTTAAGGACTGTAAGACAATAATGTATTACTTTTCAGAGAGTCAGCAACATTGTCAATGTAAGATTGTCATACTTACCGGTTACCAGATTACTTACTTTATTATCTATTTTGTTTTAATCTTCTGAATATTGTGTTTCCTCTGAAAATCCTGAAAATATTTTTGTTTTAAAAGTTTTATAAAAATTATTTTGTTTTAGGCATGTACTTGTGAACCCAAAGGAGAGGAGAGTAGTGGTGGTAGAATCTCTATTGTCGCCTACAGTTTTCCGGGAAACTTTAGCGAAGGTGCTGTTTACTCATTATGAGGTGAGCCCCATTTGCTATTAGCTCTCCGGTTCATTATCAGAAAAGAACAAGTTTTAATGTGTTTAAGGTCCAAAATTACATTAGGTGATGTTGGCATGAACGTTAGTTTGTGTCACATGAAGAAACCATCAGCATTCATAGTAGTAACTAGACAATAGACATGACCTCAGGCATGCTTGGACATCTAGTCCATGGGGTGCAGCAAGCACTTATCACCACATGATCTCCATGCTCATTTGCTACTCAATTTAAAAGAAAATCAAAAAGGAAAACATTGATGGCCCAGACTCTAGTGTAGAAAGCAAGCAATGTATACAGCTAGTTAGTGATCTTTTTATGTTCTGGGTATAACTATGTTAAGCTGCCAGTAAGTTTGAAACATTCAATAGTGGGTTTGGTCACTAATCTACATCTCCACCAACCTGTATTGAAGCACCATGTCCAGAAATGGCGCTGAAGAAGGGTTGCAGCTAAGAAAATAACAAGAATGTTTTGCAGGTGTCAGCTGTGATGTGGGCAGACAGCCCCCGCATGTGTGCATTAACACTGGGCGCTCCAGTGGTGCTTGTGGTCTCGCTGGGTGCCCTCGAGGCTGAAGTTGTTGCAGGTCAGCTGCTCCCTAATCTCCCTATTTTGTTACAAGTTTTGTACAGATATTATCTAGATAGTATGTCTTTTGTTTTTAACTATCTGACGACCCGCTTGGCACAATGGTTACCATGCCGGACTGCCAATCGAGGGGTCCGGGGTTCGATTCCCGGCGAAACAGAAATTTGAATGATGAGTTTAAATTTCTGTTCTCAGTCTGGGTGTTTGTGTCCCTGTCTTTGTATGTGTCCATGGTACCCACAACACAGGTTATTAATTACCTTAATGTGGGGCTATGAGTGTGTAACGTTTATTTATTTATAACTATCTCTACCTACCCTCTGCCTCCAAGCAAAAGATATCAATGATTATTGTGGAAAGTATTATTTGATTTTTTTTTATTTAAATAATCTGTCAGAAATAAAATATGATTTTTATCAACCCTGTTAAAAACTATCGTCATCACTTCCTTCCGATGAACTTTCTGCAGATACCTAAATAATAAACTGCACACACATATTCTCTACATGATTGTCGACTGCGTACATTTTGGTTTCGATTTTGGTTATCACGTGATTGACACACATGACAATGAAAGGATTCAAACAAATTGTATATCATTACAATATCGTCTGGTTCATGTGTGACGCGTCGATGACTCAACTGAACGTGCATGTAACTACAGCGTTTATGTGAACCGGACTTTATGTTGATTACATAGACCAATAGAAACACAGTAACAATTTTCGGTACTCGTTTCTTAAAAAAACAGACTATACCTCAAATTACTACAATGGCCAAGTAATGAATGATAAACTACTAGATTACGACATGAAAAAGGTTCTCTTTCATATAAAATGACGCACTTAAAAAGCTAGTACCATGATGTTTAATGGTAACCTTATCTAAGTATGCCTGCAGATAAGATCTTTATACTGAAAGACAAAAAATGTTTCACAGCCAAAAACGACGTAGAAATGCAATATTTTCAGACACTACTGATAAAATGAAGTACAATCGTACAAGTTGTACTTGTTTATGACCTGACCTTTAAATTTAAAATGTTGTTACCATAAGCTATTGGTAAACACACACAAAAGTAATACAGTAGCCCTAAGTACTTGTAAAATGATACTTCCAGGAGCAGTGTTGAGGTCATGTAGGTGGTATTAGTGGTTTGGAATAAAATTTATCGTGTATCATATTTCAGTAATTTTATAGGTTTGCTCTGTAAGTTAAAATAAAATACTGTTTTTTTACTGTTGTGTTAAAAAAATGTCGGGAAATTTATTTATTTTAGGTCAGCATTTTAGACAACAGTATGCGACCAAACACATATGTGAATTTTTAAATATAAAAGCTCAATAGAAGTAATGATAAATTAAATTTATTGGAAAAATGATAATGGTTAATAATAAAATAACATTCAACAAAACAAGTTCAAGGTGCAACACTGCAGCTAATGACTATACTTTCTATCAGGCAACTAGCAGCTGTGCGAAAACAGCTGAGTTTGCATGCGAATAAGTCCAGATTAGGGTTGCTCTTAGTAATTGAATTGATCAGTTTTATCGCTTTATCGATATGACTATAATAATATCAACAAATAATGAGTTTTCAAAGATGGATCTACAGATTCGTTTACAGATAGTAGGACTTGATGTACTTGAATGAGGGTAAAGTCTACACACACATCTATGCCTTGTAATGTTTTTTTCATATTATTTTAAGGATGTCTGAATTTACGTTAATGGATCTAGTTTAGGCCATCTAATTATTGGAATATTGTGGTTTGTGGAATAAGGATTGTGCTCAAATGAATTACTACATGATTGTGTAATACTACATGGCTTCATATCTAATTATTGACTAGCTGTGTGACCAGGTTTTAGAAAGAAGAAAAGATCATTATCATGAATAATTATCTTACAAATATTTTATAAAAGTTTAGTTCAAACTTGGACCCATTTTTTAATTTCATTGAGAACAAATTTCTCCTCAGTCAGGTTTAAAAATTCAACTGAGGATTAAACTCTTGAGGAATATAGAAAGTTTCAAGTAAATCCATTGAAGAAATAAAAAAATCATACATATGTGCACTGTTTTTCACTTCTTAGAAGGGGAATTTCCAAATATCCTTTCTTATCTGACTCAGGAATCTATGTACAAAGATTCAAGTGAAGCCATTACAGACATTAGTTTTTCCTTTTGTACTCCATTAAAGAAAGAAAAGAAAATATTTTATTTGCACAAATATGAGTAGCAAAAAAGATTTTACAAAAATATTTAGATCGCCATCTTTAGGGTGTACAAATTTTATTGCAAAAGTTAGTTAAGTTAAGCGGGGTTCCAATATCTTCTCTTAGATAAATAGAAGCACCCTAAATGCTAGATTTATAGGCAGCTTAAATGGAAGCACCATTCGTGAATGAAAATATAGCAAAAGTGTGACATGCGTATTTAATGTTCCTGCTAAAACTGGATGTTTTGTCCCAGTGGTGCACGGGTGCCCCGTGCTGCACGCGATGCAGGCCCAGCCGCTGGCCGCGCGCGCCATCACGGCAGAATTGGCTCGAAGGCTCGATGAGGACAACGGGACTGAGTTGAACCTCTCTGATGATGTGCTGGAGGATATCAAAGGTAAGGGTACACTTTATCCCAGTGGTACACGGGTGTCGTTTAATTTTTCAATTATGGTATCACAAACTCTGTGCATATTGCTAGCGTCAAGTATACTTTTTGCATCACTCGGTAGTCATATAAAAAATCCTTAAGTCTTCAGTAATCAGTCAGATGTTCAACGAAGCGATGGCTTCTTTACCTGAAGGTGATCGATGGAGTTTTAGAGGCAAGTTGAAATGACATATTTTTGCATAATATTTTATTTCACAACACTTGTGCACTGTTATTAACCTATATTGAACAAAATGCCATCAATTTTATCCAATATAAGTCAAAAATACACGAAGAAAGTGAAAATAAAACAAGAGCACAATGTGTCATTTCCGACTTCCCGCCAAAATTCGACTGAGTTGAACCTCTCTGATGACGTGATATAATAGGTAAGAGCGTACACTACGCGGAGGCTCTATGAGGACAACAGGACTGAGTTGAACCTATCTGATAACGGCTCCGTGGCTAGAGGGTATTAAAGGTAAGGGTGTACACTACGCGGACAACACTATGAAATGTCATTTTGTTTCACTTAACTTCAGAGGGACAAAGATCTGTTGTGACAACTGTATACATTTATTATTTCTTACATACTTTTTTAATGCTGCGTATAAAACTGATTTAAGCGAGCGCCGCTTTAAGTGCATAATATTGAAGTGAATGTTAAATATTCCCGATGTAATAGTACTATGTACCAAGTTTTTGGTAGATGTGCTACTTCTATAGCTTTGCTTATATGTATATGCTTTGCTTATAAGTAAGGCCGTCCCAGTTATGGAGAGAGACATGTCTCCTGCAGTAAAACAAGGGTTGCAGTCAATGTTCTTAAACATATAGTTTTTTTTTTTATATGTAAACCGAACAAAAAGGCAGACGGGCCGCGTGATGTTAAGCGATCACCGTCGCCTATGGACACGGGCAACCCCAGGGGAGCCACCCGAGCATTGCCGGCTTTGGAGGAGAGCTCTTTTTACAGCTTTCTTGAAGAACTCCATGTTATAGTCCACTGGGAATGCCTCAGCTGGAAGGTTGTCCCATAACCTGCACGTCCGTGGTAAAAAGGAGCGTGCAAAGCGGACTGTGGAGGACCGCCACGAGTCCAGATGGTGCCGGATTAACCAACAATAAACTCATGTAGCATGATATACCATTTTTTCGTTACATTAATTTATTTTTATGGTATTTTGTAGGTGGTAAAAACTCTAATAGTTGGACCGGAAGTACCACCCACCCACTTGTGCCGTGAAGCAATTCTATTAGTTTTCGTTAATGGTTCCCAAATAAAAATGAAAAACCGAGTGCGAGTGGGACTCGTGCACGAAGGAGTCCGTACCATAACAAAAAATCACGTTTATTGTATGGGGAGCCCCCTTAAATATTTATTTTATTCTTTTTTTTATTATTTAGTATTTGTTTTATAGCGGCAACAGATCATATGTAATAATTTCTAATGTCTAGTCATCACGGTTCATGAAATACAGCCTGATGACAGACAGACGGACAGCGGAGGCTTAGTAATATGGTGCCGATGGCACCCTTCGGGTACGGAACCCTAAAATTGGTAATTGCCTCAGTTCCTTTTAATTGCTACACTGAACCCACACTCTTAATATCAACTTGTTTCAGTGCGCATGTGCTTCGTGGCGTCCCGCGAGCGAGCGCTGCAGATGTCCGCGGGAGGACCGCAGCCGAAAGACGGCACCTATCCCTTGCCCAGCGGTTCTATTAAAGTGTCAGGGACCACGAGATGGAAGTCTGCTGAGGTGTTGTTCGACAGGGACAACGAGCTCGCCTCCCTGCCTGACATCGTGCTACAGTGCATTATGATGGTAAGCTATCATTACTTTATTTATTTGTCGTGGATCATTATATCGTGGAATATTATTATCTCTCATAATGGTCAAATAAGTAACTCAATTGATTACATTTTGCAAAGTGGGTAAACGGAAAAGCTGACGTCACGATCAGTTGTTACAGTTCAGTAATGGTGGGATGTGAACGGAGTCGTTTTGAAGGAGTCGACGTGCGGAGCGAGGAGTCTTATTTGAGACACCGAGCAATACACACCTGTAATACCATACTGTCGGTTTGTTTAGTGCGTGAATAATAATTTACGTAATTTAAAGTGAAGTGATTAAAGTGTACGCTATAGCTATAACTAGCAGTAAATGAAGATGACGGCACCGCTCAGGCATCCCCTATGCCGTCATATTATTAAAGCCCTAAGACTTTCCACAAGCTGAAAGTTACGCAGCAATCCATGGAGAGAACTACACTTAGTGCCTATTTCACTACGAAATAAAATCCTAATGAATGAAATCTGTGTGAACAAGGGTTACCGACACTCTACTAACTAAAGTAGCAATGAGCTGGTCATATAGTCAGTTCCGATAACCGATGAGGAAAAAGCTTTTAGCAAAGGGAGATCTCCCGCCGGGCGAGGTGGTCATGCCCGGGGAGCCCGCCCATGACTGTCTCATTTCGAAGCTTGTACATACGAGGGCTGTTTGATAAGTCCTTTTAAAAACTATTTATAAAACCTTTTTCTGTTAAATGGCATTAACACTGGCAGGCAAAATCTTTCCAATGAAAACTGTTAAAAGTTTTTCTTCCGTTTAACCATCTGTGATCACTCGTAAATTTTTAACAACTATGGAAAAATCTGAATTTCATGCCGTTATAGAAGATTTATTATGAAGGGTTGCAGTGCTGCCACAATAAAAACTGAATCAATCTGTTCATGGCACTTACGCACCAACGTCGCAGACTGTTTATAACCGGATAAATGATTTTAAACGTGGTCGGTCAAGCACATCTGATGCTCCACGCTCTGGTCGCCAAATCGAAGTCACTACTGAAGATGCTGTTGAAGAAGTCCATAATATTGTACTCTACGACCTCCGAGTGAAGGTGCGTGAAATAACTGAGAACAAAGGCATCTCCACTGAGCGAGTACATAAAATCCTGCATGAAGATTTGAGTATGAGTATGACGATGGGTGCCACGTTTGTTCACAATCGAACAAAAACGCGAACGAATGAACAATATGATGAAGCGTAATCCTCGGAATTTTTAAGTCGATTTGTCACTGTGGACGAAACTAGGATCCATCATTACACCAACAAAACAGCACAACAATGGGTCGCCATCCATTGGTGAACGTGCCCCAAAGAAGGCCAAGACTGTTTTGTCGGCTGGGAAGGTGATGGCGAAAGTCTTCTGGGATGGCGAAGGAATAATTATGATTGATTACTTGGAAAAGGGAAAGACTATCACTGGCCGTTATTACGCAGAGTTATTGGACTGTTTTAATGTCGAATTGTTGGAAAAACGACCAAAATTGTCCCCCAAGAAAGTCCTCTTTCATTAAGACAATGCTCCAGTGCACACGTCAGCTATTGCAATGGCCACAATTCACGAGTTGGTTTTCGAGCTGGTTCAGCATGCTCCGTATTCGCCGGACCTAGCTCCGTGCGATTATTACCTATTCCCAATTCTGTCATCTGTCTATCAAAGAGCCCTCATATGTTCGGATATTCAGAAAACTTCAATAGTTTGATTCAGGAGTACCCGTGGCGTCATCTCTTGAACATTGCTACAGTCGCTACTAGCTCTTCGAATAGCGACCATTTAAAGATCTCATGGGCTGACGACCTAAAGAAAACAGTGGAAAGCCGTCGGATTCAAAGGGCGCAGGACTGGATGGAGTGACAAACGTTAGTGGAGGCCTATGTCACGCAGTGGATTTTGAAAAGCTGATGATGAGCAGTTATCACTTGCCGAGTTTCCTTGTCTGACATCGCGCTGCAGTGTATTATGATGGTAGGTCAGAAGAAATGAATCTGAGAATGTCCCTGTAGCGCCATTCAGAATAGAGGTCAGTTAAGAAAATCGTAGGAGTTGATTAAAATGAGGCTTTCGGGCGACAGGCAGCGAAAGTAGGAGCTCAAAGAATCCAGGTTTGATCAGCTGCCTGGGGAAGAAATCATGTGCATCTGGCAATCGGTTAGGGTTAAAGAGCATAGACTATACAAATCCTGCGTCTCCATAGGCTAGAAGCCTACCGATGCTTTTCACTATCTATAGATGTGAAATCTCCAGTAAACAATGCACAAATACTTTCATTTTCTTGGTATGAATTGTTTTGAGCTTTTTGAAGTTAGTTTTTTTTTTTGTTTGTTATTAGTTTGTAATTTATATTGACGACTCGTGTGGCAGTGGCGGATCCAGGGTTTCAGTTTTTGGGGGCTCGATTTTAGTTTGGGGAAAGTGCAGGACGGGGGTGGGGAGAGGTGACTGACGCATCACGTGTATTCGTCCCGCGCCTGGTTTGGGGGCTAAAGTCAAGATACGTATTAATTGAGGTTTGTCAAGGGTGAAACCGAATGATTTTGGCTACGATTGTGAAACGTTATCTAGTTATTGTTATATTGTATTGCAGTGCCCGATCGACGCTCGGCGCGTGCTGGCGGAAAACATCCTGCTGGCGGGCGGCACGGCGGCGCTGGCCGGCCTGCGCGCGCGCCTGGCCGACGAGCTGCGCCACCTCGTCACCGAGCCGCCCTACAAGTATGGATGCCATCGCTTTCATTCACTCTCACCAATCTTCACCCACCTTCCCTTTTCTCAGAGAACATTCCCTTAGGGGCCATCCAAAAATTACATCACACAAAAATTGCGATTTAAACCCCCCCCCCCCCCCCCCCGTTCTTGTCACAGTTGTATACAACCGAGAAATTCCCCCCTCCCCAGTGTGACATCATACTTTGGCAAAGGGAGATCTCCCGGTCATGCCCGGATAGCGGCCGCGCCTCCCACTGAATCTATTCGGAGCTTGTATATTATATGGTCGGATATTCAGAAAACTTCGATAGCGTGATTCAGGAATACCCGTGGCGCCATCTCTTGATGAGTAGCGGAAGGCCGCTACATCACCTCCTGCTGAGACCGGAAGTCGATAACTTCTATCCATGTGTACGGGTATGACCGTAGTAAAAGGAATAAAAGATAAATGTTCTTAATAAAACTATATTTCCGTCTCTTAATGCGGTAAAATTTACAGATAGGTAGGTAAATATATATATAAAATGATATGAGTACGCGCGGTACGCTTAATGACCGGATGCGAACTGACTTTAATTACATTAAAATATTAATACGAAATGACCGATGTCGCGTAAACTGCTGACATGGTGAAATTGTACGGACGTTGCCCGTACATGCTCCCGGGCGCGAGAGATGAGGTTAGTAGAGATGAGATGACCCCATGATCTTAAAACTGGCTGGCTGGCTGCAACCCTTTTTGCGTCCCACTGCTGGGCACGGGTCTCTCCCCAATATTGGGGAGGCCTGGAGCTTACTCCACCACGCTGCTCCAATGCGGGTTGGTGGAGATGCGGGTTAGTGGCCAACCCGCTGTCGGATGTTTTCAAACCGCCCATAAGGCCTCCGACAAGGTTTAACGACTGTTATCTATCGACAACAACCGGGACCGACGGCTTAACGTGCCCTCCGAAGCACGGAAACGCGCATGAAATTTTTTGCCACTAGCGGTCACCCATCTCACACCTGACCGCGCCCGTTTGGCTTAGCTGCATAGATCGCTTGCGTTTTACGCTCGCCGCCGAGCCATGCGCGCTTCCCGAGCCATGCGCGCTTCTTAAAACTAAACAAGGTGAAAAACAATAATTTCTAAAACTAACATGCACCCGATGATTGGTTAGTATAATGATTGACTTTACAAGATGAAGGGCATTTTAATATTTTACGCTATTTTTTACTCTATTCTAATTATTTAATTGTCCTGACGATTGCTATCAACGACCGTAAACACTGATCGAAGTACGACCGGCGAGGTACCCCGATTTTTATTAATAACTCGCGCACTTTCCACTTTTTCACTCTCACTTTCACTCACACTATAAGACCTTTTATACTTTTCTTTAACACTAGACTTTAAACACTTATCTTTAACACTAGACTTTAAACACTTATCACTACACATCTCTGGCTGTGGCCCCGAAGACACAGGCTGGGCCTCCACATCAGGCCTCGCAGTCGCGCACGTCGCCGTCGCCGCCGTAGATGCTGCAGGTGCTGCTGGTCTCCGACTTATATATCGTCGGCAAAACAATATTACGCCGATCACGCTCATTATTGCCACAATAGAATAAATTACCACGTAATGATGGACATCGTGATAGGAGACTTGAGTAATTAAAGGTTCACTTTGCTTAATAATCTCTAGTTTTGCTTGCAGTTCTTGTATATCCTTCAGATTATTAGCAGTTTCAGATGAATTGGAAAGTAATTCAGAAGGGCTAGGTATAGTCAAATTAACTATATGGTTTACCGATGAAATTTCAGGAATCACTGCATCCAAACTCACATTAATTCTGTTCGTGTAAGTTGTACTATAATGAGAGAACATAAAGAAATCAGCTGATTTGATCATGCAGCCTTCCACAATAGAAATAAGACCTGCATTAGTCAGTTGTAAGACGGTAACGTGATCTCCGCACAATAATTTAAGCTGACACTGGTCACAGCAAAAATAAAAATAGTTATTTAATTTACTTAAAGAGATCCATTTATTTTCACACGGTGTTATAACAATTTTACAGATTTTTGTATTTAATTTTGTGCTGCACAAAGCTTGATCATTTTTAATATGATAAATCGGTTTATCTAAATGACATAAAATAGTATTAGAATCCTGCACCATACATGATTTTATTTCTTCTTCCGTTAATTCAATTAAAAGATCTTTGTGTACATTAATAGCAGCGTAATTTGATATGGGAATCATAGTTAACATTGTTGTATTGTGTTGAATAGGAATTGGAATAAGTCTAAGAATTTCAAATCTATCTCTGCCTATCAGAGGTATCTTAATTTCAAATATTAAGTAGTCCGTTAGCATTCTTGCTTTTATTCTAAACATATTGTAAATAGTAGCTAAATCTACATTTTCTATCGGTGAAGCTAAATCTTTAGGAACCTGTCCAGCTATAATATTCAACTCATGTCTTAATTGCTCAGGCGTTATAAGATGCAAGTTCAGCCTTCCATTATACAAATTCGACAGTGTGTTCATTAAGTTTTCCTGAGTATTTTTCAAACTAAATAAAAGATTGTTTGCTATCATAGCGGAAGAAAAGAAATCACTAAATAACGTTAAATTCTGAACGTCGGTTTTAAATACATTAAAAGAGTTCTCGATATTGTTTAGCCGTTGATTAATCATTTTATGATGTTTGTCCATAATGCCTTCAGTTCGTTTCAAAAGATTTAATTCCGCTTCTACAATTGAAGTTTGATTCTTCCATAATAAAGCCAAATGATTTTGATTCTCCTTTAAAATACGAATGTCGTTCTCATATTTCTTTGCAAATCGTTCATCTAACACGCCGAACAAATCGTTTGCAAGATATCCAATCCCATTGATAAGACCACGGCGTCGCCTTAGTCGCGAGCCTTTCTGCTGGTTCATCAGAATGACATTGTTATGCTTTAGCTCTGAGAACTCGTGCCGGAGTTGTAATATAATTCCATCACAATTTAATTGCTTTCTTATCTGAGTGCATGTGTTTTCAAGATATTTGATATACTGAGCTACCGCCGAGGTACCTTGCTGATACGGGTACATGTCGTAGTAGACAATGAGTCGCCAATCGTCTCGGATTAAATGCATGTTTGTAATACTATCAAAATAAAGACTATTATTGTTTGGCAAAGACTTAATACTGTAGTATGCCGCGTGTGAAGATGTTAATAAAGTCTTAAAAATTAGAAATATAGACATACAAATGGAAACAAAACTAAACGTTTTCTTTGACCTCTTGCGCTTAATCGGAATGTCTTGTTGATCAGATTTTTGGTTAGGGTCATTTTGAACGTTATTATTTTGATTATCGGGTAATAAAGAAAGTTTTACTATAGGGCGCTGCATAACCCCATCTATATTCGCATGCTTCAGCCTACGGCCAACTCTTAAAATTCCGTCTTCGTCTAACTTGGGATTTAAACTAAATATTTTACTAGTATTACTAACATTCTTCGTTTCTCTTAAGCGATCTATATCTTCTGTAAAATTCTCTTTTTGATAACATTTAATTATTAAATTTCTGGCCTTGCTTAACTCCTGTAAGCTTAAGTACTGTTGTTTATAAGTTTTAGTAGCAAATCTGAGAACCCATGCCAAAATCCTTATTGCTTTAGTTAGGGAACTCTGTTTTTCAACCACCTGTTTAATAATTTCATAACTGCTAGCTAACATAACATTCACTTGCTTAACTTTTCTCACATCTTCATTCGTCACATAAATTTCTTTATTTTTGTTTTCTGGTACGAAGGTCGGCAACCATGCTGGTCCTTCCCACCATAGCTTGTGAGTTTTAAGTTGTGAGGCGGAAAGCCCCCGACTTGCGCAGTCAGCTGGATTGTCTTTGGACGCTACATATCGCCAGCATTCAGGTGGCATTGGATCCAAGATTTTCTTTACTCGGTTCGCCACAAAAGGTTTCCATCGATCGACATCGCCAGTGAGCCAGCCAAGTACCACCATTGAATCAATCCAACCATAAATCTTAATATTGTAACTGTTTAGGCATTCCTTAATTTTTGTCATTAATTTTGATAATAGAAGTGCTCCACAAAGTTCCAGCCTCGGGAGGGAAACGGTTTTGCTTGCGGGTGCTAGACGAGCTTTTCCAGCTACCAGTATTACTGAAGGCGTGGTTTCCTTCTGTATTTTGATGTAAACTACGCTAGCGTATGCTTTCGTAGACGCATCGCAGAAACCGTGTAATTCAATCTGTCCATCTCGGTGTGTCTTAAGCCACCTTGGAATTTCAAATTGATCTATGTCTCTTAAATCGACCTTTACACGTTCCCACTCGCTTCTAATATCGTGAGGTAGTGGATCGTCCCATCCTATATTCGCCTTCCATACGCCTTGAAATAAGATTTTTAATTTTATAGTTATAGGTGACAACCATCCTAACGGGTCAAATAATTTTGAAGTGTCAGATAACAGCGTCCTCTTTGTCGGTCTTAATGTTGACAAGGGTATCTGTAACTGAAATCTAAATTGATCTTCTTCTGGGTTCCACCTAAGCCCCAGCGTTTTAGAAGACTCCACTTGCTTAAAATCGAATTCTTGATTAGATGTAACATTGTTCAACCCTACAAGCACCTCTGGTAAATTAGATTTCCATTTCCTAATGTTGAAACCCCCAGATCTAAGTATCTTAATAAGATCAGATTGTAACTGCCTTGCTTCCTCCGGCGTATGAGATCCATGCACAAGATCGTCCAATCTTCGTTTACAAGCGCCTTGAATGCTCTCTATCTGCGGTGAGTCGAGATGTGAGGGTGCAGACCTTGTGTCGCCCTCTGTCCACGGTGAGTCGAAATGTGAGGGTGTGACAAAGTGTGGTGATGCCCTCTGTCTTCGGTGGGTCGAGATGTAAGGGAAGGTTGAAATGTGGAAGCGAGTAGAGTGGGTACTCGAGCCGTCCACGACGTCGCAGGAGGTAGCTGGATCAGGACCAGGAAGCGTTATTACGATGCGCTGCGATGGCCCTGACGAGCTGGTGAAGTGATGCTGCAGTCCATCCAGGGAGTGAAGTTGCGACTGATGAAGATCAGAAGGGACGTATTCTCGTCCAGGGTCACCAGTTTGGCAAAGGGAGATCTCCAGCCGGGCGAGGTGGTCATGCTCGGGGAGCGGCCCCGCTCCCACTGACTCAATTTGGAGTTTGTATATATGGTCGGATATTCAGAAAACTTCGATAGCGTGATTCAGGAATACCCGTGGCACCATCTCTTGATGAGTAGCGGAATGTCGCTACAACACATTTATCTATTTTACATCTAAATTATTAAATTGAAAAATATCATTTTATATCTATGTATTTTGAATATTTATCTAGATAATTTAAATTTTGAAATGTGACGTCACGAATTTAAAGATCCCGCCCACCCATCGTCACACAATGTTATACTTGTGCGACCCCCTCCCGTGTCACGTAATTTATTGACGGCCGCTTATTCACTCTCCCCATTCGTAACTCATATTCTTTTCCCTCGGAAAACATTCGTTTATTCACCTTCCCTATTCTCAACTCACTTTCCCTTTTCTCAATTTCTGATCTTGGTCTGGGTGTTTGTGTTTCTGTTTTTTGTGTGTCCATGGTAACCACGACACAGGGAAACGTAGCATGCTGAGTGCGTTTATTTTTTATTTTTATTTTAATTTTACGATCTTAAGTCATTCCATAAATTTTGCCTTACTTTTACTATTCTCAGAGGTTTTGTAGGTTATTCTTAAATTTAAGCTTAGTTTTCTGTTTCCCAGAGAAGATTTCTTAGTTAATTTTTTTTTCCGACGTATCTTCAACTTACTTAAGGTAGGTTGCAAAATGTCAATCATTCGACACATAGAGTTTAGCTACTTAATACTATAGATAAAATGTTTATAAATGGTACCCAGGGAGCGTCTCCAAGTGAGGGCGTTCAAGTTCCACCGCGCGCCGGGCGCGGAGGGCGCGGAGGCGAGCGCGGCGTGGCTGGGCGGCGCGCTGTGCGGCGCGGCGGACGGCGGCGGGCGCGCGCTGCCGCGCGACGCGTACGTGCGCCCGCGCCGCGCGCCGCTGCGCGACTGGCCCTGCCTGCTGCACACCACGCCGCGCTCCCACCCGCACTGGGCCGAGCTCGCGCTGTGACTGCCCGCTGCCGCCTCCGCCTCCGCCTCCGCTGTCATCTCCTCTCTGGAACCGTGCCAATGTGTCAGCGCTCCTTCTCAGTTCTTCATCTCAGAGATATTGGGCTCCCACCACCCATGAGCTGAGCTGTCCTTGTAACTGAATCTGTCCTGTGCGTAGAAAAACGCTGCTCTCTATCTAATGAACACAAATTGACCCACTGCACTGCTGCCACCCACTCTTTGTAGACTTCTCATTGTAACTGGAGCTGGATTGTTCACAAAGAAACACTTCATTGAATCTATCGACTGGACAATATTGGACTAGCGCTCTGTAACCTCCATTGGCAGAGTTCTCCTTGTAACTGTAGCTGGACTATGCACCGAGAAATATTCCACTGATTCTATCTACTGGACAGGAACAACCTACTTAGTGCTGCCACACTGGGCTAAATTGTCATAGTAACTGTCTGACCTCGAAAATGAAATTTGCGCCAATTTTAATTATCATATTCGTAATCAGCGTGTCGAAATACGTAGGTGTCCGAAATTTCAAGAAAAAAAGCGGTATGACCTTTTTGGAACTTTATCTGAAAATATTATCCTGTATTCAACTATCGGTGTCAGTTACAACACAGCTTCTATAAAGTTAAAAGTTATAAATTCTAAGTTTTACTCTGCCATCCAGTTGTGAAAGGCGCCTTGCGAATACAAAAATATTATAACTGTGAATGACCTTCATATTAAATGAACATGAACTGTATTTATTTATAGTAGGTACCTAAAAAATAAATATATTTTTAACTTTTTACTTGCAATTTTTATTTTTAATACAATACTTCGTTATCAACAAACATCCTCCTTCTTCTTCTCAGCCTTTTGTAGTCCACTGCTGGACGTAGGCCTCCCCTAACGTTCGCCACTCCTCCCGGTCCTGCACCTCCTGAATCCAGCGGCTTCCCGCTGTCTTCTTTAGATCATCAGTCCACCTGGTTGGAGGGCAGCCTGTCAACAAACATCCTTAGTGCAATGTCAGATTCTAGCTTGTGTGTTCGAATCAAGTCCCTTGTGAAAAGTGGCTATGACGTGTTGTTCTTCATTAATCCTTCTACTGATGTACCTACCTTACAAAAAAGAACTTTAGTACCTAGATAATCATCTGCTGATTTCATCATTTACCGATTTCTTTTGGTGCGGAGTTTGTCCTAGATTCCAATCTGACTGCAGGTCTGAATAGAATCTAAAGCTTTCTCATAGTATATCAACAAAAATCGACTGGTGAAAATAAACGGTTGGATGATCATTGATCACACATATTTATCTCATGAGTTGGTTGAGTTGAGAGTAATGTTTGTATCTTAGGCGCGCTTAAGGGCTGATTACAATGATCAACTTGCAGGGTCCGATTTAGCATACATTGCTGGTTAGGTATCTGGAGTATTTTATTACAATGTACTCAGATAATCAGCAATGTATACCAATTCGTCCCTGCAGGTTGGCCAATGTAATAGCCCCATTAGTGACGTGCGGTTTCACACCAGCGCATTTTTGGTGCGTTCGCGCGTCTTTTGTTTATTAATTGTGAAGCGCTTGTAGCCGCGAAACGTAAGATTTGACATTTTCCGATACAAAAATCGACCGTATACGCGCGTCGAAATACGCTGAAACCGCACTTAGAGTATCAAAGGAATTCGTGCGTGTCGTGTCGTTCCTCAACATGATATACATATTTTTCATAAATGTGCACTGTTTATTCTCAGTTTGCTTGCTATATATAAGTATGGCTTTAATACTACCTAAATAGTAAATACTTAGAACGTTAGAGCCTCAAAGAAAGGTCAGTGCTGTCATACTTCGTTTTTCAATGTACACCACAAACTGGCACAAACTAAAACTAATTAGAGATTTTGTACACTTGCAAAATACCATGTCCACCCACTCCACTCCACCCACACACTCCACACGTTGGCCAACATTGTGGCTGAAGATTGTGGGCGGGCCAAGACAAGAGATTGTGAGTGACATCGTCCGTGTCATACCTGTCAATGTTGATGCTCTAAGGAAATACCCATTTACGAGGAAAAACCTACAACTAGGCTAATAATAATAATTAATACGTGGCTAAAATTACTTGAGGAGGAACTCCGGAGGAACCCACCGGTGACTATTTACTTACCCCTAGAGCTACGCTCCTATATAAGTAGTACTCTATGCACTAAACGACCAAAAGCCTTGTATTCACGTCGACGTATTTTTTAACTGATGAACAATGATGGCCGCCAGCGTAAAATGTCAGTGATTGTCAATTTGTCATGTCATAGTGGTGCTTTCCTACGCAGAATATTATTTCCTAATTTTTAGTAATAATAAAGTAAATAAAGAGAAGTACGATATTCGGATTCACGTCATCAAATACTGTCCAACTTACAAATTGCGATATGTCGGACGAAGCGAAAATCGTGGCGGCGAGTATAGTAAATTTCCTGAATCAACAGCTCGAAGGGAACACGCTGAACTCCGATTCAAAGGAGAGCCTGGAGGTCGGAGTGCAGTGCATAAGGGCCGCGTACGACCTCACGCCCGAGGAGCTGGCACGCGGCGTCGACCTGCTGCAGCTGGTGCGGCAGCAGCAGGGCGGCGCCGCGGCGAGTAAGGCGGAAGCCGAAAAGCTAAAAAATGAAGGAAACGAACTCATGAAGGCGGAGAAACACCGCGAGGCTCTAGAAAAGTACACGAAGGCGATAGAGATAGACCCGAGGAACGCCGTATTCTTTTGCAACCGGGCCGCGGCGCAGTTCAAGTTAGGGCAGAACGAGGCAGCCGTAGCGGACTGCATGGCGGCGCTGGCGCTGCAACCAAACTACGGCAAGGCCCATGGACGGCTCGGCATCGCGCTCACGGCGCTGGACCGCCACCGCGAGGCTCGCGCCGCCTTCGCCCGCGCCGCGCAGCTCGAGCCCGACAACGAGTCCTACAAGCAGAACCTCAAGCTGGCGGAGGAGCGCCTGGCCGCAGGGGGGGCCGGTGGCAACCAGCTCGACCTCGGCGGCCTGCTGCAGAACCCGCAGCTGCTCAGCATGGCCTCCGAGATGCTCTCCGACCCCAACATGCAGAATATCATATCTGGCCTGATGGGCAGCGCGAATATTTCGCAGCAGAGCCTAGCCGGCAATCCCGCCGGAATGGATGCGTTAATCCAGGCAGGGCAGGCTTTGGCCCAACATATGCAGAATGCCAATCCCGACCTCGTAGAGCACTTACGGCGCCAGGTGCGACCTCCCGGCCCCGATGGACCACCAAACCCTCCGCCATCTCAGTAATTGTGCATTACGGTTTTATCTGACTTACTTTTAAGGTTCTTTGCAATGAATTCACTTTTCCAGGCGTCTACTGATTAAAACTTGTTCATGAAATAAATAATGTTGTAAATTATTATATGGCTGGTTGTCTTTGTGAAAGAATTCAACATAACTTTACTGATGATTAACATTTTGGTTTAAGCATCCTATCAGGGTCATTACTATCATAAGATTATCATATTCAGAATCACATCGAAACATTATTTTTAATGTAATCATTAAATGCCCGATTTCAAAACTGTAATTCAATGTCGAGTTTGACATGAGTTGCAAGAAAAAGGTATGAGTAACATGATGTTGTAGTTAGCAATAATTTTAAAAAGCCAGACTTGTATTCAGAGGGCGATATTTATTGGTAAGAGATGTATTTATATAATAATATAAAGAAATATAAATTTAAATGTATGAAACCTAAAATTTGTAAAGACGTTGGACAAGTTTGTCTCCAACCATAGGTATGTCTAAGAATTATTGGTTATATTAATAAAAAATATGGAAAAAATATGTATTTTAACTGGCCAAAAATGGTATAATTCATTAATCTTTTAACATTATATTAAAATAATATTTTTCTATGCTATTTTTTTCATAAAAGTGTTCCATCCCTACCCGCTTTTTTCTCCTAGCCCATATAAGCCTTAGCGCACCCAAAGCGGATGACGGTCAGCTGATGGCCGTACAGCAATGACAAATATCAAGTGTATATTATTTATTACTCAGGATGTTAAACTATTTCATTTCATTCATACATGTTTATACATATTACCTTATCAAATCTGTGCCCTGAATTGACCAGCTGTGTGGTGGGGAAGTAATGTCAGGGAGAATAAATAATGCACATGTTTTCTTAACTATTTATTACACTCTGTGTATAATTTATGATAAATACATTTAATATCTTTATGTACACACAGTAGCAAATGTAAAAATTATGCCCCTCATCCAGCACAGGATATCCCAACCTATTCACACAAACTGACCACTCCTCTTGGATATTGTCACTGAACGAGGTGCTAAAATACATTCCAAAAAATGTTACACATTCAAAATTCCGTATTTACATATATTTCTCAGAAGTAACTAGGCATAGGTCGCGACCACACGCCACCTGCAGAAAGCTAACATCCCTTACATAAGATATTACAATTTAACAGCAAAGGCACCAGTGACGTAACTATGAATGCTTGAACTTTGAAAAAATAAAATAAATATTAATGAAGTGATATTGAAACTTAAAACAAAACAACTCACAGTGAGACTAAAGCAAACAGTACACCATGCATGTGATGCATGTACGGGACGTATAGCTATCTACTCTTCCTTCTATCAAATTTATTGATTTTTACTGTTAATGTAAAGCCCGGACATCACTAATAGGAACGACTTATTACATAAAATTATTACTAATAAAATGTCAATGAAAATGTATACAGTCATTTTGGGTAACTTTGAATTGACGTTTAACTTTGAACAAATTTGGAAAAAAGATTTAACAATTTATTACATCGGAACTTTTTGATGTTTCAATATAATAACTGTATATAATGGATTGCCAAAATGTTTTTGTACCAAATGAAAATTAAAAAATAAACTGTTAATGCCATAATTCTGAAAAGTCCCGCCTTTTCTGTGGTGAAGTTGCTGGAAGTTTTTGAGCTCTGATTTGGAATCTATACTAGTCCACTTTGATTCATATGGCAAAACCAAGCTATTTGTTACTTTTGTACGTCAGTGTAGATGTCATTTTTATAGATTAGGTTTTTAAATTTAATAATACCTTCTTTTTATTTTACCTAAACCTTAAAATATTAAGGTTTTTACATTCTAAAAAAATTATTCAGTTATCCAAAATTCATGATAAATTAAAATTCGAATTTTAGGGGAAATTATGTGTAGTTCTGTTGTTTCTTCCGTAAATAAAATTTGTTAGAAAAAAACAACTCAAAAGGACACTATTCATTCAATAAAATAAAGGTGTCATAAATTGAAATCAGTTTTAATAATAAAAATATTGTAAAAAATGTTCAAAGTTACCCGAATTGTACGTATATTGAATAATGTATCTAAATGACTTTTAACTAATTGCGCATTAAGAAAAAATATGTACTTAAAATAAATCGAAATTATAATATAACATCGACAATAATAATTACGTAAACTCTGCAGCACCAAACAAATCGCTGAATAAATTAAGTAAAGCTACACATTGGCCAGTCTCCGCCGCGGGAAATATCGTGCTTCTCATAAGAATAATTCTGAATATTTCTACTAAATCTATATAAAATACAAAATAAAATTTCGCGTAACATTTTACTCACATTGCAACTATGGGCCTGCGTGTAGCAAAGAAAAAGTAGTAAACAGAAAATTCTACACGTTTAAATCGTAACAAAAATAAAAATAAGTAGGTATTGGTGTTTTGTTCGGTGTTCGATCGAAGCGCCCCCTCCCTCCGCCCCCCGCCACACAGGTTGCAGTTATTTCGAAAAGGGATTCTGTCATTCACAGCCCAACCTCAACAAATGGATCAATCACTTAATTTTACTAACAAATTGATGCAAATTAAGGTGTCAGTAATAGTAATGATGTCTAACTGTATAATAACATGAACGATTATATCAACAAAGTATTATGACATTGTGCTAACATTTTTAACAAGCAACACCCAGAGTTTCGGCCAATGTTCACCCTGCACTATAATTTTTATGCTAAGTATTAAATATTATATTTTAATTTCTTTTATACCTAAGTAGGTATAAACTTTTAAATTTCTTTTGCACTAACCCAACGTCTTATAAAGAGAATTTTAACAACATATTTTGCAACTTTTCCCTACAATTCTTAATGTTTCTTCTAATAAAATTGCCTCACTTTTATAAAAATTATAACGCTGAATGAGCATTGGTGATATGCACTCAAATTGTCAAGCAAAAGACATACCTTCTTACACTAGGCCGATAATCTTGAGGACTAACAAAGAGAACATTGTTATCACTATAAAACACCACTTGCAACGTGTTTCTACGATAAAAGACCTGTTTTTCAAAAATTTGAGGTACGACTAAAAGAGATAATTATACTAAAGTGATTATTTCACGGTAGAGGGAAACAAAATAAGCATCCACAACTTTCTCATAAAGTGTATTATAACAATAAACTATGTTGTGTGCTTCCGTAGTAATGTCGTTATGGATTCATTTACATTACTGTAGCATTATTTGTACAAAAGCAATTAATCTACAGACCAGTAGTTACAACAGAAAAATACAAACTTTCGACAACCAACTTTACAAACACATAACCAGCGCACTCTAGTGACAGCTGACTAAACCGAAACGCGTTGCAAGTAGCGACATCTAGCGGCAGTTACTCGGTTCGTGATCGGTTGACCGTTGAGGTTCAGTTGCGCTTGGAGGGCGGCACGAGATGCGGCGGCAAATCGGAGGGGAGGTCGTGTCCGTCGATCTTGACGCGTATGAGGTGCATGGCAAGCGCGAACTCGTCGTCGTCCAGGAACCCGTCCTTGTCGATGTCCGACAGCTTCCAGATCTTACCCAACACTGAGTTGGGCAGTTTGGACTTCACCATCTCCGTTTTCGCAGCTGTTGAGCAAATCGTCAAGCTATCACTCGCCACGGAAGGCAGATTGGCGTTAGTTACTTACGGATATTTATTATATTCGGAAGACATGTGATTGTTACGTACAAAAGATTCATCGTTATAGAAGCAACTAGTATCTGGCTGCAAACAATTTTGCGATGCCACTGCTGGGCACGGGATAACGATTGTTATCTATCGATAACAACCTATGCCGACGGCTTAACGTGCCCTCCGATGCACCCTGTCTCCTGTCACCCTGTATCCTGTCACCCATCTCACGCCTGACCGCGTTCGTTTGGCTGAACTATAAAATATATTATTTATCCATCATGTACTTCTACTACTATCTAGCTAACTAGTATCTAGTAAGAAGTAATCATATCGTCAGTTGTCAATTTACAGTTTTCAAACATGTAGTTAGACGATAGAAAGGTTAACCATGAAATGGACCAGAAAATTAAAAATCAACTAAATTTGAAAACATTTACACAATCAATGTTAAATAAATAAAATTTATTTGCATTAATTTGTGTTCCCTATAGTAGCTAAATATAATACTTAATAATAATATTATAATAATATAAACTTTGTACCCTATTGAGCACTTTGATTTGTCTTACTAACATTATTTTCTATTTATTTATTTTATTTTATGTATATAGTCTAGAGATTATTTAAATGCGAGGATATTTACAATAAATATTTCGACTAAAGGTCAGGACGAGCAAAACAATTACGTATAAAAACTGTAAAATTCTCACACAAGTCTATTCTCAATACCATTCGTAAGATATTTTAAGAGACTCACTATGTTATGTCGGTAGAGAAATTGGAAAATTGAGTATATTCGAATAGTTTCTTCTTCCGCGCCAAAAGCCAGGACCTTTGCCTTGTCAAGCCAAGACTCAGGCGACTTCGCGACGGTGAACTCAACAAACCATTCGCCAGTAAGAGAGTAAACAGTGCCGATGAAAAGAAATTCCACAGTTATTGCTAAAGTTATCAAATTTAATACTAAGAGGAAAACAATCTTTACAAAGTTGAAAATTGTGCGAATAGAAGAAATATGCGGTTTCTCAGGTATTTCCAAGTTAAAAGGAGGCGTAGTTTTGGATTCTGATTCACTGTCAGAGTCTTCAATTAGTTCAGTTTCAACTTCTTGTCTAGATTCTGGCCTGGACTCGTGAGCCTCATGACCTGTGACCGATTCGTGGAAACTGTGTATGGAAACAGCCGGAGATATTGTGCGTTGGCTCTGAGTTACATTTTGTATGGCTTCGAGTAAGAACTGAGTGAGCATATTGCTATTTTGGGTGGCAACGGTTAAATTATCGGCAATTTTGTCGAAGCTATTGTCGTGGTTTTGCTCGTCCTTTTGCTTGAGGATCATGCAAAGCTCAGTTAATTGGGAGCAATTCTGTGTGGAGGAGAGCAACGCTTGGAGCGCGGCATCGAGAACTAGTGTGCCTCGGAGGTGTGGATGTGTTCTCAGCAAGTGTGTGAGGTGTGTAAGATGTGCGTGTAGCGTACCCGCGCCAGTAACCTTCCCGTCGATGGGGTTGAGCGACTGGAAGATCTGGTCATATTGCGGCTTCTCCTTGCTGCAGATCCATTCGGGGTCGCCATGGCCCGCGTCGACGCCCTCGCCGCGACCGTATCCGAACGGCGACACCTGGTCTTCTACACCTTCGAATGCACCACCTGGAAATAATAGGAGAGTTAAAAAGAGAAATGTTAAAAAGTTTTTGGATCACAGATTAACATAATAATATTTCCTGTATTGAGAACGACTTAAATTGGGCAGCCAATAGGGAAAAATTCAAAGACGCAATATTCCGTTATGATATCCCATTAGCTTATTTTTATTAATAAACAGTACTGGGCTGACTGCCGATCAATACTCTTCGTGGCTGACTAGACGCACTAAACTTCAAAACTAAAATTTTAACTAGGCCATTTCCACCATCTAACAACGACCTTTCGATGCCAGTATTGCTATTGTAGTAACTGAGACCGATATAATTTATTCTAGAAACCACTCACATGCAAGTAACAAATTAACCACAAAGTCAAAGGTCAACGACAGTTGGTTTACTATAGTTGACCCACATAGTGAAATTCTGAAACGTTAGTAATAGCGCAAAAATTTATTAGTTAAATTTTTCGGTTCTAATTTTCCGCGAAGTTAGGGCGCATAACACCAGCCGTAGATCACGTAATCGTAATGAATCCGCAGACGGAGCTGGAGTATATTCATCGAAAGCCGTCGGTCCAAATAAGGCAGGAAAAGAGACCAATACTTCCTCAATAAAGGTAATCAATTTTCACTTTGATGCTCTAGTCTAGACAGACATAATGAGGAAAATCAATGAAAATAGTACCTATGCATCTCATCTTATAATACAGTTTCTATCATATGATGTACTGGATTAACATTACAATCGTAGTCATAATAAAACAATAACACAAAAAAATTAAACGCAGAAATATACTTTTCTCCTCTGCTTAGAATTACTTTAAATAATTAGATTAGATTGGTTTAATAGAAAAAACTATCAATCTGAAAATATTAAGATAAATGTTGGGAAAACACCGCATTGTAACCGAACAGAAGTGTTGCTGGGTCGAGACCTCTAATAGTAGACATGCACAAAGCGAACGTGTCCGAAATGCAAACAACGTGTTGTTAAGATTTCAATATCACGAAGACCACCCTGGCACTAGCTGTCCTTGAAGGAAACCAATCGTTTTGCTGATGAGTGATCTTATTTGGCTGATAAGTCATATAGGTTTTTTTATTGATTTATTGAAAGGAAAACATTGTTACTTAACGTTTGAAAGTATTGAAAAGTGATTTAAATTATCTATAAATTTAAATATTTTAAATTAAAATCATTATATATTGCTGTACTTAAACTTACTAATAAACAAATCTTGTTACTAACACTCCAACCAAAGAGATATCTTAAACAATAGGTACATGAAATAAGATATACGTATGAAACTAACATTAATTTCAATGTACATACATTCGTAGATGATAGTCCATGACACGATAGTAGAGTCAATGCAATGCCATTTAACTGAAGTGAATCAATGGCTTAAACTAAATGCAATAACAATGCAGATAAGGACTGTAATCCTTTGTAAACTTTACAAATATAATTCAAACATTATTGGTTAGAAGGAAATATGTTACTCCGGTACAATTTTTCTAAAACTCATATAAATTTTCCAAGGATAAATAAATCCACGAATTTGGAAATACTAACTTAAAAGTTAGGTAAAATTGGTCCTAAATGAATTAACTTAGAATTACATGCAAAGGTAAAACTAATGTCTATTAAAAGCATAAAAATAAAGGTCAACGTCTTTTATTAATGAAGTTTTAATTTTTTACATTATATTTTAATTTTTGTTTAGAAAACACTACGTGCGGTTTCACACCAGCGTATTTTTACACGAGTATACGGTCGTTTCGGAAAACGCACTTACACGCGCGCTATTTTTTGTACCCGAAAATGTCTTAATCTTGACGTTTCGCGGCTACACACGCTTCAAAAAACAAACAAAAGAGCTGAACAATACGCTGGTGTGAAACGGCAGAATAAATACAAATAATTATACCCGATGGCAGTTATAAATAAAATAAGGTCAATCGGGATTCCTTATTTATAATTCACATATTATTATTTCTCAAAGTAAATCATCATCATCATTGTACGACGAGAGAGCCTTTCACTTTAAAAAGAGTGTCCGACATGATAATGATACAATTATGAGAATGGATGAATAAGTTTAGGTAAAAAACATTTATTTATCAAAAGAATAACACCCTGCGGTCACCTCAGCAAATTAGGAGGTGAGTAGAATGGCCTTAATAGAGATAAATAAGTGACAGAAACGACTGGACCCAAGTAGAGTGACTTATCTGGGATCACTACTACAAGGTCGCCTGTTCACTGCACTGCTTCATTGCGCGAATAGTTTTCATACAATTTCTTACGCTCATTTGAATCTACGAGTACATTAGTCTACTAGTGGCCGCCCGCGATTCCGTCCGCGTGGACTTCGGTATTAGTGATAGCATGATGTTATATAGCCTAAAACTCTCCGGTGGCTCCTCTGGGGTTGCTCGTGTCCATAGGCAACGGTAATCGCTCAACACCACGCGGCCCGTCTGCCTTTTTGTTCGGTATATTTATAAAAAAAGCCTTCCCGATAAATGGACTATCCAACACAAAAAAAAATTTTCAATTGGAACCAGTAGTTCCTGAGATTAGTGCTTTCAAACAAACTTACAAACGAACGAACGAACAAACTCTTCAGCTTTATGTATACATTAAAATATTGATTAATTATTGTCGACGTGTGGGAACTGTACCCATATTTCGTACAGTTTACCATATTATTGTCAGCTCATCTTATGTTGTTTTTTTTCTATGTATTATCTATTTTTCTTTTCATTTATAAGTTTCATGTTAGGTATCATTTAAGAGACTGTAAATTATAAATCTTCAATAAATCAACAACGATACTTTCAAACACTGATCGATTAATTCTTGAAATGGACGTAATTTTTTTATTTGTGAACCGATTTAAATAACACAAACACTAAATGTTAATCCAGAAAAATACCAATACATCAGTGAAAACCGCATCCTTCTACGTCAAGCCGTTCCTGAGATTAGCGCGCACAAACGAACAGACAATAATTCTAAAAATCATTGTTTTTGGTTCTATTACGCTAATAAATAGCCCTAGTGACACTTTTACTCAAATATCTTCAATGTACAGAAACCGACATGTTACAGATTTTATTATGTGTAATAGATTTTACGGTATGGCATGACATGTAGGCCTTATCAAAAACTATTAAGACCCAGGAAACGCTAGCGCCGTATTCCCATACAAATGTATTCTCCTATTTTCTCCCTGGATAATGCTTCTAGACTCTAGAGGAATGATTTTTTGTGACAATATCTAAGACTGCTAAAGCTATGCCCCTATGTTTTGTTTCTTCCAATCAACTAATAAGATCAGAAAATATGACTCTTCAAAAATCGTAGAAAACGCCTCTATATTAAAGCCCTAATCCAACCACTGCAAAACAAATTTGAAAGGTTTTAACAACCAAATAAAAACATAGAGGCATAGACTTATTTTATTTCTTGATATTTGTGTTTTTTTTTAATAAACTCATTTTTGAAGGAGGAAACAGGAGAATACAAAACCTCGATTTACTCAGAAAGTTTGTAGGTATAATCGGTCTGAGCTGCATCTGTTCCTATCGCACGCGGCGGATAGCGCAGGGTGCAGCGCGATAGCAATAGTCACTCCAAAATACCTATTTTTCTAATTCGGTTGAAGCTGCGTTTCCTCGTCGTAGTTAGATGCAACGATAAATTATACTATACGTAACGTTTCGAGTCACAATTTATTGGATCAAGGATCGATTGGATGTGTATAGAACAATGAATTGAATGTAGGCCAGTGGGTTCAGACAGTGGAAACAGAAGACCGAGTCACGGTATTTTAACCAACTGTTTTTGCGAAGCGACCAATTGGACGTAGTTACACGAAAAGGATCCAATCCACATTAAGTCATTTTCGAGATATTGACATTTGAAGTTTATGACGTATTTCTTCATAGGTATTCATTATAAAATAGTTTGTCAGTATGTTGTTAACGTGTATTATTATTATTATTTTTATTGTTTATAGTCCAATCATACACAATATTGTATTTTAGGAGATATTTGTAAAAATATGCATTTGGATCCTTTTCGCTAAATAACAGTTTATATTGTGCACGGTCAAGACTTATTTCACTAAAAAGACCCATGTAAAAAAATATTTAATAATTACATTTTTTTTTTCAATAAAACGTCAATTTATTATTATTATAACTTTCTTTTTATAAAAAAAAACAATCAAACATTCTACACGTCATTCTGAAAATTTAAATAAAAAATAGAAAAAGCACTTTTATGCAACAATATAAATCTTCATATAGTCTGTTTCTTTTAAATTGACTTAAATTTCGTTTATTATTCGAAAATTAATCGCATTTCGATAAATTTGAACAATCGGCAGTACCAGTATGCACTCTTTCCTACTCGCAAAACAAAAAATATATGAATTATTTGAAGAATTACTGAAGTTAATCTACCTAACTCAATGCATTTCTTCCATCTGTTTTGCAAAGCTTCTATTCTGGATTTAAAAAATGATTCTTTTAGGTCTGCAAAATACTGGTTCACTGCGGCTTCAACCACTTCGTTTGATGAAAATCACTGGCCATCAAGGTGCTTTTTTAAATTGGGAAACAGATGAAAGTCAAATGGTGTCAAATCAGGCGAATAAGTCGGATAGCAGTTCAAAACCAGTCACGAATTTGAACTATGCTTTCAACAGAAGTGTTAATGCATGCGTTATCCTCATGAAACAACACTTTCTTTCGCAGTAATCCCGGACGTTTTGCTTTAATTTCTTCACACAAACGACACAATAGGGTGAAATAGTATGCAGAGTTTTTGTTTGGCCCTTTGAAAGAGAGTCCATTATGACTCCACAAGCAGCCCAAATAACCGATGCCATCACGTAGCCAGCCGATAAAATTGCTTATGCTTTCTTTGGGGTTAGTTCATCAGATTTTTTCCACTGCTTGGACTGTTGTTTGGACTTGGGCGTATAGTGATGAACCCAGGTTTCGTCCATAGTAACAAAACGATTCAAAAAGTCCTGCGGATCAGCCACAAACATCGCCAAACAGTCTTGAGAAATTGTTTAACGAATTAGTTTTTGTTCAACTGAAAGCAGTCTAGGGATACCTTAGAAAGACAGAGTTCGTTGTAGACGTGGTAGGCCAGACGGAGCGAGGGTTATCTTCAATGCTCTCTCGTCCACTTTTAAATTCTGCCACCCATTTTTTATAGTGGTATATGATGGCCCAAATTACCCTAACGTTTTTGTTATATCATCATAGATCTCTTTCGGTATTAATCCCTTTATAAACAGTTATTTGATCACCACACGTTGTTCAATTTTGTCCATTGTTAAAAAGCTTAGAGCTACGGTATCCCCTGCCTGATCGTAAGAGGCGACTAAAAGGGGCTAACGTGACTGCGGGTGGTGAGAGTGGGAGCTCGACCCGTCCAGCAGCCCCGGGAAGGACGGTAGTGTGCGCGTGGCCGCATGTCGCCGTAAGCATCGGAGAGTGCAGGAGAGCACATCTGCTCTCCAGAGGATGGGCCCGTTCTGGGGCGCCCCGCGTGGAGGACACCAGTGCGTTCCACTGGAGATCCCGGAGTCGTCCCCAACCCAAGTGCAGAGAGGTATGCCACCGAGGGGGTTTTAGTGCGGTAACAAATCCCACATAACCCTGTAACACCTCTCCCAAGGTGCCGGGTACCTTTTGAAGGTCCCCCCCCCCCTCCGATACCAAAAAAAGTACTTTTCGATCCACTCTCGTATTTTTAGCTTATAAAGTGAGGGATAAAAAGAGAAGACACTTTATGCTAATGATCCTGTCTAACGCGGGTGAAACCGCAGGGCACAGCTAGTTTTGAATAAAATATAATCAGTAAGTAAACACCAACAACTATAGATGGTTTTCGTTGACAGATTTATTAGAATAATACTTAAAAATGCATTTATTGAAAACGATCCAAGCTTTCTGGATAGTTTTATTTATTTAATTATAATGTACCTAAGCAATTCAGCAAAAAGTCTCAAGCAGAGTGGATCGTTTTCGCGCTTTTATTGTAGTGTAGGTGATGTTGGTATTAAAATTACGCAAAAAGGATCCAACCGCTTTGGTTCGTTTTACTGATTTAGTTTTTAATACGGGGTAAGAACCACGATAGTTGGATCGTTTTTGGTGAATAAATATACATGAGCTGCTATACATGTGGGTTGGTTCCGATGTTCAAATTCAATGGAAAACAGCTGTTTTGACGTGGGTCTTTTTTACTGACCGATAATATCAATATTAAGCATCAGTTTGGTACACTTATGTCATTTTTGACAATATTGTGGATTGGATCCTTTTCGTGTAACTACGTCCAATTGTGGTGGATTACCACTAATAAAAAGTGTACATAATTACTTGCAAGGAAACTTAGAAGTTCCTTTGCCCGGCAAACAGAGCGGAGCGGTGAATAATGAACCGTTAAAATTGTTTATAGATTCAATTTAACTTTCACGTTACGTGATGTGCATCGTATGTACGACATTACGACGACATGAGCGCCCATCTAATGTGAAATTGGGCTGGTTACTTTACAAACGAATAATAGAACAGTTTAACATAGTGTTGCAGTTAAATCTGTACCTATGTATGTATTTGATGAAACGTCTAGAAACGCCCAATTTAATACCCCTTGTATTGAACCAAAAGTTCATTAAACAATAAAATTATTCCAATCTGGTTGATATTTAAAGTATTAATTATCGCTAAAGAGAAAGTGTCAGTATACAAAAAATAAATCTTTTGTAGAGATTCGACACTAATAAATAAATTGCAGTATCGTATTTCAGGTGAACCAATGTCATATGACTTGAAAATATTTGCAATTGTGCAAAACTGCGGCATACTGAATTTTGGACATTGCAAAATATGAGCATGTCACCTGCATGGTTACAAAATGTGTTTGTTGCAATGCAAATTTTAATAACAAACCATACACTGCTTTTTAATGTATCATGTAGTATCAGTTCATATCAAAATATTAAGATAAATAAGATTGAAAAAGAAAAAGAAAATTTAATGGGGCATTATAAAAGTTTAAGGAATATGCAGTACATGACGCAAATATTAAAGTAACTGGGGATCAATAACCAGAAGAAGTGATATAGAAGATCCAGAAATGGCTCAAGTATCGACCACGTCAGACGCTCTCGGAGTCTCGACCTAGCCCAACACACTTTCAAACTGGATTATGTAAACGCATGTCTCGTCAGTATTAATGATACTAAAACAAGTTTTCAATTCTCAATCATTAATTTAAATGCTTCTGATAAAAAATAGGTGGTTTTATGTAATGAAACATAACATCCTCATATTAGGATATAAGATGAGAAAATCTATTTGCGTTGTGAACTGACCTACGTTACATTCGTACTACGAGTAAATTCTGAGATAATCCACTGATTGACGCTGTGTGATTTATATCACGTAACATAAAAAATAAAGGATGAATAGTGTTTCCTTAAGACATTCAAAGACCAATTAAAAAGAAATAGAAACATTCATGCGGATGCAATATTGCCGCTGATCCGCTACTCGTTAAGAAGCTAATTAAGAAGAGCAATAAACATGAAATAAGAACCAACGAGATGTATTGCACAATTTGCACATAAAATGCAAACTGCGATAACGCCACTAATTTCAAGGCTAAACAATTGACTCAAATAAAAATTGCTTTTCACGTGACTGTAGTTCCGGCGTAATAGGTTTTTCATGACATTGTACTGACAGGCTAGACGTATTCTAATAAAAGATTTAGATAACATAATAAAGTTAATTTTAAAATTATGAGTTGTTAATTATTTCTTGTAAAAAACATACACATAAGTAATATCTACTACCTTTACACATAGCATTAAGATTTTTGTTATCAATTTACACTATTTTTCATGATTTTGGGTGACGACTCAAAATGAAAATGAAACAAATCAAAAAAGTCCACATCTAGACAATTAAATTTAAGAAAATTTCTAATCTTTAATAAAGGTTAAAACAGAAGCTGTGAACAAATTAGGCCTGTCATCGTTCAACCCACTAACACACAAGTTGATGATACGCCAAGTCATGAAATGCGTGACAGAACTGGCGCAACGCGACAAATAAGCGTAAAATTCCCACATTCACAATCGAGTATTCAATGCAATAAAGCAAATGTGAAGTTCTGTTGGCGTTGCAGTGGACATGAATCATATAATAAGGTACTAGTAGGTGATCTAGATCGCCGGTGCAGTGAAAGTGTAGGATCGCATCGCACCGCGTCGACGGCGACCGGCCAATTCTTTTATTACATGCCTATTAAAACGCCAAGGAATTCAGGGATACTCATTCGATAACATTTTTTATTTAAACTTTCGTTTGTTTGCCGAGTTCTCAAAATTAAAGTTTATACAAAAAGCTTTCCAGCTGAGGCATATCCGGTGGACAATGAAATGGTGTTTTTCAAGAAAGCTGTAAAAAAGGTCTCCTTCAAAGCCGGCAATAGTAAGGTCACTCCTCTGAAGTTGCTCATGCTCTTAGGCGACAGTGATCGCTGAAAATCACGCGACACCGGTCTGCCTTTTTGTCACGTAAAAAACCGTTTACGTTTGGTGGCTAAATAAGTTAAACACGTTTTATATATTTCATTGCTTCGCCAATTCACACGGCAACATAGCTGTGAATGGTAACGCAACATCATCCAAACACTAAATTAAATCGTTAAATATTGAAACAATGACGTCGACTTTGCAGGTGTAATCATGGCTTTGGTATGACTGGACAGGAATTACTTCTATAATAATATTGGGTTAAGCTTCTTTATCAAGATGTGTAGGGATGGTAAAACAATATAAGACTTAATTTTTTTGTTTTATTAATATACCTAACTCTTCTAGACTGCCTGTAGCGGTCAAAACTAAATTCTGGAAAAGTAAATTCAATAGCGTAGGGATTATATTCATAATGTTTTAGAATATATGAACGGTTTTTTGAAAAAGCACCGGAGTCATTTGGAGCACAAAGCCAAATTGGCGTCCAAAAAGCTTGGTGTCCTCAATAGGGCGAGGCAGTACTTCACTGCGGGGCAACTCCTGACGCTGTACAAAGCCCAGGTCAGACCCCACATGGAGTACTGCTCTCATCTCTGGGCAGGAGCACCAAAATACCAGCTACACCCATTTGACTCCGTCCGAAAAGCGCGCAGTCCGAATCGTCAACGACCCAAGATTGACTGACAGGCTAGAACCGCTCAGCTTGCGAAGAGACATAGGCTCGCTCTGCGTGTTCTGCCGACTTTACTATGGTGAGTGCTCCGACGAACTTTTCAAACTCATGCCTACATCACCATTCCACGATTATACCACCAGACGAAGGTTAAAGTTCCACAGGCACCATCTGGACTCGTGGCGGTCCTCCACAGTCCGCTTCGCACGCTCCTTTTTACCACGGACGTGTAGGTTATGGGACAACCTTCCAGCTGAGGCATTCCCAGTGGACTATAACATGAGGTTCTTCAAGAAAGCTGTAAAAAAAGATCTCCTCCAAAGCCGGCAATGCTCGGGTGGCTCCCCTGGGGTTGCCCGTGTCCATAGGCGACTACTGAACGTCTGAACCAATTGTAATGTTTGGAACAAAGATAGAGTGGACCTTGGGAAAGGACATCGGATCGTTTTTATCCTACGGGAACCTATAATGCGGGCGAAGCCACTGGCGGAAGGCTAGTATAATATACAACTGAAATGGATGCACGAAACAAAATTTCTACGAATGTAAGTATTTTATATTCCTTCAGGGACATTAAAACTTTAAGAGTGTAGTTCCATATTTTATGAGCGGAGATAGGCTATTGAGCAGACGTGTGGATTAAAAACGAGTGATTCATTGCTGTGAAGTGGCGGGCTGTGGTCAGCAAATGTACCAGCGATATTGAATTATGCAGTGAGTCATTTACGTCGGGAACTGTTACTTGGCAGTTGCTTGCGATTACAGTTCGTGCAAATAATGTCTACTTGACTTTGATGAGTATTATCTCAATTGCACAGTAGTCTTAACATGAAATTCCAGGTAAAAAGAAAATAAGGAACTTCGTTCCAAAAAATATCGTCACACTAAATTATAAGCGTACAGTAAGTTGGCGCTCTTTGCATAGCGTTGCCGGCGTGTCAATCAGAACAAAACATTTTTTTTTTGTATGGATTGAACAATAGTACAGACAACTAAAATAATGGTTAATATGGGAAACACATGTGCAGTAAGCAATGACACTTCTGAAAATAAACGAAAAGAAAATCTTTACCAACAGGTCATTAAGATTGAACATGTAGCGATGTAGTTTATCCAATGTAAACGAGTGTTACTTAATTAATTAGTTTATATACTTTGAGCCATCAGATCCCAAACAGTCTAATCCACCTGAACGATCCAAGTGCTTAAATAAAAGTGGCACCTCAAGAGGTGCTAATTGGAGGCGAAGATATTTCCTGGACTAAATTGAGAATTAGAGCTCAAGGCTCAGACGAGATGCAGGATACAGGTATCCTAGCTAAGGAGGATGCGCATCCGTCACCGGCCCACGCCACAATTGCGACTGTTGCCATAATCGCCTAGCTGACCACTTGCAGCGGCCTTGGTAACGACACAAGGACAAATGATATATTCAAAGATCATAAAGAATAGTAGTGGGTTCTGTTTCCGTTCTGCTACATAGATTGAATATGAAATGTTAGGCGATTAGCAGACCGTAAACTGTAATAGTAACGGAACAAAGCCACGGAAACGACTTTCGAGTGACAATATTTTCGTCTGTTTTGTTTTCATTGTGATTATGTAATCATTTAAATTTATGAATGTGAATATGAATGAATTTTACTCAATTTAAACTCGATTATTGTACTTACCACATTAAAGTCCTAATTAATATTATTAGGGGAAGACAGTAACAACTCAATTTAAGATATTTATGTCGATATGGGTAGAAACGTTACATATTCGCTGAAGGGAATCCTTTTGATTTTGTTCATTATAAAGTATGTGTGTTATAGAAAATTAAAAATGCGCTACATTACGTTGAAGGCAGTGTACTAAAATAGCTGAGACCAAACCTAGCAAGAAGAAACCTGACGAAGTGTTAGATCCATCGAAGTTAAAGGATAGTTGTACATTTCGGTTATTAGAACACCTCTCCTCTCGTATGGAAAATTAAACACGGCCCAGATTAAATCTGACGTCATGACAATTACAATTCACTTTGATAAGATATTCGGCATGCGCATGGTTTGGGAGTACACACGTATTTCGTAACCTAGTGATCCATAATTTCCATCATTATTTTTCTTAATCCCAGCCAGCAGATATGTTATTTATTTTCGAAGATTGTCACATCGATTAGGCAATGCTAGCCTTGAAAGTAAATGACACTGGATTAAGATTAGTTGAAAGAATGTTACTGATTTTTATATATGATTAGATGTAGTGGTTAGAACTTCAAATTAGATTTTAGCTTATTGCTTTTGAGTATTGATACTTTTTTTCAGCAGATTCTTTCAAGAATACGAGAAAGAATCAACATTACTTACGTTTCACCAATTGTGGTTGGTGAACAAAGTCATGTTAAGAAGCAGGAACCACAATTTTTAGCAGGACTGCATTAACTGCATATTATTTATTTAACAGACGTAGGTAAGTTTATTATCTTTGATAAATATTTTAACTATTTCTTTTTTCCTTAAAGCCTGTCTCACTTCTCTTACTTTCTTTGAAATACTACAGCATTCTACTCTTCCGTATCTGAGAAAAAAAAATTGTCATCCAGAAGAACTATGATGACGAAAGTATGATTGAATAGATGAAGTAGAAGTTATTCATTTATAGTGCCTTAGAAAAAATCATTAAGAAATCGAACAAATTAGGAAGCAGCTCATGTGGCGGAGAAATGGGCAAGTAACTACCTAGTCGGAAATGGGGCCACACTTTGTTTTACTTGTACAGTCATTAGCCACGCGCAGGGAACCGAATGGAAAGTAGCAGTCGCTGCGCTCGCGTCGACTGGCTTGAGAGATTTTAATAATAAAGAAAGATGGAAACATTGACGGGACCCGTCACAATGTACAAAATGTTGCAGAAGGAATAGAGATTTCGAATTTCGAAATTATTGAAGTTAAACCTCCGATAATGAGTAACAAAACAAAAGTCAAGAGAAAAATTATAAAAAGTAAACGAAACAAAGTCATGAAAACAAATGTGACAAATACTAAACGTTTCTAAGAATAAATAGTTAAGGGTCATAGATGCAGCATCATAAGCAAGCGCAAACCAACTCATTAATAACGCTAATTACATACTGCATGGTAAACAAGAGTCACCACTCTGCAAGGTTTAATAACAGACTATGGCAAGTTTAATAACGGATATAAATAGCAAACTTATTTCTGATCGATTACAAGAAAATATCGGAAATGTAGAATATACATTGGTTAGTTCGACAGATAAAAATAATATAATATTTTGCAATATTTTTACCGTATGCTTTTTTTGTATCGGGGGGAAACCTTCATAAGGTACCGGCACCTTGGGAGAGGATACCGGGTAATGTGGGATTTGTACCTACCACACTAAAACCCCCTCGGTGGCCTGCCTCTGCGCTTGGAGGACTCCGGGAACTCCAGTGGAACGCACCGGTACCGTATCCTACGGAAGTTCAACCGAACTTCCTAAAACGCCGGCCCGCGTATTTAGTCTTAAGTGTACCCATCCGATTACCATCCTTTAGAGGTTCAATGCAATAAATACCTCCTAATGGACATTTTATCACTGCATCCAGTCATGTTCCTTCTGAATCGAATGGTTTTTCGCTGTTTATTAAGGTTGTCAGTCTACCTAGGCTTGAAGTAGCGCTTTTCGACAGAAACTTTTAATTAAATTTTTGTAACAGCTTCATTAACCCATAAATAAAATATTTTCATAACATTTTATGGGAAAACAACAAGACGATGGTGTTGTTTATAAATAAACCCATTGTTTGTCCGACAGCATTCGAGCACGCGCGTATTCCCGACATGTCGCGCGTCTGCCGGGCCGATCATTATCTCAGAAGTCAGAATCGCAGAAAGAACACTTCCTAGCGTTATAAATGAATGACATACTGAGTATAGGAGGCGCTCTTTGTATTGTGGTATAGGTAACATTAAATTGACAATAAATTTGCTGAAGCAAGCAATGTTTATGGGCCGATTTTTCAACTCCCGAGTTAAATTTATTAGTCAGTTATTATTATTGCTAACCTTTCTATATATCATATGAGTAACGTTGATAGCGTTTATTCGACGAATAGTTTTATCTGGGGACTGATAAATCAACCCTAAGTCTGGAAATAAGTAGCTTTTCTCGGGGTTGTCTACGGAGGAAAGGATTGGTTGGATTAGATTAGTAGTAGTTGAGTAGGTCGGTTTTGTTATAGCTTCATGGTTCCATTGGAATCCTTTAAACCTTTCACACCTCATACATGCTTATGGTTCAAGGTACAGTTTTAGTCAAAGAGCAAATAGTAATAAGGACACTACAGAAATCGAAATAAAAAATGATGATGTTATGGAAATATAGGCACATTGTTTGTCCTGCAGAATTGAAGCACGCGCGCATTCCAGACGTGTGGGCTGATCATTATGGCGGAATCCCGTCGTAATATTTATAACGTCGTAATATATGTATATAACCGTTATGTGTGGAGCTGAGGGGCGTAGTCGAACAAACTATCAGCACTATATACTAGCCTCCACTGAACATTGATATCTCATGACAAATGGAATAAATTCTTTCGTCAGTTTCGTCCCTTCCAAGATTAACCACTATTGGTAACTTTTAATGATATTGCTGAACAGCATTGTTTGAGTTCATATAATAATATTCAGTTGTTAAAACAAATATTTAAATCAATTTCAACAATAGTACAATTGAAATAGCACAGCAGCATTCACATAATCACCCTAAAGCTGTACTGCCATAGCCCACAACCCAAAAAGAATCGTTATTATTTGTTTATAAACAAATAAACAAGCATAAAACAAAAAAAAACGAATAAGTTTTCCTATTGGATTTTTTTCTATAATGTGCGCGAATTTATTGAAATGATTTTCAATTCCTTAAAAGCCTAACGCAAGATTTGGCAGCTAAACAAATACATTAGGACATAATATCAGCCGTAAACTTGACTCCAATCCAACATGGTTCAACGATCCCGCGATAGTTCCCGCATTCAGCCGTGCCGATAATCGCACTTCCACCGACTGACACTGAATTTAAAACAACACCTAATTACACTCGTAGGTACATTTTATTTTAACGAAAGAAAGAGTATGCGATATGCGTCTACTGAAACGCAGTACAATTGCTTAACGTCATATATAGCAGCATTACGCAAATTCTACCTTCTATTATCGATCATAATTAATGCCCAAAAGGAACAATTAGCGCGCAAATTTGCTAAGTAGGGAAAAAAATGACACGTCATGTAGTAGCTGAATTAAATGAAATAACTGTTACAAAATCGCTAATTAGGCTGAGAGAATTACAACAGTTGAAGCAACATTTGTATGCCATAATCTTATCACATCTGATATATCTTTGCTATCCCTACTAGTTTACTAACTTATACTGAATTGCGTAATAGAATCTTGTTAAACTAAATTATTACATACGAGTACAATGATCTAAGTCCAGCCCGCATGTAGTCCTTAAAGTCACTTAAAATGTAAATGGTCTCTTTATAGTAAGGTTACTATGCCATTCGGGATCTATTAACGTTGATATTGACACAGTGAACCGATTCACCAGTCAACGAGAGTCGGTGAAATGGAGCGGAGATACAAAAAGGAAACAAATTATTCCGATGGTGGCGGTGGTTGACGATCACAATGGTCGTCACTGAATGCAAGTGGGTCGAGCAACAATGGATGCTGCTCAGATGTGTCCGAGCAGTGATGTCACAGCGGACGTGCGAACAATGCCCTCAACACAATTAACTGTCGAGTACAGTAAACAAGCAAGTACGAGCGGTGATCTACTCGCAACTGTACCAGAAAGGTAAGGAAAGGTCGTAGATTATAGTAAGATTGGAAACAATAATAAACCGTTTAATAAGACTTAAAATGATCAGACTCTCAAGATAGACCTCCTGCAATTGTCCAAAGAAATTAAATAAATCCTCATTCCATTTGGAAATTTAGGAAGGATACAAAATATTATACCTAATTGTATTTCCGGGACAAGCCAAATATTAGTTAATTGTAATGTTTATTTGGCCGCAACCCTTTTTGCGTCCCACTGCTGGGCACGGGTCTCTCCCCATTATTGGGAAGGCCTGAAGCTTACTCCACCACGCTGCTCCAATGCGGGTTGGTGGAGAGAAATGTTTATTTAATAAAATATTATTTTTACATAATTGGTACTTATAAAAACTCTAACCGTAGACACTCAAAATTAGTCTCAACTTACAAGTAAGACTACTAAGCTAAACACACACAGCGTATTAAGTAATGCCCAAATTTTTTAAACACTTAATTACGCAAAATCGGCTGTCCGACTACGCTACTATTACTACCACTTATCAGATATCAAATAATCGGAAATACCAGCAAGTGAAGAAACAAATTAGTAAGAAAGATTGATTAGATGATTGGAATCAGTTACATAAGTGCGAGCAAAACCAGTGCAGGTGGTCACGGCTGGTGACTCGGGAACTGGTGTTGCAAGACGAGCATCGACTTGGACAGTTTGCGACACTTCCACTGCTCGCGAAACACGTAAACATCGATTTAATTCAGTCTCTGAGAAGAAAGCATGCGAAATTTGAGAACATGTCAGAATAACCATGGCAATGTATAAAAACTTGCCAATGCTTTACGCAACGTAGAATGAATATGAACAAAATAAGATAATCTTAGTAAAGCCGCATCCTGCATACAAGATGTACACTTCCGAATAGGCTTGTATGTATTTTCTATCAGGTTGCGCGTTAGCGTCCAAGTAGGAATAATGGAGCACTTTGACCTCGTTGTTTGATTTTGATGAAACGCGTCACGCTGACAAAAATGGCTGGCTGCAACCCTTTTTTTTGTCCCACTTTTAGCACAGGTATCTTCCCATAATTGGGGAAGCCTGGAGCTTACTCCACCACGCTGTTCCAATGCGGGTTGTTGGAGATGCGGTTTAGTGGCCAACCCGCTGTCGGATGTTTTCAAACCGCCCATAAGGCCTCCGACAAGGTTTAACGACTGTTATCTTTCGATATAAATCGGGACCGACGGCTTAAAGTGCCCCCCGAAACACAGAAAAAGTAGTTGTAAAAGACAAAAGTGTAGTATGCTAAAAAATGTCATGGCGCGATGAGAAATGACATGGCGTTGTTGTTGTATTGCCGATCTCATCCGATTACCACTAATATTCAATTACATCTTCCCAGTATTATAATTCAAGTACTTCATAGTAATGATCCTAATGCAAGGCACTGCTGGTTAATTAATGAAAATATTAGAACTCAAACAGGATACAACACCTTATAGGCTTTGCTATAGTCGGCTAAAGGTAAGCGGCATGATGACCCAAAAATAAATGAAAACAATAAAAGTGTGTACGTGAACATGCGAGCACAGCGAGTGGCGAAAGTATCGGTTGCGCTCCCATTGTCGCCGCGATACGGTTACTCCATATCCAGATTGTGCCACAATCAAATAGGAAGTGATACATTACTTACAAAAAAAAAACGTACAACCCAGACCCTTTTAAAGCCAAAAGAAATAGGTTGTTCAGCCATCATGTTCAGCCAAGGAGAGTCCATCAAAAATAGTATGAATTAGTGGAGTGGACCGTAGCAACTTTAGGAGACTTGGGTTTCAGCTCTTAATCAATGCAAATTTCCTTACAATACTCGTATATAAAGTGTATTGTATAACAACGCCCAAAATTTACAATATGTAAAGTGCTCAAAATGTATATTTTATATATATATTTTTTTATATGTATATTTTTATTTACAATAAATAAATAAATATACTTAAACTTAGAAATACCTACTGGAATAGAGGGTTTGTGAATTTTGAGATCCAAATTCACAAACCCTCGATCGGGATTAGAAAATTTTATTTTCACTTGACCTAATAGACAACCATCAAACCGCATTGGATTAACGTGGTGGAATAAGCTCCAGCTCCGGAATGCGGTGTGTGCGTGGCCGCATGCCGCCGTAAGCATCGGAAGGTGCAGGAGAAAACTCCTGAAGATGGGCCCTTTCTGGGGCGCTGTGCGTGGAGGACACCGGTGCGTTGCACTGGAGATCCCGGAGTCCTCCCCAAGCGCAGAGGCAGGCCTTTTGAAGGTTTCCCCCAAAATACCAAAAAAAAAGATATAATGGAGAAGCCAGTGACCAGCAGTTAGACACAAAAAAATTGTTACAAAAATAGAAGTAGCTGTCGATGTAGAGGCAATACGATTGTAAATGAAATATAGAGACTAAGATAAAAACAATTCTTCCTTCCTTGACATTAACTCCGACGTCGCCATCCAGCCGACCCACTTATAATCACTTGATATCGTCTGAATTATTCTCGGTATCATCGATAAGTGCACTGTTATGCCAACTATGGTTACTATGAAATATCAGAATGATAAAAGTGCTTTCATATCTCATATCGTACTTAAATCAAACGATATCGCGAAATTAAAGTACGGCAAATACTACAAACTGAAGTGACAAATTCTACAAATTATTTGCTGTGACCAGGTAAAACTTAAATAGCTTCATATAGTGCCTTTGAATCGACAGCCTCCGTGGCGTAGTGGGTGATGAGCCGAAAGCGAAGCGTGAGGTCGTGGGTTCGATTCAAACCTGGACAAATATTTGTGTGATGAACATGACTATTTGTTGTGTCTGGATGGTAATTCATCTATTTAAGTATGTATTTAGAATTATATAAGTAAGATTATCAGCTTTCTAGTTATCATAGCACAAGCTTTGCTTAGTTTGGAATCAGATAGCGTTGTGTGAATTGTCAGATATTTATTTATTTATAATTATTATATAGATAAAGGATTACTTGTCCGAACTGACTGTCTATTTCTCTTTGTACCCACTACACACTTCACAGCTGAAGCTTAGGGTATTTCACAACTTTATTAAGTACCTACTATTCGATTCATATTCGATATAGTCACAGAAAATTATCACTTCTTTTTGAAAACTAAACCCTAGCTAAACCTAGCTAATTAAATTGTGTATCAAATTGGGGGTAAAAAGAGTCAAATACTCTTCCAATTATACATACATCAAAAATTGTGCGGTGATTGTGATGAATGAACTACCACTTCCAGTTCTGCTTGTAATTTCTCTAGCAAACAGGCGAATGGACACTGCATGTAAGTTAGTATCCGGTCCGTCCCAAATAGCGTTTCCGTATTAGCGTTGGCTCACGCGGCGTGCGTTTCAGCGTGGCGCCGAGTGAAACCGACTGTATCTGACTCATTGATGCCACCTATGATCAGCCAATTGCACAACTTTGAAAATTATAGAGTTTAGTTTAAGTTTATAGCAAAATCATTTCATCATCGGTTATGCCTAAGAATAATGACAATAGGCATGATGACACTATTAAAGAATCAGATAATAAATGGTTTTACAAAAAAATATATGCTAAAAGGGTTCTAAAAAATGATCCCGTTTTAATATAAACATTAAGATTAATAAGATTTTCAATAAAATAAAAGTATAAAATTCTGCAATCGGCCATGTTATCTGAAACGCCAATCAGAGCGAATGACGTCACGTCTCAGTTTGATATCGTGGTTCAGTCGTGTTGCTTGAAGTTTTGTTTTGAATACGCGTTTCAGTTATATTTCTGTAATTTTAATTAGCAATTAGTTGTTTAGTTCTATGATAAAAGTAATAAATCTAATAATCACCAACGATGGAACAAGGTTTTATTAAGGCAGATAGCTCTAATTTGCCCAGAATTGATGTGTTGATGTTAGGAGATTTTCTTGCATCAAATAAAGACTTCTGCTCATCTGAATTTCGAAATGTGAAAAGTTCCTTGTAAGTACATTAATATATATATCTTTAGTGATAAACGTATTTAACTCACACAATCATTTCTTGAATGCTTGTAAATTTTTGAGATTAACAATTTGCAGCTAAAGAAAGCCATATTTTTTTCTAATTAAACACCGTACTTTAAAAGATCTTTCTTAAAAGTAAATCCACAAGTAGTAACGTGTAAATTTACATACCTATCTACGAAATACGTAACCCATAATTCAACACATTGTCAGTTGTTTTAAACTAATAAACACTATGACAGTTGTTACTTTTAGTACTTGTAAATTAATCTATGTTATCAATTTTATTTATTCCAGGTCCTCACGACCATCATATGGAGATGATGCTATAAGCTACGTGCAACTGAAGCGTGAAGGAAAAAATTGTATTGTCAAATGTAAAATTTGCCCAGAACACAAAGTCCATGCGAAATTGTATGCAGTCTCATTGACTGTTGATGAAGATGAAGAAAAAGTTATAGCAGTTCAATGCCACGATTGTGTTGCTGCTCAAGGAGGCTGCAAGCATGCTATAGCGCTCCTTATGTGGGTTCATCGCAGGAGTGAAGAACCATCTTGTACAGAAGTACAGTGTTACTGGCGGAAATCTAAATTATCTAGAGTTGGCACTACCCTGAAATATATTACAGCAAAGGACTTGTCAAATGGAAGTTCTATGATACCATCCAATCCTACAGTGCAAGAAAAATTTTTAGAAGAAGGCAATAAGAGAAAGCTTAGTAACTGTGAACTACTGAAGTATCAACCAGGCTCTATTTGTAATAACGACTTACTTAGTGCATCGATGCACCAACTTGTGCTGAAGTATAGGGAAAAATGCTGTGAAGTATTTGTAGATAAAATAAATTTGAGTGATGAAATTATAAATAAAATTGAAAATGAGACCAGAGACCAATATAAAAATAAACTTTGGTATGAATTAAGATATGGCCGGATTACAGCATCCAAGGCTTATGAAGTCAGTCGGTGCCAAAAAAGTGATGGAACACTGATATCACTCATTATGGGAGGGAAAATACCAGATACACCAGCCATGAAACGTGGTAGAAATTTAGAGAACAAAGTGCGGGAAGCGGTTGGTATTCAATTGGGCAAAAAAATTAATAGTTGTGGATTAATAATATCCAAAAACTATCCCATGATAGCTGGATCACCTGATGGCATTTGTCAAGATGGTATTGTTGAGATTAAGTGTCCATTGAGTGCAAAAACTTATCTCAATTATATAAAAAATGGGAAACCTGCCAACAAATGTTATGCCCAGATGCAAATGCAAATGTATTTGAGTGGACTAAAAAAGTGTTTTTTTTTGTGTGGCTGACCCCAATTATAGTACAAATAAAAATGTAGAAACTATATGTGTAAACTTTAATGAAGAATATGTGTCAGATCTTCTTCAAAAAGTATTTACTTTCTGGAAATCCCATGTATATCCATTATTATATAAAAGTATAGAGTAATAAATAAAAATACAGAAATTTTGTTGTTTCTATTTATTTAATAAGAGAATCTTGTAAGTTAATCAATCCACAAGCTATGGTGATCACATCGTCAAGAACTTTGACCAAACTTAAATTAAGACAAGCATGTGGTTTTAACATCTGAAACTCCCGTAAACGTCTTATCACCCGCTCAATGTGAATTCTTAAGCAGGCTATTTGTTTTGTTTCCCTAGCTTCAATTTTAGATAATTTAGTTCCAGATAACACACTTGGAGGTCTTACTAACAGCACTCCCATTTTTCGTAAATAGATTTCCACATGTTTGAACCCTCTGTCAGCCATCACACACATACCTGGTTGCAAACAATTTATAAAGTCACAGGATTCTACTAAACATGTATCCGTTATTCGCCCTCCATAACCAGGTGAAATATAATTGACCAATCCATTTGGTGTACAAGAAACCAGATACTTAATTGTATTGGCTTTCTTGTAATCTGACCATGAGAGAGCTTGATTTAATGACTTTGAAGGCTTTTGTACTTCAATCTCCATACAGTCTATTATACAGCTTACTTTGTTATATTTATGTCTAAAGGCCATGGGTAAATTTCTTTTAATCATTTTGTTGTCTAATTTTACAATAAAAGGACGCATTACACTTGCTATTATAGGTATATTTTTAAAAAAAATTTTGCTAGCATAAGTTGTATCTATGGCAAAGTCATCAGCAAGCTCACGGAATGAATTATTTAGTCTAAGTTTTTTTAGGCACAGTAAAATATGGTTAGATGGGATGTTTGTCTCCTCTTGAATCAAATTTATTAAGAAATAACAACTTATTGGTACACCAATGTAAGAACGTGGATTCTTTGTGATTCTGTTCAATGTGCATTCTAAAATTCTTAAACCCTCTCGTCTTTTATCATCTTCTATCATCTCGCTGCAGTCAGAAGCAGATTCCATTTGAAGAGATTTTGTTGATGATGATTCTGTGTGAGTCACAGAAGGAGCATAAGAAGTATCACTATCAGATTGTTCTCCTTTTTTAATAATTCTTCTTGGTACACTTACACTGGATCTTGATGGGTTACTATTAACACTATGATTGATTTTAAATGGTGATGTAGAGACAGAATGCATGTGCGGCTTCAATGGTGATGTCATCTGATTCACTAATCTGACTCTTATTTGGTTAGCTTTACTTCTAAATGTTTTTGTTATGTATACTTGAATTGATTTATCTATCATTTTTGATGTTACTTGTTGAGCTTCTTCAAGATTATGCTGAACTGTAAAAAAAATGTCTTATTAATTATTTGAGATATTTATTTACATGCTAAAATATAGGTACTTTAAATTGCCACATTTTATTTATTTATTTTTATTGACACAATAAACAGGATAGGCCGATACAGATATATACTGATGTAGGATTTTATACTAAAGTAAACATAAAAAAAATAACATTGTCATTATTTTGTTAATTTTATTACATAATTACATTTTAAACTTTCTTGTTGCATTAAAAACTGTTAAGCATGAAATTAGATACTTAAAGTATGAAAGTATATAGGTACCTGAACTTCCAGATGCCATTTCTTCAAAATTCAATTGTTCTGTAAGCCTACTACTTTCTAGTAATTGCTTTTCACATTCTTCAAGACACATCATCTTTCGTTTCTTACGTATATATGGTCGTTCTATAGCGTCAGATGTTCGTGTTTTTCTGTCTGGTTGGCATGTAAATTTTTTAGGAATACATCCTGGCTTCATACGCACTTGTGAAACCGAACCCATCAAATGATACTGCATATAATTTTCCATATCATTTGGCAGCTGAAAATAGAATAAATAGTTCAATTAATACATTGAAAAATTGATATGTAACAAGAATGGACCACAACAAACAAATGTAACCTAATTTATTGAGGTTATATTTGTTATTTGTTTATATCAAACAATTTATTATTTCATCTCAAACAGATTTTGAGTTAGGTACACACATCAATCTATTATAAATACTTACATCGAAGTGGTCTTCACAAAAATAAATTGAGGAATTCGTGACTACACCTGCTGGGTCTCGCCGTGCGAGCTTTAGCCACTTGTTTCTCATTATTTTCTTGTTTGGTACATAAACAAATAGTTTGTTAGGGGTTGCTATTGATGTATTTTTGCACATAGGAACCGCACACCACTTGTAAACTTTGGAATTCATGATATTTTGTTGACTTTCTTCGTTCAGCATACACTCGTGATACGCACAATGCAATTTTCACTAAGGCGTGACGTCACAAGCCGACGTCGTGACAGCTACAGCGTTTTCGCGCTTAATTCAAATAACATGCAGAAAATTCATTAATTTACGTTAAAACTTAAGTTTATCGCTGAAATAAACATTTTTTCGAAAATAGGAGACGTGTACCTACAATAAGGAAAGATATTTAAAAATCTGTCATCATGCCTATTAAACTACAGATAAGGACGCGAAGGACCCTCATAACTTTTATTTGTATTGAGTAAAGAAATGTTATCAATGGATTACAAAATGATGTATGTAGTAGATCGAGTCAGAATCACGTCAGACGATGACGACACACGCTACTACGTGCACATTCCACGAAAGGGAAATATTTTAATACTTAATTACTATGCTAAATAGGTACAGTATCTTATTTAAGAATATTTAAAAGAAATGGAAGTGGGAAAACATGCCTACATAGGTTACTAATACTTTACCAATAAATTTGAATCAATTGTTGTATAATTTCAGTCAGTTTTAATCAACTTTATTTTTTGATGATTACCAAATATACTAAATTGTTTCTAGATGCTTCTTTTTGACGTCGATCATTTAAATTATACTTTTCTAATTTATATAGATAATTAAATCCAATATTTAACTAAAATTCAAGGTTATCTTGATTACGGCATACTACGGTTTAATGATGAACAAAATTAAATTATAGAAGGTAATCAGAGACGAATGTTATGTAAACTAAGGCAGGCAATAACTGATTCAAGAATATTTTTCTATTGCATAATGCAACGTCATTAATTTAACCACTAGCACATTTGTAACGTTACTTTTGCTCCAGTAAATTAAAACCATATCTGCAATAACAATGAATAATATGACATCGACAATAACACAGCAATTTCGCGAAGAATCTCAGAAAATCTAAGCACATACCAGTCACATTAGGTTAGATAATATCAAATAAATAGTACAGCGTGAATATAATTAATTATAAAGCACATTAATGTCTTGAGTTACCCAGATACGAAGTTCAAAATGGTCAAACTAGAAAGTACTAAGAAAGAAGACACGAGTAAAAATGTATGCTCCGTACAAAGTGAAGTATAGCCAGCGTGAGCAACGACACAAACACATACAGCTAATCGTACCGAGATCATACGGACTCTAATGGAGAGATTACGAAAATTCTACAAATTAGGCGCCTTGATACGGCAATACACAGTTATTCACTTAATAAATAGAGGAAAGAATATTACAATGCTGTTACAATAGATAAACAAGGATCTCGTGAGGCAATTAAGGATTCCAAATAAGTAGGGACTGATTGCAATAACAATTATGTTAGTCGATTTTGTTTCGTGTCCACAATTTCTTTGATTTATCTCAGTACGATAGCTGGACCCAGGACCCGACGTACCTGTGAGGAAGCCGCGCTTGGCGTGCAGGCGGTCCATCACCTCGCCCACGATTTCGCCTCCTTAAGGAAACAATATATGTTTTTATGATGCATTCTTAATAGTTTCTAGCCTGACCACTCTTGAATATTTTCCGGCAGTATTAATATTTTTAGGATATTGTAAAAGATATAAATAATAATCTCCTGATTATATTTGTCTTAGTTTTAATTAACTACCTATGCCTAGAAAAGGGGTGTAAAGAAACAACGTTGAGGCATCCCATGGATTGCAGTATTCATTTTTCTTACAAATATAATTTTAATGTCGTAATGGATACCAAGGACCCCATAACGGACACAGCGCGGACACACATGTCAGACTATTACTGTCTATTACTGATACAATGACACAAATAGCGTGCCTATTTTCAACAATTAAACGCTTACCATAAGAATACTTATGCGCTTACCATAGATCTTAACCACAGAACAATTTCTGTTAATAATGTTCTGTGATCTTAACTGCTATAAAGCAATTTTCATAATGGAAATGATTTGTATATGTAATTTTTCAAGCGATTCCCCATTTCGGTTAGGTACCCAGTTCAAGTACAACAGCACAATACCGAAGGTCGATTCGTACTCGGTACACAGGTGCGGCATGCAGTAATCAATGATTCATTCCATTTTATATCCTTGTACTTCAGTTACATATCACCAAACGAATTCAAGAAAATTCTGTTAATTGTCCACGTGATACGGTTTTTTAGCGTTCATATAGGCACACTGATATTGAAGTTTGCTTAATTATAGCCTAAAATTCTTGATCATATTTCTTGCCAATATTTGTTTCAATTGGTAATGCAAAATTGTTTTGTTTTTCCAGAAAAAAAAAGCAGAAAATTTAATAAATTATTATTATTTTATTATTCTACACTATTGTTGTGTTATTGATATAGTAACACATGTTATTTTATTTACTATTACTATGATAAAGTAAAATTATTTAATTAAGTAAGTCTTTGATAGATTCTTACATATGTACATAAAATAGACGTAAGTAGAATACTAATTAAGAAATCTATCAAAACCTTTTCCATTTCAATGATATTATACAACAACTACAAATAAATACATATCGGCAGAATACAGAATTACTCAATAGAAAATAATGCTGCAGCTAATTAATCAAATAAATCATGATTATGAATGAACTCAGGAGTCACGTTCGGAGTACAGTGTTATTTACCAGTAATTGTGGTAAGATGATGTTTCAATGACAGAACATATGGAAATGTATCTGCCTATTCATTGATTACTAGGTCGTTACTTCGTTTATGAGAATATTTACGTTGTTACTAGATTTGTAGATATACAACAACTACATAAAATAAATTTTAATGTAAAGTAAAAACACACATGATAAATGAACATTATTAAAAAATATACAACGCAGTAAAAATTGTATTATAAAGGATTAGGACATTTTAAGTCAACTATTTTGTCCATTGCAAAAATATTAAAAATATTTTTCCAAGTGTTAAGTAAGTAAGTATTACTGTAAAGACAAAGACAAAGACTTTTATTTGCACAAATATGGGTGTTTACAGGAGGTGTCTCATATAGAAAGCTTGAAAACAACGATGACTACAGCCGTAGGTATAGTAACATAATAGGACATCAATAAACGTGCTAGTAAACACTAACGTCACTAACACATGAGATTTACGAGACGCCATCCTCGCAGCACGACCCTGCGGTGATGCCACTGAATGACGTAATTAGTAATGAAGGTCGTAATAATGGCTTGCATAAATAATATTCATTTAAACATATTGTTACGGAGTAATATGGTAGGAAACATAATGTAATGGAATTGATTGATACATATAATGGCTGTAATAATATGAAAAATTTTGGGTTAAAGTTAGAAGTTTGTGTATAAAATTGTAGTACCTACTTTTTTTTTTTTTTTTTTTATATGTAAACCGAACAAAAAGGCAGACGGGCCGCGTGGTGTTAAGCGATCACCGTCGCCTATGGACACGGGCAACCCCAGGGGAGCCACCCGAGCATTGCCGGCTTTGAAGGAGAGCTTTTTTTACAGCTTTCTTGAAGAACCCCATGTTATAGTCCACTGGGAATGCCTCAGCTGGAAGGTTGTCCCATAACCTACACTATATATGTACTACTTTAAATATCTTCAATACTTATATATACTACTTTAAATATCTTCAAATAAAGATTACGAAGTATGAAGGCTTAAAGTGGTTGAAATGTTATCTAATTCTAGAGTGATTATTCACTGAATAGTAAACTTTTATCTCACTCTCAGCATTCGATATTGATGTTTTGCAGACTATAGTTCATTTAATCTTTAGTATATGAAAAACCAAACAAATAAACGTCATGAAGTTACAAAGATGATAAGTCATCAAGGTAAATAGTACCTATAAGGAATGATTTTTGCTGAAAGAATCATTGTGTATTATAGGATCGGAACGAACTTATTTTACTGATATTCCTGATTGTATAATAAAGAAGTAGCCACAATCATTAAAAATGTATGCTAATCTCTACCAACATTAATAACAAAGACGTAATATGTGAGTTAAGAGAGCATCGCGAACAAAGGGGTCGGCTCTTACACGCTCCGCCAAAATTGAACGATAATTTTATGGATCCATACGAAAAAGTAATCGTTTTATCTTTAACGCGGATATATGCTTATATGAAAGCAGTTTGATATCTCTGAGTCTGCGGTAACTGTAGATGTAACAAAAAAAATCTTTTCAGATGAGATTCGTCAAAGTATGTTTACTTAATAATTTCCTGTCATTTCGTATGAAATACAACATACGAAATACGATACTTAAATAAAATAATATTGTGGACGGGATGACTGTCGATGACGATACATACAGTTATAGTAAGTCAAAAATAGATAATTTATCCATAACTTTTTCTGAAATTATGGGTAACCATATAACGTAATGCTAATAATGCAATTTTCTTACGCTGAGAGACTACGGCGAGGATGTTGCGGTTACGAAACGAGACAAGCGAGCCGGAGATTCACTTGCCATTGAACTTGAAGCCTTTTGACTACTTGACACTGTAAGGATGGGTCAATCGTGCTTCACAATCCACAACACGTTATGGATTATAATAAATAGCGCGTTAGGAGCAATAGGCTTACTTAAATGTAGTTTTTGTGAAGAACTTGATGTGAGTAATGTACACTACATTACTACATACTTTGGAAATAAAAAACTATTTGATGTTTCTATTTACGAAAACGGAAACAATATAAAATTAAAATAACATTTCGTTAGTTAGTTACTGACGTAAATTAATATGCGTATATTATACGTAATGTTACCCATTCATGGAACTTTTGCACAGATGTCCTACCAAAAGAAAACAGTTAATTAAAGGAAATGAATAATGAATAAGATAAAATTACACCAGATGATACAGAGTGGGAGGTTCATGATTCATCTCGCGACAGTCTACAACTCTGTCTATCGTATAAAATACATTACCATAATTTTGTTCACGTTCTTAATTCATAAGATTAGAACATTAAGTTGTAGCTTGCATTATATGAGATGAGTATAATGTAATAGAAAGGTGTCTACTATTTTCTTGTTTGTCTGATGATTATGGAAATCTGACGTGTTGTTACTACCCACACTAATGGTTTGTGCAGCTTATTACCAGTCTAACAGAATTTATTTTAAATAAACTTTAATCTTTATTTTATAGAATCTTACGAATCCAATAAAAGTGAGCTATAAAAGAACTACATGACTTCCACGTGTTTGTATTGAAGCGAAACGTATAAGCACCGATCAGGCTAAGCTTGCTTTTTTTTAAATTTCCTATTCAAGTCCAGCAACAAAAAAATCAAATCAACAGAAACGAAGCAATGGTTTTATTTTTGTAGCTGAGATTCTGCATCAGCTCAACAAATACATCCAATGACCCAAATTAATTGGATTTGAGTTTTATTTTAATCTTCAAATGAGCTCCATGAATGTTTTTCTCCAGTCAAAGGAATAAAATGTAATTTAGATTTTTATTCAACTGTCCTGACATCATATTTTTATAATTCATAACTATAATAATCTAAGTGGCTAATGCGTTAATCCTCTCTAAACCATTATTTTAAAATAATATTTCGTTGTGATTCGTCTCGAAAAGGGATATTTGCACAAATTTGTTAATCGTATCATACCTTAGTTCTAGTGCTCTAAGTTGTGCGCTGTCTGTTTCTTTAAGGAAGGATTGCGTTCTTAGATTACGGTTCCTCAAACTGTATCTTTAAGGTAAACTTCGTTATCCTTCTTTCTATCTATCTGTTTCACTAACTGCTCGTCCGTCTGCTCTAAAGAAATTGATGGTAATGTTACTTCAATAGAAGAGGTAGAAGCCATAGTACAAGACAGGTATAACTAGTTACCTAGGCATAGACTTTCGCCGACGCGTCGCGTGGCGTACACGGGCGCACTTCCTCGCCTATTGTTTTAATAATTGTCACATTACGTTGTGTCGCTTTATTATAGAGCGTGTAGTTCAACGACCTACCTCCCACGCCCGTAAGACTTACTGACACCCTGTGCTAACTACCGATTACGATACAAACGATACCATTTGATTGTTTTTTTTTTAAATAAAAGCATGGAAGATACAAGTTCTTAAAGTTCGACTAGCTTTCTTTACGGAATATCAGAAAGACTTATTTAACTGAATATCCTTTGTTTAGGCAAAAAAATGTATAGGAGAATCTCTTTGTATATTGCAGACCAACAATTGATCGTGTTAATTTACAAAGAACAGTATCGCAGAACTCTATGGAAAAATCTGTAGTTAAAACGTTATACCTAATTAGTAGGAAATTAAAACAAGTTAGCTGTTATCCTCTAAACAGAAAAATGTTTGGAAATGCGTTTAGTAGGCCAACGTTCGACCGCGTTAAGCCTAAAGCGAAAGTGCAGAAGAGGCCTCTCGGCGCGAAGTTAAATTGTGTATTGTTACATGGTTAGAGTTAACAATGTGAGAAGGTTGGCTGGTAGTCTAGCAATTAAACCATCGTTAAGATACGAATTTTGCACAACTTAGATTTTCATTCGATTCTTGTTAACTGGAGTTGATTTTGAATAATTTAGATATGACATGGAACTTTCTGCCACAGTTCTGCGTAAAGTGAAGTCTAAACTCAATATTTATAAATAAATGATAATAGTAAACATAGTTTTGCGAATAAATGATCCTTCCACATTCAAGACCTGCAAGACGCAAGTAATAACCATTCTCAAATTCATGCAATGAAATCGAATTTAACAATTGATAGGGAAAAACATCATAAGAACGTGACAATACCCTCCTCATGGTAGGTATGTTTTGCTGAATTTTCATAAGTAACATTACGAAATGATCGTCATGAACGTGATCTATAATAATAACGATTATCGATATTAGGTACTTTTAAGTTGATCTCATTATGTTTTTGGTTGTGTGCCTTAAATTGACAGACAGTTTCTTTTTTAATTACTATTTTATTTTTACCTTGTTTAATGTCAAGAACCTTTTTAATATAGAACTCATCACTGTATAAATTTGATATTTTATTATCAAATGATTCTGCAATCCTTTGAAGGTAACAGGGATTTTTAAACCACTTATTTAAACAATTTTAATTATTTATTTATTTCAATAAGTATATAAGTTTCACGATGCAAATTATAATTATTGTCTTAATTTTATCAATTAAAACTAATACAAATTTTTAATGAAACACATGCAAGTATTGCACACTTGCATTATAATAAGTAGATTTATTTATAGTAAGTCATAAAATATGTGACCATGATAAATCGCTATACAAATTTGTAGTAAAGTTTTGTAAATAAGCCCACCTTTGAACATCAAATTGACCTATCCTTACCATTTGATATAGGTTCAGTCAATATTGAACAAGAATAGATAAGATTTGAATTCTATGTGAAGATTTAATAGCCGCAAGATATTACTATGGCTGTATTGCAAACTTCATAAAGTGCTAGATCCTAAACAGTTTGACTGGGAAGTTACAGCCCTGCACCCATTTTTAATGTTGACATGTCCAGATTCTGGGCTATAATATCCGGGATTTTTACGCGTCTTGTCCTGGTTGACAAATTTCCACATAGAGATGGCAACCCTAGATAGAGAGCAGCAATGGTTGAGCGATAAAGAATGATTCATATTATTATAGAGTTCAAACCTGTTGCACACCTCTTACAAAGAAATTTGTTGTGTTCATATTTGTCACCACTCCCCAGTAAGGAGAACATTGTGATATTTAATTGCAATGATTTCCATCACCATGCATGTGTGATTACTCATAATTTTTTGAAGGGCTGATCAGATTGGGATGAAATTTGGCACAGATATAGATTATAGACAGTCTGTAAAAGCACATAGGCAACTTATATTCTACAAAATGTACTGTTCCCATTAGAGTTCATTATCAATTTTCATGTTCAATCTACCAACTAGAACTTGCCTAGCATTCTTACAATTACCAATAGTGGAATGTTGTTGTACAAAATTGTACAAAACCATAAGATATTTTTATCCAGTAGCTGGATACAGTGTCACTAAATTCCAGGGCTGTACTGGCATCACTACTGGATCAAGCTCTTTACATTTAGTCCAGTAAACACTCTTACTTTGTTGAGGTGACAACACATTTACAGCAAAAATGAGTCTTGTTTTGACATTTTTTTTGTGACAAATAGATGTATGGTCACTATAGGATTCCACAGCGGAAGCTGGTCCATTGCGTTTACACAGATCCAGTGCTGCTGAAACTGGGTGCGCAGGCTGGAATCCAATGAAGTTACTGGATCTATGTCAATCGGCCTTAATTATAACAAGACAGTACTAAAACAAATTAGTATGGACATCAGGATGACCTAAGCACATAATGTTGTCACCTTAGCTAAATCATACAATCTAAATTTAGTGATTGTCTAAGTGCTAATAGAAACAGGCGAATTTCCCTCTGTATGGTTATCAGTGATAAGAATGCTTATTCAGGTCAATATCTGCTGATAAGGAGCCTACTCCTTGTTTCATATCTCTGCAACAGTACATACTATAGCACTGAGGATATAACCAGTACAACCTTGTATGAGAAGTGTTAAGTAACACTCACTATGTATGGAGCCTATGGCTTGTTCAATAATGGTTTTATGTTAACTCAAGTATTTTAGGTGTTAAATATTTTTCTTATAGGTGTTAGTTCACAACATTCAATTCCCGAACGAAACTTTCCTCTCCTAACTACATCCCAAGTCTATCATGGTACCTGGAGGTAGGACGTGAAATTGTGACGGACAGACAGACAGGTCGGTCTACTGCACTGAGCCGAGTTAGGTCGAGCTACTGAAGTTGCCTTCAACTTACAACGGCTTAATCCCAATGTTTTATTGTGTGTGTCTCATAACAAGTGCATACGCATCTACATTTTGCTTAGAAAATCAACATATGAAGGATATTGGAAGAACTCCCACCAAAACACGAAAATATGTGAACCAGGTATTTCCTACACCATTCCTTTCTCTATCCAACACAGGAATATTTCCTATTTGAAACTACACTCATAAGGAATTTTCTACTTCATCAATATTGAGTAAAGTAAAAACAATAATAATTCTGGTTGTTAAACATTATGCAGACATCTTAAAAATAGATAACATTAAGTAGTATTTTATTGATTTAAGTCTATATTCTAGTTTAAAACTGTCTTCTGTGAGTAACAGCAACAGTACAAGTAGGTACTTAATAAAATTAAATAAAAGATTTTTTTTTATTAAGAATACATTATTCTACAAGATATTCATTTTCTTTCCATTCATCCACACTGTACCAACTTTATAGTCCATTTAATAGCGTTTAATAGTCCATTACCGGAAAAAAGCCTCCAGTCCTACTTCCAATCTCTATTTAGGTGGTATTAAATTTAGATCAAGAAAAATAGGTTGGAAAACCTGGCTTTATTATATCAGTGGATTGAAAATTAAAAGTGAATTCTTATTTTTTTACCTAATATGAAACAACAACATTGCTTTCTGGTCCTTCTAATAAAATAAAATTTAAAAAAGCATCACTCACCTTTGATAAGCGGCTCCGTGACAACATTGATGTCCTCCTGTGGAATCATATCCATGAGGCGTGCAATATCTGTAGCCAGCATGTGGTCCACCACCTCCAGGAGTTTGGGCTTCAGAGGGTGGAACTTGGTGAAGTCGTGATTGGCCAAGGTCTCTTGCATCTTCTTGATGTCTGGGAAGTCTCCAGGGGAGATCTGTTGCTCCCGTTGGATGCGGTCATACACTTGCCCCAGATTTTTTATCAACTCCTTCTTCTTGCCATCCTTACCAAACATGGAAGGCATCTCTTTCCTTAACTCGCTAACTATATATGCATGGACTTTAGCGAGCCGTGCCCTCTTTATCAAGTCATTTAGCTTACGCAGAGCTGCATTTCTGGGTAAAGATTGCATGTCTCTAAAGAGGTCCTGCTCCTCATCTTCGAAAAGCCTCCTGTTGACGTCGTAGCGAAGGGGTTGATCCCAGAAGGAGCCGATGTACACTCTGGCCACCTCAGGTGTTTGCAGCACCTTGCCCAGCGACCACATAAGCGCGCCGTACACGCGCATTAGCTGCTGATGGTCGATCATGTCCGCCTTGTTTAGCACAATACGAATTTTGTCATCGTGACCTCTCAACGCTTCGATACTCCTTCTGAACTCGTCCGAAATGTCGAGTTTATGCGCATCGAATAGAAGTATGATGCGATCTACACGCTCGGCGAACCATTCCAGCACACCCGTGAAGTCGTATCCTCGATCTACACGCTGCTTCTCCCCGGATAGGATACCGGGTGTGTCGACAATAGATATCCCGCGCAACACCGGCGAAGCTACCGTTGAGCACTGAAATCTGTTGAGAAAGGCGTTTCCAAATTTACTCAGAGGGCGGAACTGCTTCTTTGGATCGACTACCAAGGCGTTACCGGGTATTACGCCCTCCTTGTCGTCATACATTACGGCGATGAAACGATCGGTCGTCGGCTCCGGCCCGATTCGAATACCTGGAAAATCTCTTTCGAGGAGATATTTGATGAACGTAGTTTTACCGGTCGAATATTGCCCTACGAGAAGAATCATCGGCTTTGCGTCGAAATCTGGTTCTTCCAACTGCGGAGAGTGGAAGTCGTGGAACTGATAGTGCAGCTCGAGCGGCAGAAGTTTCGTTTTGTAAATTCTTTTAAGACCTTCCACGACATTATCGATACTTTCCGTCTTTTCACCCTCTTTCTTCAGCCAGCTAAACATGGTTGTATAATGTCAGTTTAACTATCCGTAAAATATTGTAAGCACAAAATCACTCACTGCACCAGATTATAATAAATTTATATTAATTTCAGCAAGACCACCGCGATCATCCTCCTCCACAAAATAAAATGTATGACGTACGTATGACGTGTGGTATGTGACAGACAGTGGGAGTGTCATGCATAGACATAAACCTATGGACCTGCCCTACCTACGAAATTTGCGTGACTACCTAAAGTAATTAAAGTTGGAACATAAAATGGCTGCTTCTTAATAGGGTTGTGCGTTTCAGAACAACACATGTAGCTGATATCGATATTTTTGTTTCGTATTATTAAAGGATGCATTTATTTAGGTTTTTTATAAAAACTTAAAAACAAAATTTAAAATGTAAGTGTAAACTTTAAATTGGTGTCAAAGAAGAAGAGAATTGCACACAATGCAGTTTTGTAACTGCACGGACGAGGCGTAATTAGGTGGCGCCAGTCGTCACCCGGGCACGGCGGTAGATAGTAGGGTATAGGACGTGTCTAGTATATATATTATTCGTATACATAACCAGTGCACTGTGAAAGTTTAATTAAACAATTCTTCAGAACTTTGTCGTACTTTATTATAAACGTCCCTTTCCCCAAAGATACTACAAATTTTATTTTGTACCATAAATCTACTTTTCAAAAATTTTAATGAATCATATCTTTTTTTATTTAATCAGTTTGTCAATTTTAACCTGCATTAAATGCCGAAGCTGACAAACCCATGATATAATACTGAACAGAACAATCATAAATACCTACATACATACATCCTCACATACTTTCGAATTTATAATAGAAGTATGTATATAGATTTTAAATTTATTTGCTATTGATATTGATTAATGAACGAGAATAAAACAAGTTCCTGAGTAACAATTTTTATTTGTTCATTGCAAAAAAAACCTAGTTTATTATAATAGTTTCTATAAGAAATTTGTGCACTAAGTTTTTTGAATTCTTTCGGAATCGCAGATCTTAATAATTAATTAATCAAACGATGATCAGTATTGTGTTCCGTGTTGTGGAGCAAATACAAGATATTTTCGCACTCATAATACTCAGTCATAAACCTGAAAAAACATCGATATGGGGATCCGATATTTTACATTGAATATAAATATCGATATATTTTTTAATGGATACCCCTAGACAGCAGACCTACACAACAAAACAAACGCACACATACCCAGATTACACTTGTAAATACTTGGAACATAAAATGGCTGCCGTGGCACGATGGTGCCTTAACATGACGTTGTTGCCAAAATTAGTTACCACTAATCTTTTATTATCTTTATTTTCTTATGCAGCCATCCATTAGTTAAAAAGAGACAGCATGATATTTGTCATGTTTGTGTTGATTAAACAGATATTTGTATAACCTGCTGTTCCTATAGTAGAATAGGACCCCTCTATATTTTATTCCTACCTCTATGGTGTCATGACATCAATCATGACATGCGTGACGTGACTATTTTTTTTATAATTCGTTTTACGGCATTGGATAAAAATCCTTACAGCCGTTCAATATTTTCATTTCATTTTTAATAATGGCATCGCAAACTATGTGCATATTGCCAGCGTCAAGTATAATTTTTGCATCACTTGGTAGTCATAGCAAAAAATCAGTAAGTCGTCGTATCAGTCAGTCAAATGTTCAAGTAAAGTTATGTTATGGCTACTTTACCGGAACGTGTCCGATGGAGGAAAAACATGTTTTCGCATTGTTATTTTATTTCACAACACTCGTGCACTGTCATTAACCTATATCGAACAAAACGTCATCAACTTTATCCGATATAACATATTTTGTATAACTCAAAAATAAACCAAGAAAATGTAAATGAATCAAGAGCACAACTTGTTCCTTCAGACTTCCCGCCAAAACTCCTGCTGCCAATGGCCATGTTTGTAATTTTTATTACGTTTTTATTTTTTGTTGACTCAGTCTGTCAACTGTCATGTCAATGTCATCATCTCGCTGTCAGTGCTGTCACACATACATCTCGTCACGACACGAGCATGTTTTGCGCGTAAATAAAAGTTTCAAGAAGTACTTATTAAAATGACTATTTTTCACGATGAAATCGAGATTGAGGACTTCGAATACGAAGAGGATGAGGAAATGTACTATTATCCTTGTCCATGTGGAGACCGGTTTCAAATCAGTAAGGTTAGAATCATGTTGGAATCTCTTGCTAAATACTCATGCATGCAGTAAACTTATTAAGTGAGGGTCTCTGAATGCTCACGATAGTTCTTAACCCATAATAATGAACACATAAATTATTGTACGGTGCACATATTTTGCAGGAAGAACTAATGGCGGGAGAAGAGGTAGCTACTTGCCCCAGCTGTTCCCTTGTTGTCAAAGTAATATACGATTTGGTGAGTAATATGTATCGAAGTGCACATATTTACAGCATTGAAAGGAACATGACTGAGAGTATGATGGTGCTGTTTGCTTTCATGAGCATTAGATTAGCGTCAGTTGTTATCCTTCTCTGCGCACCTTGAGCTGTTTAAGAATATAATATGACACTGTATCTCCAATAACCTGTTATGGAGAGGTATGGCAGAATGAACTCCAAGACTATACAGATGAAATAATTGTTACCACACTACTAATGACAAACTGGCACTGTCTAATAATTTAATTTTAATTGTTTTAATTATATATTAACCAATTAATGGTAGGCAAAGATTTACTTTAACACAAAATATAAACATATGTTTTGGTTACTCACAATTTGCAATTTTCCTGTTCTAGGAAAAGCTCAAAGCGGAGGCTGAAGAAATAAGCACAGAAGAAGGAAACAAAGAAGTTGTGAAAGCCTAAAGAATGAATTATGACATGAGTCATAATGGATGATGTCTATGAGAAGTGACTGGCTGCAGACAGTCCAGAAACACTGGAGATTTAATGATGCTGTGATACTGTTAATAAACATGCATTCATCAGAATAATATTTATTTTGCAGATTACATACAGATTTAATATGAACTTTACAAAGTAAAATTGTTTTATTTAAAAAAAAATGTTATCAATTATCAAGCTTCAAGCCAAATTTCTATGGTGCTGTAAAATTTGAACAGTTCTGACATGATAGAGGAGGATGTGCAATATTTGGAACTCTATGAGTCCTGACACAGCAACTTAACAAAACTGTAGTGAAGTTGTAAAGGTCCCTTTATAGAAGTTCAATAAAACTACAAGTTATATTTAGAATATGTGATCTATATTACAATCCTAGAACACAATTTCATACAACACAATTAGTTTGCAATACATGTCATTGTATATAATATATATATAAATAATTGATTAATAAATAAAAAATCATTCACATAAACTAAATGCAGTTGACTAGCTAAAATACTTTTCCTATAATTTTCACATCTATCTATGATATTCAAGCTATGATTATCTTATATACCATATTGTCATGTCGCAAATATTGCAAAATGATAAGTACATTGTACAAATTTAAGTATTTTCTTATATAAATGTGCCTTAAGTTTGTCTTTATATTCGAGAAATATTTTAATATGATTGATACAATGTTGCAGAGAATATTAATAAACATTACAGATATTATTTAGAACACTGCTTTATACATTTTAAATGGAAGGATAGTATTTGAGCTATGGGCAATCAAATATCTTAAAACCATAGACTTCTATCAATAAAATTAAGTATACTCATTTAAATTAAATAAAATAATTAGTATATGCTATACATTGTGATTACACACAAAAGCATTTAAAGCAATTCTTATTGGAATGAAGTAATATTTCTACATAACCAAAGTAATGTTAACATATAAAATATTATAGGAATCAACATTTGCAATAAGCAAGGTTTTATAGTTAATTATATTATCAGTAATAATATTAGTGGATTATTTCTTTGAATAATAACTACTTATTTTACTTTGAAGTTTCAAAAATGCACAACAGCAAGCATGGACCACTTTTATTGCACATTTATCTTTATTAACTGTAATAAAAGTTTATTTCCAATGACTAGTCATACTCTAGAGAACAGTGAGATAAAGAAATTTTAATTTGTAATTTGAGAAATTATTTTTAGTATCTCTGAAAAAAAAATTAATGATAATCTCTGATTTGCATCCACATACTACTTAAATTCAAAATATGAACTAAATATAAATTTTGCTATGCCAAGCTTACTGGTATAGCAATAATCCAGAATTAAGTCCTGAAATTGTTATATTAATAATAATTCATAAATCTTTTTTTTACAAAATTTTACCTATATTTGGTGCTGTATAAGAGGCCATCTTCAATACCGTTATCTGAAAATTGTTTTATTATTATACACTTGACTTTGTGCTACTACAAGTAATATGATTGAATCAAGTAATTTCAAGTACTCAATATACCAGAAGTCATAATAATATACATATGAAAAACGTGTTTACTTAGCATTCTTTCTTACTCCTTAGTTTTGTAATTACACTAAATTTCGTAACAAAATGACATTTATTTAAGCCAATCAACAAAGTCTTTATGCCTATTGTATTTTAAAGACCAATAACAATTTACTTATACACAAGAAAAAAGTCTCCCTAAGGAATTAAAAAATGTAGATTGATTTCTTTCCAAATTCTGACACTATTACATAACTGAATTCAAGTGGATTAATCACATACAGTTATTTTGTATTAACAAGGAATATTAGAACACTTACTAATGTATGTAGATTTTTTTATTTTTTGACCATGGTAGCACCACTTCAAACTGGGTGTACCACGGGTAGTTTGTTTGCAGTTCGTCCAAAATTAGCTTTATATGAGCTTATAATGTTATTACAGGTTCTTTTTTTTGACGCGATACAAACTTGTATATAGATACAACTGGTATACAAGTCACAAACTGAAAAGAAGTGCCAAAAACTATTTTCTTAAGATCGAACTGCAGCACCATGGACAAAAAAAGTGCCAACTGGAAGTTCTTTCTAGTTGGACCACAAGCAAAAAGAGTGCCCATGGTACAATTGCCAGACCAAAAGCCCTCCTGGCTGGACAACAGACAAAAAACATTTTTTTCATGGTGTAACTCATTTTCTTATCTATATAGAAAGTATAGATAACTGCTGAGTAAAGTGAGTATAGCACTGAGCACTGCTGGTAACAGAGCAGTGACCAGCCCAAGGCAATCTTGCTACTGCTATAATATGACTGTACCAGTGTCAAAAGAGTAGGCGGGAAATACATACAGCAAGGCAGAACCCTAGGCAGAGCTTGGAGGGCTGTGGGGCAGCGTGGAGTGCGGCAACTGTGGGGGGTAGGTGGGTATCGCCGTGGAGGGGATGGTGTGGGCGGGCAGCGGGCTGGCGGGGGTGGGGGCGGGGAGGGCGGCCGCGGGGGGCGGGGCGGGGGCGGGGGCGGAGGAGGACGCGGAGGCCACTCCGGGCACGCTGAAGTGTCGGACGGCCGCTTCTAGCGCCACGTTGTTGCCGCTGAAGTAGGCGGATACCGCGTTGTGGAAGAGTAGTAGCTGCTTGTTCATTACCTTCACCTGCATAAATAAATATTTTATAGGATGATTTGATAGAAAATAGGCATTAAGTAGGTCGAATGGTTCTTTTGTACAAATATAAGTAAAGAAAAATATTTTTAAAAAGAAAAAAACTGAGGCCTATGGTACACTTCTGTTCTCAGCGGTTTTTAAAGCGTTATGGACAGTACAGTAAAGTGCAGTGTGGATTTGGCCAGACCAACGTATTGAGCTTCTTCCACGTGTTCTCCTTCCTTCAATCTTGCCAGTGACTAGAGTACAGTAGTGTATTAACACTACTCTACTCTAGCACAATATAAAGAAAGAAAGAAGCACCTCTTTGTACTGTGACTCTAACTTGCTGTATTCGACATAGGGTAGTTGTAACAGAATACAGAAGACTTTAGAATGTAGCAGCCATAGTTGTACATATTGCACAATAAAATTTATTTTGTAGTGCGGCAAAACTTCATGAAGATGCCCTTTGCCTTCTATAAGTAAAAGGTCTGCTCCTTACTTACGTATTTAACTTTAAGGTTGTGCCATTAAAAATTGTTTTGCGCAAGTTGCCGCAGGAGGAACCAGCTTTGGTAAGGTAGTTGTCGCTTTATGAGGTTTTTTTCTTATTTGACCCCCTCCTAAAACTGTCGCAAAGGGCAAGTGTTCCGACTTGATCCTACGCCCCTCCCATATTCTAGACTACATTCTAGCTGTCAACATGGAGTCAGTAAACGTACCCTGTTGTCGTGCAGCAGCCGCAGCTTGACGGCGGAGTCGTCCCGCAGGCGCTCGTAGTGGCGGCGGTGGCGCTCGATGCTGGCCAGCAGCAGCTCCGGGGGGTTGCCGCCAGATGCTTCCAGTTCGCTGCGGTACGCGTCGTACTCTACCCTGCACGGACACGTTATAATGGTCAAAAATGTCATTACTTTATTGGTGAGAATGTGCCAAGTGCATCATACAATTCTTAATTGTAATTCTTTCAATTATTAATTACAATACATTATATTGTAATTAATTAATACCTTTTTTATATAATTTTAATGTATTTTGATTATTATGACTGTAATTCTATCTATAATTAATTGTAAAATAAGTAATTAAGTTTATGTTTGTTAATATTCGTAATTCATTGTTCATTAGTGTAATTGGAGCAATCCGTACTAAATGACTAAAATAAATAAATAAATTAACGTAACAACCATGAGCCATGCAACTACAAGGACACATAAAGGTGGTCTCATGGGTGGTTTGAAAGGAAAACAACTGGTTGGCCACCAACCCACGTTGCAGCAGAGTGGCGGAGTATTGCCAAATTATGGGAAAAGACTCGTACCCAGCTGTGAGACGCAAAAATAGTAGCAGACATTTCTCTTGGAAGATCTACTATGCTCCCAAACTTATCTGACTTTTTCCTAACTGTTCCATTAAACTTTAGGACATTTTACTACCTATGATACAGGACGTCCAGTATTTCTTATTTGGCTGATAAACAGTAGGACAGTTTTTAATAGCATCAATGTTTTATTTTTATAAGCTTTTATTTAACTTGCAATGTTTGTTTGTTTGTTTGGATGGAATATTGCTAGGTACTCTATTTTAACATTTAACAGATATCTTTAATTGAATGAGCTGAAATTTTGTACACACGGATAATTTGGATGACAGTACGATAAGCTATGTGACATCATTCTAAATCCAATATGGCGGACCATCCATGATGGCGGAATAGTTATTTTTAAATGCATTTTTACAATATGGGTACCAAAATAAAGGGCTTGTTGAGAGTAACTCGAAAAATAATGTGACGTCATTCTAAATTCAATATGGCGGACATTTTATTTTTGTCAGAGATGAAACGGATATCCGGTAACTATCCGGTATCCGACCGGATATAAATAACCGGATAAATATATTTAAAAAAAACTTTTTTAAGCCTTAGGTATATTTAAATGGTCTAAAAAGAAGAAAATGAATGTTCTTTAAATTTCAACTATTAAACAGGCATGATGACACTATTAAAGAATCAGAGAATAAATGGTTTTACAGAAAAATATATGCTAAAAAAGTTCTAAAATATGATCGCGTTTTAATATAAACATTAAGATTAATAAGATTTTCAATAAAATAAAAGTATTAAAAACAGCAATCGGCCATGTTATTTGAAACGCCAATCAAAAGGAATGAAGTCACGTCTCAGTAACTGTCATCGTGTTGCTTGAAGTATGACGAGCAAGGACGCCATGACACCTACGAGCGTTTTCGCGCTTAATTCAAATTACATAGCAGAAAATACATTAATTTACGTTAAAACTTAAGTTTATTACTGAAATAAACTTTTTTTCGAAACTAGGAGACGTGTACCTATATAGGTACACAATTTTTGACGTGATAACGTCTTTAAAATCGTTTTAGTCGGGTGACATGTTCAGAAACTTGTGTCACACCAAAACCTCACGAGCGCGATCGCAGGTATAACGAGAGAGAGACGGACCGATCTCCCGTCTCATCTCGAGCGCTGCCAGTCATTCCGTGAAACTTGTCACGCGGAATCCTCACGAGCGGAGGCTGGCATAGCGTTCGAGTGAGTGGACCGATCTTCCGTCTCTCTCACTCTAGCGGCATACAAACGAATGGAGATTTTCTCGTGCGGACGTTATCACGTAAACATCTCGATCGTAAACCTACTTTACAAACAATTTGCCGTTTTTTTTATGTGATCATGATTTTTCAATAAATAAAATAAAAAAATCAATCACCACAAGTATCGACATTATGTATACATACCGGGCAGCTTCGTACTGTCGGATGGTGAGCAGTGTGTCCTCAATAGTCTTGTTGGTTAGTGTGTTCAGGGCACTGTTGAAGAAATGCAGCGCTGCCAACAACGTGTCACCGTTACGGGTTAGCGAGCGCTGAGTATCAGCATTGTATAAGAATCTGAAATAAGCAATAAGAATTAAATTATCCTTAGTTATGTACAAGAAATTATTTAATTATTCAGTTCGCTTGTTGAATGCAGCGCTGTCATTAATACGTTATCGTGTTAGTGAGCGTTGAGTGTCGGCGTTGTATAAAAACCTGAAATGGGCAATGAGCTTTAATTTTCCTCGGCTGGGCTGTATTATTTTAGTACTAGGAATAAATTAGTTATTCAGTGCGCTGTTGAAGAAATGCAGAGCTGCTAACAATGTGTCTTCGTTGTGGGTTATTGAGCTCAGAGTATCAGCATTGCATAAGAATTTGAAGAAGGCAATAATGGGTGTTTGTGTTTCTGTCTCTGGGTGTGTCCACGGTACCCACGACACAGGGTATATCTACCCTACTGTGGGGCTCCGAGCGTGAAACGTTATTTTATTTTATGAGTTTGGTGCGACCTAAGACTATGGGGCAAGATTCACTGGGGTTGGCTTGACCTCTAGATTTGTGTCTGGACCCCCATCGATGCCGCGAAGCTGCGACTCGAAGGCTGGCTCCGTGATACATGCAAGTTGTGCAGGCTACGTAAGATGGCACTCACTGCTGCTGCAGCTCGGGCGACTTCTGCGCGAGGTCGGCGAAGGCGTCGGCCAGCGCGCGCTGCGAGTGCGCGGCGGCGGCCAGCTGCGCGGCCAGCGCGCTCGTGAGCCGCAGCACGCCGGCGTACTTGCGCTGCGTCTCGCGCACCGCCTCGATCTGCGCCTCCAGCTCTGCCACCACATGCCACATGGGACTTGCTTACAACTCTCTTCCATTTCATATTACGGCAGCTCCATCAGAGACAATAACTAATAAGTAACGCCTCACGCTACAATTTCCTTTGTTGGGCAAAACGTAGATGTAGATACCAAAACGAGATGTGACCCGGGCTGCCATCAAAGTCCCGAGTTTGATTCCCAGCGCAGCAGAAACATGTTTGTGTTCATGTCTTTGTGTGTATCCATGGTACCATTTTTATTATTTAAAAAAAAAAAAAAATTTCTGCCTCGCCAATGATTCAACCTGGGGCCCTTCGATGGCTACCAGTATTGTAATTATTGCGCCAGCCACACAAGTCGCCACATATCATATCGGAAAACTTATGCCATCGTGAAATAAAAGGATAGATTATGAACCTGCTGTCTGCTGTTTTCAAACCACCAAATAGATTTAAAGGCCGATATCCGTTATCTATCGATAACGACCGGGATCGACGCCTTAACGTGCCTCTAATGCACGGAAGCGCGCATAAAATTTTTGCAAATAGCGGTCACCCATCTCATACCCGACCGCACCTGTTTGGCTTAGCTGCACAGATCGCTTGCGTAAATATAAATTCTCCCATATCCACAATTAGTTTCAAAAAAATTTGATACTACTGTAGCACAGTGGTCAAGTAAACATTGGTGGGCATTACCTTCAAAAATTTCTTTATCAAAATTTTGGGGCAATAATTTGGATGTAAATATCTATTGAATTTCAAAACACAGATTTGATTCAGAGCTTAAACTATGGCAAGGCAAGAGTCTAACAAGTGTTGATGACAAACATGTGTTAATTTAGTTCCATTAGAACATTGAATACAATAATTGAAACATATTATAATCAATGCCTATTGAGTTTAATTATAGACTGACACATATTCATATTACTATTGTAGAGTTATGAAAGCAAGTACTTGAAAAAATAAATGTAACATTGACACTACAATTATATATAAGCAGCAGAAAAACAATAGAATTACCTACATTTCTGGTTCTTCAATACACCTCATCTACGTGCCCTTGTTATTTAAAATACCTATTTCATTATTTGAGTAACAGATTATTACAGTCCCTAAACTACTGTGGTGCACCCCATTGAAAAACATTCGAGAGAGGTTCTGGCGACCAATCAATGGTAGTAAGCCTAACCCAGAAATCTGTTGGAAGAAGCTTCAGCAGTCATAGACTTTAAATGGCTCCTAAAATGTCTGGTGCCTGTAGCAAGGAGATTCCACAGCACTATTTTTCCATAAAAATAATTGTAAAAATAAATCCTAGGAGCCATAAAAGTATTATGATGACGAGCACTATACTGATGAGGTAAACACTTGAGAAGATGAAAAGCAGCTAGTTCATAAAGGGAGTTGTTGAAAAAATAATATTTTTAACAGATATCAAACATCTCTCACCTGTATCAACAGTTCGTGAGCTTTTGCCCAGTTTCTCATAGAGAATCTGTTTGGTGCACTTGTAGGTAGAGACACCCCAACTCTTGAGGGATTCTAGCTTCGTAGACCCAGCTCGTAGCAGGGTGCTTGAGCCTGCTGCTCCATTTTGTGATACATCTGGAGGTGCTGGAATACAAAATTTTGGTACAAACAAATAAATATGAAGAACAGGGAATTATACTATTGAGGGGCTATCACACAAAACAAAGTTTGTTACTAGTTCATCTCTAGAATCCTTATTGATACTATTACTAGAAATTGTATGGTTGACACACCATTAACAGGATATTCATTTTCTATACATATTTTTCCACAATAATAAAATTATTTATCAATGTCAGTAACACCCTTAGGTAGGCAATTAAATGTTGGTCTTCTCTAATTTGTGCCACCAACAACAGCTACAATTAACAAGTGATCACAGAAAAGAGGAGAATTAAATGCATTCCAGCTGTCATCTTTATTTTACCTATGTCTAATAAGAACTCACAAAGACATGTAAATTTCAGATAACCATTAGAACCAGATTAAATAATTAATATATCTATAAATAAAATCTATAAAAAAGAAGCCATTGAACTTTATATGTACCATAGGCTGGCGGGAAAGGCATTGAGCGTGAGGTCGGGAACTTAGCCTCTGTGCCCGACGTGATGGAATCACTGGATTCCCGGATTGGAGGTGTGTCCTTGAGCATCTCATGTATGCTGCGTTCTGACTGCCTACAAGCCAATCAATGGTATAACTTTAACACTCAGTTAAACATAGCATTTGTATTATTATTTTAGCTAATACATAAAATATGTTGCATCAAGTGATAAGTATTTGTAGTAATAAAAAAACAATAAACATTACTTAAATGTTATTTTTCGACATTGTACTACACGTATATTCAAAGCACGATAAAGTACCAAATAAATGTACTTCTGATGCTAATCGAAAAAATTAGAAAACTAAGACTAAATTTGGTGTTGTTCTAAAACTGTAAGTATAGTTGTAAAATATGACAGGTTTTTGGAAAATGCCACTACAATTAGAAATATATTATAGCTAATATTCTTAATCGGTATTCGTAAATAACGAATTTGTTTTGTGTAGATTAGTATTTAATTTCAATCACTACACGACGCACCACTTGGACATGTTGCAGTATAAACTTCCGTGTTCCTTCTCCGAAACTTAAATATCACAGTTTAATTATCACTAAAAACACATTCAAAATATTAAATCTAAATAAATTACAACACTAAACACTTCTTTATCGGCTCCTACAAGCAAGATTATTTCGATTTTCGTTCGATCTCATCAAGCGAAACGGCAACAGGAACAGACAGATAAAAAACTTCGATCGAACTTGAGATCTGATTACATTGACCAACCTGCAGGGTCGACCCGGCATACATTGCTGGTTATCTTGAGTATTTTATTACAAAGTACTCAGATAACCAGCAATGTATGACGTGTCGGCCCCTGCAGGTTGGTCAATGTAATCAGCCCATTGGTTGGTTGGTTGGTACATAGAGGTAGGAATAAAACATAGAGAGGCCCTATTCTACTATAGGAACAGCACGTTATACAAATATCTGTTTAATCGACACAAACATGACAAATATCATGCTGTCTCGTTTTAACTAATGGATGGCTGCATAAGAAAATAAAGATAATAAAAGATTAGTGGTAACTAATTTTGGCAACAACATCATGTTAAGTTGAATACCTAACTATGCGTGGCACCATCGTGCCACGGTAGCCATTTTATGTGCCCAGTATTTACAAGTGTACTTTGTGTATGTGTGCGTTTGTTTTGTTGTGGTAGGTCTGCTGTCTAGGGGTGTCCATTAAAAAATATATCGATATTTATATTCAACTAGCTGACCCGACAGACGTTTTCCTGTCTTAACTATGGATATTAAAATCAAATTTGTAAAAAAAATATATATTAATTATCAATTTCCTTAATTTTTTTGTTTGATAAGAACCTTCTCCTGATAATAACAAACACAACAAAAAAGAATTATCGAAATCGGTCTAACCGTTCACGGCGTTCACGCGTGAGACCGAGACCAAGGGAAATATAAATTCAGTTTTATACATATATAGAGTTGGAGAAATGTTTTGCCCGCGACTTGTTCCGCGTGTACTTTAGTTATCAGGACACAGTTTAAATTAACCCCGTTATAATTGTGTCATACGTATCTGTTCTGCGTCTGCAAGTAGGTACTGCTATAAAAGATAGGTAACAGGTTACTACAGTACCTAGGTACTTCGTTTTGAAGCTGGTGTTAAAATGACCAAGTTGCACTTGTGCACTAACCCGCTAGCAAGCCACATAAACCTGACCGTGAGAAAAACAGCCCCCTTTTTTAATTAGTCCGACGAAATATAAAGGTTGTCATAATTATATTTTTAAGAAATAAGAAAGTCAGGCCCTATATACCAATGTTTATACTGCTAAGTTCAGAAATGAGATGATAATTAATTTCTATACATTTTACTCAACCCTTCCCCCGCCTTTTTACCCTTTTAGGCGGAAGTTTATGCATTTCACCTGCACAAATCATTTTAAATTATAATCAATCACATACTCGTATGTATATAATAAATAAATAAATAAATAAATAAATTACCTACTCTACTTATTAGAAGTATAAGTAGAGTAGGTATATATATATATAGAGTAGGTCCAGAAATGAGAAAATTCCATGTAAACTTCACTCTCCTATTTCACTCTCGTAGGAGTTAGTTTACTTTTTAAAGGCTCAAAAATATTTTGAGTAAATCTAGTATCGTGTTGCAGAGCCAGCTCCTGATTTACCTAATAACTTTATTCAACAATTAATTATTTTCACTTAAATCTACCTTCTTACGGTATCTGAAGCTACGCCCGAGAGAGACAGCGAGTTAATTATTTAACATTTCAACCACACTAAAACCCACTGAATAGGATTTTCAGCGAAACCTGCCAATGTCTTCCATGCGCAGCGATGTACTCTGTGGCGCGGCGTTACAAATGGGCTCTTGGGTGAGCAATGTAGGTAACTCTGCCAAGAGTCGTGCGGCCGAATACGCCGTCGTTTTACCCGTGGCTGTTGGTCCGACTCCCAGTATAGCCGTGAAAGCCTCTACTTAGTCGCTTTTTATGATTACGTGGAGGACACCATATTTCATATTGTTAATGCCGAGGTAACTTTTATGTTTTCGGGACGGAATCTTCGCAAGGTACGTGCCAGATTGAAAAGTGATACCGGGTTTATTATTATTATTATTATACGGATTTATACAGCACTAAAACCTCCTCAGTGGCCTGCTGAACACTCGTTCAGAGGACTCCATGCGCGGTGCTCCAAATCGCCGCCCACAACTCCAGAAGTTCACATTTATTCGCCTCTTACGATTAGGTAGCTGATCTGTTCTTACTGTATCTAGTCTTATTGTAGCTCATATTCATAACTTCCACCTACGGAGAGCAATCCCGAGCTAGCCAGTTTAGCTTCTTGAAGAAACTACCTACATTGTACAGAAACCTACAACAAATGTATGAAGAGTATTTTTTAAGTATTCATATTATATTATCTATGAAGTTTTTAGGTTACTGTCCAATAAACTGTCATGGAAGAAAATAAAATAATGACATCTCGTTTTAACGTTTGATTCCGAGAGCTATTTCGAGAAAAAGCGACAAAAAAGTACAAACATTTTCAAACAGCATTTTTTTTATATTCCGTCAAATTGGTGGAGCATAGAAATATTTTTGTCAGTCAGCAGGATTTCTTAACGTTTGGCGTAGAAGGTACTTACCTCAATTTAAAAATAAATATTCACTGCAGTAACTTTTCTAAAACCATAAAAAATAAGAAGAAGCAAGCAGTCAATTAATGATAAGTTTCACAGTGTTCAGTCATGCAAAACTTGTAACTCGGTGTTTCACGTATGAAAGTCGATAAAAATAGTAAGTAACATTTTGCAAGTTCAAGAGTTTTCATATAAAAAATCAAAATCTTTTCCATAACTGATGATCAACGCTTAATTTTTTAATACCGTGCAACAGTTCATCATGGATTTCAAACACTAAGAAATTTAGCTGATGTGAAGTAATTAAAACAAAATATTAGAAAATGGTTGCAAGGTTTCATTGCTTAGCTCTCTGAATATTTCATGTGAGTCACATTTTTGAAGGACGCTGTCTTGTCTTAAATGTTAATGTTGCATTCGAATTGGAAAATGGTTTTTAAATTTTCTAAGTTTTCGTGATATTTCTTTAATGTTTTATTACATAAGTACCTTCTTCTGCCAATTACAAACACAACAAAAGAAGAATTAGCGAAATCGGTCCAGCCGTTCACGCGTGATGTCGTGACCAAGGGAAAATGGGATTCATTTTTATATATACAAAGATGTAAAATATCGGATTCCCATATCGATGTTTTTTCATGTTTATGACTGAGTATTATGAGTGCGAAAATATCTTGTATTTGCTCCACAACGCGGAACACAAAATTGATCATCGTTTGATGGTAATTAAGTCAATTATTAAGATCTATATTGATCTGCGATTCCGAAAGAATTCAAAAAACTTAGTGAACAAATTTCTTATAGAAACTATTATAATAAACTAGTTTTTTTTCTGCAATGAACAAATAAAAATTGTTACTCAGAAACTTGTTTTATTCTCGTTCATTAATCAATATCAATAGCAAATAAATTTAAAATCTATATACATACTTCTTTTATAAATTCGAAAGTATGTGAGGATGTATGTATGTAGGTATTTATGATTGTTTGTTCTGTTCAGTATTATAATATCATGGGTTTGTCAGCTTCGACATTTAATGCGGGTTAAAATTGACAAACTGTGTGAATTAAATAAAAATAGATATGATTCATTCAAATTTTTGAAGAGTAGATTTATAGTACAAAATAAAATTTGTAGTATTCATATTTTCTTTGACACCAATTTAAAGTTTACACATGATTTTAAATTTTGTTTTTAGGTTTTTATAAAAAATGCATCCTTTAATAATACGAAACAATCTGATAAAATATCGATATCAGCTACACGTGTTGTTCTGAAACGCACAACCCTATTAAGAAGCAGCCAACTTTATTACTTTAGGTAGTCACGCTAATTTCGTAGGTAGGGCCAGTCCATAGGTTTGTTATTTTTATGGGTTGGTTTGACAATTTTAGTTTTGACAGATTGATTTGACGTTTTATAATTTTTCTTCATATTGGCATCGCAAACTCTACGCGTATTGCCAGCGTCAAAAAATCTAAATATGTATTTATAGATTTTATAGGAACAAAATAACATTATGACATGTAATGAAAACTGGCCAAGTCTAATCTAACCTAAAGATCTTTAAATAACATCAATTGTTATAGATATCCAATAAAGCAAAGAAATAGAGTTTAATACTAGTTCATAATGTTATTTTGTTCCTATAAATACATACATATTTAGATTTTACATAGAACTTGGCACTCATTGTATAGGGACACCTCCTATTTTTGACGTGATAACGTCTTTAAAATCGTTTTAGTCGGGTGACATGTTCAGAAACTTGTGTCACACCAAAACCTCACGAGCGCGATCGCAGGTTTAACGAGAGAGAGACGGACCGATCTCCCGTCTCATCTCGAGCGCTGCCAGTCATTCCGTGAAACTTGTCACGCGGAATCCTCACGAGCGGAGGCTGGCATAGCGTTCGAGTGAGTGGACCGATCTTCCGTCTCTCTCACTCTAGCGGCATACAAACGAATGGAGATTTTCTCGTGCGGACGTTATCACGTAAACATCTCGATCGTAAACCTACTTTACAAACAATTTGCCGTTTTTTAACTTTTTTTTATTGTTAGATTTTTTCCTTCGCTTACACACAATTACCTGCTGAATTCCAAATTTCTTCCTTCTAGGTCATCTGGAAGTAGATTAGGTTTTGTTAAAATAAAATAAACAGAGTTTTAAAACATAATCGTAATTATTTATTTTTCCTTGACGTGTTCCAGTAACAACTTATTACTATAGCAACGGCTAACTTTTTCATAAGCTGTAAAGAGTTCTCTATTCTAACATCTTCTCTTTATGATTAAGTTAGTCTTTGCGTAGTCCCATACGGCTACAAAGCATAACCAGTCTCTTGGTTTGAAAAGAGGCTTGGTCATCATATCTGCCAGTTGAAATTCTGTAGCTACTTTGTTGATCAGCAGCGCTCCTTCTGATACTGCTTCTCTGACGAAGAAGTTCCGTATCCTTATATGTTTAGTCCTCTGGTGGAACTCAAACGGTGGATTATGCGCCAGTTTTATCGCTGATTCGTTGTCAATATGCAGCACTGGTACCTCAATAGGTCCATCAATACTTTCTAGTAACCTCTTAAGCCAAATAATTTCTCTCGTAGTATCACTGGCTCCAACTACTTCTGCCTCAGTGCTAGAGATTGATACTGAAGCCTGTCTTTGACTTTTCCAGGATATCAATCCACCAGCATACATGCAGATCATTCCCGTTGTGGAGCGTCCAGTCTCTAAATCTCCACCATGATCCGCATCGCTGTAGCAAGACAATGTTTTTCCTAATATACTTTTATAGGTGATACCCCAATCCAAAGTGCCTTTTAGATATCGTAAGATACGTTTCACTTTGGTGATATCTTCATTGCTTGGGTTTTCTAATTTTCTAGAAGCAACACTCACAGCAAAAGCGATATCGGGTCTCGTTCCAACCATCAGATACGCCAATGCACCCACAACTTGTCTATATGGATATTTCATTGGAGATGAATTATCCTCTTTTAGCTCTGTGATATCTTTTAATATAGGAGTGCCAACTGATTTGCATTCTTCCATACCAAACTTTTTTAAAAGATTCTTTATATAGGCGGTTTGATTAAGCTGTATAGAACCATCTTCTCTTCTTTCTATCTCTAAGCCTAGGAAATAGTCAGCTGGTCGTGACTTTATCTTGAATCGCCCCTTTAATTCTTTCAAAAAACATTCTGATTCTTCTTCATGAGTAGAAGCTAATAAACCATCATCTACATATAAACTCAGGATAAGCCTTTTCTCCCCCCTCTGTCTTATGAAGAGGCATGGATCAGCTTCACTCTCTCTGAATCCTATTTTAAAAAGAAAATCTTTCATACAGTTGTTCCAACACCTGGGAGCCTGTTTGAGTCCGTAAAGGCTTCTTTTTAATTTGCAAACTAAATTTGGATATCCATCGTACCCTTCCGGTGGCTTCATGTAAATCTTTTCATTTAGTTTGCCATAGAGAAAAGCTGTAGATACGTCAAACTGTGTTAAAGACATGTTATCTCGTGCAGCAATGCTCAGTACGGCTCGAATCGTGCTCATTTTGGATACTGGACTGAAAGTCTCATGAAAGTCTACTCCTTTCTTCTGAGAGTACCCCTTGATGACTAATCGGGCCTTATATCGCTCGACACTTCCGTCTGGATTAGTCTTCACTTTGAAAATCCATTTACATGGTATGGCTTTTCTGTTTTTCGGTAAAGGTACCATTTCCCATGTCTCATTTTCTCTTAATGATTTGATCTCATCATCCATAGCAAGTTTCCATTTATCACACTCTTGACTTTGGATTGCTTCTTTGAATGACTGAGGCTCTTTAACATCGTTCAACTCAGCTACTGTAGACATCACAAAGTCATCAAATCTAGTAGGAGGCCTAAGCGTAGAATGATCTCTTAGCGTCATTCTTTGCGCACTCTCGAGAACCTCGGATTCTACAGCTTCTTCTCTACTATCTGATTCTTGTTCTACTATATCTTCACTGCAGTCTTCAAAATGGTCGTGTTCTATGTCAGACGGATTTTCCGGAAGAGGTATTTCTATTGAATTTGGAGAAGAAGAGTCAACAGAAGTATATGGAGTAACATCAAAAGGAATGGTTATCTCTTTCTCTTTGTTAGTTTTCATTGTCTTCTCTTCAAATATAACGTCTCTGGAACGAATCAATTTGCTCTTCTCTAATGACCAAATTCTGTAACCTTCATCGTTGTCGTAGCCTACTAGTACTCCTTTTATGGCCTTCTTGTCCAACTTTTTTCTAGTGACTTTTGGAATGTGTGCATAGCAAATGCTACCAATTATCCGCAGATGTTTGATTCTTGGCTTTCTATCATACCAAATCTCATATGGTGACTTGTCCAAAGGAGTTGGACCTGTTCTATTCAAGACATATACTGTTGAATTGACTAGTTCAGCCCATAGAGCCTGTGGCAGATCGTTTGCATGCATAATTGTCCTCATGGCTTTGACTACTGTCCGATTGTCTCTTTCAACGCATCCGTTTTGCATAGGCGTATGAGGCATGGTTAGTCTCTGCCTAATACCATTCTTTTCCAACAATCTTCGCACATTTTCATTATCAAATTCCCCGCCGTTGTCACTTAGAAGCTGTTTTACTGTAAAACCTGCTGCCTTTACTTCAGCAAGCATAAGTTCGAGCTTATTCTGAACTTCTGATTTCTTCTTTAGAAAGTGAACAAGGCGAAATTTGCTGAAATCGTCTTTGAAGAGTAGGAAATACTTGTTTCTTCCAAAAGAGTTGCTGAATGGTCCACATACATCAGCATGTATAAGTTCTGCAGGTTCAGTCGCCCTTTCTCGAGCACTGAATTTTAATCGATGTGCTTTGCCATATATACAGCCTTCACATAATTCATTACCTGCCGTCAGCTTTATACCAAGTTCTCTATCAACTACTTTCTTTACATGAGCTTTATTTTGATGTGCCAATCTTTCATGATATAACTGAAGCATGTTCTCATTAGAAATGTAATTTATTTCAAGTGGTGCTACAGGCTTTACATTTGTCAGTCTTAATTTGTAAAGACCTCCATTTTTCTGTCTATCTCCAATGAGTATTACATCTCCATCCTTAAGAATTTTGCATTCTGTTGTTGTCGACATGAAAAGGCTATTTGATAGTCTATCTTGAGCTGATAAAACTGAAAATAGGTTCATCTTTATGGTAGGTACGTACCACACATCTGCCAATAATGTCGAAATTCTTTTCCCTTTTACAAGAGCCTCTATAATAATACTTCCTTTACCAACAGACTTGATAACTTCACCATTTGCTGTTGTTACAGTGTGTTGTTCCGTAAAAGTCTCGAATGATTGGAAGAGATCTTTTCTGTTTGTCACGTGGCTAGTCGCGCCGTTGTCAACAAACCAACTATCTCTATCAATCTTATCATTCTTCTTGTGAACTGCCAAAACATTCATGTTGTTCACACTTGTCGAAGCTTTTTCTTTAGACTGTTTAGGCGGTCTTCCATCCATTTCGAACATTGCTTTTCTATGCCCAATCACTCCACAATAATGACATCTATCTGTCTTCTTCTTATTTTTGAATTTAGATTTAGAGCTCTTTCTTACTACTAGAGCTTCTTCCACCTTCTCTCCAGGTTTATTGGCAAGTGATCTCTCGTGTGAACACAACTGACTCGTAAGATTATCCACAGTTCTTTCACTTTTAGCCATTAGCAACCAGCTAGATTTGAATGAGAAATATTCTTCTGGCAACGTCTCTAATATCTTACAAATAAGGAACATTTCAGGCAGATCCTTCTTAGAGTGTTCTTTTTCAAGTTCTCGTGTTAATTGTGCCCATATATTCTTTAATTTATTTAGATGAGTTGCAATATCGTCTTCTGGTTGCATGCTGTAGCTAAAGAATTTCATACATAGGTCATAGGCTTTATCTTCTGAAACGCCATCAAACAAGCGATGCAGCTCTAATCATACCTACCTCTCTTGCAGTAGAAAATCTCATCACTTTTTCTAAATTCTCTTCAGATAGATTTGTAGTAATAACTAAGAGTGCAGTACTGTCGGCAGTCAAGTAACTCTGCGACATAGTCTTATATTGCGATAGTTGCTCTGGACTTGCGTTTGGAGGAGGTTGGTCAGGATCTTTAATCTTGCTTTCAACTATATCCAAAACTCTCAAACCTTTTAAAGCGATCATAATTTTATACTTCCATGTAATCCAATTTGAATCCGTCAAAATTCCAAGTTGCATTTTAGTAGCATCCAAAATACATTTTTCCATCTTGGCAAAATACGATTCAAAAACTTTTACTTGATACTAATTATGTTTTGCGCAACCACGCTCTGCTACCATGTTAAAATAAAATAAACAGAGTTTTAAAACATAATCGTAATTATTTATTTTTCCTTGACGTGTTCCAGTAACAACTTATTACTATAGCAACGGCTAACTTTTTCATAAGCTGTAAAGAGTTCTCTATTCTAACAGGTTTAGGTACTATAAAATATGTCAGTCAGTCAGTGCTAAAATTTACAACTTTTTGACCTTTATTTATAACCGTTTGAGCTAGCTTCATGAAATTTGGGCTACTAGATATCCTTATAAATATAATTAAACACGCGTAGTTTAATGTGTTTACGTTAAATAGGTTTTGAGTTATAGAAGGGTCAAAAGTGGCACCAAGTGGTTCGTGTAATATATTACACTTGGTGCTGGCTAGCCAGTTCCTTTGCTTGACCTTGGCTTGACACGCTGCCGCGTGTCTAGATAAGTTCATCAGTAACAGTAAAGAACTGTAAAAAAAGCTCTCCTCAAATGACAGTGCAATGCTCGGGTGGCTCTCCTGGGGTTGCCCGTGTCTATAGACGACGGTGATCAATTAACACCACGCGGCCCGTCTGCCTTTTTTGTTCGGTATATAAAAAAGTAATCAGTCAGTCTAGCTAGTAAGTCAGATGTTCAAGAAAAGTAAAGCTATGGCTACTTTACCAGACAGAACGTGTCCGATGTAGTTTTCGAGGCATGCTGAAAATATTATATGTTTTCGCTCTGTTATTTTAGTTCACAACAATCGTGCACTGTGATCAGCCTATTCGAACAAAATGCTATCAAGTTTACAGTTACAGTTATTTTATTTCACAACAATCGTGCACTGTGATCAGCCTATTCGAACAAAATGCTATCAACTTTACAGTTACAGTTATTTTATTTCACAACAATCGTGCACTGTGATCAGCCTATTCGAACAAAATGCTATCAAGTTACAGTTACAGTTATTTTATTTCACAACAATCCTGCACTGTGATCAGCCTATTCGAACAAAATGCTATCAAGTTTACAATTACAGTTATTTTATTTCACAACAATCGTGCACTGTGATCAGCCTATTCGAACAAAATGCTATCAACTTTACAGTTACAGTTATTTTATTTCACAACAATCGTGCACTGTGATCAGCCTATTCGAACAAAATGCTATCAACTTTACAGTTACAGTTATTTTATTTCACAACAATCGTGCAATGTGATCAGCCTATTCGAACAAAATGCTATCAACTTTACAGTTACAGTTATTTTATTTCACAACAATCGTGCACTGTGATCAGCCTATTAGAACAAAATGCTATCAACTTTGTCCGATATAACTTATAAATGAATTTGGACTGCGTGAAGTTCTTGGGACAGCAAACACACGTACGGCTTGTTACAATCAAGGAATTTACATACTAAAATTTTTTGGTTGTAATACCGTAAGCTAATGTATTTGACAAGTTGAACCACCGGGAATAAATTTAGTTGAACTACCGAGTAGTTGGTCCAGCGGAAAAAAAAATCCCACGGGGTCCACGGGGAACGCGCGTTTGGGATATCGCAGAGCAACGTGGTTGTAATACTGTAGAAATGCAATTGCGATATCGCATCGATTTACTACTCTGTCAAGAAAGTACCGGAAAAAGAGCAATAATACACAAAATGTTTGTTATTCATCCAAATTTATTTTATCACCTTCAAAGAATGCTCCTTCAGAATCGGTGTACTTAACGCCAACGAATAATTCAATTATCAAAACGTTTTTTAAACACTGTTTCCGGAATTGAGTTCAGTTATTCTCAGTTCAGTCATTCTTCAGTCACTCTATTAATGATTCAAGACAATTATTTACATTACTTTCAAAGGAACCTGTTTTTTCATTTGTAAATATTACTGTACTATTATCAGCAAATAGTATCATCTGTTCTTTTACCTCTTGGGGAAAATCGTTAATATAAATTAAAAAAAGTAAAGGGCCTAAAATACTTCCATGAGGCACTCCTTACAGTACTTTCCTAGGAGAGAATTGTGTTTCTCTTCAGTTTTTGTGATTCCGTTATTTATTGTAATTTCTGTAATGTGTTCTCTTTCAGTTAGGTAAGAGTTTATTAGGTTTAACGCATTGCAGCGGCTCCATATTTCTCTAACATATCAATCAACAATTTATGATCTACATACTCGAATTTATCGCTGCTCCGCGGTGATGGAAAAAATCGTGATATTTAATTGATTACGATGTTCTCCATCGCCGTGCATGCTTGAGAGGAATTCATAATTTCTCGAAAGCATGACGTCCACCAATCCGCACTTGGCCAGCGTGGTGGACTTTGGTCTAAATCCCTCTCACTAGTGAGAGGAGACCTGTGCCCAGCAGTGGGATATAAAAAAGGTTGAAAAAAAAATAATACTCGAATGCCCTTGTCATGTCCATATAGAGCCCGATTACCTGTTTCTTATCATTTAAACTTGTCATTACTTTTTTTTTTTTAAATTGCTATGTTTATTGATTTGTTTTTCCTAAACTCATGCTCATCAGCGAAGATAGAAAACTTTTCGAAGTAAAAATATGATCTGTAATGGAGTACTTTTTCAAATATTTTAGAAAAAATAGGTATTAATACTATAGGTCTGTAGCATCCCATTTTCTGTCTATCCTGTTTCTTAAATATTGGTTTCATAATTGTGACTAAGTTTCTCTGGAAATATGCCAGAAAAACAAAAATTTTAATTAGGAACCATAAACAAATCATTCATTCCCGATACTTTTCTGACTGAATGTAGTTATAATATCGTAGCAATGTAGTTGCGATATCGCAGTGCGGCGCATCCCGCACTAAGAAGTCTTGTACCCAGCAGTGAGACTTTAAAAATTGGTTTAAAAAAATACAATTAAATTTTATACGGACGTCAGGTATAGGTTATTGACTTAATCAGATATACCTTATTGTAACTGATAAATAATAGACAAAATATGGCACCAATTTATTATTTTAAAATAGCACATGGTACAATTAAATGCAATATAAATCTTGTGAAAATATAATTGATAATTATATTTTCACAAGATATGTACTAACATACATTTACATTATTAAATATATTAATAGTCTTACAATGTAATAATTTTGTTTCTGTTTTAAGAATAAAAAATTACATTACATATAAAAAAACAGTCTTATAACTACATATATACATGGGTACAACAAAAAACAAATTTATTTAATTGTATCAGACTAGATAAGAATATTACTTTGCGGTAGGAATATAAGTATTTATTCTTACGAAATATATATATATACATATATGTATATCCTAAATTATTTGAACCTACGAACAATAAGTATTGTAAATGTTTATCAATGTACTTTTATTATTTATTAAGAATCCTTATATATCACTTACTCTACAATTTCTACTTATTTCACAGGTTTCCGGGTGTATAAAACAACAATTAAACCATATCTATATAATTTGTCACATTGTATACAATCAAAAGTTATATAAATAATATAAATGCAATAATCCGGTACAAATATAATGCTGATGCGGTTCGATTTCGGATAGATGTTTTTATAATTATAAAGTGTAAGATATTTATTATGTCGGTGGTACATTATTTTAAAGCAGTCTGTTAGTTTTTCAAATTTAATTTAAGAACGTGAAATCGCACTAGCGCTACTATTACAACTCCCACACAAAATTTAATGATAACTTTTGAGATATAATTTGGAGTTTTCTACTCGTATTTCCAACCAACAACACGAGGTATAGTTTGGTTCACGAGAGTTGAACACAAATGGCGGCCGTCTGCGCATGTACACTCATGAATCAATCAAATCAATGCGTCAATGCCTCGATAGACGAATAGCGACTGGGCACCAGTGACGCACCATTTGGCGCCCCAATGGCGTCGCTCCATTCTTGATGCATTCCGCCCGCGCCTCACCCCGCGCCTGTAAGGGGACCTAAAAAATTTCTGCGCAGTGTTCATCTTTCGTGAATTGAATTGTACCTACCATTACTCCAAACACAGTTTGCATAATAGTCTAATAAACAGATGTTTGAGTCACTATAATACTACCTAATCTTAATTTTTAGTAAGTACAAAAATGTTAAAATGACTTACCTTACTCTAAATTTAATATGAGACTAGTTTTTTTATTCGTCACGTTGACTTCTTAGGTGAGAAACACTAAGGAAATGATGAACTTGTAACCTATTGTTTTATTTTCGGTACTCCTGAGATATAAACAATCTACAGGGTTTCTATTAGGAAATATGAAGGAATGATTATTGATGCTTGTTTATTTCTTAGATCATATTTTATGCTTAATTTATGTGATAAAATTAAATAAAAAGAATTGTAAATAGAGCCGATTTTGAATATAGATTCCTAGAGCTGCGCTGCTATTCCGTAGGCTGATGGTCGCCTCGAGCAATCGGCCACTGCACCAAAACATCCACCCGAACACAAAAATCACGGTGGAAAATGAATACAGCGGCACTTGATTTTAGATTAAACGCTGAAGTTCTACCAGAAATTGCTAAATCTATCATTTTGATGAATGTTCTGCTTTTTCTATTTATTGCAAATATGAATACCTAATGTGTCCAGACTGACTTCCTAACTTAAATTGGTCAGATTAATAATATCATACAAGGTTGCCATTCGGTGTCTATTTTGTTGATCCAAACTTATTATTACCCCTAGCAATTTAGGTCTAGGTAAACTTATGAACTTATTACACGAGATTAGAATCCAAACTTAGATATTTCTAAAATTATTGGACAATTCGCACTGACCATTTCTGTCGTGAATCACACTCTCGAAGTTAATTATTAGAATCTAGTAACTTCCGGCGCTTCCAGTATAGTCTGGCATTGTCTATGTTTTATTTTCGCGCACTGTCCCCTGCAGTTATGGCTGGAGTGCCGTCGAGGTCAGTCGTCCAGGCGTACGATGGTGCCGCAGGGCGGCAGGGGGCGCAGCGGTCGCAGCTCTCCACCCGAGCTGTTGTCGCTCACTACAATTGTCTCCTGCGGACAGCAGGAGGTCTTCATGGATTCTGTTGATGTCTTGTGGTTCTGTAAAATAAAATACCAATTCAGTAATGTCTCGATTTTGTAGCCTTTACAATGTACTGTTTTATAGTTTTTCATTTCATTTCATTTCATATGCACCGTGGGCATGAAAATGCAATACCTAGTAGAAATAATCCTTACTAATATGAGACAAATCTCTGTCACGCAGAGTGTACATTTAGGCTCCCCGAGAATGCCCGAGATAGATTATTGCTACTGCTATTAGTCCTATTGAATAATTCTACGTTCTACTATTCTTTTACCCACTTAAAATACAATAAACAAGATTATTTTTATTTCGATCGATGGCCTCATATATCCTTTAATACTATGTTTGATCTCGTAACCAACCATATATTTTGTGTAAAACGTTCTGATATCTAACAAGTGATATATTGCATCAGATATAGCAGCTGCGGCTATTTCATACAAGAAGAGCTATACACGTAGCCAATTTGTCAATCTTATTTTGCTCGTGGATATTTTATTAGGTTCTACTATTTATTGGTCAATTGTCCGACTTCCGTTGAAGGGCAGTGAACTTGGAGTCCAGTGCTTTAGATTTTTATGGGTTTCGACACTATAAAATCCTGTTTGCATATTAATAGCCACTATAAATTTATCACCAGGAAGTAAGCAGTGTTAATACGAAATACGAAACCGTCATTGTAATCGTCGTCTTCATTTCTCATTGTTCCGCAATGATAAATGAAAAGAAAATTTCATTAGATTTTTATGTATTAAAATTTCATACAGAAGAGTGAAAGTTAATATAATCCCGACCACTTTCCTAGTTAAACTTCCAACGGTCGCAAACAAGAGCTTGAGTATCAAAGTTTCTAAAGCTCAAAGTATTACAATATAAACAGCTCGCGATTGATTCGCGCGAGAGCGCGCCGGAGGCGGAGGTTACCTTCCGCTCCACGGTCCACGAGAACGGACAGCACAGGACCTAGCATGTATTTTAGCTGAATCAGCATGTCAAACTGGCCTAGGATCTGAAGGCTCACTAAAGATAGCTTGTTTACAAAATCTGAAGACTCACTACATTAACAAGAGCATGTGCATAAATATTTGCAAATTCAAAAGTGTTACGAACCCGTTTAAAACAATGCGCGATTGAATGGCAGAGCGCACCGAGAGACATCTTCCCCCGCATGAGGACGTACAGCACCGGATCCAACACGTAGTTGAGCAGCATCAGCATGTCGGACAGCTGGGCCAGGGTGTCCAGGCGGGAACGAGCGCCCCGCCCCAGTGATAGGTAAAGCGCTGAGGTTATCTGTAGAAGAACAGAACGGAGATCAGGTCGGTTAGATATACATAGCAAGTATGTAATTTTTTTACATATGAAAAATATGCACACGTTTATATGGCCGAAAGTTTTACTCAAGGTGATAGAATTTCAACATTCAATCATCAATGAGGTGAAACTATTAGTCCTCGAAACTTGTCCTCGAGAACCAAGGGAACTCTGAATCTCTGATATTCTTAAAGCGCAAAACATTTTGATACCACATGTTGCGGTTGTGATACTTGCGGTAAGTAAGGGGCCGTCCATTAATCACGTGAGGTCGTTTTTCTCATTTTTTGACCCCCCCTCCCCCCTGGTGATATTTGGTGAGGTTTGGGACCCCCCCCACCCCCTGGATCACGTGTATTTTTTGGAAGTCTATGTAAAGGCTATTTTTGACTGGAAAAAAATATTTAAAAAATGGCGTTTTGATTCGAAAAACATTTATATGTATTTGCAATAAAATTAATGAATAATTAATTAATGTTGTCTTCGTCCCACGGAGTTGCAAGACTTTCATTTAAGGTTACAACTGGTAAAGCTTCTTCTTCACTGGCAGTTGTTATTGGCAAAGAGGTTTGTGACATATTAACTTCGGTTTCGTCAAGCCACTCGGCATCATCATCCTCACGCACTACGCAGAGAACATCCCTCCCTCGGCGGGCGAGTTAATCAAGGTCATACTACAAATCGTTCAAAATTTCACGCCGTTCAAAATTTCGGTTCAGAAATAGCTCTTTTTGACAAAAAATAAATAAAATTAATACACGTGATGTCTAACGAGACCCCCCCCTCGTGATGTTTCGTGATGTTTTCCGTACCCCCCTTTTGAGCCTCACGTGATTAATGGACGGCCCCTAATATCGCCTACATGTAGGATTTTGGTCGTGCTTGAGATATGTCTGTAGTGCGATGTGATTGGAAATAAAAACATTAAACAACTAAATTTAACTGAAATTAACATCGTTATTAAATAATTTATCATACGTACGGGCTACGACCGTACATTCTTCAGAATCAGCAGTTTACGCTGCATTGATGCAATTTTGTAAGTGCGCTAATAATGCCTAACGATATCGCTCGTGCGCGCTCTATCATCTATCATTTATCATCATTTTCTATCAGTTAATAACTATGACATTGATTCTTTTGGAAATAAACCTGTCTATTGATTTACACGTGTGGATTATCATTCAAATATTATATCGGATTCCGTCTCAGCCCAAACGCATTGTATGACTTCTTGGTCATCGTTTTATTACTTATCCCATTGGCTTTTTTGAAAGTTAATTTATTATATAATACATACATATATATTTTGAGAATTCTAAAAAAACAATAAGAAAAAAAGTAAGCGTTGAATCATGAGTAATATATAATCACAATATTGGCCGTAATCATTGATTAATCGCTTCGAGGCTTCGAACAGATAACGCGAACTAATAAATTGTGTTACAACAAGACTATCTATGGTAGGCACTCTACTAATAAACTCTAATAAAAGCTTCTCTTGTTTTTGGAATACTTGTATTTCATCAAACTGTATTGCCCTATTTGATTAACAGAATGTCTCACTACTTATATGATAGCACAATAAACAAGCCTTGTTTACAAATGTCGTCATTCTACCTAAGCATTCTACCCAAAGTAAATTGTACAAGTTCTAAAATACAGAATGATCGCTGCGACAGAATTCAGAATGAAACACATCAGAATAAAGGAAGTAAGAAGAATAGATATAAATATCTTTGGACAATTCACACAATGCCATCTGATTCCAAACTAAGCAGAGCTTGTGCAATGGTAATCAGAAAGCTGATAAACATACTTATATAATTCTAAATACATACTTAAATAGATAAATTAACACCCAGACACAGAACAAATAGTCATGTTCATCACACAAATATTTGTTCTGGGTGGGAATCGAACCCACGACCTCACGCTTCGCAGTCGGCTCATCACCCACTACGCCACGGAGGCTGTCGATAGGTTCTGATGAAGTTGGACTTTGGAGGCATAGAATTTAACTGTCAATGAGTAGAAATCAAAACATGCAATTTTAAGCTTCATGTAGTAAATACATTTTTTGACTTATAATGTATACGTACATAATGTATACATAGACACATTTACTTAAAAATACATAAAAATGGACCTACCTACCTCTATTCGAGCTACCTCTACGAGTAGGTTAAAAATACAATATTTACAAGCATATTTCACTTGTCTCTTATTGGGGACTACACAGGTCTAATTAAGATGGAGCTTTATTAATAAGTTTTTTTTATATATTATAAATGCGTCATATTAAAGTAAACATTGTAAACAAAGTCACGTTAATCAATTATAACATGAAAGTAATTATACGTATATAAAATACAGAACATAATAATAAAACAATTGGTCTAATACATTATTTTGAAAAATTACTTTTAATAGACTTTTTTGTAATTAAAATATTTGAACGGTGCGCATTTTATTGCTGCTGGCTGTACTGGTCACAATTTAGACCAATTAGTACTCCACATGTCACCAATAAGTTGTACTTTATTCGATTCCTCGGAATCAAGCTCCTAGTAGCCGTGTCTGATAATTTTATTGGTCTTGCTCCATAAGCGTAATTAATTGCTAGTTGTATTTTGTACTGATAAAATATGGTCTCGTTATAAATTGGAAGGCCCTGGATAATTCCAGGTAGAGATAAATCTATCGCGACGCTTTAATGCGAGTAACGGTGGATTTACTGTAGATATACTGACTAAACCGTTGTATGGTGTGTTCTAACCGCCCATAATGACTCCGACAAGGTTCAGCAATTGTTATCTATCGACTGCAACCTTGGTCCGGGTCACACCGGGTGACTTAGTATGCCTTTCAATTCAGGGAAACGCGGAGACTAGCGAACTTCCATTTTACTCCCGACTAGCGCCCGTTATGTTTAGCTTCATAGATCGCTTACACTAGGTACCAGCCGATGCTTCATGCGCCTTAACGCCCTCAACAAACATTGAGCCCCAATTAACTTATCAGAGCCCTCAAAAAGCCGTAAACACCGCAATTTGCAGAGCCCTTCGAACAGCCATCAATAACACTCGACTCTATATTTAATTTTATGGGAAACATGAACTGCAGCCCAATGCCATGCCACATTCACAGTATTCACACAATAAATATGCATGTTGACACCGATTCAGTAGGTAGGTGCTTAAATTATTTTTTAATATCGTAGCTACTGGTAAGTATTTTAGAGGGGACTTTGTTTTTCTCGAATATCAGCGCTTCTTTATATTGCATTAATTGCTCTTAACTGAAGAGTCCTTGCGCTTCTCTACCATGCTGTTTCAGTGGCGGAAAATTGTAGGTAGGAATGAAAAGAAAATAAAAAAGTTCAATGGCAGACATTTAAGGTCTTGATGACGCACCCCTAGGGAGGCCCATGTCCTTTTATTTTTTTCTTATTTATGAGACTTATCTTCAGCCCTAGTTGATGATGATGTTGATGATAAAACAAGTATTTTGTTGAGTTTCAATCAAATAGGTATAATATTTTTTTTTATAAAAATATATCTTAATAATAATATATCTTATAATATATATAAATCTCGTGTCACAATGTTTGTCCTCAATGGACTCCTAAACCACTTAACCGATTATAATAAAATTCGCACACCATGTGCAGTTCGATCCAACTTGAGAGATAGGATAGCTTACATCTCAATTAATAGTCGCAATATTATTTTATTTCTGATATTTTAAGGCAGAACAACGTCTGCCGGATTCGCTCTGTTAGTAACTGTCAAACATTGATTTTGCGCCATCGTACAGAAGTTTGACATTGTCTGAATAACAATACATCTGTCACTATTTGTTTTATATTTTTTATTTGGCAGTAACATAAAAACTCTTTGAGATGATAAAGAAACTAATCCTCTTTCAATATATTTAAGGCAGGACAACGTCTGCCTGGTGCACTAGTGTAATTATAAGATGCAACAATTTGAATACTGAAAATGAAAGCACTGTTCGTAAAATCATTCTAAGCTCCACTGCAAGATATCTACGTTAGGCCAGTATTTCACGAAGATAGGTTCACGCTTATACATTAACCAAGTAGCGAATTTTTTAACAGAATTTGCTGAATTTGAAACCGTCCTCCTTCCCCTCCTACCCTACTACCTCCTGACTCGTAAGAAATAGCTTTTCCCTGATCTCTCCCTACTCGAAGAATGGTTTTCCATGTGTAAGTATACTTAACATATTATAATTAGTACCTGGACGACCGAGCGTTGTTCGCATAAAAACCATAATTTATTTTCTTGGTTTAATTTCAAACGAAACCCTCATTTGCTTAGTGTTACTTAACAACGCCATCTGAAATAGCTTCCACCAATAAAAAAAAACTATTTTCACAAAATATAAAAACAATATTTTGATTGAGGTCTGAACCCGGGTCTCTAGTTCCTCAGTCAGCCCACGTGACTATTCGGCCAAGGAAGCTTTAATACAACGAACGAAATTTTTATAGAGCTCATTCTAATCGTCATTGTCCTTTCTTTGAACGTCGGATTGGCCGATGGCGTTTGACAGCGTTCTACGCCCCAATATTATTATTACTCTCCAATAGATGTCAGGAAGAGTCGTATTTTTCAGTTTATATTTAAGTTGATTATCGCTAAATATATTTTTTTACACTTTAAAATTTCCTAAAACCTAGGCGACGGTGATCGCTTAACACCACGCGGCCGCGGCCGTACAAATGTACTCTGTGACGTGGCCCGTCTGCCTTTTTGTTCGGTTAATTTATAAAAAATAAAAAAAAAGTTTGTTAAAGAACAATTACTTCATTCCGAACCAAAAACTCTCGCTCATGCAAAACTATCAGGACGCGGAACCCTTGATTTCCTGGTTCGATTCCCAATTGAAGTGATGCGTATTGAAAACAATAAAATAATGGTTCTTCAGTTGGCGTGAACTCGCATGTGATAATGTATTCCATGCCATTTGCGAAAACAATGAAATATTTTATTCGAATCGCAACTCGCATTCTAATGAGAGTATAGAGTTGTCAATTGTTATTTATTTGTATTCTGTCTTTGTGTGTGTCCACGGCACCCAAGACACAGTGTAAATCTACCGTACTATGGGGCTATGAGTGTGAAAAGTTATTTATTGTTTGTACATGCCTTAAAACTGCACGGAATTTCCTTGCACTGCAAGAGCGCGCAAGTATTTTTAGTTTAGTCAAAATTTATTGCTAGAGGTTCGAATTTAATATGTGGCCGTGGCCCTTGGTTTTATGCGCTTGTTAGAAAAATTACCCTAAATCTGGTGGTATGAAATATAATATAATTTAACATTCTCATACCGAAAATACAAAAATATTAATAAAAATCAATCGAGCCAAAATTGCGTCCACAACTTGTCCACAACCACCGCAAGACAAGAACATTTCGATAGCAATCTTTAGATATTTGTCTATAGCCAGCAATTTACACAGTCCACAGTCCACCCCTCACCAGGATTTAATTCAATCCATACCAACATTTACAAGATGGCCAAGATGCAACAATTTTCATCTTATTTGGATTAATAATACTTACTCCAGTTTGTTTCCCAAGTCCAACAAAAATTCTTTGTGGAAAGTATTTTATAATTAGTCTTTAGTTAAGAGGCTTAACAGTTAATCAACCAAAAATTTAATGGCTAAATTTAATTTGAAAACTTATATAAGTAACATCGCTACTAAACAATATTACAGATATAGGTATCGTTCGAAATTTGCTAGAAGGAGCGATAAATTGCCGAGTAAAACATAACTTTATGGACGGCTTCGACTCCGATGGTGTCATACCTGTCAATTTTGACGCTCTACTACTTGTACTATTATTTTATTCTGTGGCTCTACGGACTCCGATCACACAAATAAAGTGATACTCAATAGATAACAGACAGACATATACTTAGGTAGGAATTAGGAATGATGCTCCCACAATCGGTCGATCGGCATGTTGCATGCGACCAGCATGTTGATGCGATGTCAAGCTTGTCATATTCATTGTTTGCCATGCGTTTGATCCGATCTCGAAATAACTCAAGTTCTTTGCCAATCTTCTTAGTATGTGGTACTACGCGTAAACGATTAGCAAATTCTTAGAAATGCAACTCGAGAAGAATATGAATATAAGAACTTGACCAAACTCCACAGATAAGTTAATCATGATTTTGATGAAATTATAACGATATCCTCAAGTTCAATTTGAATTTATTTCTAATTTTTAAATATTATGTGTAGGAAAATTTTATTAGAGCATTTAAAAATCATTTTAAAGTAAAAAAAAAAATGATGCTGATGATGATGATATGATTCCATTCATATCAGCTGTGCCATTGATTGACAGCTATTTGTGGGCTCTACAACATGTACGAACTAAATACTTTTAAGGTTTTTGAAGTGAAAACTTCTTTAGCGGCGTTGTACACTTTTTTTGGGATGGTTAAAAAATGTTAAACCCGCGTCAACACACGTGGCCTGATTGAATATTCGTAAGACGGAGGGGTGACAGCTGATGGCTCGACTGTCTATACTTGTAAAATTCGTTTATATCTAGTATTTAAAATATGGACATTGAACAAAGTGCATCTATTAATGAAAAAAGTGACGTAGTGAAAGAAAATGAGTGAGTACCTACTTTATGAAAATACTAGATGAAAACCTACTGAAATTACTAGATGATGAAAAAGAATACTGAAAATAAAAGCAATTCGTGCGAAATTATTCCCTAACCATTCCAAAATATCAAAAGTTTTCACTTCTGCCGGCACTACCGGAGTGCAATCCGTTGTTTGTTTATTGTAAATCTAATGGGTATCCATTACCCATAACCCATGCCATTCATCTTTGTTTTACTCCGACTTAACTCCGATTTAACTGTTTAACCCGAAGAGTTTTTATAAGGCTCCACAAAACATAATTTGTGTTTTAATTTTATAGGTTAATCCGATGTCAACTAGTGATGCAACGGAAGTGTCTTAGCGGAACCAGAAACGGAAACAGATGTCTAAAGTAAATTTTAGCAGAAACGGAAACGGAAACGGATGCAGAAACGGAAGTGTAAATAATATGGAAAAAAAACAAATTTACAAATATAATTTTTATTAAGTATCAAATACACCAAATCTAGATTAGAAATAGATATATTAGAAATCTATTATAGAAAACAATATTGCAACTTTGCAACTGAACATTTTATTAATATTCAAAATTTAGTAGCGGCAAGTTATATCTTATAAAAAGTATGTAATTTGGCCGCTTTTGCACCTAACAATCGGTGTTCTTTGTATATAAGACCAGCTCCGCTAAATAATTGTTCACTGGCGACGCTGCTGGGGGGTACCGACAAATATTGGTGCACTAATGGCAAAAGATTACGGTATTTGTGTGAATTTAATTTCCACCACACAAGAGAATCTTCATTTAAAGGTCTTTTCTTTTTTTTGTTACACACATGACACAAAAGTATTGACACAAACAGCAGCAGAAAATATTACGCGCTTACATTCACAAAAAAGTACGTAAACAAACAAATGTGACAAGTGCCTACGCAGCTCGCTGGCTGACCCCTCCCCCGCGCGTTTAACCGTCCAGCGACTCGCACGCGCCTCGTGCCGCGCATGCGTAACTCTCAGCCGTCGGTTGTAAACTTCCGTTTAAATCTCCGTTATAAAAGTTGCGGAAACAGAAGCAGAAACGGATGTTGAAAATCGCGCGGAACTTCCGCACTTGCGGAAACGGAAACAGAGATCCGTTGCATCACTAATGTCAACCTCGTGAAAGGGAGATATCTCACTGTTATGACGATTTTAACCATTTGTGTATTGACTGACGAAACATTGTTTTTAACTGTAACCCTCCAGGGCTCTAAAGTAATAAATAAATGAACAAATATCCTGTAGGTTAGGATATTAGGAATGCTCTGCTACTATAAGTTTTCTAGCAATCACGCAGCTAAGCGAAACGGACGCGATCGGGTGAAAGATGGGTTTGCGTTATTCGGAGGAAACGTTAAGCCATCGGACCTGGTTGTTATCATTAGATAGCAGTTTTTAAACTTTATCAGGGTCTTCTGGGCAGTTTGAAAACATCCAACAGTGGGTTGGGCTAAGCCGCATCTCCACTAACCGCGTTGAAGAAGCGTGGTGGAGTATGCTCCAGGTCTCCCCAATAATAGAATCTAGAAGTGGGACGCACATACAGGTTGGCAGAAAATGTCAGTAGGGTTCTCTCATTTTATACGACTATGCCAGATTTCTTGTAGATTCAGTTTATTTGTTTCTGAGTATTTGAAAAAATATCGACACCTTTCTGATAACTTCTGTATGATAACGTTGGGTAAAATAGCCCCAATTGAGGCTTGGCTTTGTAAATATAATTATCACGGCTGTACTCACGTGGTTTTATTCGGGGATGCCCGACTAGTTTCGGTCCTAACCGAGGACCTTAGTCATGAGCTCCCGCCGCCGGTCGCGGTGACATCACGGCGGAGACTGCGCGCCGCGGCCCGGGCGGCTCGACTCGTGCGGCCCGAAGTGTTATTGTTCGGTGAGGTTAGGCTGGTTACAGTCGGGGCAGTCTTCATGTTGTCTTGCGTGTCGTCATCAGCAGCGCGCGCGCACAGTTTCGGTGGGAAGCATACCGTACTAACCGTGTCGCTCTCCAAAGTGTCCGTTGCACAGAAATGTGACGTAGTATGTAGAATTGGTCTCCAGGCTGGGGGGACAGTCCAACCACTATCGCGATTGAAATTTGGACGACGACTAATCTCTATTGCTTCACGAACTTTCCGGGGAACGAGGAATTTTTCTCTCGCCAACACCGATACTTTGTCGAAGCGAATAAAGTGAGTCGTGTCCTGAGAATGGGCGTGTTCAGCGACTGCCGACCCCTTGCTGTCCATATTCTTCATGCTACGTATGTATGAACACGCCCATTCTCAGGACACGACTCACTTTATTCGCTTCGACAAAGTATCGGTGTTGGCGAGAGAAAAATTCCTCGTTCCCCGGAAAGTTCGTGAAGCAATAGAGATTAGTCGTCGTCCAAATTTCAATCGCGATAGTGGTTGGACTGTCCCCCCAGCCTGGAGACCAATTCTACATACTACGTCACATTTCTGTGCAACGGACACTTTGGAGAACGACACGGTTAGTACGGTATGCTTCCCACCGAAACTGTGCGCGCGCGCTGCTGATGACGACACGCAAGACAACATGAAGACTGCCCCGACTGTAACCAGCCTAACCTCACCGAACAATAACACTTCGGGCCGCACGAGTCGAGCCGCCCGGGCCGCGGCGCGCAGTCTCCGCCGTGATGTCACCGCGACCGGCGGCGGGAGCTCATGACTAAGGTCCTCGGTTAGGACCGAAACTAGTCGGGCATCCCCGAATAAAACCACGTGAGTACAGCCGTGATATTTATATTTACAATGTTAGTTCACACTCACGACTCGTTCTATAAAAAAATGAGGCTTGGCTCTCGTTTGTTCTCTCTTCAGAGAAAAGAGAGTATTAAAATATTTGCTTATTTTACAAACTAACTGTGGTATGTTTTTTTTATGTCCGTGATCATATTATTATAGTGATTAGGACCCTACGTTGTGGTATTTTATTTAGATCTAGATAGAGAGATAGAGTCCTAAGCATTTGAAAACAGCTCTCTGTCAAAAATATACATTTTAAACATGTTGGAGGCTAAAATAACTTATCAAAGGTCATGATGCCGAAAGGAGACGTTCCAGCCGAATCGAAATGATGGGACTTCGGTAACTTCTTTGAAGAATATACTGACAGGTTTATCACGAATGACTCACCATTTGCGGCAGCCAGCAGATCATGAAGAGCACGGACAGCGTGGCCATGAGCCTGCTGAAGGCGACCTCCTCGGCCGTGGCCGCGTTGTGGTGCAGCGCATTGGGGCCGTTGACGCTGCGCTGCCGAAGCCGGCAGCTGGACTTGGACACGCGCCGGACTACGGGCGCTCCGCCCGCCCGCGGCGCCGTGATGGCGTACAGTGCTCGGATCACCGCTAGGTTGCAGTACACCAGTACTGCGCATAGGAGTGTTCCTGGGGAGAGAAATTTGTGGTTTTAAAATATTATTAAGGATTAGTAGCTGTTGAACATGCCACCACGTCTAAGTTGCCGCTAATGCTAATGGACATCTACACACAACCTCGCTAGCCTAAGATTTTCTTGAGATCGTATGTAGTTGCGTTGATACTTCGAAGTTCTACTAGGGAGTCGTACTTATGGAAGTCGGCTGTAAATGTAATCGATAATTTCGTAATGGTCGTGCGATTAGTCGGACGACAACGGTAAAATTGCTGGTTTACGATAAACCTAAATATGGTAGAGATCTCATAAGTCTGTTGTAGCATAGAATACTAACTAATTGCTAACGTTAACCTTACTCTAGTCTATGGACGTACTCACAGTTCGTTGATTTTCCCACATTTACAAAACATTTGCTTTGCTTTCCCTAACCTCCTCTAAGCCCTAAACTTTTACATTCAGGTACATGAGGTTTTGGTCATAAATGGACTGAGTAAAGATCTAATATATTGTAAACTGATTTGGAGCTTAATAGTGATCGATCATTATTATCTATCATCGATGGAATATCTAGCACATACTTGTCTACGTGTAGGTTAAAATTTAAAATGTTATGGCCTCAACTACGTGAAATGTGATCTTTCGACACGAATAGAAAATTTATAAATTAATGATGTACCTAGCTGGATTCGTTCAGGAAATGCAATTCTAAACATAGAGCGCGAAAGCTCTTCCCGCGGAAACACGATGCACGAGCGGACGCCACCAATTCAATATTTATGATTACAACTCGATATTTATGATTAACGTTTAGTATTAGAAGAGTTTTATATGGGAAGTGGATCGGCTTTCTGTTATTAAATTTCCTTTAGCAAAACAATCAGTTATTCCATTGTTTGCATAACGTTAGGCTGCTCTTGGTATGCCAAATAAAATTTATCGGTAGTTTATTACTTTATTAAGACTGCGAATGCGCCACTGGTCGAAAATGTGCTGCTGCCAGCTTTATTAGCGAGTTGGAAATTTTTAAATAACTCTAACGCATTTCTCCCTCTGAATCCAGCAGCTTCTCGCTATCTACTTCAGGTCGTCAGTATTTCTGTTGGAGAGCGGCCTATGTATGCTCGTTTTTCGCGAGATGAGATCGCCATTCGAAAAACTTTATTACCTGTTGGTGCTTCAACGTTACAATGTGGTTTAAACGTGGTTTAAGCGCAGTCGACATTCAAGGACTTTTCCCTAAGGATATCCTCCTAGCAATGTGGTTTAAGCGAGTAATTATATAAAACCCACCGAACGTAACATAGAAGACGGCGTATCCGAAGTCGAGGCCTAGGACGGCGTCGCGGTACCGCGCGCAATCGTGGCAGACGTCGTTGTAGTACAGCCCGACGCCGAAGATGGGCGCACACGTGAGCGCCGCCGCCCACCACCAGGACACCAGCAGCGCCGTGCGGATCATGTAGTATGTCACTTGCTGCGGACAGATAAAGCGGTTTAAATAAACACTGTACACTCAAAGCCCCCCAGTAGGTTAGATATATGAGTCGTGGGTAACATGGGCACACAGATAGAAACACAAACACCCACACCGATAGCAGAAATTTCAAGCTTATCACTCAAATTTCTGCTTCCCCGGGATACGGGAACATGGGTCGTCAATATATCTTTGTTTAAGTGTTTTTATCTCAACGCGCATTGGAGCAGCGTGGTGGAGTAAGCTCCAGGTCTCACTAATTATAATGGGGCGAGACCCGTGCCCAGCAGTGGGTTGCACAAATTGTTGCAGCCATGTGTTTTTATCATTATCATCATGACGCCTAGTAGACAAGTAAAATTGGTAAGCTGAACGAAGATACGAGTAGATGTCCGTCAAGGCGCATTATTGATTACTACTAGTAATCAATGGTTCGTTCATTTGGCACTAATTAATCATTGTGAATTAAGACTATTTGATGCCTTACTAAGCAATCTACTCGTTTGGTCCCCTTGTCCTTAAATGTTGCACAGACGTGCGAGTAAGTACGGATACTTGTGGCACAATACAAGGAAGAACAAGCAGTACAGTCCGAATCGTCAACGACCAAAGATTGACTGACAGGCTAGAACCGCTTAGCTTGCGTAGAGACATAGGCTCGGTCTGCGTGTTCTACCGACTTTACTATGGTGAGTGCTCCGAGGAACTTTTCAAACTGATGCCTACATCACCAGTCCATACCACCAGACGAAGGTTAAAGTTCCACCGGCACCATCTGGAATCGTGGCGGTCCTCTACAGTCCGCTTTGCACGCTCCTTTACTCGCATTCCCAGTGGACTATAACATGGGGTTCTTCAAGAAAACTATAAAAAAAGCTCTCTTCCAAAGTCGACAATGCTCGGGTGGCTCCTCTGGGATTGCCCGTGTCCATAGGCGACGGTGATCGCTTAACACCACGAGGTCCGTCTGCCTTTTTGTTCGGTTTACTTATAAAAGAAGTACAGTTAATATATACTAATATATAAAGCTGAAGAGTTTGTTTGTTTCTTTGATTGTTTTTGTGCCGCAAGTCCGCGTCTGTCACCCGTCCCCTTTTATTACGTTATTGAAACTTATATCTTTCAGCAAACAACACAAACCAAATAGATATACACCTATTAAATAACACCTCTTGCAAAAAGTGAATTACCGTATGTATTATGATAATAGTGTAATGTTCTATGATAATCGTGCCATAACGTGCTCGCCATTGTGACATTCGCTCTAAAATATACCTACAGAGAGAGATACAATAATCAGTGGCGTAGCTATCATAGGGCCAGGTGGTGCAGTGCACCAGGGCCCCGGAGCTCAGGGGGCCCTCTAACCTCTCTTTCTCAGCTTTGAAAAAATAATAATAAAATAAAATTAAAAAAATTGAAAAAAAAAAATCTTGTGGAGCCTCGAGTCTCGAGCCTGCTCACAAGATTTTTTTTTCAATCGGAGGAACATCTAATGTTAATTGCAATAGTAAATGAGGCGGCATCATACTTGGATTTGAGTGAAATTATAGACGAATTCGCAAAAATTAAAGCAAGTAAGAGATTGTGAATTGGACGGGGAATTCTGTTAAAAATCCTTTTTTCTCTTGATTAATCTTATCTGTATAATAAATATTCTATATTGTCATGTGCGTCGTTGTTTATTTATTCCCTTTTTCTTCTATTAAATACATGGAGATTATTAAAGAGACGACGTATGGATTTAGCCTGCTAGAGATAATTCAATTCACTGTTTCCTATTCTTATTCCTATCAATAATTTTAAAGACCAATATAAGTTCAAACTACGCGAAAAGAGGGGAGGAGGGCCCGAATCTCTCCCTATGCACCAGGGCCCTTGTCCCCCTAGCTACGCCACTGACAATAATCTGCAGAAAATCGGAGTAACGTTCAATAACTTTCACAAAAAATGTTAGCCATGTTTTCAAACTTCCTCTCTATAGCCACTGCAAATTGTAGGTTTAAATATTATTAAGAAACGGATTTTTCTTAATAATATTGTCTATAAAATTGATTGTGAACAATGCTAGCACACGTTTCCTTCGTTTAATTACGATTACCAAATTCACTTCAACCTACACATGATGTAAATTAAATAGAAAACAATGCGAGTGCAGCCGCGAGGCCTACATACCTACCTAGCTAGATTTCAATATTTCCCGGTAGCGCGATACAGATGCAATGTATCAGGTGACGAGTTTTCAAGTTTTCCGTTTATTTCCGACAACTTTTCTCATTCGCTCAGTGTAAGCTCAGTTGCTAACAAATTTGTATCTGTACGTAGGGAACACTCGAGTTTTAATAAAAAGTACTGTAGGCTATTCACCCCCTGTGGCTAAAATGAATGCTTTGTCTTTGCTCTCACCAATTGAAGTCGGTTTTCGATGATTCAAGGGGCCATTGTGTTAGTCTAGAGTGTAGTGAGAAGTGTAGAAGATATGTAGTGTGTATTATAAATAATAATAATAATAATAAAATAATAAAATAAATTTATTGCCAAGAAAAACACAACGTAAATATTAAATAATAAACATACCAAACACAATACAATTCAACACACAGATATCATTTTTTTGGCAAAAGGGAGCGGCTCAGCTTGTGCTGCCTCAAGAAAGAACCCTGGGTAGCGCTGTTTTTCAGACGTCCCTTCTCCCTATGATGTAGTGCGGGAGTTTTGTGATAGGTTCCCCTGCCACTGCCTTTCTACGATAACATATAACACAGGAAAGAAAAAAAAGGAAATAATGATTCTTAGTAAAGATACAAAAGTAAAATTAAAATAAAAAAGGACTAATAATACATGCGAAGTAGACTTGCACGCAAATGTGTGTGTGTGTGTGTTTGTGTGTGTGTGTGTGTGTGTGTAAATAGTAATGCAGATCAATTGAGGGATATTAAATTATATTATTGTAAAAAACTCCTTTATCTTTAGATATTTACTGTAAGCCGGTTTTAAGTTTTCTGCAGCAAGTTGTCTCTTTAGTACCAGGCACCAGGAAACAGTATAGCGTAACTTTATCTAAGTACGACTTCAGAATAACGAGCGATCTTTTTTGTTGTTTCGAACGCCTTGGGTAAGATACCGGGTTATTTAAGATTTTACCTGCCTCTTGGTGGCCTGAGTCAGCGGAGGAGAACTTCAAGATTCCCAGAGGAACGCATAGGTATCCTCCACTCATGTCGTCTAAAACGGGCCCTAAAAGAGCGATGGTGCTCTCCTGCAACTACCATTGCTTGCGACGACATGTGACCACGTACACACCGCCGTCCTTGTCACTAACTGGGTGATTGGAGCTCCCTTAGTTATTATCCCAGTAAGAGGATACCGCAGTTAAATTCTTAATCCAGAATGCTAGCGATCTAGTGCCCAGTTAAGCAAATACGGTGGCAGGGTGGCTCCTGGCGGTCTAAACCTATCTACAAATATTATTTCTATAACGTGTTTTTTCCTATTTGTAACAGAAGTAAACAATTTCCTGTTTCCTGACTTCACTGTTTGTAAAGTACCTAATCTGATTGCTAGCTAGAATAATTCACGATTGGAAACTTGTGATTTGCATTTAAAAATATACCAAGCGCCAGGCATCACTCACGAATAATTCAAGTGGGTGTTAAATTCATGCATATTTGATTATTATGTGAATAGTAGTGAATACATCCCATTTCATACGTTTCCTCCAAAATAGGGGCGAGGACAGAATAGCAATTGGTTCCAGTTTCTGTTCAGAAAGTCAGATTGCAAAATTGGTTAGTTTACTAGAAAAATTATCCAACTGTAATTCAAAATTAAAAAAGATCGATTATCATAACCGATTCCATTGTTCGACGCATCTCATTTCAGAATTGACTGAAGTGCCGGGGAATGAACACAACGGCCTGCCTAGCGGTCGTTTGGAAGGCTTGCGTGGGAACATGGGTCCAAGACGTAGAGGATTTTTCGAGACACGGCGGATACCATCCTCGGTCGTATCATATAAAAAGTTACCCGAAGTGACCCGAAGATGGTCGCCGCTAGGTGCGCAGGAGCTATTTCAGGAATAAGGGAAACTAATATTGAATCTATGGGGATGAAATAACGAGGGACTGGTAAAGGGGGAGTTCCACGGGAATAATAGGGCCCGTGGTGTCTTTACTCACCAACGGCTCGCCACAAGCCGCCCTGTGGGGTTATTATTAGTATTATTAACTAACGTTGAGAAACATCAAGGTGGTTGGTTTCCATAATACAAGTTGTGACGAGGAGACTTGGTACCAATGTATTGTAACCTCTTAAGTTTGAGGGTATCGATTAATATTTTATATTGAATGTCTCAATAGTTTCACTAATCTTTTGCCGTATAACTTACAACTTTCCCTAGAATAAATAACAAAGAAAATAAAACACTTCTCGAGTCACGTACGAAATCACATCATTCACATCACAAATTCACCTTTATTCTACATTCATATTAAGCACCTTTAGTCTACTTTCAGGTACTTTTGGCGACAGTGACGTCACGAGTGACGCGCTGACATGGTAATATGTTGGGAAAGGATCGCTTGAGCAACTTCTAAGTGGGTCAATGAAGATTTTCTCATCTAACGATTTGCATGAGATCTACGCTATCTATGACAATGATATTTGATCGATCGCTTCTTTTTTCTTTTGTTTTATGCCCTTTTCGACTGCTTCTTATGTTCTTTTCAGGGTTCTATATCTGACGGGTTTAAGAGTAAACCAAGTTACTACTATTTGTAACCCTTTTTAGAGTTCTACAGCTGGGCTCTGGGCATCGTAATGAAGAGAAATTTTGTCCTAGTCAATCACACAGGCAAATTGCTGCAAAATTTCATAAACAAAGGTCCGCGCCAGGGTTCCAGATTCTCTACGTCGGTGTTCAATGTCTTAACAATTCCGTTATCGCTGCTCGCTTGAATATCATTGCTTTCTACTGTAGTGGCTATAAAAGTAAAAGAAATTAAAAATACTTTCTCGGTTTATTTACCGGTAATAGAGAGATGGATCTGGAAGTAGGGGGTTCGTTACTTCAGAAACTATTATATTTGCATAGCACAACAGTAACAAACGACTAAGATGTAGAGTTTGCGAAGTTAGGGCTGGGATTTGATATCTTTTTGAAATGTTTTTGATGGGATTATATTAGTATATACCTTTACGATACAAGTACTTACAAAATAACTAACCTCGCTTAAAGTACCATAATCTAAAAAGGGAAAGTAATGGCGACAAATGAATGGTTCCACCGTACTATATCATATCTGAGACAGAGATTGATTGTCGCAGCATCTCGTAAACATTGTGCTGCCTTCAATCGTAAAAGAAAACATGAATATTCGAGATAAGCACGTTTATATTCCATGCAATTTGCCTTGGATAAGCTCTATAACAATTTGGATCCATAAACTAAATAAAAACTTATTATAATGCTTGTTTGAAAAATGAAGTATTTTAAACGAAAATTCAACACGCACGAGTATGAACCTCTTGAGGATATGAAACAGTACCTTTTTATATTACTTACGTTACAAATTGGTACCTAACGTTATATAGATGTTGCAGTAGTTTAAGGCTCTGCGGAGATCAATTACATCATCATTTTTTTCCACTACATCCTAAGCAACAATATAGTGATTTTACCACAGAACATTATTAACAGAAGTGGTTTTACAATCTATAGAAAGGTCGTGGATTCCACTTACAGTAAAAAAAATAATTATTACTAATACAATTTTCAAGGTTGTTTGAGAAATTTTACATTACTTATAAGTAGCAAACGGAAAGGACCAATTTCAAAGTGTCTCATCAGCTCGTCTGACTTATTTCTCCTGTTGGACCGACCGCTATCCCCACTGCTACCAGACTAATTATTGCATAGAATTCGTTAATCTCCTCTAGAAGTAGTAGAATGTCAGTATTCCAGTTCAAAGTTATTTTTACGGCTTGAATGCTTTTACGCAGTTTGACCAACTGGTTTGCTGCTTGCTATGCGCTATTTAGATATACATACATATACCTTCCTCTTAGTTTGTAAGTACAAGGGTAACGATTCGATCGAGTTCAATTGAACGTTAAAATTAAAATAGATACTATGTACTACTACTATACTACTACCTACTTATAATACTTATGTATACTAATATGTACTTATCTATTCTATACATATAATAAATCTGTAACAAGTCGGTTTCTGTACATTGAAGATATTTGAAAAAAATTGTAACCTGTAACTGTAAACCTGTAACCTGTAACCTGTAACACAGGTTTCGAACCTAAAACAGGGCCCTTGCGACTTGCTGTAATCGAATGTGTTTAAATCAATAAATCATTTTTCATTTTTTCATTTTTTTTCATTGTCACTAGGGCTATTTATTAGCGTAATAGAACCCAAAACAATGATTTTATTGTCTGTTTGTCTGTTTATCTGTTTGTCTGTTTATCTGTTCGTTCGTGCGCGCTAATCTCAGGAACGGCTTAACGTAGAAGGATACGGTTTTCACTGATGTATTGGTATTTTTTTGGATTAACATTTAGGGTTTGTTTTATTTAAATCGGTTAACAAACAAAAAAGTTACGTCAATTTCAAGAATTGAATTAAAGACTGAAACGACCATTACCGATACAAACTAAATAGCTGCATCCTTTTAACGTCTCGCTCCTCTCCTGGGCTTCCCATTATTGGGGAGGCCTGGAGATTAGTTCACCACGCTGCTCCAATGCGGGTTTTTAAATTTAAGTGTGTAACTTTTGTAAGAGAATAAATTTAATGCGAGCGGTCACACCACAAGTTTCGATAATTACTAACATCTCTTAATATTCTGATAGCAAGTTTTCAATCACTTATGCTAGATTTCATCTCTAAATATTTAAAAAAACCATACATATCACCACATATGTATAAGGATATTTGTATATGTATAAGGATATTTGTTTTAGTTTTTGTAAGTCAACTGTAAAAATACCATGTCTGGGAAGAAACTGACTTCTGCAACACAGTGCGAACTAAAGCAGAAGTCAGGGTCTCTACACAGTATGCAACGTGTTTTTATGGAAATAAATTATCTTTATCTTATCTTATCTTATATTCAAAGAAATCCTCAATACAAAATTAATGTACATAACCTTAACAAAACGAGGCTACTGCCGACATCTATGTTCTTATTCAGAACTATTTAGTGATCTGTTGCAAATTCGGTATATCGACAATTTAGTTTACACGCTACACGATAGATGTCATTGTTACGCAATAACGCTATTACAAAGTGGATTGGTGGAGATTATTTCAAACAACTTAGAGACCTTTGGAACTGGCGCTGACTGACAATGAGTACAATGCGGCGCGGTGGTTACATCCACATATTATTGGTATCGAACTTATTTAATAGACAATAATAATTATCGACTCGCGCAGGCGCGGTCCCAGTGGGGGGGTCACAGGGGACATGACCCCCAAAATCCCTCACTCATGCGTAGATGGAAGGCGAAACAAGCCAATTTGAGACACCTCTTCCCCCAAATTTCTTAGTGACCCCCCACCAAAATTTCTTGGCGACCCCCCCCCCCAATTGAAGGCTGCGACCGCGCCTGGACTCGCGTGGCGCAATGGTTACCATGCCGGACTGCCAATCGAAGGGTCTCGAGTTTGATTCCCGGCGAAGCAGAAATTTGAATGATGAGTTTAATTTTCTGTTCTCGGTTTAAGTGTTTGTATTTCTGTCTCTGTGTGTCTCATGGTACCCATTACACAGTGTATATTTACCGTACTCTGGGGCTATCAGTGTGAAACGTATCTTTTCAAAATGATAGCTATGTCACCATATCATGATTACACCACCAGTCGAAGGTTAAAGTTCCACAGGCCGCTTTGCACGCTCCTTTTGATGTTTGAACGGATGTTTAAGTTATGGGACAACCTTCCAGCTGAGGCATTTCCAGTGGACTTTGACATAGGGTTCTTCAAGAAAGCTGTAAAGAAAGCTCTTCTTGAAAGCCGGCAGTGCTCGGGTGGCTCCGCTGGGGTTGCCCGTTTCCATAGGCGACGGTGATCGCTTAACCACGCGGCCTTTCTGCCTCTTTGTTCGGTTTACTTATAAAAAAGTGATTTCGAATAAACGAATAACCAATTGCCGAGTCACTAATAAAAAAAATTATTGAAATGAGCAGACGTTTTCAGTGGTTAATTTAATAAGAGCTATTACATACATACGCAGTACTGGCACTGGTGTTACACTAATATGATAAAGCGTCACGGCAGCAGCACGGCATGGTGGTCACGCCCAGATTAATATTAGTAATCGATATATTTATTTCTGATGCTGTGTGAAGGGTTGTTAATAGAACTAATTGACTCTTAATCGCGTAGGGCCTGATCCTCTCACGCTGCTCCAGTTCAGGTTGATGACGTCTTCATTGTTAGTGGCCTAACTGCTGTCGCAAGTTTTAAATCGCTCAAAAGACCTCCATTAAGTATGAACGACAGTATGTTAACGACAATTGCAACCAACGTGTAAGCAACCAAGAATTTGACTTCCAACTACTAACCACGCCTGACATAGCGTAGACATTTCACCACCTTTCTGCAATATATTTAAGTTACATAATGATAATGAATCTATGCATTATTTGCATCACAAATTATTTAATTATAATGATACTTTCCGCGGGCACAGCAGTACTATCTAAACACTTTAAAAACATGCTATTATAATACGTTTAATTTGTAAAGAGAAACTGATGATAACGACTGAAAAGTCGGTATTATAAGAGGAGTACAGTAAGATTGTAAGGACTCAGGAAGAATGTATCTACTCAACATAATAATATGAACTTTTGTATCATAAGTAATTTCATAAAAGGTAACAATAATCCAAGGGACAGTGGAGGGCAAGCGGTCACGAACGAAATTGCAACCTCATCAGCCACGACCACTCTGTCAAGAGTGAACGACTAAGGAGGAGGAGGAACAAATAATCCAAGCCTAATCAAGCCTTTTGTACAAGTCTATCTACGCGGACGACGTCGCGGGCACAGCTAGTTACAAAATAATTTGGTAAAGAAATCGACAACACAAGTTGATTGATAACGCTATCTAACCGCTGTAGTCGTTTGTGTCGTGATGCTAAAACACGCTACTATCATGATTCCCTCCACAATCGTAACTCTACCGAGACTTGGAAATTTCTGCGAACTATTGGTGTTGGTGAATAAGAGAGTTGGTGAATAATACTTTTATTTTTATTTTAGTTTTTAGTAAAAGAACTTATTTAGAATCAAAGCGCACGAAAGTGCGCCGGATAAGTTCTAAGCACAGGCCGCGCGCACACCGTGCACTATTTACCCGAACCGCTTCGAGACACTTTTGACCTCCCTGTATCTTCTTACCTGATTAATAGATCTGGATGAAACTTTACGGACATAATAACACCATTTAATATACTTTGAATGAAAAGTTTCAATATTGTAGCTATTACAGAAAAAAAGTTATAGACTCGAGAAAATTGTAAATTTGGTACTCACTGACTCATGTACTCACTGACATCTCATCAAAATGTTTGCCCACTTCTAGAAGACCTACAAAGCTGAAATTTGGCATTTAGCTAGTCGTCAGGGTAAAAGTAATGGGAAAATTCGAATATTGGAAATTGGTCAAGTGCAAGTCAGGTTTTAGTCAAAATTATGTATAATGTTGGTAATACTTCTCTCTAAGACTTAAAAATCTGGGATTTGGCATGGGGATAGTCGTTAACATTTAAAAAAGTAAAGAAAACATCGAAAATTGGAAATTGGTTAAGTGCGAGTCAGATTATAGTAATTATCATTATGATATATAAAAATGTTGGTCATACTTCTCTAAGACTTACAAATCTGAAATTTGGCATAGGGGTAGTCGTTAGCATAAAAGTAAAGGAAAACTTTAGAAAATAGAAAATGGTCAAGTGTAAAAAGAAATTATAATACTTACACGAAAAAAAATCAGAACATAAAAAAAAGAAATTATAGTATAATCAAAATTCATTTTAATAGATAACTAACTACGTTTTAAAATAAACTATAAACAAAACAATCCATTTCATCCCAAGATGTCGTGCACAGTATCGTATTGCAGTTTAAAATAAATTTAAATTATTACCTGTTACATAAAGCTATTATTACATCTGGTGGACCAGACACACTTCATTTTAATACTAATAATATAATATGAACAACGTTGTGATAGGTACCATAAAGCAAACTGAGCAAAAAGAAATGAAATCCCACCAAAAACATAACTGTAAAAATGTAGGCCAAGTTCTTGTACATAAAAAAAAAGAGTTGAAATCTAAACTACAGCCAAGTTAATAATAATCAGAACCGATATTAATCATTCGAACTTGGCGGGTTTTGAAATTTTAATGAAGGAAAAAAGTCCAACTCTAAAACTTACCTCCGCAAGATTTGCTCTTTTCAGAAGTATTGGTGTGATGAAAACCCGCCAAGTTGGAATGGTTAATATCGGTTCTGATTATTATTAACTTGGCTGTAGTTTAGATTTCAACTCTTTTTTTATGTACAAGAACTTGGCCTACATTTTGACAGTTATGTTTTTGGTGGGATACTCTCTATTTGGAATAGCCTCTATCTATTACATCCGTATAAGGTTTATTTAGGGCAAATAGTTTGGACAACATATAAAAAAACCTTGCTATTATGATTTATGACGTACGTTCGAAGATGACTATAGAATGCTTAAATTTTATGACTTGGCTTACACATGCTTTCGTTATTATACAACGCGCATTTGCGTATGCGCAGCTCTTCAAGTGCAATTAATGAACTTGAAACATATGCACGATTATGAAGCCCTTTTAAACTCTTAAATATTGTGATCAATAACAAGAAACCGGCCAAGTGCGAGTCAGACTCGCGCATAATTAACCAGCAGGTAAAATCAAGTCTACTGTATGGGAGCCCCAATAAATATTTATTTTATTCTGTTTTAGTATTTGTTGTAATAGCGGTAACAGAAATACATCACCTGTACAAATTTCAACTAATCAACTACCTATAACGGTTCATGAGACAAGCCTGGTGACAGACTGACAAACAGACATACAGATAGATCGACAGATAGTGGAGTACTAGTAATAGGTCCTCTCTTACCCTTTGGGTACGGAACCCTAAAAACTACCAAGTAGTAGTGGTAAGTACTACATAGAACCCGCATGATTAGAAATAATGGCGGATGTCCCCAATACGCTCCCACATACATTATTATTTTATACATTTATTGCTGAAGGTGAAGAAAATGGCAGAATTAATAGAGCCCTTTCAATCAACAGCATGCATGTATGCATGCCTGTATTGCATAGAGACGCGAATAAAATCTCCCCCTAGCGTTTGAACTGGTTCCATCAGATATGGTACCAGTACAGTGTACCAGATATATACATGATACCAGATTACATAGGTATATTAAAATTGATGCGAAGCCTTTCAAAAGAAACCACATTGTGTTCGGTGCAAAAAATAAGGAGGCGAGTGAAAGTCCTTGGGGGCTGGTTACCAAATTGCTATTGATTGATTTATAAAAATGATGATACCTTTACACTTTTATGTATTCTCCTGTCCCAAGAAACACTTTTTTATGTACCTATCTATCTGCCTTTTGCTTAAAAGCTGGCTGCAAAAATGTTATTAAAGGGCCAATATTTCTAATCCCAGATACCTACAAGTATTCGTCGTTAACTCTGTCATTGTGACTGTTATGGCAAATGAAAAAGATAACATTAATTTTAACTATTTAATATAACTTTAAAACTTTATCTCGGGTTTGAAAAAGCCATTAATTGGAAAAAGTTGAAAACTTTGGTTTACATATTTCTAAAACCCAGTAATAAGCCCTTTCGTTCGATAATAATTTTAATTTTGATAAGTTCCAAGTTTTTCTATTGAAACTTTAACGATTGAGATTAAATTTGCGGTTTCACTTTTTGTTTTGTTTCGGTGCTCCAACCTGTGTTTAGAAGACGTAAGAATACCGGAAGATGAATCTATTGTAATTGAAACTACATAATTTATTTGAAGGCTTCCGGCACTGGCGGCGGTAAAGGTTGATAGATGTCTTTATAATACGGTCCAATTGACACCGACCTGTATTATATTGCATGATTGAACTTGAATTACATTTACACGGCTGTTGACCGTTCAATAGATACGATTGATATAATAAGGATACAATCATATTTAATGCTTCTGATTATTTGAGCCTTTTAGATCTTATTGTGGGTTACGACGATTATGTCAGCCTCAAATAATCTTTTCTGGCAGTATCTTTTTCAATTGTACGTAGAACTTTTCAGCCGGGGACCATCACTGCAGCCATATCTGCCGTGAAGAAATACTATGCTGTTTCGCTAGAAAGATGTGGTTTTCGGTCAGACCTACAAGAGGCTACTAGGCTACTAGACTACCAGGTAACTGCATACGATTACAATAACAGGCAAGATTCGACTCAGCCTAATGGACGAAGATTACTACTATTAAAAGAAGCCTATATACACAAAATACATAATGGATACTTACTGGGAGAGCCGACTATATAGGTACATATACATAGTGTATTTATATTGAGTATTATTGAGTCAAATTCTCATTGTTAGTACTTACTTTTAAAATTCAACAACGATACATTATATCAAAACGGACGGATTTACTTTCCATCCGGAGAATTCGATCGATTGGATTGGATGTAAAAATAAATTCGCAATCTTTTATGATCATGTTTTGACGCGAGCGTGGCACAGATACCAGGGTTACCTATGTCTACACTCAATAAAATGTTCTCATATATCGTAAAATAATATGTTTCAGCAGCTATGACGTAGGTACGATCAAATATTACAAGGAAAACTTAGCATAAAATCAACCAAGAATTCGCCATCGGGACATATTTCAATTTTATCATATTTGCCCTTCACTCACCGTTGTGAAACAAGATACCTTTAAAAAATATGTATGGCCCTTAATATCCTGCCCCTGATCCCAACAGGAATGATTACATATTATTTACTCTTTACTAACCGTTGTCAAACAAAAATTCTAGAAGGCGTTTGTTTTACGGTCCGTTTAATTATTTTTTTTCATTTTGCTTCATTTTATTTCTCTTTACTTATGTACCTGTGTTTTTTCGTAATGTGTTATATTCCTAGAGTTTTCTTTTACGGCATAAACATCATCTATGAAAGGAACCTATTCTAGCCTAACCTATGAGTATGAGGGAATTCTTCCTCAGCTGTCAGTGTCGCTAGTCATCTCCGGCTTACAATGCGGTATAGATCTTATAAACGTAATAAAAACGTAACGTACAAAGCTTACCATATTATTTTTGGTCGGATAATATTCACCCTGCATGTTGGCTATTAATACATACATGTCTCTTGGATAAATGTACATACGTTACCACCATCTCGGTTTTCCATATTTCCTGTTAAAATGTTATTTGAGAAAGATGTGAAACTTCAGTATGTAAGTTTTTACATTTGAGTTCTCATGATGACATGTTCTAGTAAATGATGAGATACCTAAATTATAAGTAAATCAGTGTGATAGAATAGTAAGTAGACTGTAGTAAGGGTGACAGAAAGATTGTATGAATAAAATTGGGCGCTTCTGTGAAAAATAGAGTAAAAGAGGTAAATATAAGAACGTTCTGCTGTTGCTGTGAACATGTATTTTTTTCAGTAGTTGTGATGAATTTAGGCCATAGTCTGCTACCCTTACTTGTTTTTACAATAAAACATACAAATTAATAGTTGTTCATAATTTGTATCTTACATAATATGTAAAGTTTCCCCATGGCAATACATTTATAATAGTAAGCTTCCTCTATGACGTGACACTAATTCCATCCATTCCACAACGACGCTCTCTAACAAACACTGATGAGATGGCAGAAATTGCATCTACAAATATTTATTTTTGCGCTTAAAGGACTGCGAAAACATTCTGAAATTCATTCGTGGCTAAATGAAAATGTGCTTAAAGTTAATAGCGTATTTAGCTGTTGTAACGTAAGGCGCTGGTATGTTTTTAGCAATAATAGTAACACGAACTGAAAAGTAAAAAATAAGAAGAAAATGTATTTTACTGCAAAAAAAGCGTGCGGTGCTTTTTGAGATACTATGTATTGACACCATGCACTTATTACTTGTGTGCTCTGATGATTGTTAAAATTCACATGACCATAAAATATTTAGGTAACACAGTCATAGTAACAGAATAAGAATAAATAATGTAACAGCTATAGGTTTAATTATTGAAGAAGTTGATTTTCTTTCTCTGTAGACCTATCCTAGTAAAAATTGACCGTCGCGGGACGCCTAAATAATTCTGCACGGATATTAAACATTAAAGTATATTAAAAGAAATAAAATAAATAAGGATCAATCGAACGATATCAATCTTACCGCTTAGAGCATCGAAGGTACGAGTGTTAAATGCTCTAAGATCTTACTGATTAGATTGTATAAGTAGTTTGACGTTTTGAGTTTGAGTTTGAGGACACGTCGCCATCATAGAGAAATTAAACACTACGTTTTAGTCGCCATGTAATGCTACGAATAAAAATTGGTGTAACCCATAGACTTAGAAATGGTGTAACCATTGACAAGAAGCGTGAGTCAGTAACTTTGATGCTCTAAGGCTACATTAGATGTTTTCTTAAGGGCTGATTTTATGTAATTGTAATTATCTTGAGTATTTTATTACAATGTACTCAGATAACCAGCAATGTATGCCGTGTCGGCCCCTGCAGGTTGGCCAATGTAATCAGACCTTTTGTTAGAGTATCAAAATTGACAGGTATGACATAAAGGGTGAATAGAGTACCTTTGATGCGCTAAGGCTGTTTTAGTGTTTAATTTCTCTACGGTTTTATGTGGAAAATTCAGGAGTTTTTGGCGGGAAGTCTGAAGGAACAAGTTGTGCTCTTGTTTTATTTCATTTTCTTAGTGTATTTTTGAGTTATATCGGATAAAGTTGATGGCATTTTGCTCGATATAGGTTAATGATAGTGCACGAGTGTTGTGAAATAAAATAACAGTGCGAAAACATGTTTTTTCGGCTTGCCTCCAAAATTCCATCGGACATGTTCTGGTAAAGTAGCTATCACTTTACTTGAACATTTGACTGACTGGACTGACTGATACCTGACGACTAACTGACTTTTTTCTACGACTACAGTAATGCAAAAAATGTACTTGAAGCTGGCAATATGCACAGAGTTTGCGACTCCATTATTAAAATTGAAAAGTAAATATTGAATGGCTGAAAGGATTTTTATCCAATGCCGTAAAACGAAATTAAAAAAAAAAAAAAAAAAAATGGAAAATTCAAACTCGGAGAACCGCCGCCGCGCCGCCCGCCGGCGCCGCCTCCGTGGCACAATACAAAGAGAGCTTCAGGAAGTTTTTTATTATTCTAATGACGTAATAAACTTCAGTTTAAGTTTCACTGCCATTTTTTATGTGTGCCGCAATAATAAGACAATATGCAATTAGTGCCTTCTTAGCGGACCCATTATGAGATATCTAGTTTTGTGTGGAGCCCAATATGGCACAACTGTTGAGGTCGGTAGGCAAATGGGAACATTATTTTTGTTGTTTATTCTTTGTGTTAGCAATAGGGTCTGGTCTAATGGATGAACATTAAACGTTATACTTACGTGAAAATGGGTTTGGACAGCGGTAGGTATGATTTTATTACTTAAGTAGCCTATGTCTGACGGAATTTCGAATAGAGAACAATAAAATGTATTATTCAGATTAATTCGATAATGGACAGTATCCGACTTTCATGATTTATCTCCCATGTACTCTCCTAAGGAATGGAATTCATCGTAAAATAAAAGCCTTTTGTAATTAAACTGATTGATTACGTTTTCAAAGTAATTCAGCGCTTTAACGTGTATGGGTGATCTGATAGGTTGCACGTTAATGATAAGGTCTTTTCACTTGTATTACAACGTTTTATTAATACTTTTCCAGCGGGAGACACAGTAAAGACAATTAAACAAATTACAAGCGTTCAGAGCTACATGTTACTACTCGAATCTCAACGGCTATTATTCTTTCCGTCTCTCCCCGCGCCTGGGCCAATCAGAGCGCAGCTCATTTGGTCAGGCGCGAGTCGAATCGAAACGGCTGGCGGCAAATTTCAAATGCTCCGCCACATCACCCCCCTATGCAGAAAATAGCCCCATCCAAGAAAAAAAAAAGAAATGTAAATAAAGAAACAAGATTAAAGGTACACAATACAATTGGATGGAAAAAGGAATTAAAGGTCCAAACGATCCTTAAAACGGACAGTACGGCCTGCGCGAGTAATGTAAGAAGGCGGTGCGCTAGGTTTGGCACAAGCAGGGGGCACAAGTGGGACAACCGGGGTTGCAACTGGATTAACCGGGGCAGATATGTTAGCCGGCGGTGTAACAGCTGGATTGTCTAAGATGTATGCCGGTTTTACACGATCCAGGCTCACTTGGGTGTTCTTGTCACCGACAGTGATGGTGATCGTCTTTTCTGTTCTAGCGACGACCTTGTGAGGTCCACTATATGGCTGCTTGAGAGACGGCTTAACAGTGTCGTCCCTCAAAAAAACATGAGTAGCCGTCGCGAGATCTTTGGAAACAAAGATCTTCCGCTGACCGTGGCGAGATGCAGGTGTTGGCCTTAGTTGTGCCATCTGGAGACGGAGCTGAGTGGCGAAGTTTGACAAATCTTCGACGCGGTCCGTAGCTGCAGAAGGTGCAAAGAATTCGCCGGGCAAGCGCAGGGGTTCGCCGTAAACGAGCTGAGCTGGTGAACATTGCAAGTCCTCTTTTAGAGCAGCGCGCATGCCAAGCAGAACCACAGGCAGGGCCTTGTGCCAGGTTTCCTCGTGACACATTAAGGAGGCTTTAAGTTGCCTGTGCATGCGTTCTACGAGACCGTTCGCGCAAGGGTGGTAGCTCGTCGTGCGAACGCGCTTGCTGCCACACATCTGCATCAGAGTCTGAAAAAGAACAGACTCGAATTGCCGACCCTGGTCGGTGGTTACGATGGTGGGCACGCCGAATCGAGCTGTTTTCCAACCAAACTTAAAAGGTCCGTTGTGAAGCCTCTACACAAAAAAGGTGACAGAGAGGATCTAAATAACTATAGACCCATTACCCTAATTTCAATTTTCTCCAAAATTATAGAAAAGGCCATTAATATACGCTTTATAAACTTTTTTAATGACCACCACATTTTAAGACCAGAACAGTTTGGTTTTAGAAAAAACTTTTCTACAACTGTCGCTACATTTAATCTTGTAAAAATAATTTCAGAAGGTTTAAATAATAAGACGCATATTGCAGGAGTTTTCCTTGATATGACTAAGGCATACGATTTTGTAGTGCATGAAAAACTTTTAAAAAAATTAGAAAAATATGGTGTTCGAGGTAACGCATATCAATTAATAAAAAGTTATTTAGAAAATCGTAAACAATGTACGGAAATAAGTAGAATTTCACTAGCTAACGGCCAGGGGACTAAAATTATTTTTAGATCTAAATTCCGACAAAATAATTCGTATGGAATACCACAGGGAAGTATAATCGGGCCGTTATTGTTTTTAATCTATATAAATGATCTTCCGAACTCTATTACAAGTAAATGCATATTATTTGCTGATGATACTACATTACTTATAGATGACAAAGACGTTAGTACCCTAAAGTCAAAAATAGTAAAGTCTTTAAATGACGTGGATGAATGGCTTAAGTATAATAACCTAAAAATTAACGTAGCAAAAACAAAAATTGTTAATTTTAATGTAAATAACAAAATATCTCAACAACTAGACATCAAATATAACAATGAAAAAGTTAACGAAGCACCATTTACCACTTTCCTAGGCCTCGTAATAGATAAACAACTCAAATGGAAAGAACATATTGATTCCATCTGTAGCAAGCTAGACCGGTTTGTTTTTGCACTTCGACGCATTAGATACACGGTGTCGGAAGAAGCGGCATGGTGTGCATACCACGGTTATGTCGCGTCAGTACTTAACTACGGGATTATAATTTGGGGAAACTCATCAGACTCTATCAGAGCATTCAAAATACAAAAAAAATGCCTACGAGCGATATGCAACTTATACTTTATGGACAGCTGTAGACCAATATTCATGAAGTATAACATTTTAACTGTACCAGCAATGTACATAAGAGAGGTATGCTTATTTGTCCATAGGTACCCTGAATATTTTAAGAAAAAAGTTGATGACGTGAGTAGAGTGACAAGGCATAAACATATGCTTGTTATACCTAATTGTAAGCTTAAAGTTTTTAAGAAAAATGTTTATTGCATGGCCATTAACATTTACAATAAGTTACCAAATATACTAAAGAATTACAAATATGATAAATTTAAACAAAATTTAACAGAATGGTTGCAAAAAAACTGCTTTTATAGCATAAATGAATATTTAAATTTTCGATAGGTAATTTTGATAATTTAAAATTGTGACATTTAAATAAATAGAGGAATAATTTTAATTTTCATGACATAATTTTATTATAATTGTTTTTAAGTATAAATTTGCATGCCGCTGACCGGTAGAATAAGCTGGAAATATGTTTAGACTATAAGACCTTATGTAAAACCTTATTCAAGCAAATAAAGCTATTTGATTGATTGATTGATTGATCCAACCTCTGAAAAAGGTCTCTGCGCACTCTTCCGCTGTCATATTGACCATTGGCCACGCCTCCGGCCACCGGGTAAATCTGTCGACGGCCGTCAGACAGTACTGGAATCCCTTGTTATGAGGTAGAGGGCCGATGATGTCCATGTGAACGTGATGGAAACGAGCGGTTGGGTTGGAGAAATTTCCGAGAGGTGTTAAAGTATGTTGGGATATTTTGGATCTCTGGCAAGGGACGCAAGCACGGGACCAGATGGTACAGTCCTTGTGCATACCGGGCCACACAAAGCGATCTGCAACCATGCGTGCGGTTGTCCGCGCGCCAGGGTGATTGAGATTGTGGATTTGGTTAAAATGAGAGCGTCGGAAAGATGGAGGAAGGTATGGGCGGGGCTTACCAGTGGAAACATCACAGTAAATTTCAACGTCGGAACCTGGAACTAAAACTTTTTGTAATTTAAGGGAAGAGTTGGTCTGCATGCTGCGAAGTTCCTCGTCAATCGCCTGTTCTTCGGCAAGGGCAGTGAAGTTGTTGAGCAGATGGATGGACTCAATTCTCGACAAGGCGTCGGCAACAACGTTGTCTTTTCCCTTCAAGTGGACGATTTCTGTGGAAAACTGTGAAATAAATGACAGTTGGTTGAGTTGAACGGGAGGCAATTTCTCTCGTTTCTGCGAGAAAGCGTACGTGAGCGGCTTGTGGTCCGTAAATATAATGACATGCTGGGCCTCCATGATATGGCGGAAGTGATGAACAGCGTCATAAATAGCTAGCAGCTCCCTGTAATAAGCTGGCCACGTGCTTTGGCGAGCGTTAAGCTTTTTACTAAAGAAAGCGAGGGGTTGCCATGAATTGTCAACAAGCTGTTGTAAACATGCGCCAACGTGCGTGGAGGAAGCGTCAGTAAATAGACCTAGCTGAGCGTCAGGTATAGGGTGTGCAAAGAGAGTCGCAGTCGCAAGGTGATCTTTACAATCCTGAAAAGCGAGCTCGAGTTCAGGTGTCCATGGAACAGGCTGCGATCCTTTCAATTGAGCGGACGCATAGCTGTTGATCAATGGAGCCTGAAGTTTTGCAGTGCTTGGCAGAAATTGGCGGTAAAAATTCACCATACCAAGGAACCTACGGAGGCCTTCAACAGTCTTAGGTCGAGGGTAGTTCCGCAAGGCTTCGATGCGCTCAGGAGGTGGACTAGTACCAGATTTATTGATTTTGTAACCAAGGAAGATTACTTCATCAGCGCCGAGTACGCATTTGGACGGGTTCACGACAACACCGTACTGGGAAAGGCGTTGGAACTAGGCTCGAAGATGGTTAGCGTGGTCTTCGGTGGTCTTCGAAAAGACAAGGATATCATCTAAGTAAGGAAAGACGAAGTCAAGGCCATTGGTGACTTCATCTATAAAACGCTGGAAAGTCTGTCCCGCGTTGCGCAGACCAAAAGACATAAAACAAAATTCAAACAGGCCGAAAGGCGTTATGATAGCAGTTTTGCTTATGTCATCCGGTGCGACTGGGATCTGCTGGTAGGCCTTAACTAAGTCTATCTTACTGAAGATAGTACAGCCGGCCAGGTTGCTAGCAAAATCCCCAATGTGACGGACAGGGTAGCGGTCGGGAATCGTCCGAGCGTTAAGTCCCCTGTAGTCGCCACATGGTCGCCATTGGTCTCCCGAGCTGGATGGTATCTCAAGGTGTTTATCCTTAAGTACCATCTGCAAGGGAGATGACCATGGGCTTTTCGAAGGGCGAGCTGTGCCGCAAGCAACCATGTCCTCGAAGACTGCCTTGGCTACCTTGAGTTTCTGCGGCGCAAGGCGACGGGGACGGCTGCAAACCGGAGGACCCTCTGTTGTCAAAATGTGATGAACCGTATGGTGTTTGACAACGCGAGGAAATCCTGGTGGTCTCGTAATGTCTGGGAACTCCTGTAATATTGCAGAGAAAATGGAATCGTTGGACAAAATTGTTTTAACGCTGGCTTGATTAATAGATGTGACGGTGGCGGGTGCGGAAATATTCGTAATCCCGTCTAACAATCGTCGCTTTGAGCAATCTGGTAACAGATTGTAATAGGCCAGAAAGTCTGCACCAATAATGGGGGTGGCAACATCAGCTATGATGAAGTTCCACCTGAATTCTCTTCGGAGTCCAAGATTGAGACGTAGTGTGTGGAAGCCGTATGTTTTTATGATGCTCCCATTGGCAGCACGAACGTCAAATTCGGAGGCTCTATAGGAGCCACGAAGAAGTGTGCGGGGGAAACAACAAAGATCCGACCCAGTATCGATGAGAAATCGATGGCCCGACTCGGCATCTCTGATAAACAGACGGCGGCTTGCGTTGTGGTCGCAATCAGACGCCGCTACTGATTGCTCATGGCGTTTCCCGTCTGCTCGGCTTTCCAACTGCAAGGAGATATGCACTTGGCAGCTTTTGTACCGAATCTGGTGTGGTACCAGCATGCGCCGGATTTGCCAGGGCGCGATGCTGACCGAGGTCGAGAGCGCGATCTACTCCGCGGGCGAGAGCTCCCGGGGTACCTACTTAAGGCGTCGACCTTCTGTGCCAAGTCATCAATGCGTCTCATGAGTTGATTGAGATCGACAGGAGTGGATGCTGTAGAGGCGAGTGCTGCAGCTGTAGAAGGGAGTGCTGCAGAGGTAGTGGAAGTAGCATTAACGGCTAAAGATTTGCCAGTAGGTACTTCCATCATACTATCAGCAAATTCAGCCACCTTGTCCAATGATAAGTCCTGATGAGGCGTCAGAATACGCTGAACATCCATGGGGAGGTTCCTCATCCAAAGTTCGCGAATTATGTTTTCATCAGTCTTGCCTGCTAGTGCTCGCAAGTGCCTGAGAAACGACGAGGGCGTACGGTCGCCCAACTCCTGTTCACTAAGAAGTTGGCGAATACGCTGCTCCCTGGAACTGGAAAATCTTTTGATGAGCTCATTTTTTAAATGCTCGTATTTATTTTCCGAAGGCGCGCTATCTATGACATCCTCTATTTCCTCTGCTATAGAGGCATCCAGAACGGACAAAACATGACCATATTTGGTTGAGTCCTTGCTGATCCCCGCTATCTCAAATTGTGCCTCCGCTTGTGTGAACCAGGCCTTAGGTTTGTTTGGCCAAAAGGATGACAATTTCACACTAACAGCTCCTACATGTGATTGGCCATGGCTACCACTAGCGCCAACTACACTTATGTTTTTAAGTTGTTGTTTAAGGTCCTCGATTTGTTTCTTTAATTCCTCTTCCATGTTTAAGTAAAATACAATAATCAAATCCAAAAAAAAAATAAGAAAATTAAATTACCTATTTGCAATCAATAATAAACAAACCGTGCAAAAACATTCATAAAATAAAACAAGTCAAAACATTCACAAAATAAAACAAGTGAAAAACATCCACATAAACACTTACAATTGGGTAAATAACACAGAAAAAAAAAAGAAAAAAAATTAAATTTAAATTATTAATTGCAATAATTTTTTTTGGCATTCAGCGAGCAAAGGGTTAAAATTTTTCAATTCCAGCAGTAAAAGTGTTATTGATAAAATATTCAAAGTGGATGGAAATGTTTAACTTTTGCAAAGACAAATTAAAGGAATGTTAATGTATAAAACAATGCAATTAAAGAGCAACATACAAACACCAAAAATAAACAGTACCTATATGCACAAATTTAAATATAAAATGCAATAAAAACATTCAAAATTTTGTATTATAAATAATTAAATGGTTAGATATTAGGCATGTGTAAAATTATAAGGTTTGGTTGTTATTGTTATTGTTCATGGAATGTAGAGGGGAATAAAATTTCTTTCACTGGTTCACTGCTAATTGAAAAGAGTATTTGGTCGGAGTGTCTCAGAGTATTTTTTTAAAAGAAAAAAAAAATTGTTAACACAGATCACACCAAAACTTGTTAGTTTGTTATGTAAGAAGCACACCGTGAAGCTGTGGGTCGGGCAGGAAAGCAAGGCAAGACATAGGCCTCCGCCCTTGCTGAGATGTTCGTAACGTACCTCAAGGTGCACAGACCTAAGGTGTGGGGCCGAGAATGTCGGCCTGTGTTCGTGAGTATCGACCGGCTCGTCCAGTAGGGTTGGGCGCCGGAGACCAGCACGCCAAGAGTAGGTACTTGTGTGGGCGCGTGCGCCGGAACAATAATCCGCTCGCATCAGCAGGATCCTCGGATGAAAGTGCCTAGACCGCGGCACGATCCTATCCACGACTCGCAGAGATGCTTTGGGAATCGATAGCTCGTTGCTCCCGCGACTTTATTCACTTCAAAATTCAAAAACTTTTCTTTATCACATGTTTCACGGAAGTTCACTGAGGTCTTTTTACGTGTATGTCGGGGTCACCAATTTAACGTGTATGGGTGATCTGATAGGTTGCACGTTAATGATAAGGTCTTTTCACTTGTATTACAACGTTTTATTAATACTTTTCCAGCGGGAGACACAGTAAAGACAATTAAACAAATTACAAGCGTTCAGAGCTACATGTTACTACTCGAATCTCACGGCTATTATTCTTTCCGTCTCTCCGCGCCTGGGCCAATCAGAGCGCAGCTCATTTGGTCAGGCGCGAGTCGAATCGAAACGGCTGGCGGCAAATTTCAAATGCTCCGCCACAAGCGCTATTATGTAGGTAATATTTCTCTTCTTTTTAGCCTTATCCTGACTTTATTAGGCAGCGGCTCTGGGCGTGTACACAGTCTTTATTGCAAGTAACATTTTATTTACTCTTTTTAAAATGCGAAGTTAAGCTTCCTTGTTTGTTTGCTACTCGTCTTAACTCGGTTTCTCTGAGTAATCTTTTCAGGATTGTTTATCTTTAGATTGAAAATCACATATTATTCTTTTCGTGAAATACGCTTTTTATACCAAGCTTGTTAACATTTTTGTTTTAAATTTGATCAAGCAGACGAAGCGGGTTAAAAGTTAATTTCGCAATACTAGTAAAATACTAGAAGTTCAACAAAATACCAAAAATTCAAAACTGTTATCATCGAATATTCTTTCATTTTAATCTATACTACTTTTTCGAATTTGAAAAAAACCTTTTGTGTTGGATAGTCCAATTATCGAGGAAATTCGACTATAAAGCTACATGCGTTACAACTGATAGAAACGGATTAACATCGTATCTATCTCTAATTTACAAGTCTCTATCCTCGCTTACGAACGTCGCGGGCACCAGCTACTCGTAGTGTATCGTACCTTAGTAACATAATACTCGTATTAATCTATCGCAAAACAAACTCATTTCCCGATGCTTGCGTTTTTCCGCGAGCCGTGAAATACGTTATCATGAGAAGGGTTGGCATGTGGATTGTGGAATGGCCGAAGGACAAGGCAACTATCAGTCACAAATCACATGTCAGCTGCAGTGGCGGAGCGTGGTGCCACAAAATAGATAGGTATATTTGGGTAATGCCACCACATGAACAGCACTCGCACGTGAACAGATGTCGCGTATGCTTGAATCGAATAATGTGACTAACCGAGTTGGATTGCCCCTCGGCCTCATGTAATAATTGTGAGAGTGTGATTGTGTCGTACTTCATACATTTATTGCAAAAGTCGATTATCTGTTCCAAAATCTGAGTTAAATAATTTAACGACTTGAAAATTTAACCACCCATGAATGAATGAACAATAATGAAAATTTTAAAACACTAGAAGGTAATTAGTAGGTAATTATCATAAACAAAAAATATTCTGGAAATGTTAAGTACATTAATTACTGAGCTTACCTACTAAAGTTCAAATTTTGTCCATTCCATTTAAATACATTTAGTCGGTGTTTTTTTGATACATAATAACTGTGAAATTTTGAAAGTAGGAGATCGTGTTTAGTAAGCTAAACAACCCTAATCTAAGGGGTATCTTGTTTAAACAGTAAACGTAGAGTAGTATTAGCCGAATCCGAGTGGTTAGGGGACAGTAGGTAGACGTGTGGGTGTGAGACGGTACCCGCGATCTGCCACTTTCAGAATTTCGCAGTTGTCTTGTATATAGGAAAAGCCGGTTAAACGGAACTGTTTCAATACGCTGCTTCGGACTTTGATGATGATGATACATCGGACTCCTATTTCACTACGAAATTTTGTAAAGCAACATACATCCTACCTTTTACTTAACTTTTTATGTTAAATCCGGTGCTTGCGCTGAATGCAATTAATCTGTTTGATATATTGTACTAAGTGACTGGTAAGTTTAATGCTATAATCATCCCTCCTAATCACTTGCCAACAGATAAATACACCATTTAAGTAAAGCATACCCTTACCGAGCCCCAAATAAATTAAATAACATCTTAGCAGCAAGTACTTAAAGGACGATAAATTAATATTAGCTTATGTAAAGTTTCTGTCAACTCATCAGTGTTTGTACACCTTTGAAATTTGCAAAGCTGTAAATTAGAAATTATTGTCAACTGCAGTGCAGCTTACAGCAGCTGTAATTCTTTATACGCCAATAAACTATTTAAATAGGTAATATTTTTAACTTTCAATCGCCATGGACGTGTTTATAATAATATGAAGAATTTAAAAAGAACGGCGAAAGCCCAGAAACAGCAATATGGGGTTTTGTTAAATTTCTACGTCTGTTTTTGGGAACGGAATATGAAATATAGTTAAAGCTACAGCAATATATGATTTCTTTCGTTATAAAGGTAGTTACGTTTCTCGAATGCGATCTCAAGCAAGCTTGTAGCAATTATTTAAAAACGAAGTAACAATGAACTTTAAAAGCTATAAACTATTTCATTTCCAGCCTTAATTAGGGCTCACAACGCACAATGTTCAAAATGCAAGGCCCTCGTTTAATTTGCAAACGTTGGTTAGGTACATAAACGGTAATAAGTTACGTAAACGAAGTTCTAAAGGAAAATTACATTTAGATAGTGTACGTATGTAGTAGAATTACTCAATTATGTCGCAAACCAATTAAGAAAGTCGCGAAAGAAGATAAACGAGAGCGTATTAATTTTCTTATCTAAGGTTATTATCTCCTGCAGGTATTAAGGCGTAATGACAGACCGATTCAAGTCTTCATAGAAGGGCTAATTTGAATGTCTAGTTGATGGTTATCACTTATAAGTTAATGAGAGTTATCGTACATAGCCCTTCGGCTGCTGTAAAACAGGCCATTTATACAGATAAGTGAAACTCGAGTGGTCAGGAGTAAGTTGAGGGATGAGGGATCTCAAACGGCAAATTACATAATGTATAAGAGATTCCGCGCTGACACGGTTAAGTGCCGTAACGTATAGATAAATATTAAGATTCTAAGACGGTTTCAGACATGCGTATTTTACACTTGTAAAATCTGTATTTGGAATTTTGGAAGCGCATGTACGCGCGAAACATTGGGATTTGACATTTTCCGGTACAGATAACGTGTGAGCGCGTTTTTCGACCGGATACGAGCCGAAAAATACACAAGTTTTTTTTATTATTTAATAAGTTTATTTGCAAACAAAACAAGAATATATTGTACATAATTTCTACAAGTGAAGGTACAACTTTTCAAGAAATAAATTATAATGTATTCTGCAAGGCGGGGACACTCTGTCTCCAAAGCTAAGTCATAATTTGACTTGTATCTTAGAAGTCAGCGCTTCAAAGAAGTTTGAAACCACTCTAAGTTTTTAAAATCTTTTCAGAGGCCATATAAGTGATTTTAAAACTATGTAGTAGCACAGAATACATAATCGTACGTATCTCCGCCAATCTATATTGTGGGGAATCTTAGCTGAGGGAAGAAGAAGGCAGGGGAATTACAACTACACGTAAATTTAGCAGCAATAGTAGAAAGTAGCCAATTTCGGTTAAGCGCTATAATTAATAATGAGAATATTGAAACTGTTTACATACTAGGTGATTTTAATGCTCACCCGAACGGACCTTTTTACAACGAGCTAATGTGTTTTTGTGACGAATCGGACTGGTTGTGTGCGGACATTCACGTTTTAGGGTTAAATTCAGATACTTATAGCTTTATTAGTGAAGCGAATGGTTCGAGACGCCTGGTTAGACCACTGTGTTGTTACTAAGGCTGCCATGCAAACCATCCGGTCTATAAATATCGAATATAATATATTGTGGTCTGATCATTTTCCTTTAATAGTTAAATGTAATCTGAATGCAATCAAACCTAAAGTGTTGAGTGAACTAACTAATAGTGAACGAACTAATGAAAAACAATGTAACCAAGTTCGATGGGGAGATAGAACGTTTGATCAAATTGACTTGTATATTAAATTATGTCATGGACAATTAAGACTAATTGACATTCCTTGTATTTTACGTGACTGTTGTTATTATGTATGTAATAAAATTGACCATAGGATAATAATTGATAAATTATACTCTGACATTGTTAATGTATTACGAAAAGCAGCTCATAATAGTTACCCATGTAAAAAAGGATCATCTAATAAGGGTAAGAAGCCTATAATAGGGTGGAACAGACATGTGAGTGCGGCACATAGAGAGGCAAGGTGTAAATTTCAGCAGTGGCTGTGGTGTGGTAAGCCTTCTGCAGGTCAGGCTTGGTTAGAGATGCAAGAGAGTCGAAGGATTTTTAAGTCCCGTCTTAAATGGTGTCAGAATAACTATGAACAAATAAAAATGGACATCCTTGCGTCACAGCATGCCAGGCACGACTTTCGCAGCTTCTGGAAATCTACTAATAAGTTCAACGTGAGACCGAGCTTACCTGTAAGTGTTAATGGTGTAAGCGAACAGAAGGAGATAGCTGACATGTTCAGAAGACAATTCACTGTAACTTCACCATTGGGTCAAATGGAGACTAAGGTCGTCCAATGTGAACGTCATGGTCAGGAGCTTGAAGCTAGATTTACACCAAGTGACGTTAGGCAGGCATTAAGCGCCATGGCGGGGGGTAAGTCTCCCGGTCACGATGATTTGAGCATTGAGCATCTGAAACATGCTGGTGTTCATTTGCCTCGGGTGCTGGCCATGCTCTTTAACTTATATGTGGGGCACGCGTACTTGCCTGGGGACATGATAAGGACGGTTGTGGTACCTATTGTAAAAAGCAAGGTTGGAGATATTGGCGATTCTAATAATTATAGACCAATTTCACTTGCTACCGTGATATCAAAGGTTCTTGACAGTCTGCTTAATACTCATCTTGACAGGCACCTTGAAATCCATGACAACCAATTTGGTTTTAAAACCGGACTGTCAACGGAAACTGCCGTCTTGTGCTTAAAGCAGACTGTCAAGTACTACACGGATAGGGACACGCCAGTCTTCGCTTGTTTCCTGGACCTCTCGAAGGCGTTCGACCTGGTACGATACGACATCCTGTGGCAAAAGTTACAGGCAACCGCGATGCCCAGTGAACTAATAAATGTCCTGAAATTTTGGTACCAAAACCAGGTTAATATTGCTCGGTGGTCAGGTGCCGACTCAGCCCCGTACAGGATGGAATGTGGCGTGAGGCAAGGGGGACTGACTTCACCAAAACTTTTCAATCTGTATATAAACGATTTAATTAGGGAACTGAGTAGCACACATGTCGGCTGTCACATCGATGGCGTCAGTTTCAACAATATTAGCTACGCAGACGACATGGTGCTTCTCAGCGCCTCAGTCTGTGGGTTATCGAAGCTAATCACAATATGCGAGAAGTATGCAGTCAGCCTTCTTTATAACACCAAAAAGAGCGAGTGCATGGTCTTTCCGCCCCGAAGAAGATGCCCAAGTAGCATTCCATGCATCAAGTTGAATGGCACGTCACTTGCGCGTGTTGAAAAGTTTAAATACCTTGGACATTGGGTGACCTCGGACTTGAAAGACGATACTGACATGGAGCGGGAGCGTAGGGCGCTGTCCGTAAGGGCTAATATGATAGCCCGTAGGTTTGCACGTTGTTCAAGGACTGTCAAAATCACTCTTTTTAGAGCTTTTTGTACCTACGTCCTTTTACACGAGCAGCCTGTGGGTGGATTATACGCAAAAACAGTACAACGCCCTACGCATTCAGTATAACAATGCGTTCAGGGTGTTGTTGGGGCTGCCAAGGTTTTGCAGCGCTTCAGGAATGTTCGCTGAATCGCGAGTAGATTGCTTCTATACGATCATGCGGAAGCGGTGCACGTCCTTGTTGCGCAGAGTCCGAGCCAGCCCCAACAGGATCTTGATGGTATTGTCCGAGAGATATGACTCCCTGTATTTGAATCACTGTTGTATTATTCACAACAGTTTAAATAAATAAATAAATAAATATAATGTAATGTAATAAGTAATAAATGATGAATGAGCAAGCAAAATATGTATATTGACCTTCATAAAATTAATGAATAATTTTAATTAAATTGACCAATTAATTGTAATTTTAAAATTTTAATTAATAATCTTAATCTAATTTGATTGTATATTTAATTTTTTTTAATTGTTTTAATTTTATTTATGGACTTGCATAATAAGTATAATAACTATAATTGTATTTTTGTGTCGTGATTGTTTTAAAATTAATGTGTATCCATTATGTATGAGCCACAGATGCTTGATTCAAATAAATAAATAAAAAAAATTATGAAGGAGGAATGGAGGAACGCTCGGTCTTTTTGCCATGCCATTACTACCAAAAACGTTACTTTCGTTGTATCAATGGCACAGGTCTCCTCTCAGAAGAGTCAGAACTAATGAAGTAAGAAGTTTAAGTCATAGACTTTCAGATTCTTCTTGCTTCTAACTCCTCTGAGAGTCAGCTGGCTAAATGCGGATTGATGGACATCATGCCTTCGAAAAATTATGTGTATTATATATTCTTACGCATGCACGGTGATGGAAAACATAGTAATTAAAAAAATATCACAAAATTCTCCGTTACCGTGGAGCAGGAATAAATTCGCACTTTAACAAACTTATTTTTAGGCGGCCGGGTGTTTGAAATCGGTATCTCCCTAGTGGAGACCGCGGTTTTTACCGCTTGGCAAAGTCTTTAATGTAAGCGTAAAAATTACGGTAAGTTGTTGACATATGTACGAATCCTCACGGAACGTTTTGCAATAAAATTTTTATATTTCAGTGATAACGCAAGGATGCCGAAAACACAACATGATGCGATCGTATCGGAGAACAAAAAATGAAAGGCTATTTGGTTTGAGCGACATTTTGAGCGATACGTACGTTATGATCGTTATGGATCACATTCAGAATCGAGGAATTTTCCGCATTGAATGAACCAGATTTTGTTCAAATAGAAACACATTTTTGGCGTTTAAACTATACCCAAGTATCAAAGAACGCCAATTGTGTGTTTTTTCTATATATAGTGTGGTTTATCTTTAGAAGAATACAAAAAAACCTTGGATACAAGTCCATTTGTCTTTTCGAGATCGGCCTGGTTGTGAATATATTATTAGCTATCTACCATGTGACACATGAATGGAGACGAACGTTTAAGATCTCTTTACAGGTATGTATAATAAATTATTTTTAAAAGAAAAATATCTAAAAAAATAACTACATTCAAGATAGTATATTAATATGATAAATGTATCTTGAAACATCGACTTTACTCCCTGTAGCTTCGGGATTAAGAATAGAGCTACGGTATCCCCTGCCTGATCGTAAGAGGCCACTAAATTGTAAAGTTTGAGCTTCCGGGAGTTCCGGGGTTGTGGACGGTGTGAGTGGTAGTTGATCCGTCCAATTAGCATCCCCGGGAAGGGCGGCGATGTGTGCGTGGCCGCATGCCGCCGTGAACACCTGAAGGTGCAGGAGAGAGGATAATACCTAGTCCCATGAATGTTACGAGTAATATATCTAAATATATTTTTTGAATCTTGGAAACGGCTCCAAAGATTTGATGAAATTTAGTACACTGGTTGCGGGGATGATAAATCGATCCACAAATTTTTATTGATAGAAATTGTCGTTTTATTTACTGTTTATGCAGTTAATTATAAAATTACTCTTACTGACATCTATTGGAAAATATTAATAATTTTGTGGAGTAGAAAGCCGTCAAATGTCAACCGTCAATCCGCCCTTCAAACAAATGACAATGTCGATATGAAAGACCTCCATAAAAATTTCGTCAATGGAATTAAAGCTTTCTTGGTCGAATGATTACGAAAGCTGACTACCTACGGAGCTAGAGACTCGGGTTCAAACCTCAAGTAGGCAAGTTGCGTTTTTTACTTTTTGTGACAATTTAAAAAAAAATTGGAAGCTAGGTATTTCAAAAGGATTTGTAAAGTAACACTAAGTCAATGAATGTTTTGCTTAAAAATAAACCAAGTAAATAAATTGTTTTTATCCGAGCAACGCTCGGGCGTCCAGGTACTGAGTATATACGTGGCATCACACTTTTGGATTTACCTTATAAAATATGTAATTCATGTCAAGATAGAATTTTGTTTGAACTTTATTTTTACATAAACATAAAAATGACTATACAGTACGAAATGTTTCTGGGGTAAACGTCCGTATTGTCGTCAGACTCGTCAGTCAGCATACCAGTACACATAATTTCATACAGTACCCAAGATGTACTTTTAAGTACTGACTATACGGACGTTTACACTATTTTAATAGTACTCAGTGAGATTAAGAAAAAAAATGAGGCGATTTTAACACTGCAGTCATGAATTCGCTGAAAGTATTATTGTAAATATCAGAACAAACTATTCCAAAACAAAAAAAGGCGTTTCTTACTAAAGCGAGTGACAGAAATTGTTTTCAAGTCTCCGGAGTAATATAAGAGTGTGTTGCCCTGATCCTCTATATCGAGAATGTTCTAACAAATAAAAGTACATTTTAGACTGATCTTTTATTCGCTTGCAGCCTTGCAGTGTCTTTCCAATTGCGCTTTGGAAGCGTTGCTGATTTAGATGAAAATAAAGACGCTTCTCAATTCGGGAGAGAACCGAGATTAGCAAAAAGGGCCATAATGTGGCTGATGTGGCCCTTTTTACGTCTCAATTCTTGTATTGTATGAAAAATATTGATCATACACGCACTGTTACAATCTTGACTCCTCTGAGATGCGCATTGCCCTATGGACGCTTGGAATGCCCGTTCGTAGTGTTCATTTATATGTAGGTCATGCCGTAGCCCACGCTTGATAAAAAACCTTTAAACTGAAGGATTCCTAATAAAAAAATGTGAAATTATAGAAGAAATAAATAAAATTTTGAGTAGGCGACTGTGAAATTGCGACTGTGAACATACGTTCTTTCATATTATTTCTTCATTCAAGAAATATTCTATTCAAGAAATAGAAATCTGGGTGTAAATAGTATTAGTTGTAATAGTATTATTTACACCCAGATTTCTATTTCTTGAATAGAATATTTCTTGAATGATGAAATAATGTGAAAGAACGTATGTTCACAGTCGCCTGCTCAAAATTCGAAATTTAGACCCAACAAAGAGCCCCCAAAAATGCCGAAATAAAATAGTATGTATAAAAACCGTCATTTAGGAATTGTATATCAAAGTAATATGAATTCTAGAAACTTATGTATATACCTAGTATACGAAACTGCATGACATGAACAGTAAGTATGATTGATAATCTTGATGAAAGGACCACCAGACCCTTATCCTTTTACGTGACTTAAAGTTGCTCTTCTACAACAGACAGTTAGAGGCATAGAGCCTGAGAAAGAAAACAGGCCTTCTGAACACTAAAAAACCATATAAATCAATCAATCAATCAATCAAATCATTTATTTGTTGAATAAGGGTTACAAAAGATGTTATGTTACATTAAGTTCTCTTATTCTGCCATTGATAGGCTTACAAATATTGTATTACTCCTAAAATTACGAGTACTCACTAAAATTTAAAATGCAGAGAAAAAAACGGCAAAATGCTCTCTCGTTATACCTGCGATCGCGCTCGTGAGGTTTTGGTGTGACACAAGTTTCTGAACATGTCACCCGACTAAAACGATTTTAAAGACGTTATCACGTCAAAAAATTTTTTTAGAAGGAATTTAATTATGTCAACAATATTATTAGTCATCCTGTGTGTCAATAATTAGTATCAGATAATAATTTAAAATAATCATTGTAAGAGCTTTAATAGGGTTTTAAAATCTGTCGGTGAGAAAATTGCTAGTGTAGTAGCAATTTTGTATAAGAAATTTGCTTAGTTTAACTCTGAATAAATTGGTATCCTCTATGTCCCGTATTTCCTTTGGCAATTTATTGTAAATATTAGGAGCAACTCCAAAGAAACTCTTCCAAAAAAGCGTGTATTAGCATGACTTATTGATAATGTATTTTTTAAACGTTTTCGTGATCGATAATTCTTTATTATTTTTTATAAACATTGCACATTCAAATATAAACATTGAGGGTAACGTCAATATGTTAAATTTTATGAAAAATGGTTTGCATGAAACAGTCTGATTTAAGTTGCATATTGCTCCTAAACACCTTTTTTGAGCTTTAAATGCTGCCTCCTTATTCGTTGAATTCCCCCAGAAGATAAGGCCGTATCTGAGTGTTGATGCAACAAAACCATGGTAAGGTGTGAGTAGACATTCCTCACTAACAAGATTTCTTAATTTTCTTAGTACATACGAGAATTTACTTAATTTTTTACATACAAGATCTACGTGACACTTCCAATTTAATCGCTTATCAATTTGCAGTCCTATTTTTTTTTTAAATAAAAGAAATAAAAAATCTATTTGAAACGTCAAACAAAAATTCTGTATTCCATTAGAATTCCTTTCTGAACAATGTCTCTAGAGAGAAACAATTTCATGTTTTCTACGTGACAGAATGAAATGAAATCTGAAGACGACTATAAGTCCCCGAGAATGTCTGGTATGCTAAAATGGCAATGGGGAAGCCATGTGCCATTATTGCGATCAAGACTAACCATGGGAGGGATAGGACCTCAATAGCGAGTACGTCTCAATCTTTGGACGCTTCCTGTTCAGGCCGACTGACGACTTAAAAAATAATAGGAAGCTTGATTGTAAATACACGAGACTAAACAAAATGGCAAAGGTGAGACTTATGTCAATTGATATACTCCTAATTTTCTTTTTCTAAATTTTGTACGAAATTGGGTCCGGAAACTCACCTTGAGATATAGAAAAGACTTGTTGTGCACCAGGCATTTCACGCCAAGGCAGCTGATCCAAGACCATAATTATTATGTGTAGTGGGCACTCACCTTCTGGTAGAGGAAGGGCCTGGTGAGCGCCAAGTACCGCTCCAGCGCCATGGTGACGGCGATGCACACGCTGCCGATGCCGAACACACGCAGGACCACTCGCGCTGCGCAGTACGCGCGAGTGGTGCGCGTCCAGGGCAGCTGCTCTGACACCACCATCGCGCACATCATGCCCACCTGCAGACCATCATCAATAATAATAACTCATGTTTTGTCCCACCCTTACACACGAGAGTATTCCAATCCACCGCTCATTTTATTTTATTTTATTTCCACATTCATATATTTTATTTTACATTAAACTGGAAGTAGGTCTGACAGAAAATAGGCGGCTGTCATCATCCGTTAATCCGTACCGTATATCCGTACTTAACGTACCCTTAAGATAATTAAGCGTATTGCAATGTTTATTAATTTTTTTTCCTTAACATGATTATGTTAATGAAATGATGTTTTCCTTTATCGTAGAGAAATGACCTGTGTGGATTGGAGATCAAATGATTTAAAGTACTATTCTAGTACTGCTACTGTGACGCAATTTTCGGTTAATTTAGAGAAGATATTTAAATTATAAATTCATATACGACCTCAGACCTAAATTCGAATTCCAGCGAGTGACTGGTGACTTACCAATGCAACAAGGTCATTGGCAGCTAAGCTGGTAAGGAGCAGCAGATGTTTTCGATTTCTCACACGCCGTTCACCTCTTCTCAGCGCAATGATGGCGGCAGCATTGCCTATGATGCCGATCATGTACACCACCTTCGCCACCAGCCGGAACACCGAGGAATTCTTTGTGGCGACCTTCGCAACACAGGTCGCATTCGTGAGGTTAAACACCGCAGTACTCGACACTTCCGGAGCAAGACCCATGTTGAGATAGTTCGAAACATTGTGGATGTTTTCCAGCACGCTGGCAGTTGAGTTGAGGCCTTCCATTTTAATGCGTTTTTTATATTTATAGGTGCTTCATTGGCAGTCTATCAGTGTTCTCGTGACGGAATGCCGCGGATAATTCGCAATTGTTCAACCAACATCGTCTGGAGCCGCACCAGCCTGTAAAGGAATACTGAATTAGTCACGGATTTTTATGAATACGACGATTGAATTTAGATTGACGTGTCATTTAAATTGATTTGATTCTTTCACATGTTAGCTTGTAAATTTTAATTCGTTCTCTAAAGAATTATTGGCTGATGGGGACTCAATCGTTAAGAATGATTTTATTTACGGATTATTTCTAAGATCTATTTACCTAACTTCACTATCTTTGACATGGGTAGTTAACGTCAAACAAAAAGTGTATTTGTCTTCACTAATTGTTGTTTAAAAATATAACGGGACTTAATGATAGGGCAGGAAACGCTATCTACGTGATACTGCAATGGGATAGGCGCCGGCGGCTGACAACTTATTGCACAACACGACTGCTTGTATGCGTTTTTCGTCGTAAATTCTAAATGCTTACGGAAGTTAAGTGGTTAAGAGGCTCCATTCCAGCCTTCTCTTCCCAACCATTCCAGTCCATTATATCTCGTGAAAATGTTAAATATTGAATTTAGATAACTATCATCCTGGACAAGCCTCTCCCTTCCCCCAAACATAAACCGAGATCTAACCGCCGCCACTAAGTGGAATCGTAATTACAGTTGCAGCATTATTGGACTCGTAAGTTTTGCGAAGGTTAAAGGGTATGTTCATTACAGAAATGGTACTTTATTCTGCTAAAAGTATAATGGATATTAACAATGTTACTAAGTTACATAATATGTTGGTTACAAATTAACTTTCATTACTTCTGAGTGTGTGTGAAGAGTGAATAAAATATTTGTGTCACGGTAGTTACGGTCACACTCTTTGAAAGCGGTGGATGGTTTTTTTTTGTTATACTTACTTGGTGTAAATGATATTATATAATTTAAATATAAACTTAGTAGGTATGAGGAAAGGTCGTAAATTATATTTTTCATATTACATGCATTGAAACAGCGTGTTTTGATCTCTATTTTGTCAGTCGAAATAAGACAATTTCAAACCAATGCGAATGTGTCAGTCAGAAACAACGTTGTTTCTGCCCTAGTGGAGAGACAACGTTGTTTCTACCCGGCACCTTCATTTATTTATTATTTACGTCTTTATTTCAAGTCTGTCAGAATCGCATTGACAACTGTCGTTAAATAGTTATCAAAAGATATTACTGCGCTATTTGTCTGAAATAGTCTTACTTCGACTGGCTACAGAAATCAAAACTCGTTGTTTCTTTACCTACATGTGATATGAAAAATACAGTGTGTGGCACGGGATGAATCACGATTTCAGACCAGGGCGAGGACAGCCCTCGGTTCGCTCGGGCAGTCTCCTCTCGCCCTTGTCAGAAATCGTCTTGTTTCACCCCTTGCGACACAATATACTATTGTACCGTTTTGATGCTCTTTATTATTCGACGATAATTTTTTTTTGATTACGAATTAACAAATACATACAACCCTAAGTATTATCACAGAATAAATACACTGTATATTAACTTCACCGTAATCCTAACAAGCAACATGAGCAGCCATGACCGAGTGGTAAAAAACCGCGATCTTCGGTTCGACCGGGTGCAAATCCTCGGCGCGCCCCTTTGACAAAGAAATTTGTAATGTGCGCGTTTATCGCTGCTTCACGGTGATAAAAAATATCGTGATATTTAATTGATTACGTCGTTCTCTATCGCCGTGTATGTCTGAAAGAAATTCATAATTTCTCGAAAGCATGACATCCACCAATCCGCACTTGGCCAGCGTGGTGGACTATGGCCTAAATACCTCGTAGTTGTGAGAGGAGACCTGTGCCCAGCACCAGGACATGAAAAAAGGTTGAAAAAATTACTTACATATGACTTTAGGATAATATCGTGATCACCGGCTTACTCATCTACACCCAAACGATTATGAAGATTGTGGTACCTAATGGAACATGGCAACTTTTTTGTGTTCACCATGTGGAGAAAACGAATATTTTTTCATAACAAAGTTACAAAGAAAAGTTTGTGAATGATGTAACGGGAGTGATATGTGACGGATGTTTCGCAATGACACGTCTTATGTTATTTTCCTGCGAAGAAATTGAACCATTCACCAGGCTGAGTAGGCTGTCTAGATATACAAATATCGTAGGGCATTGTACTGTAGTATCCTATTATAATTTGCCTAGGGCATTATAATTTCGAAGTGTCGGAATATTTTAGGGAAATAAAGTTTTCTTTTGTATTAATCTTTTGCTTTTTGGACATGGTTGCTTCGGTGAGTATCTGAGCCGCATTGGACGTGCGGTGTTTGCCAAATGTCACCACTGCGGACACGACCAGGATTCCTCGCAGCACACGCTCGAACACAGCTTGGGAGTCCGAGCGGTGGGTCATGATCCGAATAATCGGACATGACTAATCCCCGGCGGCCATCGTCGAAGAGACGATGCGTTCCAGGGACGAGTGGGGCGCGGTAACCTCCTTCTGCGACACTGTCATGTGTGTGCGCAAAGGAGGAAGCCGAGCGAAGAAGCTGCCGGGGCCGACGTAGATAACGTCCCCCGGCGCTAGCCACTCTAGCTTCGGGATTAAGAATAGAGCTACGATTCCCTGCCTGATCGTAAGAAGCGAATAAAAGGGGGCTTCCGGGGCTATGGACGGTGTGAGTGGGAGCTCGATCCGCCCAGCCAGCAGCCCCGGGAAGGCCGACGGTGTCTGCGTGGCCGCATGCATCGGAAGGTGCAGGAGAGTGCCCTCCTGCTCTATCTGCTCACCCGAAAACTGGCCCATTCTGAGCGCCGCGCGTGGAGGACACCGGTGCGTTCCACTGGAGATCCCGGAGTCCTCTCCAAGCGCAGAGGCAGGCCATCGAGGTGGTTTTAGTGCGGTCAAATCCCACATAACCCGGCCCTCCTCTCCCAAGGTGCCGGTTACCTTTTGAAGGTTTGATACAAAAACGTAGGTAGTTCTTGGTGGGCTTAAGTCGTATTGCGTTCAGATAGACAGTTGGAAATTAAACAGAAGGGACACCATGTTAAATTTATGGTAGGAATTAGAAATCTTTGCTGCAAAAGCATATATTTAATCAGATGATGTTTAAATTGCAAAATCTAAAACTCTATTACTTTCCTTTTATTTTCAGGTCTTGTGTGAACGAATAAGATCACACTTAATTGCAAATAATTATGTAGTTACGTAACCGAGAGGTTAAAGAACCCGTTCATTCGCTCTTAGGCGGAAACTGTGACCCCATGACACAGTCGCGGTAACTGTGATACCTTTGAGGGCAATTTTCATTTCATGAAACTTTATTTTTGTCCTTGTCTAATATTGTTAAATTTATACGAATGCTTTAATGTTACAAATTTTAATGATTCAGAGACCTTATGTAAATGGATATTATAAATATTGACACTCATACACAGTAAGGCAGATATACCCAGGCGAGGTCTCAGGGGGGGAGGTCACAGGGGCCATGACCGAAAGGGGCAAAACAAGCCAATTTTCGACACCTCTTCCCCTACCCTAATTTTGTCCCCCAATTTTCCCCCACTCTAAAATTTATTGACTGATTGGCACACTGAAACTTTCTCCGCTAATTCCGACCTTCAACAGTGGCAATAAAACAAGGTTGGACTGGACTTCTACAATTTTGTTTGTCCCCAATAACGTAATAATAAAGGCCATATTGGTTTTTGCTTCGTGCGTATGTTTTAATGTAACCGCCGTCCTTGCCCGCGTTCGAGAGACGGGGGTAGTTTTCCTTGATATTTTCTTCTCAGCGGGGGATGATCCTGGCATAACGTGCACTCAAAAGTGTGGAATGTAAGTATAATCGTGGATTATGGCCTTCATATTGTAATAAAAGATAGCTACTTAAAATACTCGCATATTATCGCGACATAATTAGAGCTAAGCGAAACGTGCGGGGTCAGGTGTGAGATGGGTGGTCGCTAGTGGCAAATATCAAGCTAGTTTTCGTGCTTCACAGGGCACGTTAATCCTTTTTAAGAAAAGAAAAGAAAAGAAAAGAAAATATTTTATTTGGAGGGTAACAAAAAAGATTTTACAAAAATATTTAGATCGCCATATTTACTCTTTAGGGTGTACAAATTGTATTGTAAAAGTTACAAGTTAAAATTAAATTTAAATTATAAACTAATTATTAACAATAAACACTAAAATACGCACGCACGCACTGAAATTTGGTTTCAGTTTTTATCGAATGCAGTTGTTAAACGTGATGGGAGGACGCTTTATTTCGATTTTAATCTCTAGTGGACTGATAAACGAAACATTTGCGAAGTTGATAATAATATTTAAAACGTTACCTATGATATAATTACCTACTTAAATAATATTGTGTCGTTACTATGTTTCAATGTAACCGCCGTCCTTGCCCGCGTTCGGAAGGCGGGGGTAGTTTTCCTTGATATTTTCTTCTCAGCAGTGGATGATCCCGGCGTTACATGCACTTGAAAATTATTTTTCATATTTAAAAATATCCGACTTCGGGTCTTTTTATGATGGTAGTCCTTGAAGACGAGAGAATATTATGGAGAAATGAACATAACATTTGCGAAGTGGATATTTACAAAGTTAGTTAGTTAACTGTAAAATAATTACTTAACTTTTTGTTGTTATAAGGATAAATGGTCTACATATGGTCTATGATTAATTACATATTATGATTCTATTATATCAAGTAATAAATAATGGTGAGGCATTTATTTTTCCTCAGTAACTGACAACTTTACTGGATTTTCTGGATGAATTTTCCATGTTAGTCAGATAAGGATAAATTATCTAAGATTAATTACAAATTATGATACCTAAAATATATTATATTAAATTACATATAATGATGAGGGATTTATTTTTCCTTAGTAACTGACGATTTAGCAGATGTTCCATATGAGTTTAGCATATCTGTCAGATGAGGATAAATGGTCTAATAATAATTATCTAGACACGCGGCAGCGTGTCAAGCCAAGTTCGAGCTTAGGAACTGGCTAGCCAGCGCCGAGTGTATTACTCGAACCACTTGGTGCCACTTTTGACCCTTCTATAACTCAAAACCTCTTTAACGTAAACACATAAAACTACGTGTGTTTAATTATATCCATAAGGACATCTAGAAGCCCAAATTTCATAAAGCTAGCTCAAACGGTTATAAATATATGAAGGTCAAAAAGTCGTAAATTTTACCACTGACTGACTGACATATAGTATCTAAATCTTCCAGATGACCTAGAAGGATGAAATTTGAAATCCAGTTCGGTAATGGGGTCCCTATCCAAAAAAATAATTGTAGCGTTGGTAATGAAATGAAATGAAATAGTTTATTAACATCCTGGGTAATAATGTACACTTGATCTGATACATTGAACCATTACAAGCAGATATTTGAAACTATCCCAATATATGTATTATATATATATAATATAAGTATACATTCACTTATATATAATAATCCATACTGATATTATAAATTTGAAAGTAATTCTGTCTGTCTGTCTGTCTGCTACTCTTTCACGCTTAAACCACTAAATAAACGTTACACATAGTCCCACAGTAAGGTAATTAATACCCTGTGTGGTGCGTACCATGGACACATACAAAGACAGGAACACAAACACCCAGACCGAGAACAGAAATTTAAACTCATTCAAATTTCTGTTTCGCCGGGAATCGAACCCGGGACCCCTCGATTAGCAGTCCGGTATGGTAACCATTGCGCCACGCAGGTCGTCATCAGTTCACCACTGAACCGATTTTGATGAAATTTGGCATAAACATAGAAAGGACGTTGAGAAAGGACATTATGCTACTTTTTACTGCGGGAAAATATCTCATTCCCACGGGAAGCAAATGAAATGAATGAAATGCGTCGTGTAGTATTATAAATACACTACATGTATTACTTACTTCATTCACGTCCAATATCATATTTTATAACTTATATCCTTTTGTTTTAAATAAATAAATAAATAAATATCGTTGGACAATTCACACAACACCATCTGATTCCAAACTAAGCAGAACTTGTGCTATGGCAATCAGAAAGCTGATAAACATACTTATATAAATCTAAATACATAGGTACTTAAATAGATAAATTAACACCCAGACACAGAACAAATAGTCATGTTCATCACACAAATATTTGTCCTGGGTGGGAATCGAACCCACGACCTCACGTTTCGCAGTCGGCTCATCACCCACTACGCCACGGAGGCTGTCATGTTTTATTCTTATACTTTGCTTTTCTTTTATTATTTCTTTACAAAATTATTTACTTTCTGTGTTTGTTTATTTACATTTTGAGGCAGCTTTCAAAATTGTCATGTCTGTCTTTTATGTTTTTTATTTATTTTTTTAATTCGTTTTACGGCATTGTATAAAAATCCTTTTAGCCATTCAATATTAAAAGAAAAGAAAAAAATTATGTTTCTTATTTCATTTCATAGATTAGTGAAGTATAGTATTGTCTTTGGTTTATTTATCAATATTTAATCTATACATAAAGATGAAGAGTTTGTTCGTTCGATCGTTTGTATGTTTGTTTGAACGCACTAATCTCACGAACTACTGGTTCCAATTGAAAAAATCTTTTTGTGTTGAATAGTCTATTTATCGTGGAAGGCTTTTTTAAAGGCAGACGGGCCGCGTGGTATTAAGCGATCACCGTGTCGCATATGGACACGGGCAACCCCAGGGGAGCCACCCGAAGGCTTTAGGCTATATAACATCATGCTATGACTAATACCAAAGTCCACGCGGACGAAGTCGCGGGCGGCCACTAGTCTATAATAATGATGTGAGCCAAGTCAAATCTAACCTACTTTAAGTTCTCACATTTTTACAGCATTTGTTATAGGTTGGATACAAAAATATAGAGTTTAATACTTGTTCATAATGTTATTTTGTTCCTATAAATACATATTTGGATTTTGCATAGAACTTGGCACTCATTTAGATCTCTATTCTTGTTGCGGCGAAGCCCACAGCCAAGCATAATTTTTGCATTGAACTTGGCTCTCCTTTTTTACATTTATGTTTTTGGTGGGATAAATTATCTATACATATAATAAAACTGTAAGCAGGGTCAATTCTGTACATTGCATAGAAATTTAAAAAAATACTTCTAGGGGTCTTTTTATAAGTAACAGAAGCTAAAAATATAAGTTTTGAAATTTTTGTCTGTCTGTCTGTCTGTCTGTCTGTCTGTTGTTAGCTTTTCACGCAAAAACTACTGGACGGATTTTGATGAAACTTTTTCGTTTTATATATATTAGGCCTCGCTAACATTTAGGCTATAGAAAATTTTAAAAATCACCCTTTAAGGGTGTGAAATGAGGGATGAAAGTTTGTATGGAAAACTTGGATTTTTTCAATAGATTTTCTTGAAATTTGGTATAAATATTTTGTAACCAAAATAAAAGAATACGTGTTTCAGCATTTTCCGAAATTCATCCTTTAAATGTCAAATTTCCTTGAAACTCTTTGAAAAATGAGTGTCGAGAATTGATGTACAGAATATTTTTGTGCAGAGTATTTTACTTATAATTTTGTATTTGTAATCTTTACTAACATAGTGAGAAACATATTTAAGCTTTTTCAAAACTACCCCTCAATAGCAAATAAAATGGATTCGAAAGTTTTTATCTCAAGCGTACAATAATTAACCTTAACTTAATATTTCATTTTCAAATTCATTTCCCTTCTTTGAATGATGTGTTTACAGATATATTGTTGAATGAATTTCCGTAACATTAGTGTGTATTTCATATCAATCGGGTATAAAATATACGCAACATAAACTTAAAAGCCACTAAAAGGAATTTAGATGAAAGTTTCGTTAACAGCCCTTTCAAAACCATAAATAAAAGTTTAAATTTAAGTAAAATTATTTTGAACTCTCACTAATATTAGTGATTAATATGGTCGATCATATGATCGGCCATATTAAATATACTTTGATCAGTTTACTGCATTTTCTTTCGTTGGCCGAGTATGGCTAGACTATAGGTACTAAAAAGCGCATCGCGAGCCTCACCGCCGCCGAACTTTACATCACAGGGCTCCATTGATTTAGTCGCTCAGCTTATTAGTCTTATTTTGGGGTGAAAGTTTATGAACAGGCTGCAGATAACAGCTATCGCTACATTATATCAGGCTACAACCTTTTCAGCGTTGCACTGCTGGGCATGGAGCTCTCCCAATATTGAGGAGGCCTCAAGCTTCAACGAACCGAAATCCAAATCTTACAACCTCAATACATCCAGCATTAAGGTGGTAATAAGATACGGAATCTAAACCTTCATACAGAATGTACAAAGCCTTAACAAAACGAGACTACTGCAGACATCTAGGTGACGAATAGTTAAACTTTTAGTGAACCAACTGTTAATCTCAATATCTACCTATTTGGTAATTTGACATTCGATTTATCAACCACAAAGTTTACGTGCCATACGGTGGATGGCGTTATTGAGAAATATTAATTTCTTCTACAAAGTGAATCGATGGAGATAATTTCAAATAAAAGCCTAAAGTCTAATAAAAGTAAGTACATAGTGTAAAAAAAATAACGTTTCACACTTATAGCCTCACAGTAGGGTAGATATACCCTGTGTCGTGGGTGCCATGAACACACACAGAGACAGAAACACAACCACCCAGACCGAGAACAGAAATTTGAACTCATCATTGAAATTTCTGTTTCGCCAGGGCTCGAACCCGGGACCCTTCGATTTGCAGTTCGGCATGATAAACATTGCGCCACGCGGGTTGTCCCGTCGTTAGCAGTCCTTACTGTTTTCGGTTTGAAGGACTTAGAAACAATAAATTAGGTGTCTTCTGAACATGAATATTGTATTATAAGTTATTTCACTCTATGTAAGAATAATCTACCTACTACTTATTCAATGCAAATAAATAATCTTTTATCTTTAATCAATCCCTTTTATGCAAGTCTTTATTCACGCGGACGACGTCGCGGGCACAGCTAGTCTTACCTAAAAAAATTCAGATCAATCGGTTGAAGATATCTGCTTCAGAATTGAGCAGCAAGATTCTATCCTAACAAACATACATACATACATAGATTGCAAATAAAACCTTTTAATATATAAAAGTATCAATATATTAAATTATAAATAATGTTAAGGGAATTAGTTATCGTCAGTAACTGTCAATTTTGCTGTTTTTCCGCGTGAATTTTACAGTGCAGCGAGTGATTGAGATATTGAACCCCGACGTCTTGGATCCGATTTCAAAAACTGAAGCGCACCCCTAAGAAATTTGTTAAATGCGTATTTAGTGCTGAGAAAACAAAATGTGCTATAATATTACGATGTTTACTATTACTTGGCGTGAACTTGGCCAGCGTAATAGAATGAAGAAAATTGTGCTCAATGAGACCTCTCTTTTGTTTCAAGTTATGGTTTAAAAGATCATTGTAGTAGGGGACTACAAAGTGTTTTATTTACAGAATTATTAAGAACGAGAATTTTACAGTTAAATATTTTTGAAGTGAAATACTTCTTTAGCGGCGTTGTGCACTGTTTTTGGGATGGGTAAGAAATGTTAAACTCGCGTCAAGACACGTGGCCTGATCGAAAATTCGTAAGACGGAGGGGTGACAGCTGAAGACGGCTCGACTGTCTATACGAAAATACTAGATGAAAAATAATACTGATAAATGATAATAAAAGCAATTCGTGCGAAATTATTCCCTAACCATTCCAAAATATCAAAAATGCACAACGTTAATGTTCAAGTTTTCACTTCTGCCGGTACTACCGGAGTGCAACCCGTTGTTTTTTTATTTAATTTCAAGCGTCTATTTTATATTAGTATGTACAACTACTACTGTCTACTAAGACAATATACAATATATAATTTCTTAATTACCTAATTAATGTAAAAATAAATTGGATAGTAAAAAATCTAAAGTTGAAAATAAAATAAGAAACTCTGTTAAAACTTTAAATATAGGTACCTATTATTTCAATTAAATTACCTGTTAAATATTTAGGGGTTGGTTACTTTTCCTTGTCTCACACCACAAGTCACTTTAAAATTTTAATTCAAGTTATTCACTGATTACTACACCAGAAGTCTATAACAAATTTTTCGGTCGTATTTATTTAAGTTCAAAAGAGGACTCGTAATTGGTGCGAGTACCCGACGCGCGGCTACCGGGAAGACGACCGCCCCGTACGCAATCCGCGCGGACTACACCAACTCCCTAATCATTTTTAACACTCCATGACCACTTGCTTACAAACAAACATACACATTGTTGTCACCATAGAGTATCGGGCTGATAGAGCTTCCTCGTTTCATCTCGTTGTTATACACACATTTTTAACGATAAAATGATAAAAATGATCCAAAGGCATGGATTGCATTCGTCATTAAATAGTCTTGATTTGGCACTGGTAAAAATAATTTGTTGGAAGCCAATTTCTTCCCGATCTGAGTGAATTCAGTTTGAATTTTGTGCCTCAAAGGGAGACTATATGTATACTTACTGAAGAAAAAATATTTTGAGTTTTAAGATTTCTTTGCAGGCAAATCAGAAAAAATATTTTTGTGACTTATGTTTTTATTGGCTAACTATTTCTATTTAAAAATAATTGCGAAACTTAAATTCACAGTAAAAGCGAAATATTTACCTGAAAAATATGTATGTGTAAATGTATGGTTGCTTTTCCTTGTAACACAAAGTCAGTTTCAAATTATATATTCAGATGATTTCACTAACACAAAGTTTAAAATAAATTTTCGATAGTACTACACTATTTAATTTTTATGATGTTCAAAAAAGGGGTCGTATTTGGTGCGTGCGTACCCGGGCCGCGGCTACAGGAGGCGACCATCCCGTTAGCAATCCGCGCGAACTGTTAACTCTCCCAAATCCCAACAATCACATCAAACTCCGATCGAACACTTCACCTTCTCACTTTAAAGCTACCATGCGTTGCTTATGTAAACAAACCAATAACTACTCGTATGTATGAGAGGCATGGATGGCTGGCGTACAGCGCAAGCGATCTGCGCAGCTAAGTAAAACGGGCGCGGTCTGGTGTGAGATGGGTGATATCGCTCGTGGCAAATTTTATGCGTTTTTCCGTGCTTAGGAGGACACGTACATTCGTCGGCCATGGTTATTCTCGATAGATAGCAATCGTTAAAACATAAGACAGCTGGTTGGTTAGCCACTAAACTGGCCGAGTGGTAAGAACCGCGGTCTCCGACGCGGGAGATGCCGGGTTCAAATCCTTGGCGCGCACCTCCGACAAAAGAAATGCGTAATGTGCGCCTTTTATCCTCCATGTTATGCTGCTCCACGGTGATGGAAAATATTATGATATTTAATTGATTACGATGTTTTCCATCGCCGTGAGTGCCTGAGAGAAACTCATAATTTCTCGAAGGTATGATGTCCACCAATCCCCACGAGGCCAGCGTGGTGGGCTATGGCATAAATCCCACTCACTTGTTGGAGGAGACCTGTGCCCAGCAGTGGGACATAATAACGTTGAAAAAAAATTGATAGAGTAACTCCAGGTCTCCCCACACTACTGTCCACAAATACTGTCAAAACAATATACTACAGAAAACGCTGTAGGTGGTAGAACTATTATGGTTTGCCCGGGGAAGTACCACCGCTGCACCCACTTCTGCCGTGAACCAATTCTGTTGCGTTTCGGTGGAAAGGTGCAGTTGCCGGCCACACTTACATGAGGCGACTACCAGCCTGCGGAGTAGCAGCGTAACTGCATACGATCCGATGCATGAATACGATACGACAAGACTTACCTATGCTTGCTTGAGGTTGTATGTAGATGTCCATGGGCTGCAACACGGAGTTCCAAATAACGTGGACTGCAACGACCACTTAACACCACGTGGCCTGCATGCTTGTTTGCGTCACAATATAATGAGTAAGCAAAGACCTAATTATTTTGTAGTTTAAGTTCATTGATTCTTGTTATATTATGTTAAGTTCCAGTTTTACTTTTAAAACAGCAGACATTTAAGACGAGTAAAGATGTTAATTTATGCACATTAACTTAAATTAATAAATTAAGTTTTTAACAAAAAAATAGAACCGACTTCAAACGGTAAAAAATAAAATTGTTCAGTACCTACTTCTTCTTGCTTATGGTAATGACTCTTAAAACTATTTCTGGAGTCGGGCCCTTAGTAAATGTCGTACCATTCGTTCTAAATTGGCACCGACAGTACAGACAGTGGGACAGTACCTACTTCTTCTTGCTTATGGTAATGACTGTTAAAACTCTATTGGAGTCGGTGCCCATTCAGAACGAAAGGTACACTATATTTACTAAGACAGGACATTTGACTAAGGGCCCGACTTCAAAAATAGTTTTAAGAGTCATTACCATAAGCAAGAAGAAGTAGGTACTGAACAATTTTATTTTTTACCGTTTGAAGTCGGTTCTATTTTTTTGTTAAAAACTTAATTTATTTCACTCTTTTTAGTAATTTTAATAATTCTGTATGTATTAGCATAATTGGAAAAATATTCACTTAACTTCTAAACTTTAAACAGATTTACCTTTTATAATCATGTTTATCTAATAGCCATCTAAAAGTCTGAATCAATACTACTATCAGTCCACCAGAACGTTTAAATTAAAGAAAGAATTTGCTCTCAGCTCCTAAACGTTGAGGAGTTGTACCTTCAATCATCAGTTAAGCAACAGCAGGTGATAATTACCAGAAATAAATATTTGTATTATGTTAAAAATATGACTAAAAGCATGTGTGTGCCTATTAAGTTTTAGGGTTTCCCTCGATTTCCCTAATATCACATCATCAGATTTTGACATGGTGACAGTTGGACCACCTCAGGAATGTAAGATTTCGAACAAAAAACCATTTATTGAAAGAATTTGCTCTCAACTCCTAACCGTCGTAGTACCTTCCATCATCAGTTCAGCAACATGATATGACGATAATTATACACAAATGTTTGTTTTGCTTTGTAAAAATATGAAAATCATTTGTTGTGCTATAAAATTTGAATGTTCCCTTCGATTTCTCTGGGATCCCCTCATCAGACTTTGACTTGGTGACAGTTGGTCCATCTCGGGAATGTAAGATTTCGAATAAAAAACTATTTATTGAAAGAATTTGCTCTCAACTCCTCACTGTCGCAGTACCTTTCATCATCAGCTCAGCAACATGAGATGATGATTTCTATGCGTAAATATCTCTTATGCTTCAGAAACTATAAGAAAATCAATGTGTGTGCCTATAAAATTTGAGAGTTCCCCTCGATTTCCCTGGGATCCCATCATCAGATCCTGATTTGGTGACAATGGGACCACCTCGGGAGTATAAGCATACGAACAAAAAAAGAATTTTGAAAATCGGTCCACAAACGGCGGAGTAATCGGTGAACATATATAAAAAAAAATACATACAGCCGAATACAGTACCTCCTTCTTTTGGAAGTCGGTAAAAAGGTGGCGTCCCCCTCCACTACCAGAGCGCTATTGAAGATTATGTAATTGTGCTAACTGGGGAACTCTAACCTTTTTTGCTATGAGGGAGGAAACCTTCAAAAGGCACCCGGCACCTTAGGAGAGGGGATACCGGGTTATGTGGGATTTGTAGCCCCTCGGTGGCCTGCCTCTGCGCTTGGCATGGCGCCCGGCACGGTCTCATCTCAGCGTGTGCTCTCCTACACCTTCAGATGCTTACGGTGGCATGCGGCCATGCACACACCGCCGTCCTTTCACCGCCCGCAACCCCTGAATCCCCCTTTTAGTCGCCTTTTACCATCATGCAGGGTATAACATAGCTCTATTCTTAATCCCGATGCTACGGAGACTTGGCGACTGTGCCCTAGCGTAAAATTTACACAGTGCATGCAGTCTAGCTGCTCTTCCTTTTGCGATTCACTGCTGCTAAGCACGAGCTTCTTAGATATTTTTAATTGCTCAAAAGACCTGCGACAAGTTTTAACGATTGCTGCGTGTATTGAAACCACTAAAACTAACAGCTTAATATGTCCTCTGAAACACAAGAAACATGCTTAATTTTTTTGTCTAGAGTTGCTATCGTGTCCATTAGACGACGGCGATCTATACTTAATAAATATTGCTCAAACCCGCGCTTATTTAGCTTTTTCTATGTATATTCCTTACGTAATAGATACTCCAACCACAAGGCCTCACGCCCTATAATTTTCAGTTACAAAATTACTTTAATGACGCAAACAAACTTAGTATTTTTGTGGATATGGTACTTAATGGCAATGACATACTGCTCTTCTGTCCCTTGATACTAAAACATCTGATAATAAATTTTATATCAAAATAACTTTTTTTTTATTTATTTGAATGGAGTACCAAACGTGCATCCGGGCCACGTGGTGTAAAGTGATCGCTGCAGCCCATGGACATATACCTACACTTAGCAAGCATAAGTTTTGTCTGTCGTATGCAGTTGCAGTGCTACTCCGGAGGCTGATGGTCGCCTCATGTATGTCAACTCTGGCCAGTAACTGCATCTTTCCACCGAAAAATAATAGAATTGTTTCACGGCAGAAGTGAATGCAGCGGTGGTACTTCCCTATTTTTAGAACACGGATCCATGAGTATCGTATGCCTGTAATTACCCAGTAATTATCTGGAAGGGACACGGCTATCGCATAGAAAGTTATCTCCATAACAATTACTGTACAATTAGAGCAGTGATAAATGTAAATAAATTAAATACCAGCTTCCCAGTAGTAACACCCTTTGGACCCTTTGAGCGGTATATGACCCATGTGATATAAACGAAATTTGATGACCTATATTGCGCAATGATTATCATGCGCCCCCGCCAATCAAGAGTCCCGGGTTCGATTCCCAGAGAACGAGTAATTTCAAAGGGAATCCTTGTCTGCGGCTGTGAATGTGTACCGTTATATTATCAATTTTATACAGCGAGTTCAATAGCGAGGTTTTTATGGGTAAATAGAAGAAAATAAGTTCAAAGTTTAACCAACAACAAACTAAGCGTATAGTTTAAAAAAATCGTGACGATAAAAAAATCTTTTAGTATTTTTTGTACCCACTTATTGTGAAAACAATAACAAAACAATAATAATTAGGTTATTTTTTGTGCACTTAGTTTTATTTGTTTAGTTAGTGTCCATGAATGTCCTCTATAAAAAGGTTATAAGTAGAGGTTACTCGTAAATGGATGCTACCTAGTCATGCGTACAGAGAGACGGTTAAAACTGATACCGATGATGACTTAAACTGATGAACTATACAAATGAAATGAAATGAAATGAAATGAAATGAAAATACTTTATTGTTGACTGTTTACATACATACAGTTAGATGTTTAAAATTATTATAAGAGTTTAAACAGTCTACCATGCTCTGGCATACAATATTATACTTATTACTAATTAAAATTAAAGTATAAAATAGTTTTATTTTAAGATCCGCTAAGAATATTCTTAACGGATCATCGATCATACAAGTTGTAATCTAACAATGTGCTCACTATGCTATTAGCTACATTTTTAATTTTTATCTAAATCTTACACCAGTTGTGCCCCTCATCTAAAATAATCATGCGTCTAAAAGAATCATCAATTGACATAAAATGAATATTTTCGAGAGATTTTTTTATCTTCTTCCCCGGTCTTTATCTAGTAGCTACCGGTATTTAATTTTCCAAGTGCCAATAGTTAAAAACATAAATCAATACGTGTCAAGTTATCCCCGTTTCTATAAGGAATGCCCTGGAAGCACCTGAATACAATGGAATAGCCTTCCAAGTTCCATCACCCTGGTAGTATGCCTGCCGTAGCTAAACTCTTTGAATGTTTGGCGGCAGGGCCGGATTTAAACCCTTTTTTGTATTTATAAGAGTTCCTAAAATAAGGCGTAAATTCTGGGGCCCTACTCTAAGCGCTACGGTCTGAAGATTCGCATATTTCAACATATTTTTGACCCTTTTCTTTTCTGACCTCCTTCTGGTGGATACATCTCTATAGTAAAGTTATTAAGAATATGGAGCTATTTAGGATATAATGCCTTTTATAACTCTTCAAACTTTTACAAAATGATCGCTCAAAGCGCCTTATCTTTATTGTGACAGTAGTGATGCTAGCAGGCCGATGTTTTGTTCTCCACGATCATCTAGGTCGTAGGTTATTTTGTTATATTTTCAAACAAATACCCCAATAGTAATATTCTCTACGTCATGTCGTGGGTGTCATGGACACACACAAAGATAAAGGTACAAATACCGAGACCCGGAATTTTCAAATCTCAGATAAAAATAATAGTCAGTAAATATTATCACTATCCTTTTCCTATATCGAGGGCTGCGAGGTAAAACCCGTTAGTAGGCAAAACATAAAACTGAGATAATTGAGGTTAAAGTTCCAGATAAGGTCAAAGTGTCATTAAATTTTACCAAGAAATCCTATCGTATTAATGAAGTTGTAAATTGAAGCTAAATATAGGTATTTAAGATGAATAAAAAATATGATTTATTGGGCTGATAAGCATATTTTTTTATCTGAAAATAGAAAAGTGGGACCCACATTAAAATAAAAACATAATTTTAATATTTATGTGGTTTATTAATCGGAATCTTCCGTAGTTTTGGAAGAAGTTGCTTTGAGAGAATGAACCCAAGGATGTTATTCTTCGTGGATTATCCCCTTTCTGCACATTGTTACTGAATCCTTTTTTTTGGCTTCGGTTATGTGCAGCGGCTCATCATAACGTCACTAAGTTTAAGTACTTACTTGGGGCTTGACCAATGTCAGCGCTGACCTCTCCGATGACCAAAGAGAGCGCAAGGCATTGGCAGTAATGATGTTGGCACGCAGGTTTGCACGATATGGTGCCGATGTAAAAATTACTCTCTTCAATGCATATTGTCAAATGTTCTACTAGTAAAAGAAAATTGGAACTAAATACGACCCATTTCTAAATTACACTTTTTATTGCTCTGTAGTGAGATGTCAAAAGGTTGCAACTACGTTAATGTGACTATAACACAACAGAACTAATCTAAGACTACATTTTCTACACTTCCAAGTCCGGCCCAGTACAGCGTTGGCACAAGTTTCAGTTCAGTCGGCGCCATCTCTTCAGTATTTTTGCGAACAATGGCGATATCGTGCCTTTTGAGGCGCTGTCCATTGCCCGCTTCCTTTACCAACATGGCTGCGCCCCTATACGGAGTAGTGTCACGACTGTACTTTATGTTTTGTTCGCTACGATCATCTAGGACACTGGCTATTTGCAGGTCGTGTTGGAAGATTTTGAAACCCATTCAGCAGGCAAAGAAAAAAATAACTCATTTTTTTTGCTACCAAAATGTAACACATTCCACAATGGTTACCATGCCGGTATGCCGATTGAGGTTCTCAGGTTCGATTCCCGACGAGGCAGAAATTTAAATGATGACTTTAAATTCTTATTCTAGGTCTGGGTGTTTGTGTAATAATGTTTTGGTCTTTGATCAGCGCTATTCAGGCTTTTACTGTACACAATTTTCCGCTCGGTTTTGCCCGCTTGGGCTATACGCTTTTTCCATAAGAATGAGATATTTTTCCCGGGTTAAAAATAGCCTCTTTCACCAACCACTCCCATTCAACCCTCAAACTATTTCAATCATAACCAGGTCAATCCATAGCACTGTGTCAACTAGTTGTGGCATTCTCATTTATAATGTTAATAAAAAAACTAAAAAAACACGCTTTTGAGGCACATCAAACTAAAAAAGTGAAACATAATCCTCCATAAAATAAGCAGAAAATAATAATGAACAAAATATACTAGCACTAGCTGTGCCCCGCGGTTTCACCCGCGTTAGAGAGTATCATTAGCATAAAGTGAAGTCTCTTCTGAAGTGCCGTGGACCGGCTTTTTTGTAGGACTATTTAAGATAAAAATATCCATCATACATTACGAACAATGTGTAACTCTAGCGGTTTTGGCAGCGCACGCCAGAATAGCTCGCAGATGGTAGATTTTTTCCTACTTAGGTACTTGACACTTATCGTCATATTTTGGACAATTCACACAATATCTTTATAAATAGTAGCCTATGTGTTATTCTGATGTATACCTAACCTTTATTATTGTAAAGTTTCATTTAAATCCATTCAGTAGTTTTTACGTGAAAGAGTAACAAACATCCATACTTACAAACTTTTGCGTTTATAATATTAGTAGGATTTTCCAGATCATTTGAGAAATTTCTGGAACTTTCTCGAACATTCTATATTAATTAAAACAGTTTGCAATTATTTTAAAAATCTTCAGATCATTCGAGAAGTTTCTGGAACTTTATTTTAAAAATCTCCAGATCATTCGAAAAAATATTACAATTATTAAAAAAATCCAGATCATTTGAGAAGCTTTCTCGAATATTCTCAATTAGGTAATTAAAATTATTTTAAAAAATCCAAATGATTCGAGAAGTTTCTGGAACTTTCTCGACATTCTCAATAAAATTAAAATAGTTTGCTAGATCATCCCAGAAATTATGAGATCCACCCAGAAGTCCCTATTGGTTAGAAAAGTAAAGATATTATTTTTTTCAGATTTTTCCACCCACTTCCACCCACCGTGATCAAACTCCCTTACTATCATCTACGTACTAAGGGGTATTTACCACCCCAACGTGAAGTTGATTGGAGTTAATGATAATAGAGAAAACCGTGTCTTTACGTACAAAGAAATTGTTCATTATTATTTTCTGATCAATGATTATGTTTCACTTTTTTAGTTTGATGTTCTTCAGAAGCGTGTTTTTTTAGTTTTTTTAACTATTATTTATTTTTAATTTTTTAGTTCGATTTTATATTAAAAATATTTTTTTTCAATTTCTCGGAATTAGATGAATATTGTATTGCCACCGATTCTTGTAAAGTATCCAAAGTTTGAATAAAATCTGGCCGTTTAAAGTGGGTGAAAATCGCACCCAAAGGAGTCAGTTACAAACATACAAGTGAAGCTAATATAAAGCATGTAAAAAAGTAGGCTATATAGTTAGATGGATTGACAACCGACGGGGATGAAAGGTCCTCGAATGGCGACCACGTCTTGACTCTTGACAAAAGGAGCACAGGCCGCCCCAGGCGGACTCACGATCTGAAGAAGACTGGGGTAAGCCGCTGGATTCAGAGGATATACGAGTATATTTGATAGAAGGTCGAAGGACCTTGTACCGCACGAGGTATTTGTATAGGTTGAACTGAAATACTTTGAGCTCCACTGGATTATCGCAATTATTCTCCGGTTATCTGATCTTATGACACCTTTGTCTTTTGAGTAGAACAAGTAGTATTTCTTTATTCGAGCGTCATTCGATCGTCCATAGCGTTTCTTGCATGCAAATCGTTGGGAATTAGATGTTTGTGTTCTATACGCATGTTTTATGCCGCGCCACATGGTTCATAGGTGCAATACTCAACGGATCTTTGTCTCTTGGTACTTCGTGCAAGTAGGTACAAGTTTCATCAATCTCCTTATCCACGTCTTTAATATTTATAAATTATTATTAGAAAATTAATCTGAATTCAGAATCAAAAACTAAAAAAAACAACATTGCGTGTTAAGTCCTGGCGACAGTTGATCCAAATTTTGTTGTTTTTTTTTATAATTACAAGATCATTTTTTTTAATATCTCTTGTACCAAAACCTAGTAGCTCTAGAAGTACAAATTGAATTATTTGACATCAAAATTGTATTGTAACATAATATTATTTTAATTTTTATAAGTAAAGAAATTTTGTTATTCCGTAATATTATCAATCAGTAATCTTAACAATTGAAATAGTTGTAAACTTCCTATATTACTGCGACGCCCTTACAGGGTTCATGCTCATACTAACACTAAGTATTGTAACGCCCTATTGTAATTATAAGCATGACTGCAATAAAGAAATTATGAATTATGAATCATTTATATTATACTAGCTGTGCCCGCGACGTTGTCCGCGTGTATAAAGACGTTTATAAAATGGATTGATTAAAAATTAAAGATTTTTTATTTCCAGTGAATAAGTAGTAGGTAGATTATTCTTACATATAGTGAAATCACTTATAGGTAATACAATGTTCATATGTTCAGAAGAAACCTAATGTATTTTTTCTAAATCCTTCAAACCTAAAACAGTAAGGAATGCTTACTGTACTGATCTTACTATCCACTTTTCTCACGTTTCGCTTTTCTCGCGCAATCAGATTCTCTTTACAAATATGTACCTCGTTTATTAAAGTTAAGAGATACTGCTGTGCCCGTGGCTTCATCTATGTTAAAAATAGTATCTTTAGTAAATTGGGTGAATTTATACTGCAAAGAATGTAGAGGCAGAAAAGAGGTGCACTTTACAACTACTTGTAGTTGGGAGATAAAATTTCTTAACATACACGTGCTTAGGATTAAACAATCGGAAAAATAATTGTAAGGTCAATTAATAAACTATAGGTTTAAAACTTACGGACAGCAGTTTGGTCATAACTCATATAACATTGTGAAAACTAAAGCAGAAGGCAGGGTCTCTACACAGTGTGCTATCTGTATTTGGAAATAAAGAATATTTTTATAAAGAATCTTTAAAGAATCCTTAATATCTCCATCAACCAACGTGTGTGGATGAGCCCTCAGTCCGTACGCAATAAAGAGACGCAAAAAATGAGTTAAGTTATCATTGGTCCAATTAACAATGTTCAGCATCATAAGTATACCTACCCAACGATGGGACAACCCACGTGGCGCAATGTTTACTATGCCGGACTGCTAATCGAACTGTCCCGGGTTAGAATCCGGGCGAAGCAGACATTTTAATGATGAGTTTAAACTGTTCTCGGTCTGGGTGGTTGTGTTTTCTGTCTCTATGTGCGTTCATGGCACCCACGACACAGGGTATATCTACCCTAATGTGAGGCTATACGTGTGAAATGTTATTTTTTATTTTTTTACACTATGTACTTACTTACTTTTATTAGACTTAAGGCTTTTATTTGAAAACTTTGTAGAAGAAATGAAGAAATGAATATTACCCAATAACGCCATCTACCGTATGGCATGTAAACTTTGTGGTAGATAAATCGAATGTCAAATTACCAAATAGGTAGATAGTTGGTTCACTAAAAGTTTAACTATTCGTCACCTAGATGTCTGCAGTAGTCTCGTTTTGTTAAGGCTTTTTACATTCTGTATGAAGGTTTAGATTCCGAATCTTACAACCTTAATGCTGGATGCATTGAGATTGTAAGATTTGGATTTCGGTTCATCGGAGCTTGAGGCCTCCTCAATATTGGGAGAGCTCCATGCTCACCAGTGGAATGCTAAAAAGGTTGCAGCTTGATATAATGTAGCGATAATAATCGTTTCAGCTGCAGCCTGTTCATAATCTTCCACCCCAAAAGAAGACTAATAAGCTGAGCAACTAACTCAATGGAGCCTGTGATGTAAGGTTCGGCGGCGGTAAGGCTCGCGATGCGCTTATTAGGTATATACCTAGGTATACCTATAGTCTAGCCATACTCGGCCAACGAAAGAAAGTACAGTAAGCTGATCTTAGTATATTTAATATAGTCGACAATATTAGTGAGAGTTCAAAATAATTTTACTTAAATTTAAACTTTTATTTATGGTTTTGAATGGGCTGTTACCGAAACTTTCATACAAATTCCCCAAAGTGCCTTTTAAGTTTATATCGCGTATTGTGTAAATGAACATAACTTTTTTGTTTATCACCCGATTGATATGAAATACACACTAATGTTACGGAAATTCATTCAACAATATATCAGTAAACACATCATTCAAAGAAGGGAAAAGAATTTGAGAATGAAATATTAAGTTAAGGTTAATTATTGTACGCTTGAGATACCAACTTTCGAATCCATTTTATTTGCTATTGAGGGGTAGTTTTGAAAAAAGCTTAAATAGAATTCTTACTATGTTAGTAAAGATTACAAATACAAAATTATAAGTATATTACTCTGCACAAAAAATTTCTGTACATCAAGTTTCGACACTCAATTTTCAAAGAGTTTCAAAGAAAATTGACATTGAAAGGGTGAATTTCGGGAAATGCTGAAACACGTATTCTTTTATTTTGGTTAGAAAATATTTATACCAAATTTCAAGAAAATCTATTGAAAAAATCCAAGTTTTCCATACAAATTTTCATTGCTCATTTCACACCCTTAAAGGGTGATTTTTAAAATTATCTATAGCCTAAATGTTAGCGAGGACCAATATATATAAAACAAAAAAAGTTTCATCAAAATCCGTCCAGTAGTTTTTACGTGAAAAGCTAACAACAGACAGACAGACAGACAGACAGACAGACAGACAGACAGACAATAATTTCAAAACTTATATTTTTAGCTTCTGTTACTTATAAAAAGACCCCTAGAAGTATTTTTTTAAATTTATATGCAATGTACAGAATTGACCCTGCTTACAGTTTTATTATATGTATAGATATTTTTAGCTTCTGTTACTTATAAAAAGACCCCTAGAAGTATTTTTTTAAATTTATATGCAATGTACAGAATTGACCCTGCTTACAGTTTTATTATATGTATAGATTTACGAACATACGAGTAGGTACTATAAAAACATTGGGACCGTAAATCTCTGCGCAAACATCTCCAATATTGGCAACATTTGGGGCGCGAAAATATTGTCCTTTCAGTTTCATCTCATCTCGAACGCGGCCAAGAGTGGGATAAACTCATCATACGACTCTAAGAACCACAATTTATCACTCTGTGCTTTAAGTGCAGACGATTTTTCTCGTTTAAAAGGTACAGCAAGCATAGTTATGCTTGATTATGCTTGATGAGTGTGAAACGTTATTTACGTGTTAGGAACTAAATCTCGGTACTCGCTAACATGCCAGCTCGGGAAATAATAATCATTACTCTCTTGTTTGGGCTGTCTTAGGTTGGCTGATGATGTCCAATAGCAATAGACGGCGACCACTCAATAGCGGGTGGACTGCTAGGTCTTTTAATTAGTTGGCTGCAACCCTTTTTGCATCCCACTGCTGGATACGGGTCTCACCCCATTATTGTGGAGGCCTGGATCTATCAAAATAAAAAAAAGATCTATTTGATTTGATTACTCCACCACGTTGCTTCAATGCGGGACGGTGGAGATGCGAGTTTGTGCTCAACCCTCTGTCAGATGTTTTAAGGGCCCCCCGCTGTTGGATGTTTTTAAACCGCGGTAAACTGCCCTTAATGTTTAAGAATATAAAAACTGCTTTCTACCGATAACAACCGGGACCGACGACTTCACGTGCCCTCCGAAGAACGGAAACACGCATGGATCTTGCTACTAATATTAAATCCGACCACAGTTTTCAGTGCTTGCGACGACATAAGTACAGTCAAAAACGCTTGTCATTCTCATAATAATCATATTACTATTATTATATTATGACCCATTAGTTTAAAAGACATAATAGCGACGTCTTTACATCAAAACATGTGAATGAAAGACCGCAAAACCACACCGTTCCTTTTGTAGAAATCAGTAACTATTTATACCTACCACTCACGGAATTATTGTTAATCGCTATAATTATTGTTGAAGAGCGGAACTCGGTGAATGGATGTGGCATGGGCTGAAATCGGCTCGTAAGTAATTTGAGATGAGTGATAAATGCTGATCACATGTAATGGTATCTCCGCGCGCCAATTTCCTTGTTCCGCGCTTAATAAATTTATTTTTAGAAGGCAATGTTGCAAAAAAGAAAATATTTTTATCTGAAATTATTGTAGCGTTTAGAATACAGGTTTAACCTAGATCTTATAAAACTTTTTTAATCGCTATAATGTCCCACGGCTGGACCCAGGTCTCCTTTCACAATTGTCTCCCACGCCAGCCAAATGCGGGTTGGTGGACGTGACGATGGAATGTCTTTGAGAAATTGAACTGTAACTACGAAATATTACAATTTTTTCGTTCACCATGGGGTAGCAATAAATTATACCTACGCGTTAAGAGGAGGTAAGTACTGCCAGAATGATGTTTTGTTTCGTTACGGTATGAAATATATAAGTACTTACTTATATTGTTTTGTTGGCTGCAACTTTTTTTTAAATAATTTTATAATAATTGGGAAGAGCTAGAGAGCTTGCTCACAACGCTAAACCAACGTGGATTGGCGAAGATATACCTACCGCTTAATGGCCAAGCCACCGTCAGATATAATTGAATCTACATAAATATTGCCACCTCTGAACTAATAACAATTTATTATTCCGATACAGTAGCAAATGTAGTTCCGCGTTTTGAATGCTAAACTTGCAGTAGTACACATTATAATGGGGGGACAATAGGGATATGTGGACGCGTACGTACCGCGGCGCCGAACAATCGCAATTATAAGGCAGTTGTCATACCGCGCCGCCGGCGAGAAAACGATAATAGGTATATTGGATTTTTTTTTTTTTGATAAAGAAAAGTACCATCAAAATCGCTGACTGTTCACACGGCTGGCAAGGATCTACTCCACTAGTTTGCCGCTGAACGACAAGAGCTATTAAAGTTAACATAAAACTCGCTCAGAGATGTTTGCTTGGCGGTCAGTCAGGACTCACGCCGAGAGACAAACCGTCATTCCTCTACAGTTCAGTGCCGATTTGAAAATAAGCGAGTAATCGCCAGTCATATTCGCAGACTTGTTTATAGTCCAGTGAAATCACTAAATAAAAAGAAAAAATATTTTATTCGTTTTTGGAATACAAATATTCAGTTAATGAAAGTCAATCTTTTCGCCGTTATTGGCTCTAGGTGCCCTTATGGACGATGAGTTGAGTTGAGAGAAAAGAGCCGGAGAAGAAAAACTCGGAGCAGCACTCTTTTAAATGCCAGTTGTTACAGAAATATTTTTATACAGTATTGCTATGGGTCAACAACAATGAGTAACGAATCCCCTTCAACAATGAACACTCGTGACAGCTATCATGCATGTCAATGTCAACCCACTGTCATCTGCTTACAAATCCAAGCAGTTTTTAAATCTATTGGACGGTGGGACAAGTGTCTTACTGCCCACGATCGATGCATAGTTCTCCAATTTGCATGTGCACGGCAGAATGGACATGAGTAATGGACGATAACTTTATTGATGGCATATTGTTAAGGAAGTTGATTTAATATGAACCACTTAATTTTTTTAGCATTCAGTGCACTCAGACCGCCCCAGGCGGCAGACCCAGCAGGCAGGACACGTGGTCGTGGCGCGGGGGCTGATAGTCCCTCCCTTCATGTAAGTCTGGCCGGCAACTGCACCTTTCCACTGGAAGACAATAAAATTGATTCACGGCAGAAGTGGGTGCATCAATGGTACTTCCCGGTTGAAGAGCGTTTACTGCTCTACCACCATTTTAGGTGTACAGGGGTTCGGAACATTGTAACAAACTTCTCAAATTTTCAAACTGATCCCTAGGTCCTTGCTTAAAAATCGATTTTAATATTTATTTTCCTTTGCACGCTAAACATCGGAGGTGATCCAATGAATATTTGAAGGAATAATTCCACCCCTAGTGGCAATTAGAAGAAAAGGTAAAAATTGACGGTGAAAGAAAATATCGTGATATTTCAGTAGGTAAGTAGGTATGTATCTACGATGTTACCTTTGCCACGAATGTATGGGCATTATATGTAGATACATATGTATATTCTTGAAACATATCCAACCCGCTCGGATCAGATTGATACGGATGAACTATAACTGGAATCTTTTTCGATTGCGAGGGAGACCCTGTCTACCAATGGGTCATAAAAATGTTTGAAAAATTTATAACAATGTGGTCAATCTAGACCTTTCTATGCTCTATGATCTAAATTAATTATATTTGCTATTTCTGTGATAAAACTTTTTCTAGTCTGATACCTAACTGTAGAGCGATAATAGGCAGGTGCTTCAGGATTAAGAATAGAGCTACGGTATCCCCTGCCTGATAGTAAGAGGCGACTAAAAGGGGGCTTCCGTGATTGTGGACGGTGCGAGTGGGAGCTTGATCCGCTCAGCCAGCAGCCCCGGGAAGGACGTGGTGTGTGCGTGTCCGCATGCCTGCTCGGCATGCATACATGCTGCTGAGCATATCTGCTCTCCCGAAGATGGACCCATTCTGGGCGCCGCGCGTGGAGGTCACCGGTGCGTTCCACTGATCCCGGAGTCCTCCCTCCCGATACTAAAAAAAAGGTAGAACTTCAGAAAAATTAATTACCTAAAAAAAGGTTTGGTCCTGTTTGGACCGTTCTATGCTTAAGAAAATTTTTGGCTGCAACCAATTTTGCGTCCCACTGCTGGGCACGCGTTTCTCAACTTTTAGCGTGAAGCATGGTGGAGCTTATTCGACCGCTGTTTCAATACGGGTCGGTGGAGATAGTGCCCAAGCCACTGTCTTATCTATTAACTATTAACCATGTTATCTATTGATGTTACTGTTATGATCGATGAAATGTTTCCCAATAGCAATCACCCATTTCAATTCCAACCGCGCCCTTTGGCTTAGCTGCGCTGTTTGCTTGCATTTTACCCAAGCTTCAGGGCCATGCGCACTTCATAGAATATTGGTACAGTATAGAACATACAATTTATCAACACACAACCCACACTTCACAAACCCATAGAAAGTCTAATGCTTTTAAGCTTCTAAGTCTTAATATCTACCGCGTATAATGGTAATAAGATGTAATAAAAACGGCTTTGACAGAGTTATTTGAAAAATACAAAGGTGCTTCAGAGTTTTATGACACGCGAGTACCAATAAATCTACACACGGACAGCATACAGATTTAATTGATAGATTTGCGTTATTCATTCAAGTACTGATTGCCAGGAAAAATATTAAGTACCTAGCTAATTAATTTAAAAAGACTTCCGGTAACTACATAGTAATTCCATCAAAAGCAGCGATGGCCGAGTGGTAAAAAATCACGATCTTAGACGCGACCGATCCTGGGTTCAAATCCTGGGCGCGCACCTCTTACAAAGATATTTTGTAATGTGCGGATTCATCGCTTCTCCACGGTAATGGTAAATATCGTGATAATATTTAATTGATTACGATGTTCTCCATAGCCGTGCATGCCTGAGAGAAATTCATAATTTCTCGAAAGCATGACGTCCACCAATCCGCACTTGGCCAGCGTGGTGGACTATGGCCTAAAATCCCTCTCACTTGTGAGGAGACCTGTGCCCAGCAGTGGGACATAAAAAAGGTTGAAAAAAAATCCATCAAAAATATGATACGAATGTCAAGTTCAATTTTAAATAATGTGTCAGTCTCAACTTCACTCGCGATAGGTTACCAAATACGAATATGTTATATTAGTGTTGTGCGCCAGGATTTGAACCTTAACCTCTGGCGTGCGAGTGCAAATCTGAGTTTTTCCTAAGGTCGTATGCAGTTGTGCTGCTACACTGGCCTCCTCTAGCATCATGATAGTCCATCCAATGCAAAATATTAGTGTTTTTATATAGTGATTTGATATAGTCAGTTCTGACTTGGCAATGCGTTCAACGCAATAATATTATTCAAGATTCAAAGCTCGTATATTCAAACCATTGGTATTCATAAGTCAGCTTAAAGCCCTCTCTAAACAACGTCTGCTAAAATAGACTTTCTTATGGTATTCAGACACTGCGACTCGCTAAATGTTCAACTTTGGATATTGAACCCTGAAAGGGGAAGGTGTTGAAACTATGTACCTACTTAAAATAACTGAGCACACTAATATTACATCATTCATAAAAGCAACAAGATTACACGATCGCAGATAAGTGAAAACTGTTGTTCGTGTGATTGGTTCCATTGGTTGAGGGACTATTAAAAACTACTAAAAATATATATTGTCTCTGCAAATCGGGACCAGAATACAGTACTCAGCTATTGTCTATCTTAAAGCAACTAAAAGCGACAGACTGCATTGGTAGAATGATCCCTCGGACGCGCGGGCGTCCAGAGAAAGTTGCGATGAATCATGAGAGCATTCACCCTTGCAAGATGGACCAACTTACGCGGAAGTCCTGATTTTTTTCAAGCTTTTTATTGTCTTGTTGTTCATTTTGCCGAACAGGGCACAATCTCTTACTCGCCTGGAATCGAACCTGGAATTGCCAGTTCGTCAAAGACAAGTTTCTTCTCAGAATTCAGAAAGAGTCTACCCTGCTTGAAGAAGCACAGGTTGGTGAACATTATGCTTTTGAGATGGATTTTAGTTTGGTAGAATCTTGCATACCTTGGTAGAGTTTGTTCGCGACCAGTATACGAAATATTATAAGAAGGTATATTAAGATTAAAACTTTTAAGTAGGTACCTAATTGTTTTATTTTTCATCTTTCAAATTATATGTAGGTACATATTATAATATGTTTAGTCACGTCGTTGGAAGCAGCGCAAAAAAAGAGTGTAGCTTGAAAAGCTCTCATGCTATTGGTTCATAAGCTCGCATAATAGCCAAAAAGAAAACACTAATTCAATAAAACACTAGTATATAGGTGTGAAAAAATTAAAACACTATTAATAAGGAAACCATGGCGTGGTGGACTATGGCCTAGATCCCTCTCACTTGTGAGAAGAGACCTGTGCCCAGCAGTGGGACATAAAAAGGTTGAAAAAAAAAGGAAATAATGTCTGTAAAGTTACTGGTTCGCGGCCGACTACCAAGTGTTTTACCCTACAATAAAAACTTTCGACAAAGGTGTGCTCGCCGCTCCTGTAATCAAACAATTAACTAAATTGTACCGTTTTCAAGGTCAAATGTGGAAACAGCCTGAGGAGGTGGACGAACGCTAAATTGCTAAAACCATTTCCGTTGTGGAAAGCTCCCAAGAAAATTGGAAAAGTAGCAGTGTGTCAATTTGAGGCTCATTCTTATATTTGGGGGTTGATACTTAGACAATTAGGCTGTAAGTGCAAGTGGCTATGCTAGCTGATTGTTGCTGTTGATGTTATCTTTATTGTTTATGTCTATTTAGTATAACGAGTGATTACAATTTTATTGTGATGAAGTAAACATCCTAATGTAATGTTAATGTAATGGTAACGATACTTATTATATTCTTACAAAAGTTGAAACTGTGTAGGTACATCCAAGTAGGCGTTTCTAGTAAAACTAAACTTTTTTGTTCAATTTAAATGGAGTAGTATTCGAGCATGGTGTCTCACACGATCAGCTGTCACGTTTGACCATTATCAACCCATAGCCATTCTGTTATCTCAAATATATTATTATGTATTTTTTTTAAAAAAAGAGTGCTGGGAGTTTTTTTCCGCCGCCTTTTTTCTCTCATCTCAACATCTAGCCCAAACGGGCACTTAAAGGCGATGACCGGGAAAAATGACATTCATTAAGCGAATATTTTGCATTCCTAAAATGAAATAAATATTTTTTCTTTCTTTCTTTCTAGCATGCAGGCCACGTGGTGTTAAAATGAGAGTATTTCCTGAGCTTGATGGTCGCCTCATGCCAGTTTTGCCAGTAAATTATTAAAGATAGGTATCTTAATGATCATAAAATAATGAAATATTTCTATCGAAACACAATTAGGGACAACTGCTTAACGGCAAAAAGCATGTTTTGACCATAGACTTCTTTTTAGGGTTCCGTAGCCAAATGGAAAAAAACGGAACCCTTATGGATTCGTGATGTCTGTCTGTCTGTCCGTCCGTATGTCACACAAAGAACTATACTGTTGAAACTCGGTAGGTATGTAGATTTATTCTATTAAGATTTTCACACAAAAATAGAAAAAAACAATAAATTTTGAGGGTTGAGGGATACTTAGAACTGAAGCTCAAAAATTTTTTTTATCATCAAACCCATACTTGTGGGATATCTATGGATAGGTCTTTAAAAATGATATTGAGGTTTCTAATATCATTTTTTTCTAAACTCAATAGAGAGACACTTCCAAAGTGGTAAAATGTGTGTCCCCCCCCCCCCCTGTAACTTCTAAAATAAGAGAATGATAAAACTAATATATGATGTACATTACGATGCAAACTTCCACCAAAAATTGGTTTGAACGAGATCTAGTAAGTAGTTTTTTTTAATACGTCATTAATCGTAAACCACAACTTACCTTTCATTCAATCTTAATGCAATGATTTCTATGGATTATCAAAGGCAATGATGTATTTATGTTGCCGCTATTGTTATACAAATACAAAAAATTGAATAAAATAAATATTTAAGGGTGCTCTCATACAATAAACGTGATTTTTTATAGATAATGGTACGGAACCCTTCATGCGTGAGTCCGACTCGCACTTGGCCGGTTTTTTTTTCTTAATTTTTAATAATGGCATCGCAATCTCTGTGCATATTGCCAGCGTCAAGTATAATTTTTGCCTCACGTAGTAGTCATAGAAAAAATCAGTAAGTCATCAGGTATCAGTCAGTCTAGTCAGTTAAATGTTCAAGTAACGTGATGGCTACTTTACCAGAACGTGTCCGGTGGAGTTTTGGAGGCCAGCCGAAGGCATGCACCCACCTTCATTGTCGGTCAAAACATGCTCTATACTTAGAGCATCACAGTATGACAGGTATGACACCCGTCAGAGATGAGTGGCCTTTACGGGCGAACCCCTCGTCCCAACGTCCATGCACAATGTGCCTTCTAATTTCTAAATTATACAACTAGTGTGTCTGTGTGTGTCGGTGTTGACGGTGCATAGAAAATGACGGTATTAATTGAAGTTGACATATTTAGAAATGTATACGTCTGTACCGATGAAATAATATTTGTGAATGTTTGACAAAATGTGTGCGTTCTTCCCCCGTACCAGATTTGGCACAAAATTTATTTATCGAAGCGAGGCGCTATGCCGTCTCTACTGAAGGGTGAGTCAGTAACTTTGATACTCTAAGGCTCTATAAAATAATATTCAATGACGGCTGAATAAAAACCACAGGAGCTAGGGTAGAACCTATAAAATTCTTCATGAACATTTTTTAAATATGATTCCTGTCAGTTCAAATGACATACTGATAAACTCACTGCTATAACGTAGTGTTTAATTTTAATTTCTCTATGCTCACTGCAATGTAAACGTACTAAAATTACACGTCTACATTTTCAAAATTATTTTTTTATTTATTATAAGATGTTTTACCAGAGCAATGTAGCTTCCACGTAGCTGCAGGACGGTAAGGGTAAGACGAGAATGATGCTGCTCAATGTATTCGCCGTCATCGTCACAGTGCTGCTGTTCCTCGTTCGTCATGGCTGTGCCCTGCAGGGTATTTACTCCGTAAGTATGATAAGTTCTTCACTAACCCTGTTCCTGCCTTTGTGGTACCCATGACGAGTAAGTCCCTATGAGTGTGTGGCGTTGTATAATTGTAAGAACCCGCTATGGAGTAGCGTTGGAGTAAGCACCAGTCCTCTTACAGTAATGGAGAGAGATAGGTGCCGCGTGGCAGGTGACAGCTGGGCGCATCTAAGTATGCAATTATGCAAAAATTAACGATACATAAGAACGCTGTGACCCATGCTTATTCTATATTAGGTTTCGGGGGATTTTTTTTAATATTACAGACACGTTTTATTGTAACATTGATTACAGAACCCCATTTAGAAGATCTTTGGACGATGTAGAGTGAGATGTGAAATTAATCACACGATAAGTCCAATTTTCACTCCTATCACCACTAACTGCTTTGGAGCAGCGTGGTGAAGTAAGCTCCAAGCACCCCTAATAGTAATGGGGAGAAGTGGGCATAGGCCTAGTATTGGGACGTAAAATCATAAACACTGGACATTTTAAATCCTGCAAAGGTAGAGTCAAAAGCTAGAGTTAGAGTTACGGTTGAATGGTGCGGCCAAACATGCCGTTCAGCCGTTTAGATGGTCTTAGATTCGATTCCCAGCGGGGCAAAAATTTAAATTGATAATTCTGTTATTATTCTGGCTGTCGGTGTCTTCGACTTTATGTTGCCATTCTACCAACGATATGGGAGATTTATAGGGCACTGTGTTTGAAAAAAAAATATTTTCCCCAGGCAAAACGGCGTGGAATACAGCAACGCGACTCCCTGCATACTTATCCTGGGAAACCAGTCGCTGATCCGCACATAACAATGTGCAGCGGCGTTGGCGACGGCGCTGGTTTCGAGCAAGAGCTGTTCACAGCGAACCCCAAGTACAAGCGCGACCCGCAGATCAACGTAGACAACGAAGAGATAGGGTACTATCCTATGGGATAGCTGGGAAATGCCAGTGGGGATTAAGTTTGTTTTGCCTATAATGGTGAATCGCAACTGACATGTTACAAATTTTTCATAAATAACTATTATAAAAACACTCCAGTAAAACTGAAAGTAAATAAAGATTGGAAAATATTGTACCTATAGTTTATTTCATTGCGTTACAAGGTGGCTTAACAGGGAGGATTTACGTATGAAGACAATGTAACGAAATGTATGAAAGTTTGTCTCGGAAACCACGGTAGTATACGTAGTAGTAAGTAGGTACGTCTTTAAGTACGGCATCTTACTAAAAATACAGCTCGCCTATTCAACATTAACGTTAAGTTCATCAATCGTCATCATCATCGACTGTCAACAATTTTTCCCAGTCGCAGCTGACATGGCCGAGTTCTTCAAAAGGAGAACGATTCAATTTTGAAAAATTGCCGGAGAGGCTGGAAACAACCCATAATATGGCCCAGCCCATACGTATCCCGTGCTTCACCCAGGCTAGGCAGGCGCGGTCGTAGCCTTCAAATTTGGGGGAAACAGAGCGCCCCACGCTTTTTTCACAACAATAATAATATTTTTGTTCATTATTATTTTCTGCTTATATTAAAGATTATTTTTCACTATTGCAGTTTGAAAATGCTTCAAAGGCGTGTTTTTTTTTAGTTTTTAAACTATATTTATTTACAAGTAAATAAAGTCCTGAAAATTACAATTATTGTATTGCGTATTGCCACCAATTCTTGATAAGTGTCCAAAGTTTGAATTAAATCTGTCCGTTGTCAAAGTGGGTCGAAATCGAGTCCAAAGGTCTCCTGGTGAAGGTGAAAGGTGAGTTACAAACAAGCTTTCAAAATCACAAACATAAAGGTAAAACTAATATAATAAAAGCGTATTAAAATAGGTCTGAAACCGCTCTTAGAACATCAAAATCTATTGATAACGCATGCAGTCATCCTTCGTTCAGTTAAATTTATAAAAAAAAATAATAGAGCCTTGTGCCATTTTGACACCAGAAGTCAAGCCTGGTTGAAGAAGCCAAGAAATTTTGATACGGTATTAATTAAATATTTATAATATAATTTACTCGAATCAAATGTGCAAGATTTGTAGTACATAAAATTAGATAAAATTATTCGCTTTTGTAATTATGTAGTTTCAATACAAATGGAACTGAGAGCTAAGTGTGTACATATCAGTATAGTTTACCATGTGGTCTGAAATTGTTATGTTCCTATTGGAGTTCCTGGCCGCATTATGTGCTGTTGCTTTATGTGGGCCATGCCTGCTGGCGTGTGCGCGGCGGTTGGTGCTGGGAGACGAGCTGCTGCAGAGAGGCGGCGTGGTGCGTGAGGCGGAGGTGCTGGGCTGCGACGAACCAGCCTGTCCCTACTACAAGAAGAACATGAAGTTCCTCATGGTGCCCTCCACCAAGCGACGACAGTGCAATTCTCCCACAAGACATTCGTGATTTTTAATTATTTTTATTTGGACGCCTGATTTTTTTAAAGCTAGAAATAAATAAATAAAAATTTTTTTAGACTACTGGCAATTGACTAGCCGACGGTTCGTGATACCCTTAAAATAAATATAGAATGAGTGTCTTCATACAAGCGCACTGTCAAAATTGAAGCACTAAATAGCTTCACACAGATGTCACACACATCTGACTAACAAAATATATTTATTTTCACCAAATTAACTATAAAATACTAAAAATATTGAAAACTTCACTGTGAAAAGTTATGTTATTTGATCTCTTTTGTTTTTCAAAAGTGTTGTGACACATTTTAACACCACAAAACAAATTGTTACCTTGAATACTACGAAGCGGCCGGCGGCGGCCCGGCGTTTGGTGCCATTAATGGCACCAATTAAAAAGCTTCAATTTTTGCGCGCGAACTTGGTTTCTATAGGTAATATAATTATTCTAAGGTGATACCCATAACCGAAATATGTAAATAAGAATTATTTTAATGCTTTGGTCTATTCTTTATTGGATAGAACTCCATAATCCACAAATTCTTTCGACGGAACGTCATTACATACCTAGAATAGTAAAGGAAGCCATAGAAATCGTGAAATGTAAAAAAAACAATATGCGTCCAAAATATGAAAAAAACATACGCAGTGATACGTGTTTTGTCGTGACTTATGTTCGAGTACCGGTAGTAGCCGTAGCAAACGAGTGAGGAAGAGGGTAGACCGTTACGGCTGTCCTTAAACTGTTTTACATCCACCCGCAATATCCAGTGCATCCGTGATCATGGTGCATGCAAATATCGGGAGCTCAAAAGTGAAGCGAATCGTGGTATCCCGTATTTAATGTATATTCAGTAGGTATGTGAGAATGGTTTATAACTAATTTTTACAACCCTAAGTGTTATGGGCGGCTCACCTCAACGTGGTACGAAGTTCGCGGGGTCAGCTATTTTTATTACAAAAAAATTCAAGATGAAGTCTGTCGGAGTTTTGGGGGGAAGTCGAAAAGACATAATGTGCTCTTATTTAATTTTTACTTTCTTGGTGTATTTTTGAGTTATATCGGATAAAGTTGATGGCATTTTGTTCGGTATAGGTTAATTATAGTCCACGAGTGATGTGAATTAAAATAACAGTGCGAAAATATGTTTTTTCGGCTTGCCTCCAAAATTCCATTGGTCACGTTCTGGTAAAGAAGCCGTCGCTTTACTTGAATGTCGGATTGACTGATTACTGACGACTTACTGACTTTACCTATTATTACTCGTCCATCGACCAGTTTCACCGAAACTGGCAAAAACGTGATGCAAAAATTATACTTGACGCTGGCAATATGCAGAGTTTGCGATGCCATAATTGAAGAAAAAAAAATGTCATGTGCGAAATGTCAATTAGTGACAAAGTCAATACGACAGAGCAACGACAGCGACACTCAGCACTCAGCAGCGACAGTGACAGTGACACTAAAACATGTGATGAATGTGATTTGTGATGAATGAAAGAAGAAAAAATAAATCGGAAGTAAAGTACGGCAGCAAGCAAAGCAAAGCAACTAAGAATTTTATAGCAAATTGTGAATTATTCGAACATGCCTAGTGAATAGATAAAGTATATTTTATCACTAACATATCATAAAGTATTATCAATTATATTGTTTTCGTGAGTAAGTAGTAAAATGGTGAAACCGGAGTACGTAGTTGGGTAAGTGATTATCGAGTTCATTCATTATTTTGAGTTATGCGGGCTTAGGCGGGATGATAATATAAATACAAACATAGTGGATGAGGTTTTAGAGGCCGACGTCAATAAGCTAGAACTATCGTGGAATTGCATGATAATTTTAATTAGTTACAGTATAGGAAATATGTACGTTTTTAAAATTTTATAAATGCAAGCTCAGTGAATTTAACTAGCAATGCTACGACTGCGGTATGTTATGTATCATATTTTATTAATAATGCATTTTGTGTATATAGGCAGTTAAAAAGTCTCATCCTATTACAAAATCATACTAAGTACATTATAGATCCTATTATAATAATAATGAATTATTAAATCTTTAGGCAGGCATGTCAGGCCTTTACTAAAAACAACTGCACCCATTTCTGTTGTATTAGCCTGTGTAGCATTTATATTGTGTTTTGGAAGAATTGTGACAAGTTATAATTATTATGAAGCTTTCATCAGTATCCGGAATAGCAGTGCGGCAGATGATCTCAGGCAAAAGTCTGGATTTCTTGAGATTGTGTGTAGATATTCATGGATAGGAACAATAGAAGTCTACATATTCATTTGCTACTAGTACATCATTAAAATAAAGAATAATAAACAAGATTATATATAGCAATAGCTATATATAATTATGTTTATTATTTTTGGAAGAGTATTGCTATATATATTTGTAACCCCTAGTTTGCAGACAAACCAATGTCATTGAAATTGTAAGTACTTGTTTGATCTAGGATGGGGCTAAGTAAATGGAAGTAACTGAGAGCCAATATACTAATTAAATCACCCAAGTTCTTGTAGTTCAAATAATAATGTTCATAACAATTACATAAGAATAGGTTGGTGATACTGTGTGAGATGTGTATGGCGAATGGATCATAGATATCCCAAGGACTGAGAAAGTGCATGGCTGACTGAGCACTGCTAAACAAATGCAAGTGCAATAAGACAAAGAAATACTTATTTGATAACGTTGTTTTAATTGCAGGTTGGTGCTAGTAGGGTGTGCGCTGCTAACATGGCTGTGTGGTAACTTGTACAAACAGTTGCTCGATGCCTACGAGCAAGCCGGCACTCTTGCAGTGTCGGAGTATTCTTGGTAAGAATTAATTTCTTAAATATTTACAAGACAAAAGACCTTTGTTTTTATTATTGATTAATATTCTTCATTGCAAATTTTTAACAGCTTAAAAAAATAGTTTATTTTGAAGCTCATTCAGTTTCTGTGACTGCTACCTGTATCTCTATTATTGAAAAAGCCTGGAGCATGCTACTCCAGTGCGTCAAGTATGTGTAGGTGGAGATTCAGGTTAGGCTAAGTTGCCCATAAGGCCTCCAACAAGCAGTACAAACTTGTATTTAAAGTAGTTGTAATAACAACCTGTACCAACAGCTTAATAGGCTCTCCGAAGCATGGAAATGCACATGAAATTTGCCAAAAACTGCATCCTTATTGCTTATCGATTTTTCGTTTTCTGTGCAAGCAGCTGCGCCATGAGCCCTTTATTTGGATTATATTATTAGTTTATTTAAATCTTTCTAAAAAACTTCGTAGTTTATGTGTATTTTTTTTAAAATTATAACAAAAAATTTACTATGTTTTTTTGTTTCCAGGTTTTTCAGACTCGCACTTAACCTTGTGGGATATTCAACAATCCTACTACCTGGTTTCCTACTCTACAAATATCTGAAAAAATCTAAATACTTTGATAAGATATGTAAGATCTGACGTTGCTTTTTATATTGGTTGTTAGTCATGAATAGATGTAGAGATATCTATCCATGACTAGCCTTATCTTTTGCATATAAATTTTATGGTCACTTTCGATTTTATATGTGAAAGAGATTGCTTAGCTATAACTTATGGTTATGTAATCTGCTGTTTTGATAAAAATATACTTTCTCTAATAACAAAAGAGGATTAACAGCTACGAAAAGCAAGTCAATTTTTTAAATAAAAATATAGAAAGTAATTATAAATTTTAAATTATTAATTTTATTTAAAAAATTATGTATGAAATGAGCATGCATACCAGGTATGGTTATGTGGTGGTAAACCGTGGTCCAATCAACTCTGTGCAAGCAGACTTGACTAATTTTATATATAAATATGTTTTCTTGCTAAAACAAGTACTGAAAGTTGCCTAGTGATGTAAGTGTGGCCAAATACCATACCTTTCCATTGAAATATTACAAATGAAAAAATATTGCTTTACTACAGCATTTTGTGCAGACAAAGAAGTACCATTTGTTTAAACATATAAAATACTACAAAATGGAAAATAAGTTTCAGAATAATTGTAATTTAAAGAAATAATTACCTTAACATTGTACATATTAAATTATATTTTGAAAATAATTTATCCCTATACATATAATTTATTCCTAAAACCCCCCAAACACATCAACCCACCTATAATTTAATGATAACATGTCACAATATTTTTTCGTGTTTTTTCATACGTGTTTCACATGTTTTTGTAAACCATTATATTATAGCATCTATTAAACTACATTTAAACCTTAATTACAGGCAACACAGGTCGAACATACAAGATCCTCTACGCCTGCTTTGGAGACCACTCAGAGCGATTGCCAGAGAGTGTGAAGCCGCTGCGAGAGGAGTCAGCGCGGCGGGAAAGCCTCGAGCTGGCCTTCTGCTTCACCTGCCTCATGGGCGCCTACCTCGTGTGGGGCTTGCTGCAGGAGAAGATCATGACCCAGGTGATGTTTACATTGGTGTTTCTATCGAATGCTTGGTGCCGAAAGGTAGGGTAGAAGGCACAAGACCTCAGGTGGAATCAGATAAAATTTACATTGTCTTGAAACCTGGCTACTGTGGCAGTTGCTCTGGCCTTGATTTCTTAACATGATTGCTTTTGTGCTGGTACAATATTTTTTTTTAAATCCTCAGGGCACCTGGTCACTTCATTGATGTAGATGCACTAAACATGACTAAAGGCAATATGTCAGAAAATACATAATAGTCTATTGACAGCTAAACTATAATACATTTTTTCACTGGCTTTTTTCCTTCAAATCATTGAGGTTGAACGAAATTTTTATCTATTCCTACAAGTAAGATGACAAAATTCTTTTTTCCTCCTTTACATAAGTACCTATTATAACTTTGTTTTAAATTCGATTCAAAGGCACATAACAAAACTTTTCCCCTTCCCAGGACTACGTAATGCCGGACGGCAGCTTGGTCCGGTTCACTGATTCTCAATTCCTGGTGTTCATCAACCGGCTGTCGGCCTTCGTGATCGCGGTGGTGAGGTTGGTGTGGACGCGGCAGGCGCTGGTGGTGGCACCTTTGTACAAGTTCTCCTACTGCTCGCTCACCAACATCATCAGCGCTTGGTGCCAGTATGAGGCCTTGAAGTATGTCAGCTTTCCGACGCAGGTGAGTGAACAGTACATAATATGGTATTAGATGTTACCGTTAATATTCTGGAACTGCAACCCTATCTATGTCCTACTCCTCGGCATGGGTCACTTCATAGTTTCGAACACCTGCAGCTTACTTCACCACACTGCTTTAATGATGTTAGGTGGACAGCTTGTCGCCTCTACACTCTTAGAAAGTTCTCCAGGCCTGCAATTGCTTTATTTATAATAACCGGGAGCAATGCGTTAATGTGCATTCCAAAGTACATAAACATGTGTGAAATTTATCTTTGGCTGTCATTTAGCTGCATAAATAGATTGTGTTGTACACTTGCCACAGGTTCATACATGCTTCGAGCCTTTCATTGTATTTCCATCGCTGTATTTTATCACTATTTTATATATTAATGGATATTAAGGATATTTGGAAGTACAGCCCGCATCTCATTTTAATTTAGTGAAAGTCTTCTTTCACTCAACAGGCACTTGACAATAGGATTCATAGGATTATTATCACATAACTAGCGAGACTTGCCAAGGAATAGTATATTTCATTACAAGTGCGGAAAGGCTGTCATTGCAAGGAGTTCCGACAAATGTCTACCCGAGCCGAGGCGCAGCCGAAGGTGAGGGTTAACAGTCGGAACTCCTTCCAATGACGGTTCCGCACGTGTACTGAACAACAATTTTTAATACAGTTGCGAAAAAATGAAGCAATTTAATAAAATAATAAAAACTCGCAAAGAACATTTTTGAAAAATGGCGCCAACCGTATAATAATACCTATAAGTACGTAGAGATTTTTTTTTGTTTCCTGCACCCATTCTGGGTAGGCAAAGGGAACTATGCCCATACAGCCAAGTCTTCAGTAGAATTTTTTTTTGAGCAACTGTATTAAAAACTTCTTTTAGCTATCGGTGGGGAAACCTTCAGAAGATACCAGTAGCTTACAGATACTGGTGTATATGAGATTTGTACTGCATTAAAACCACATTCGTGGCCTGCCTCAGGCCTGGGGAAGGATTCTGGAATTTAGTCACCTGTGCTTATGATTAGAGCAGGGGTACCACAGTTCATATTTTATCCCGCATTACAGAGACAAATCTTTATTCATCTGCAGGTGCTATCGAAGTCGTGCAAGGTGATCCCGGTGATGCTGATGGGCAAGCTGGTCTCCCGCAACAAGTACGCGCCCTACGAGTACGCCACCGCGCTCCTTATCTCGCTCGGCATGGTCCTCTTCATGTTCGGCAGCCACGCTGGGTACACGGGTGAGCTACCTCGTTACAGACAAACAAACAAACACCGCGCTGCTCATCTCGCTCGGCATGGTCCTCTTCATGTTCGGCAGCCACGCTGGGTACACGGGTGAGCTACCTCGTTACAGACAAACAAACAAACACCGCGCTGCTCATCTCGCTCGGCATGGTCCTCTTCATGTTCGGCAGCCACGCTGGGTACACGGGTGAGCTACCTCGTTACAGACAAACAAACAAACACCGCGCTGCTCATCTCGCTCGGCATGGTCCTCTTCATGTTCGGCAGCCACGCTGGGTACACGGGTGAGCTACCTCGTTACAGACAAACAAACAAACACCGCGCTGCTCATCTCGCTCGGCATGGTCCTCTTCATGTTCGGCAGCCACGCTGGGTACACGGGTGAGCTACCTCGTTACAGACAAACAAACCAACACCGCGCTGCTCATCTCGCTCGGCATGGTCCTCTCCTCTTCATGTTCGGCAGCCACGCTGGGTACACGGGTGAGCTACCTCGTTACAGACAAACAAACAAACACCGCGCTGCTCATCTCGCTCGGCATGGTCCTCTTCATGTTCGGCAGCCACGCTGGGTACACGGGTGAGCTACCTCGTTACAGACAAACAAACAAACACCGCGCTGCTCATCTCGCTCGGCATGGTCCTCTTCATGTTCGGCAGCCACGCTGGGTACACGGGTGAGCTACCTCGTTACAGACAAACAAACAAACACCGCGCTGCTCATCTCGCTCGGCATGGTCCTCTTCATGTTCGGCAGCCACGCTGGGTACACGGGTGAGCTACCTCGTTACAGACAAACAAACAAACACCGCGCTGCTCATCTCGCTCGGCATGGTCCTCTTCATGTTCGGCAGCCACGCTGGGTACACGGGTGAGCTACCTCGTTACAGACAAACAAACAAACACCGCGCTGCTCATCTCGCTCGGCATGGTCCTCTTCATGTTCGGCAGCCACGCTGGGTACACGGGTGAGCTACCTCGTTACAGACAAACAAACAAACACCGCGCTGCTCATCTCGCTCGGCATGGTCCTCTTCATGTTCGGCAGCCACGCTGGGTACACGGGTGAGCTACCTCGTTACAGACAAACAAACAAACACCGCGCTGCTCATCTCGCTCGGCATGGTCCTCTCCTCTTCATGATCGGCAGCCACGCTGGGTACACGGGTGAGCTACCTCGTTACAGACAAACAAACAAACACCGCGCTGCTCATCTCGCTCGGCATGGTCCTCTTCATGTTCGGCAGCCACGCTGGGTACACGGGTGAGCTACCTCGTTACAGACAAACAAACAAACACCGCGCTGCTCATCTCGCTCGGCATGGTCCTCTTCATGTTCGGCAGCCACGCTGGGTACACGGGTGAGCTACCTCGTTACAGACAAACAAACAAACACCGCGCTGCTCATCTCGCTCGGCATGGTCCTCTTCATGTTCGGCAGCCACGCTGGGTACACGGGTGAGCTACCTCGTTACAGACAAACAAACAAACACCGCGCTGCTCATCTCGCTCGGCATGGTCCTCTTCATGTTCGGCAGCCACGCTGGGTACACGGGTGAGCTACCTCGTTACAGACAAACAAACAAACACCGCGCTGCTCATCTCGCTCGGCATGGTCCTCTTCATGTTCGGCAGCCACGCTGGGTACACGGGTGAGCTACCTCGTTACAGACAAACAAACAAACACCGCGCTGCTCATCTCGCTCGGCATGGTCCTCTTCATGTTCGGCAGCCACGCTGGGTACACGGGTGAGCTACCTCGTTACAGACAAACAAACAAACACCGCGCTGCTCATCTCGCTCGGCATGGTCCTCTTCATGTTCGGCAGCCACGCTGGGTACACGGGTGAGCTACCTCGTTACAGACAAACAAACAAACACCGCGCTGCTCATCTCGCTCGGCATGGTCCTCTTCATGTTCGGCAGCCACGCTGGGTACACGGGTGAGCTACCTCGTTACAGACAAACAAACAAACACCGCGCTGCTCATCTCGCTCGGCATGGTCCTCTTCATGTTCGGCAGCCACGCTGGGTACACGGGTGAGCTACCTCGTTACAGACAAACAAACAAACACCGCGCTGCTCATCTCGCTCGGCATGGTCCTCTTCATGTTCGGCAGCCACGCTGGGTACACGGGTGAGCTACCTCGTTACAGACAAACAAACAAACACCGCGCTGCTCATCTCGCTCGGCATGGTCCTCTTCATGTTCGGCAGCCACGCTGGGTACACGGGTGAGCTACCTCGTTACAGACAAACAAACAAACACCGCGCTGCTCATCTCGCTCGGCATGGTCCTCTTCATGTTCGGCAGCCACGCTGGGTACACGGGTGAGCTACCTCGTTACAGACAAACAAACAAACACCGCGCTGCTCATCTCGCTCGGCATGGTCCTCTTCATGTTCGGCAGCCACGCTGGGTACACGGGTGAGCTACCTCGTTACAGACAAACAAACAAACACCACGCTGCTCATCTCGCTCGGCATGGTCCTCTCCTCTTCATGTTCGGCAGCCACGCTGGGTACACGGGTGAGCTACCTCGTTACAGACAAACAAACAAACACCGCGTTGCTCATCTCGCTCGGCATGGTCCTCTTCATGTTCGGCAGCCACGCTGGGTACACGGGTGAGCTACCTCGTTACAGACAAACAAACAAACACCGCGCTGCTCATCTCGCTCGGCATGGTCCTCTTCATGTTCGGCAGCCACGCTGGGTACACGGGTGAGCTACCTCGTTACAGACAAACAAACAAACACCGCGCTGCTCATCTCGCTCGGCATGGTCCTCTCCTCTTCATGTTCGGCAGCCACGCTGGGTACACGGGTGAGCTACCTCGTTACAGACAAACAAACAAACACCGCGCTGCTCATCTCGCTCGGCATGGTCCTCTTCATGTTCGGCAGCCACGCTGGGTACACGGGTGAGCTACCTCGTTACAGACAAACAAACAAACACCGCGCTGCTCATCTCGCTCGGCATGGTCCTCTTCATGTTCGGCAGCCACGCTGGGTACACGGGTGAGCTACCTCGTTACAGACAAACAAACAAACACCGCGCTGCTCATCTCGCTCGGCATGGTCCTCTCCTCTTCATGTTCGGCAGCCACGCCGAGTACACGGGTGAGCTACCTCGTTACAGACAAACAAACAAACACCGCGCTGCTCATCTCGCTCGGCATGGTCCTCTTCATGTTCGGCAGCCACGCTGGGTACACGGGTGAGCTACCTCGTTACAGACAAACAAACAAACACCGCGCTGCTCATCTCGCTCGGCATGGTCCTCTTCATGTTCGGCAGCCACGCTGGGTACACGGGTGAGCTACCTCGTTACAGACAAACAAACAAACACCGCGCTGCTCATCTCGCTCGGCATGGTCCTCTCCTCTTCATGTTCGGCAGCCACGCTGGGTACACGGGTGAGCTACCTCGTTACAGACAAACAAACAAACACCGCGCTGCTCATCTCGCCCGGCATGGTCCTCTTCATGTTCGGCAGCCACGCTGGGTACACGGGTGAGCTACCTCGTTACAGACAAACAAACAAACACCGCGCTGCTCATCTCGCTCGGCATGGTCCTCTTCATGTTCGGCAGCCACGCTGGGTACACGGGTGAGCTACCTCGTTACAGACAAACAAACAAACACCGCGCTGCTCATCTCGCTCGGCATGGTCCTCTTCATGTTCGGCAGCCACGCTGGGTACACGGGTGAGCTACCTCGTTACAGACAAACAAACAAACACCGCGCTGCTCATCTCGCTCGGCATGGTCCTCTTCATGTTCGGCAGCCACGCTGGGTACACGGGTGAGCTACCTCGTTACAGACAAACAAACAAACACCGCGCTGCTCATCTCGCTCGGCATGGTCCTCTCCTCTTCATGTTCGGCAGCCACGCCGAGTACACGGGTGAGCTACCTCGTTACAGACAAACAAACAAACACCGCGCTGCTCATCTCGCTCGGCATGGTCCTCTTCATGTTCGGCAGCCACGCCGGGTACACGGGTGAGCTACCTCGTTACAGACAAACAAACAAACACCGCGCTGCTCATCTCGCTCGGCATGGTCCTCTTCATGTTCGGCAGCCACGCTGGGTACACGGGTGAGCTACCTCGTTACAGACAAACAAACAAACACCGCGCTGCTCATCTCGCTCGGCATGGTCCTCTTCATGTTCGGCAGCCACGCCGGGTACACGGGTGAGCTACCTCGTTATAGACAAACGGTTAAGTAGCCTGCCCGCTATCAGATGTTTTCATTAAGGCCTCCGATGGCTTGACGACTGCTCTCTATCGATACCAACTGGAACCGACGGCCCTCTATTGGTGGTCATCGTTCGTACGTCCATCCGCGCCCGTTTCGCTTAGATAGCTGTCGTAGATCACTTACGTTCACCAGTTACATACATTAACTCCAGGACTATGCGCCCTTCAAGTCCTAAATACAGGTAACAATATTGTGTCTACATATTTTGTGTTCCATTCCCTGTTCTTGTATAAATTAGTGTGGTATTAACGTTTTTAGTTGGTTTTATTTTTATTTGGTGCTGGATGTAACTAGAAGTCAAGGGATAAAATTAATTTCATCATCATCAAGTCTAACTGCCTGTGAACAATCTTTCTACTCACCTATATTTGTAAATACAAAAGTCTAAGAGCGATTTCAGACTGGCGTATTAAAACCGCAAAAAACTTAGAAGCGCGTGTCGTACCATCTAGGTCGTACGAGCATCTACGCTCGTATTTGTAAGCTTGTATAAGTTAGCCGTTACTGATGTCACCCCTACACTTACGACAAAATAAGACCGTGTAGGTGCGTGTGGTTTCTTAAAGTTCGAATTCGAAAATGCGAAAAGTAGCGAGTGTAAAAGCGTGTATGCCGAAACCTCCATACACGCGAAAAATATAATAATATGCTGATTTGAAACCACTCTTAATGTTTGACCTGGTTACTGTACTAACATGACTCACTGAGCAATTCTAACCCGCAGCTAAGGTAACCGGCCAACAGTTGGCCATCCCTGGGGAGTTGTTTCGCATACGTAAGTACCCATTTCTGTACAGTTTTAATTTTAGTTGATGATGTTAATCTATGGTTATTTTGTGTGATTTTTTGAATAATCAGTAAATATTCAATGATTTTATAACATACTGTACCTACTTCAGTTGGATATGGGCTTGTTAGATGTTGTTGTTTAAATATAATATTTTTGCTTATACCTAGTTTGTTGAATATTGGCGCATCTTATAACTAAGGCAAATAAAATTTCATTTGCGATGGTGCTGTGCTTCAGAGAGCATGCAAAGCTGTTATTATCTGTTGTTTTCGATATCAGTTGACGTCAAGGTTTGTCGGAGGCCTTATGGGCGTTTCTCAAACACTGACAGCGGTTGGTCACTAAGCTGTATTTCCAAAGGATTAGTGAGGCGGTGGTTTTCTAGTCCTCCGCAAATATGTAGAATGCAGATCATCTCAGGTTAAGACGCTGCTGCAGCAGTGCAACTACCCACAATTTCAGTCAACGCGTAAATACATCAGACGAAACAGGTTTTCGTCCGAGGTCTGATGTATTAAGTACTTCGGAGACTGAAAGACGTCTCAAGTCAGCCTGGACAGCAACCGCTCCGTTGTATTGAAGCATATTAATCGCTTTATGGTTGTAGTGGATGCAGCAGTGGTACTTCCTTTGTAGATCATGCATGTCAATGATTCATCAGACCTTTAGCGGTCTTGCAGTTGGTGATCACTAGCGGATCTGGGGAGGGTTCTAGAGCTTAACCTCCCCCAAATCATTCGGTTCATCCTTGACAAACCTTAAATTATATTTATTTATTCATTTCATTGTCGCGATATAATCGCGATTAATGCGTGTATGCGGAAATGCTAAGTTCAGTCAAGTCCTCAAACTAAACTAAGCCTCCTCCACACACGGGACAGCTACTGTCAGTGATGACCTTGATGATGATTCGCAGTGTCAGCATCAACGTCAGTGTCGGGGCTGTGCCTGCTGGCGCTGTACATGGCGTGCGACAGCTTCACGGCGACCTGGCAGGCGGCGCTGTTCTCCGCGCACTCGCTGCGGCCGCCGCACATGATGGCCGCCGTCAACCTCTGCTCGGCGCTGCTCACTGCGGCTGCGCTGCTGCACCACCCGCCCTCGCCCCGCGCCGCCCTGCTGCAGGTGACCACCTCCCCACCACCACCACACTACGCGCTGCTCACTGCGGCCGCGCTGCTGCACCACCCGCTCTCGCCCCGCGCCGCCCTGCTGCAGGTGACCACCTCCCCCACCACCACCACACTACACGCTGCTCACTGCGGCCGCGCTGCTGCACCACCCGCCCTCGCCCCGCGCCGCCCTGCTGCAGGTGACCACCTCCCCCACCACCACCACACTACGCGCTGCTCACTGCGGCCGCGCTGCTGCACCACCCGCCCTCGCCCCGCGCCGCCCTGCTGCAGGTGACCACCTCCCCCACCACCACCACACTACACGCTGCTCACTGCGGCCGCGCTGCTGCACCACCCGCCCTCGCCCCGCGCCGCCCTGCTGCAGGTGACCACCTCCCCCACCACCACCACACTACACGCTGCTCACTGCGGCCGCGCTGCTGCACCACCCGCTCTCGCCCCGCGCCGCCCTGCTGCAGGTGACCACCTCCCCCACCACCACCACACTACACGCTGCTCACTGCGGCCGCGCTGCTGCACCACCCGCCCTCGCCCCGCGCCGCCCTGCTGCAGGTGACCACCTCCCCCACCACCACCACACTACGCGCTGCTCACTGCGGCCGCGCTGCTGCACCACCCGCTCTCGCCCCGCGCCGCCCTGCTGCAGGTGACCACCTCCCCCACCACCACCACACTACACGCTGCTCACTGCGGCCGCGCTGCTGCACCACCCGCTCTCGCCCCGCGCCGCCCTGCTGCAGGTGACCACCTCCCCCACCACCACCACACTACACGCTGCTCACTGCGGCCGCGCTGCTGCACCACCCGCTCTCGCCCCGCGCCGCCCTGCTGCAGGTGACCACCTCCCCCACCACCACCACACTACACGCTGCTCACTGCGGCCGCGCTGCTGCACCACCAGCCCTCGCCCCGCACTGCCCTGCTGCAGGTGACCACCGGCACCACCACCACTATCACCACCACACTACACGTTGCTCACTGCGGCCGTGCTACTGCAGGTGACCACCTCCACCACCACCTCTCTCCCAAGACGCTGGGTACTTTTTGAAGGTTATCTCACCAACAAGAAAGTTTTAGAATTTAATAGATATTGTTTTCCCACCGTCAACAAACTATGTTTTAGGACGAATAGATATGCAGACAAATGAAACTTTCAAATGTTCCCTAATTTACAATATACATATATATTTAAACATGGATATTTTGATTTATGACGTGTTTGTCTGTGCAGCATCCAGGGTTCGTAGCGGACTGCCTGGTGCTGTCGGCCAGCTCGGCGGTGGGGCAGCTGCTCATCTACCGCACCATCGCCAGGTTCGGCGCCGTCGTCTTCACCATCATCATGACGCTGCGACAGGTGAGCTGAGCGTGTTGTGTGTGTGTGTCTGTATGTGTGTTTGTTTGTACAGCGTCCAGTGTTCCTGGTGGAGTGCCGCTGCCCAGTTCGGCGGTGGCGAAGCCACCCGTTTCTACTTTAATACGCGATTTCTCTTTACAGATTTGTTTGCGTAGATTTATCGCTCGTGTGTATGGTATATCGTTACAATTAATCGTTCGTCGGGGGCAAGTAGCAAGCGCTTAATTAGACCCAACAACGCAAGTGCACCATCATCATTTTCCATCGTGGATGACTAGTTTATTGCGTAAACTTTTGTGGAAAACTGACGATCGACGCAGATATCGGTGACGTGTGGAGGCACTAGGGCGTTCGATTTGTCTGTACACTCTCAAATCGCAAAGATTCTTGTTACGTATGGGGTGAGCATAAAGCTCTTTTATTAGTGGAAAAAGGGTGTCCCTGGGCTTCCAGAGTAGCAGCGTAACTCACATCAATTGCATGCGACTTCAGCTAGGACTTGGGCTTGCTCGAGACGGTGCGCTGCAGCGACCACTACACACCACGTGGTTCTTATCACTACTTAACATGCTCTGTCTGCATACTCTGAAAAATCGGTCCTAAGTAAGGAGTTTGCTGAGAATTGTCGCACTTGTAGCAATTAATTTATTAAAGTAATTTTGGCAACACTACACGGTGGCGGGACTAAATGCTCATCCAGTGTATATGGTCCACTTTTATACGTGCGTTACCAAAGAAAGCTTTTAGTCAGTCACCATTAATTATAGTTACTAGTACGTACTGTATATATTGTAACCATAGTAACATCAAACATGAATTGCTTAACTTATTGGTAGCTTCGGCAGGACGTCGGAAAACATAATATGTTGTGCTCTTGTCAGAGTTTTCGATGCCAGTTATTGATAATAATGAACTTATTAACAGTTTCTTAGGTAATGCACGTAGATAATAGAAAAAGATACATTAAGAGTACAACTTAATTGTTGAACGACCGGCGGGGCGCAAAGGTTACCATGCCGGATTCCCGACCAGGTGGAAATCTGAATGATGAGTTTAAGCTTCTGTTTTCGATCTGGGTGCTTGCGTTTCTGTCTTGGGATGGGTCCACGGATCGACTACACAGGGTATACCTACCCTCCTGTGGCGCTACGAGGGTGAAACGTTTACTGTTGCAGGCGGTGTCCATCCTAGTGTCGTGCGCAGTGTACGGGCACGCGGTGTCGGCGCTGGGAGCCGGGGGCGTGGCCGTGGTGTTCGCGGGCGTGCTGCTGCGCCTGCACTGCCGCCGTCGAGCCACGCGCGCCGCCCGCCCGCCCGCCGCAGCGCTCAAGTAGCGGCGACGCGCGCGCGAGCTGCGGCTCCCGCGGCCTCTCACATTAGTAACCTCTCCAAACTTTTTACGAGTGTTGTGATCTTACTCATATTTAGTGACAGGAAGACAACGAACGCAGTCTACAGTCTCGAATGGTGCATCGATTGCTTGAGTCGCGAGGACTTCTATTTAAAATATGTCCTTGTTGGGCTCAACAGTAAAAGTTGTAGAAACGTTTCGAAGCTTAGTGAAATTGGTACATGAACTTAACCGCGTGTTTTGCGCACCGAGCTGTGCCACAGGAGTGAACTTGTCCGTATTTAAACCCAAAAACTTTGTATCGATTCATGAATGTAAAGCAGCTTGAAACGTACTGAAAATATCTTCAACGCGGATATATTGCAGCAGGAGATCTCTTTTCCTCCACATTAATAATTATGTATATATCAATTTCTCGTAATCCTCCGAATAGCTATTATATAAATAGACCAATGTATTTCTATAAAAGTAACGCCTCTTTGAACCTAAAGGGTCTTCAGACTACAGTATTATACGCCCATATAAACTCGTATCTAGACGCGTATAGGCCAGCTTTTGCCACACATGTAACTCTTCCGAGTGTTGATGCGCTTAAAAATGGTATCAAACCCGTTGGTTCCACTGTGGAAACGCCGAAATGAATAACAGGTCACGCGTAATAAATTACGCCGGTTTATAACTACTCTCTTAACCTTAAGTTATGTCATCTGTTCAAGATGTTTTATTGCTTTATGATTAGTTGGTACAATATATTGTCACTGACATTCTATAACGTATGAAACTACGTCCATGTATACTGCGACCGTAATAATAATTATAATGTCAGCCTTGAGACCTAATGCTATGTTTGTTCTAGAAAATTTTCTAAAGTTGTGATATAAGTTTTATGCAAGTATATAGGTACCGCTGAATACGGTAGATGACTGCAAAATCTATTATATTTTTATTGAGCTGTCAAATCGTTACACCCTCATACATTTTGTATGAAAAAACTATTTATGACGTCTCAATATGGTATAGTCAATTGATTTAAAATAAAATAAAAATCTTTAACAAAAAATATATAATCCTGGTTTCCAACAATAATTTAGTGCAACCTTTTTGAGGTATGCATTTTGAATTTATCTGTGGTAACAGTGTCAACTACCCATTTAAAAGTAAAAATGATTACCTATGCCTTAAAAGAATGTACTAATAACATACGTAAAGACCAAAAATAAGGTACTAATATCATTAAAATTGATTGTGGTATGTCTTAAAATTATGTAAACACGCACATTAAATTTTACTCAAGTGTGATGTTAAGAATAAGGGTGACTTTAGCTTGCACTGTGTGCTTTTTGTGTTGGATTCTTTACGTATTCAATATCGCTGAACGAAAAAAAACTTATCATTTTACCTATTTACTTTTTGGTTTACTTTTATCTCAGTGTTTAACTTTTACAAAGACTGAGGTACAATAAAATAAAATGTTACAAAAATGTACTGACAAAATTCAGTATTTAGTAGTCTCAAATTTGAAATAAATTACAAATTCATAACAATATGTGGTATAAAAATCATGGCATGTTTGAATTTAGTTGTAGTGTGTTTTAGAAATGAAAACCAGAAGCAGAATATTTAGATTACCATTTAATTCACAAAGCCTTTGATACAATTTACAGGTAACGATTTAAGGTTTCTAATTAACATTTCCTTATACAACAACAATTAAATAATAAGTAAGCACAGATACAGAATTTCGGTACGCAATCGGACAGAGTAACTGCCGTTATTACGATTACAGCACTAATAATCCCTCCCTTAGAGGAGGCCTCGCTTTTATAGGCGTTTTCTCCTACCTCGTCACATTTTTTATTCAACTACCGACGTTAATTCCTAACACGGCCCTCCTGATATCCTGGCGTCCTCGCCAGGCGGTGAAGATCCTTCAATGCCATTGCACTTAAGTAGCAGTGCACTGAAGAAGCGCCCGGTGCCACCCAAGAGCACACCAGAGCGCCACGCACCATACAGTGGCGGAGGCAGCAGCCTTCGAACGCATTCCGACATCACAAGGATTAGCTTCTGCAAATGAGAACAAACCAAACTAAATCTTAAAGATCGGCCTATCGTATGAAGCACTTTTTGGAATTTAAAGTTTTTGTAATAAATCTAACAATTAGGCTTTGAATCATAAAGCTTGAGATGTTCTAGTGACTTAACAGCAATTTATAACAGGCACATCTAGATAAGAATTAAGCTTATAAATGAGATATTTCATTTAAGTTTTGGGACAGCCATTAAAACGAACTTGTTTTGTGAAAGGAAAAATTATTAACATGTACGAGTACCAAAATTATTAATCAGTAAAATAAAGAATGAGTTTTGTCCAACTATTTCGAAATAAGACTGTACGGGTTTGAACCGTAACTAATATAAAGTTAAATAAATAAAAGAAAAATTATAAGTAAAAATCTATAATTCCGTCTTAATGGAATATAAACTAAATTAACTAAATGGATGGTGGAATGACGCGGTACTCTTAATGACCGTATGCGACGAGAGACGGTAAGTCACTGCAGTTCACTAAAATAACATAGGTATTAAATAAATTAACGATCGGCGTAAATCGCTGATCGTTGTAATTGTACGCGCGTAGCCCGTACATGCTCCCGGGGGCAAAAGATGAAATTAGTAGATGAGACGACCCTGTGAACTTAAACTAACAAGGTGAAACAATATTCTTAAATCTAGCATGCACCCGATGGTTTGGTTAATTATGATATAACAAGGTGAAGGGCATTATTAAATGATTCTAAATTCTAACTAAACTAAAATTTAACTGCTCTTAATTGTCAAAGGAAGTAAACACTGAACGAAGCACTACCGGAGACGCACTTCGATTTACTTTAGACACTCGCGCACTCTCAATTCTATCACTTTCACTTTCACTAACACAATATGCCCTATTGGACATTTCCCTTACATTGAATCTAGTACACTTAACACTATCACTAACACCACGCTGCGCACGCGCTGCGGCCTGCGGTCCCGGGGCCGCCGGGAGGGGCGCCGCCGCCGTGCGCGCACTGCCCGCCGTCGGAGCAGCCACCGCCACCGCCGCTGCCTCCCCCGCCGCCGCTGCCGTCGGCAGACGCTCCCGAAGCAAACGTCTGCATCCATACACTGCACCGACTACGATTATGACTGCTACTATGCTATAGATGAGCGTGTAGTGGTGAACGTCATGATACGTCACCTGGCTAGCTAAGGGTTCACTCTTCTTCATGCTGTCAATCTGTTCCTTTAAGACTTGTAGCTCCTTTATGTCCTCTAGAGGTATTGAAGAGTTTGAGCTTATGTCGGAAAGTCGGGGGATGGTTAGATTGATAACGTGATTTATAGGAGGTATAGCAGGCAGTTGTAATTCTGATGTAATCTTAATTTTGTTAGTAAAAGACGAACTCTGCGAATACATGTAGAAATCAGCTGATTTCATTATGCAGCCTTCTACAATTACGAAAAGGCCGGCTCGGGTCATTCGCACGACGGTAACGTGATCGCCGCACAGTAGCTTCAGCTGACACTGGTCACAACAATAAAAGAAATATTTATTTATCTCCTTTAATGGAATCCATTGATTTTCGCAGGGTTGAATAATTGACTTGCAAGTCCTTAAATGTAATTTGGTCTCGCACAGAGCCTGATCATCCTTAATATGATATATAGGTTTATTCAAGTGACATAAAATTCTATTTGAGGCCTGCTGCAAACATAACTTCATATCGTCTTCCGTTACGTGAATTAAAATATCCTTATGTAAGTTGATAGCGGCGTAAGTCGATACTGGAACTATGCTTACCATCTTGGTTTCAAATTTTTGATGGATGGGAATGAGTCTAAATATTTCAAATCTGTCTCTGCCTATCAGGGGTATTCTAATCTCAAATAACAAATAATCACTGAGCATTCTTGCCTTAATTGTCAGTAAATCGTATATAGCCATTATATCTGTGTTTTCAATGGGTACTGATAAATCTTTAGGTAGCTGTCCTGTTATAATATTCAATTCTTTTCTTAACTGGTCTGGAGTTATAAGATGAAAGTTTAATTTGCCACTATACAGATTTGTGAGAGTGTCCATCAAAGTTTCTTGTGTATTTCTCAAACTTAACAAAATGTTATTTGCAATCATTGCGGACGTAAAGAACTCGCTAAATAGTGTAACATTATTTAAATTGGTTTTGAATATCTTCATGGAGTTTTCTAAATTAGTAAGCTGTTGATTAATAATTTTATGCTGTTTATCCATTACGTTTTCAGTGCGCTTTAAAATATTAAGTTCTGCTTCTACAATTGACGTTTGGTTCTTCCACAATAATGCTAAATGATTCTGATTTTCCCTAAGAAGATTAATATCCTTTTCATATTTTTCGGCAAAGCTTTGATCTAGGACACCAAACAAGCTATTTGCTAGGTAGCCCACGCCATTGATGAGACCGCGCCGGCGCCTCACTCGTACGCTGTCCTGACGATGCATCATAATAAGGTTATTATGTTTCAATTCTGAGAACTCGTGCCTTAGTTGCAACAGGATCCCTTCGCAATTAAATTGTGATCTTATCTGAGTACAGGTGTTTTCTAGAAATTTGATATACTGAGCTACCGCAGTATTTCCTTGCTGGTACGGGTACATGTCATAGTAGACGATGAGTCGCCAATCGTCGCGTATTAAATTCATATTCGTAATGCTGTCAAAATAGAGACTATGGTTGTTTGGCAAAGGTGTGATGTTATAGTATGCCGCATGAGAGGACGATATAATAGTCATAAAAAATAAAACTAAAGACATACAGAGAGAAACGAAACTGTATGTTTTCATTGATCTATGACGCTTATTGGAGACATTTTTCTGATCTTCTGGTAGTTGATTAACATTATCTTGAGTGCTTACCGATGCATTTCCATCGCTCTCGTTAACTGGTAAAACTGAAAGCTTGACAACAGGACGTTGCATAAAACCGTTCTTTGTTTTGAGTGTAACAACTCTTACTAAGCCGTCTGCTCCCGGATGCAGTTTTACCACGCGACCTAATGCCCATTTCCCGGGCGGGAGGTTGTCATCCTTAATTATGACAACGTCATTTAAACTAATATTCGTCCGTGGCTTTCTCCACTTGCTTCTTACTGTAAGCGATGTTAAATATTCCTCACGCCAACGACGCCATATATCATTAAATATCTTCTGAGTCAGCTGCCATCTGGTTCTCAGATCTTTCTCCGTATCGTAGAGGGTCAAAACGGGTCCACTCGATAAAAAGTGAGAAGGTGTTAAAAAGTCCAGGTCGTCGGGGTCTTCCGTGAGGGGACAAAGTGGGCGAGAGTTAAGACATCCTTCTAACTGGGTAAGCAAAGTCGTAAATTCTTCAAACGTAAGTTTCTGGTCACCTAACACTCTCTTAAGATGGTATTTTAAGCTCTTTACGGCGGCTTCCCACAGACCGCCTGCTGATGGCCAGGAAGGTGCATTAAAGTGCCACTCTATGCCTAAACTCGTTAGCTCTGTCATAAATTCTTCGTTAAAGGTTTCCTTAATGCTCTCTAGCTGCTTTCTTAAAACATTGTCAGCCCCAATAAAGTTTTTTCCCTGATCGCTATATATGTGGCCGGGAACTCCTCTTCTAGCAACCATTCGGTGTAACGCTGCAAGGAAAGCTGACGTGGTGAGGTCGGAGACGAGCTCTAAATGAATGGCCTTAGTCGCCATGCAAACAAAGACTGCCACGTATCCCTTTGCTTTGTAGTCCTGATGCCTCGACCCTTATTGGCTTTGACTGTCTCGTGGCCTGTGTAGTCTATACCACAGTGATAAAACGGACGTGAAGCATTTGTTCGTGCGGAAGGTAAGTCCCCCATTAATTGACTTTTAGTGATTGGACTCTGTTTCTTACACTGGATGCACAGGCGAAGTCGTTTCTTCGTGGCATTATTTCCACCAATAATCCAATACTTGCGTCGTATGAATGCCGTAGTCAGTCTCGCTCCCCCATGAAAGGTAAGTTTATGCGCTTCGTCTATTATTAGGTCTGATAATCTCGTGTTGTTCGGTATGATGATGGGATATTTCATTTCAGGGTCTATATTTGCATTCTTAAGTCTGCCGCCGACCCGCAGGATACCGTTTTCATCCAATTTCGGATTTAAATTGAGGATTTTACTGGAATTGCTGACAATCTTGCTTTCTTTCAGTTGACTTATCTCTTCTGTAAAATATGCACGTTGAAAATACCTAATAATTAAATTTCTAGCCCTATTTAGCTCTTGTATACTCAAATATTCATGCTTTTTTGTTTTAATAGTAAATCTAAGCATTCACGCCAATATTCTTATGGCCTTTGTTAAAGACCTTTGCTTCTCAACCAGTTGCTTTATAATATCATCGCCGTTTGATAATACAACATTAGTTTGTTTAATCTTTTTCGCTTCTTCATTTGTAAAATATAATTGGTTTTTATTTTCAGGTGTGTATGTGGCTAGCCAGGTAGGTCCCGTCCACCATAACTCGTGTTCCTTAAGTTGACACGCTGTGAGACCTCTACTGGCGCAATCAGCTGGGTTTTCCTTTGATGTCACATACTGCCAGTTATTAGCTGATATTACTTCTGTAATCTGTCTTACACGGTTCGCGACGAATGGTTTCCAGCGGTTTACGTCGCCGTTTAGCCAACCCAGCACCACCATCGAATCCACCCAACCATAAATTTTGGTATTATATGTACTAAGGCATCTCTTAATCTTTGCCATTAACCTCGCAAGTAAAAGTGCTCCACACAGTTCCAGTCTCGGAAGCGATATGGTTTTACTTGCTGGCACTAGTCGTGCTTTTCCAGCAACCAATATAACTGAAGGAATGGCATCTTTTCTAATAACTTTTATGTAAACTACGCCTGCGTAAGCCTTAATAGACGCATCACAAAAACCGTGTAACTCGATATGATCATCACGGTGTGTCTTAAACCACCTAGGAACCGAACATAAATCAATATCTCTTAAATCCATCTTAATACGTTCCCATTCGTTCCATAAATCAATAGGTAATTGATCATCCCATGCTATATTGGCCTTCCAGACATCTTGGAACAATATTTTTAATTTAATAGTAACTGGTGATAACCATCCTAATGGATCAAATAACTTTGAGGTATCCGATAAAAGTGACCTCTTAGTTGGTCTTGCTGTCGTCAAAGGTATTTGCAATTGAAACGTGAACTGGTCCGCACCAGGATTCCATCTCAGGCCTAAAGTTTTGGCTGACTCCGCTTGCTTGAAGTCATATCCTTGGGTAGGGCTATCACTATTTACTCCTTCTAGCATCTCTGGCAGGTTAGACTTCCATTTTCTAATATTGAAGCCTCCTGAACTTAAAATATTAATTAAATCCGCTTGCAACCCTTTTGCTTCCTCTGGAGTGTGAGAACCATGTACCAAATCGTCCATATAAAATGAGTTTTCTAATACCTCAGGTGCCAAACTCTCTAAATAATTTAATTTTTCGTCGTGAGCTAACTGTTTTAATGTCATCATAGCCAGGAACGGTGCAGCCTTTGTACCATATGTGACTGTGGCTAATTGATACTCTCTTAAACGATCTCGATGACTATCTCTCCAAATAATTTTCTGTAGGTTTTGATCCTCTGGGTGCAGCCAAATCTGCCTAAACATTTTCTCTAGCTGTGTACGCATACTTGTACTGTCTCCACTTAATAATGATATCTTGAAGGTCATGTTGTAAATTTGGTCCCCTAAACATTAAATCATTTAAACTCATACCACTGGAGGTTATTGCCGATGCATTAAAAACGACCCGTAACTTCGTAGTAGTAGAGTCTTCGCGACGCACACAGTGATGCGGTAGGTAACAATTAGGTGTTGAATTACCGCTCGCTGTTGTCATGTACCCTAATTCCAAATACTCGTGTATAAATAATTTATATGATTCTAAAGTTTCCGGTTGTTTATTAATTTTCTTCTCTAATTGACAAAATTGAGCAATAGCCTTTGATTTTGATTCTCCTAACTTTTCCTCGTAGCCTGGTTTCAATGGCAATCTTACTTCGTATCGTCCATCCTCTCTCCTAGTTGTAGTATCCTTATAAAATTTTAAGCATTGCTCATCCTCTAATGATAATTCCGACGCATCCTTTATATCTTCGATTTCCCAAAATTTTTGTATTTCATCAAGGTTGTTAATAACTACATTACATTGAAACGTTTTAACATTCCCGCTTAAAATCCAACCAAGCCGAGTCTGCTGCGCAGTCGGTAGGGTTGCCTCTCCTCTACAAATACCATCCAATAAAATGGTGGAATAAATATCCGCTCCTAATAATATTTCTACCGGACGACTGCTAAAGAATTCTGGATCCGCTAATTTTATTTGATCGAGGTATGACCAATTCGGTTTACAGAACGTGCTAGAAGGCAAATTTTTAATTAAACTCTTCATAATAAGAGCGTCCGTTTCGAAGGTGTAATCGCAAGTTAATGAAAAACATTTAATAGTAATCATCCCCTTACAGTTGCTATCCTTCTCTCCTACTCCAGATATTACACCTTTGCATCTCTGTCGAGGTATTTTCAAAAGCTGGGCTGCTCGCTCGCTTATTAAAGACGTCTGCGAACCTTGATCTAAGAGGGCCCGCATGACATGGTATGAACCATCAGCAGCTTGTACCTTTATCATGGCCGTCGGTAACAAAACTTCGCAGGGGTCATCTTGGACTGACACGTGTGTGCTACTTTGAACTTGTTTTCCAGCATAAGCACTTCCGTTCCTCGCGTCCGCTGCGTTGCCCCCGCGCGCGCTGCTGCCCTCCCCGCTGCGACCGATTTCCTTCGCTGGGTAGGTATTTTGCGACTGAGCAAGCACTTCGTGTAACAGGCGATTATGACTCTTATGGCATTCTCGACAAACCTTATCCGAATCGCATGGTTTCTCTGGATGATGGGACAGGCATCTCTTGCAAAGACTTAATTTGTTTACCGTTTTAAGTCTATTATAGGGTGACATTTCCAAAAATTGTTGGCAAAAATAAATTCCATGTTCATTACTATTGCACAACAAACATCGATACTTTGATGACGCGACCTTTTTATTGTTACACGCGTTAGGTATCATTTTACTGGTTGTGAATGAAGTTTTAAAGAAATTAGGCTTATTATAATTTTTGAATGATTTATTATTATTTGATTGATTCTTGTTACTTAATTGGTATTTTTGAGAAGAATTATCATGATTTCTACGTAGCGATTCTAATGACGTAAATTTCGCTTCTAAAAATTGTAAGAATTCCTTCAAATCTGGCAGCTCTCGTGGGTTCTTAACCACTTCTACGTAATCCGTAAACGTAACCGAATCTAATTTTTGCGTCAATAGGTACACTATAATTGGATCCCAGGAAGTTATATCAACCCCTAAATTCTTAATGGCATTCAGACACTCTTGCGTCGTATCATGCATACGTTTTATGGCAGAGACAGATTGTTGCTGTATATTAGGTAGACTCGTTAAAATATTCATGTGTGAAGTAAAAATAAGCTTCTTATTGTTATATCTTTGATTCAGTATATCCCAGCAAACAATATAATTATCCGAACTTACTTGCAGATGCTGAATAAGTCTTTCAGCTTCCCCTTTAACCTTAGACTTGAGGTACTGCATTTTCTGGGCGTTAGACATCGAGTTGTTAGAGTGTATGGCCTCATTAAACAGGTCCTTAAAGGAGACCCAGGTATTGTAATTACCGTTAAACGTAGGTATTTCCATCTGAGGAGTAGATTTAGTTATGTGGGCTACTGACCACAGCTTCTTGCTAATGGCTCTCTTAATGTCCTGGTACTTGCGTTCGTATAATGCGAAGGCACGCTCATACTCCTCATTGGTTCCATTTAGCTGGCTGTCCAGATCCCAGTGGAGCGCGTCGATAATAGACCAGCGGGACTGGACTGAGCGGAGTAAATCCTCCAACTCCCACCTTTCACTTACATCTTCTAACTGGATGCCTTCTATAGTACGATGGAAGGCCTTAAAATTACTTTGCTGTTTTCGGAGCAATTCCTCTGTTAAACTTACCGTCGCACTTGACGATAGTATAGTAGCCTTACTGCTACTCGGTCTTGGATTGGCTTGATTTGGTTTTTGTTCACCTTGATCCATGGGGCTGGGTACAAACGTTGGCGGTTTGATGAAAGGTGACTGCGGTCTTGCAGCAGCCGTAACTTCGCAGCTTTGGATATGACCTTTTATAGTGTAATACCTCTCATTCGTCCTCTCCAGATCCTTATTAATAGAATCACGCGTACTAACATCTAACTCCATCCCCGACAATCGCGAATAGCTTGCCTCATACTCAAACCAATACCTATCCAATAAATCTAACCGTTTCTTAACATAATCGGCCGTCTTGCGGCTGGCACCATCCTTCTTAAAATTGGTGTAGATGTTTTCAATCGCCGATGCCAGCTGCTGCTGGTTAGCTAAGATGTCACTAACCGAAGACATTATTATGAATAATTTTCTTTCCTCTAAAGTAGGTACAAACAAAATGGACAGATCTTACTTGTGATCACCCTGCGCCTTACTAAATGCTCGAACCCTTAACTGACGTCCAAGCTCTGCAGCTCTTAATCCGCAGCTCAACTTGTTGGCACAGCACTAAAGATAGTCTTACACTTGATGAGAACTGTATGTCTATAGGGTCCGGTAAACGAAATCACTTACGCGTACCGCACTATGATCCCGCTTTACCGTAGCTCGAAGGACCAATGTACGGGTTTGAACCGTAACTAATATAAAGTTAAATAAATAAAAGAAAAATTATAAGTAAAAATCTATAATTCCGTCTTAATGGAATATAAACTAAATTAACTAAATGGATGGTGGAATGACGCGGTACTCTTAATGACCGTATGCGACGAGAGACGGTAAGTCACTGCAGTTCACTAAAATAACATAGGTATTAAATAAATTAACGATCGGCGTAAATCGCTGATCGTTGTAATTGTACGCGCGTAGCCCGTACAAAGACAGCACTGTTGCTTTTTTTAAATAAATGTACTAGTAGCACCATCTAGTTCAAAAGTTTAGTATAATTAAAATAGTATAAATAAAAATTTAGTATATATCACTGAGCTCCTTTTTAACCACGATTACATCCGGCCGTCCTGCTCACACGTTCGTCCTCGATCGTGTGGGTCTGATTCAAGAACTGCAAAATGAAACAAGTCCTGTTAAAACCTTATATTTTTCTTAAATTTTTATGACTTCTTACAATACCGGCTTGCATGTGAACTTGAGTAGCCCAAACTTAAACACGGCTTGACCTAGGTGATGTTCGTACAATATCACACTAGTCGTGTATCACCGTATTGCAATCTGTAACAACAGTGTTCATCACGGATCTCTGTTAACAATAACACGGCTTCAACTAGATGTTTATATAGGATCCCACTAGTCTTGTATCACCGCATTGTAATCTGTAACAACAGTGTTCATCACGGATCTCTGTTAACAATAACACGGCTTCAACTAGATGTTTATATAGGATCCCACTAGTCTTGTATCACCGCATTTCAATCTGTAAAAACAGTGTTCATCGTAGATTTCTGTTGTACATAATATGTTGTTCACAGGCACTCTTTATAGGTAACATTAAATGCGCAGCCGATATTGCAGAGAATGTATTAGACTTATTAATTGTTCGAAAGGCAATCGTTTAGAACACTTAACTATATCAAAAAAGAAATATGACTCAGGTTTCATTTTATGGTAACAGTTTCAAAAATGACATGTAAAGAAAATTAATATATTTGTGCGTCAGATAGGATGTAAAATATAAAAATGAAGTCACCAGTAAAGCCCCCGGGGTTACAGAGCCCGCGGGTTGTATGCTAGCATTTTTCTTAATATTTTCATCTTGCTGTCAATAGTACACAGTGTGTTAGAAATATGACTCAGGTTTCATTTTATGGTAACAGTTTCAAAAATGACATGTAAAGAAAATTAATATATTTGTGCGTCAGATAGGATGTAAAATATAAAAATGAAGTCACCAGTAAAGCCCCCGGGGTTACAGAGCCCGCGGGTTGTATGTTAGCATTTTTCTTAATATTTTCATCTTGCTGTCAATAGTACACAGTGTGTTACACTTTGTTACAAATGTTTATAGCACCATGGTAAAAGCGTGCTTAAACCAGTAGAATGTTTTATTACAAGTTCAGCCAATATCGTCACGCTGTCATCACTAGTAATACCCAGGCATTACACAGTCTTGGCCAACAGACTACACTGTCATTTACCAAAAATAAAAATTCGATAGCAGACATAATGACAAGTTTAGTATCACGCGAAAAAAAAAACTTATTTGCACATTGAAACACAAGCGTAACATTAAGAAAATGAAATTTTATGAACAAACTTATATAGGAAAAGTAATTTGTTATTATGAAAGATTTATGTAACTCACTGCCGGTTCACTATTGCTACCAGCTAGAATAACAATGTGCACAGTGAGAACTGACCAAATCACATGTCCTCGTGTTCTCCCGTAGTAAAGGTACACAGGTTGAAGCTCGGCCTACCTGACATTACTCTGCTACAACTTACAAAACCGTTTCTGATGAAATCTTTACTAATCGCAGTCAGTAACAAATGTTCAAATTGGTTAGCGGTAAAGGTATATAGGTAGTCGAAAAAAAAAACTCCCTGTACCTATTTCATCTGAAAATGGTTTAGCAATTTGTGCGTTAACAAAATGATTAACAAAGTAGGTAGGTAGTCAAAAAAGAACAATAGTATCCAGTATAAACCTTGTCTGTAAATGCACTAGACATCAATTAAATCTGACAAACAAAACTGTTATATCACATTATACCGTTGGTTTATAATTGAGCTTGCTTAATGTCATTTTTAAGCTTCCAGCACCCATTCTCAACTTGCTTCCTTCATTAGAGGAGAGTCTGAAAACTCAAGAAAAATCTCAAGGTTTTGTCCCATGTTACTTGAATAAAAATTGATAGATACTCGTAACTCTCAGCCAACAACTTTGATAGTTAATTATACGAATACTCATAGCATATGCAATCTGTATAAAATATCAACTGTCACTTTTAACTTTAAGATTGTATTCGGTTATGCAAGTTTGCCAAAATTTACTTTTGGTACAGACCAACCAATTCAATTTTTAAAGTAAAGATTAAACGTGTTTGTTTAATGCTTACATTTGTAGGTATTCAGAAAAATATCAGATACCAAGTTTATAAATTGACTTCTTGCTTTGAAATGACTACAAATATTCAAAAACACTGTTTCACGGAAATAATTGCGTGCACTCTCGATTCGGAAATATTTAACAAAAATGTTGCCATTACTTACTCCCCAGTGACGGTACTGTACTCGTTGGGTACAAATAAATACTTTTGAAAAGGTAAAAGTAACCGACTGTAAGAACTAGGTACTCATTTTCTTCATACATAAACTTATCTCATAAGCAAAGGATAAGCAGAGTATTTTTAAAGTAACAAAATAAAAATTGCTTTTTCACTTGGATTCGCAAAACTAGTAACAAATGTAGCATTAAATTTTTATCATGGATACGTCTAGTCGAATCTTAGATACAGAATACTACTCTGGGGAAACTACAGATTTCATTAAAGCGTTTATAGCATAAAAGAGATGTATTCGCGCTACTAATACCACTCCATTAACAAACTGCGAGCCTCTCTTTAAAGGTTTAAAATATTAAGTGTGCCCTGTCTGTACATATATGAAGCCCGTTTATTTGTAAAGACAACTTTTTATTTACAAGGAAAGATGAATATTGTAAATTTCTTACTTGTTTCCCTGATAAGACTATTGGTGCCTGCCAATAACCTAGTCAGCTATAAGGTCAAAAAATTGCTACCACATGTGCGTCAAAATTAACAATAAATTACCGACAAATATTTAAAGCTTCACTATGGTAAAAATTAATCTTTACAATGACTAATTTTTGGGTGAACAGAAATTTGATACTTATCGACATAAATTATTATTAAATACGAAAAATTACATATATTTGCATAATTAATAATAAAATCTATGGCAACTAAAATAAGCAAATGTCCTTGTAATGAAAATTAATTGAAAGACCTAATTTAATATGAAACATAAAACTATATCACCTTCGAGCAAATAAATATTTTCTTAAAAGAATTTTTTTACTTACGGTTTCTGACCTTACCCAACGTGTAATACGAGTATAATTCTCACTCAAATCAATTACTTCGAGTTATCATTATCACTGAACTGGTACAGATTGTTTAATCGATACACGAAGAATGTAAAAAAAAACCGTGCGTACTGATTTCTGCATTTGTTCAGGATGCCACGTTAAATGTGGGACGCGAAGAGATCCCACTTCTGATTTTAGAAATGAAAACCAGAAGCAGAATATTTAGATTACCATTTAATTCACAAAGCCTTTGATACAATTTACAGGTAACGATTTAAGGTTTCTAATTAACATTTCCTTATACAACAACAATTAAATAATAAGTAAGCACAGATACAGAATTTCGGTACGCAATCGGACAGAGTAACTGCCGTTATTACGATTACAGCACTAATAATCCCTCCCTTAGAGGAGGCCTCGCTTTTATAGGCGTTTTCTCCTACCTCGTCACATTTTTTATTCAACTACCGACGTTAATTCCTAACATGTGTGACGCGTTTGTGAGTGATCAATCAGATTTTAAGGGGACAATTTGAAGCGATTATAATATTATCATATAATTAAATAACTTTTACGTAACATTTTATTTTTTTATTTATTACAGTCGTACAGTCTATAACGAAACACATATTATTATGTGAAATGAATTTAAATATTAAAATTGTATTTGTTTTGTTTTTATATTTGTACATTGACAACCGCATAATATTTTAAGTACATTAACGGTACATGCATTTAGAATGATCTTAAAGTATATTGATGTTTATATTTGATAAATTTGTGAGATGGATTTAATATAGTGAATTTATTTTTACTCATATAAAAACTTGTAGATCTATACTTATTTTGTTATCCTCGTTTTTGATGTGCAATATGTTTATTTAATGTTCACAATATATTAAAAAACTTATATTAAGAGACTATAGTCTCTTTTATGTCTTTAAAATTTTGAAATAATCGTATGTCTGCAAGACGGGAAAAAATATTACATTGTTTAAATTTAGTTACTGTTATTTAAAATAATGTATATTTCTCGAATGTTTTGATCTAACCAGTGGCATCGAAACTTATTACTAGAAGAGTAGGCATAGTATTTATATTATAGGTAATATTGTATAATACGACATTGTACATGACAGCGAATGTAAAGGTCAGAAATAAAGTGGTGTTGTAAATATATAACATGTTTTATTTGTGAAAGTCCCTGCAATGATTCTTATTTTCTTGTCCTGAAAATATAAAAACTAAAAACCGGCCAATTGCGAGTCGGACTCACGCACGAAGGGTTCCGTACCATTATCTATAAAAAAAATCACGTTTATTGTATGGGAGCCCCCTTAAATATTTATTTTATTCTATTTTTAGTATTTGTATAACAATAGCGCCAACAGAAATACACCATTGCCTTTGATTATCTATAGAAATCATTGCATTAAAATTAAATGAAAGGTAAATTGTGGTTTACGATATATGTAAATATATATAAAACGTATTAAAAAAACTACTTACTAGATCTCGTTCAAACCTATTTTCGGTGAAAGTTTGCATCGTAATGTACATCATATATGTTTTTAGGTTTATCATTCTCTTATTTTAGAAGTTACAGGGACACACACACACATTTTACCACTTTGGAAGTGTCTCTCGCGCAAACTATTCAGTTTAGAAAAAAAATATATTAGAAACCGTAAAATGTTCCTACTTTGCTCCTATGAGGTTAATTATGCTCCAATTTTCTTAAAAGTTTTATCGCTTAATATTCCCAAATCAGAGCAACATTTCATTTAATTGTGAATGCACTGGAAACATTTAACTTATAAGTGACAACAATGAACCGGTAAATTTTACATCAGCCATATTTTTCTTATGTCAGGTGCAGCTGAAGTGTAAGTCGTTAAAAGTATATTTTTTTTGTCTTCGAAAAAGTCACTTCCATCTTAAAATCAGCATAGCACATTAAGGTAATTATGTTCTAATGTCATTATGTATATAATCAGGTAAACGAATCCGTAAATATTTAATTGTATTGCTGAGTTGGTCTTAATCTGACCTCACTTATTTGGCGTGTTTATATTTTCTTTTGTCCGATGGGGTAACTTTGCTTTGTTATTTGTTGTTAGAAAAGATGCCAAGAAATTTTAAAACACGTTTAGGGTCGAGAAATTATAAAAAAAAGACGTCGCAGGATAATACACATTACACCTTGAAAAAGTGTAACTGCAGAACTAAGCACACTTTTGGATGATAAAGAAATTGAAGAGTTGGCTCAGCCGTTCATTTCAAAGCAACCACATCGCCGTAGATCCAGCACTAAAAGCTCTCTTCCGATCTTGGATCTATTGGAGATTTAGAAAATCTTGAAACTAACTCTATACAGTGGCCGAAATTTGTAATGAAAATTGCAATTTCAAACCAATTGTGAAGGCGGCTGGGCAATATGTAGATTTCGCGTATGAGGAGGAAATTTTTCCTGGTAAAATTGTAAAAATAACTAAACAAAGGCCGTATTCTTTTTTTCTTTACATAAAATGGAATGAAACAAAGTGATTTTGTAACTCATTTAAGAATATAACATTATTTCTTAAAAACACGGTTTATTTAAATTTTTATCCATTTTTTGACCGAAAATACTATCAAAAATCATAAAGCGTAATATCACTTGAGCATAGTTTGAATAAGGAAAGCATAACTTTGCTCAAAAAGCTTCCACAATGGAAATTGCTTGTGGAATATACCCAGGAGCAAAGTTACCCACGACCATGGGTAACTTTGCTCCTTATTCATAATTTTATATATATTATGAAATATGTAATTAAGTTAATTTAACGTTAAAAATATGTTAGATAACATGACATTCTTTAAATTTTTACATGTGAGTATATTTCATAATTAATAGTTTAAACAATATTCATAATTCCCTTTTTTTGGAGCAAATATTAGAGCAAAGTAGGACCATTCTACGGAACCTCAATATACTCAATATATATAGTGAAAATTTTAATGTGGTTCATAGAATGCATCTACGTACCGAGTTTCAACAGTATAGTTCTTATAGTTTCGGAAAAAAGTGGCTGTGACATACGGACGAACAGACAGACATCACGAATCCATAAGGGTTCCGTTTTTTGCCAATTGGCTACGGAACCCTAAAAATACGATGAAAAGTAATAAAAACTCATCTTTCACACCATTTTTGACACCATGCCAGACTGCCAAACGTGGGCATCGCGGGTTTGATTCCCGGCGATGCAGATAGTTCCAAAGCAAAAGCAATATCTATAAATTCTTTTGTGTAATTACTATATCTATGACTGAACAGCGTGCTACAGACTTTCAGTAAAATATAACTGCCCATCTTTGTTTAAAGTTTAAAATTAAATACAGGTAGGTAAGTACAGTTAAAACGGGCACTTTTATATTGTTAGATAAGCTGTACAATTCTTAGTTTTACCTACGGACATACGATTTAACTGTACAGTTTGAACTATCGTTTTAAAAAAAATCAGTAACACTTTAAAAAGACCGTACATAAATAAAGAAGAAAAATAATTTGTCAATATTGACAGCGACCATTTCAGGAATAATTGCATCAAAATGTTTTAAATAGGCAATTAAGGCCTACCAATTTTTGTCATAATGTGGCTAGCAAATCCTATTAGTGTTAACGACTATTTCGAGTTTAAGCAGTTTCAGTCTATTCTATTAGGAAAGTAGCTCCTTAGCAAGTTGTGAATGGTACGTAACGAATAATTTCATTATTTTCTTTCATAAATCTAGATAATAAGTAGTGGTCGCTGACTTTCAAGGGCACGAAAAAGCATTGCTAACTGATAAATATGCATTTATCGATTTAATTTTTAACAAAACTTATTATCATTGATATTTGAAATTCGGCAATAATCTATACTAGTAATTGTATTATTACTGAAGCTATAGAGTGTTTGGCAAAGGGAGATCTCCCGCCGGGCGAGGTGGTCATGCCCGGGGAGCGGCTGCGCTCCGACTGACTTAATTCGGAGCTTGTATATATGCTCGGATATTCATAAAAACTTGGATAGCGTGATTTAGGAATACCCGTGGTGCCATCTCTTGATGAGTAGCGGAAGGTCGCTACATCGACCCCCTGCTCAGACCGGAGGTCGATATCTTCAATCCATGCTTGAGTAATCTTTGCTTACAAGCGCCTGGAATGCCCTCTATCTGCGGTGAGTCGAGATGTGAGGGTACAGACCTTGTGTCGCCCTATATCCACGGTGAGTCGGGATGTGAGGGTGTAGCGAAGTGTGGAGATGTCATCTATCTTCGGTGAGTCGAGATGTGAGGGTAGATTGGAATGTGGAGGCGAGTAGAGTGGGTACTCGAACCGTCCACGACGTCGCAGGAGGCATCTTGATCAGGATCCTTGGATCCCAAGGATCCCTTGATCAATTGTGACTAGATCCCAAGACAAATGAGATCCCAAGTCCTAATTAATAATTAATGTAAATAAAAGTCACGATTCGGCTAAAGTCATCTTTTAAAGTGTTAGAAGTTAGAAGGCCGGTACTGTTAAGCAGCGGATTTAGAAATTTACCGCCAGTTCGCTATTAAATTCTTAAATTTCCCCCTACTGACCTATAAGATTCGATTCTCCTAAGAAAGCTTAAGACTAGCAAGCTTTAACAAGTTTATAATGAGAGTATTTTTAACACAGAGTTCCACAGAGGTTGTCTTTTAATTTTGTCAAATAAACATTTTTTTTAAATGAACTAAACTAAACATAATTAGCCACCCCCCAAAATTTGCCGCCCTAGGCTCCAGCCTACTCAGCCTTTTGGTACTTCACTGCTGTGAAGTAACCCCTTTTCCCTCGGCCCAGTGTTCCTGTTTATGTCTGTGCCCCGCAGATTTCACGTGTCACAATTGGATTTTGTCCATTTCACCTACATAGATAATTTTCAATCGAGAACTTCTAAGTCCAGAAATGAGAAAAATCCATATAAATTTCTCCCCCTACTTCATTGGCTGGCTTGCTACAACCCTTTTTACGTCCCACTGCTGAGCACGGGTACATCCCCATGATTGGGGAGGCCTGGAGCTTCCTCCACGTTGCTCCAATGCGAGTTGGCTATTTCAATGAATTTCTAAAAATCCTTTCTTAGTGCTCACTTACTTACATCATGAAAGAACCCCTTTTCAGTTACTAAGTTTCGGCTTTGCATTGATCTAAGTCAGTGAGGTTTGCCTTTTATATAGGTACATATACAGATTTTATCGTTGCCCCAGTGGTGCGCGATGGCGCTGACGGCGCTGCTGGCGCTGGGCGCGGCCCCGTGCGTGCTGCAGCGCGCCTGCCTCCGCCACCCATCGCGCGCGCGACCCGCCTCCGTCTGCATGCACCGCGTACGCTCTCAGGACCAACTGTACGTATACAGTATCCATAAAAGAAAAATAACACTCCAAACTCATAGCCCCACAACGGGGTATTTTACCCCATCAGATTTTATAAAATCATAAACAAGAATTAATCAGAAAAAGGACATTTGGTTTATGTCGTCAGTTTTCCTAGCAAAAACGCTGAAGCGGCTATTTTGAATAATAAAAGTGTTTAAGGTAACGTTAAATATGCAGCTAATTCCTGGGTAATTTGACTCGGATCAGCTTCAAAATCTCGATCAATTCTGTGTTAGGTATTCACCTATGTGGACGATGTTGTTCATTCTTTAAATCGAAGTTTTTATCACGAAAGCGTTCATACCATAATCGCACGGTGCGTTTATTAAAACAGTCCCCTCATCATACGCAGCATAGATTGCGAGCTGTTTCTGCCGCTTAATTCGGCGTGGCACGGAACTTGTATTCAATAAATAATGTACTTAGTTTAAAAAAATAAAAAAAAAACACGCTTTTATGAAAATACAAACTAAAAAGTAAAAAATAAGAAGAAATGTATTTTACTGTAAAAAAAAGCGTGGGATGCCTTTTGAGATACTATAGATACCATACATTTTCTTCTTATTTTTTTACTTTTCGTATTTTCACAAGTGTGTTTTTTAGTTTTTTAAACTAAGTACATTTCTACTACGTACTAAGTACCTACATTATTTATTTTGAATTTTTAGTAGGATTTTTTTTCATATTATTGCATTGTCATCGGCCCTTGAACCCTGTGCAAATTTTCAAGTTAATCAGACGCTTAGAAGTAGGTGAAAATGAAGTTAAAAGATTCTGTTACATACATACATACAGGTCAAGCTAATATAAGCGTGTTAAAAATTACTCCGATATCCGCAGTAACCATCTCTTTAGTGTAAGCTGAAAAAAAATACAATCGAATTTAGTTTCCGGCCACTCCGGCCAGACATACCTACGTAAGGCGATCAACGGTCTTTGGACTAACAGCGCGACCTCAGGGAAGTATTAGGCTTGCTTCGAGTTGTGTGTAGAAGATCTTGCGTTGCAGCAACCATTTAACACCACGTGGCCGGATGCTCGTCTGCTACTCCGTTCAAATAAAAAAAATAAAGCTTCACAATCACGTGGGTGCCACGGGTCCATGGACACACACATAGACAAGAACACGCACCCACTAGGAAAACACGCCTAAAATTGATCATTTAGATATATATATCTCCTCCCCGGGAATCGAATTCAGGACCTCTTGCATGCACACCGGTAGGGTGACTAATGCGCCATTCGGGTCGTCATATTTTCGTCATCAGATTCGGGTTCATGTTTCTTTTGTAGGTGGTACCTAGAACTTTTATGATTCGACCGAGGAAGCAGGTACCACCGCTGCCCCCATTTCTACCGCGACGCTATTGTGTTTGGGTAGAAAGTTAAAATCCAGCATCAACCAGTTTGTCTTGCATTGTTTTGCGCTTTTAATGAATACCTAAACTAGAGTTCCCCTTATAATGTGTTTCCACAACTAGGAGTTCCACATCGTTCGTACACCTCAGCGCAATAAATTCGAACTATCTATTACACAAAATGTCCCTATAATCTGGAAGATCTGATGGTCCATCCCCATACCAACGCCTTAACGATTTTGGTCGATGAGTTGTCTATGAAATGTTTAAGTTAATTGTTGAAACAAAGATACGTGTGCGAATGCTTGGTGCATGTTGTGGTTGGATGTCCGCATTGTGTTTACCAAACAGCCGCCGCTTCGTCTCGAGTTAATGCCACCGTGGCTGGGACTGTCCCCTACCACATTGTCCCCACTTATTTGGTTTTATTTGCCGAATTGAACAACTTTTTGATCTTTTAGATATGTTGAATGAAAATACCGAAGTTTGCTCATTCATGGACACCGCTCTTTAAAAAAAATATTTGTAAGGTATTTTTATACCTATGCATGTGGAGAAAAACATTATTCTAAAACCTACTGAACGTGGTTATCTTTTTCGTGGAAATATTTTAAAACTGAAAAGGTTTCGTTGGCAATTTTGCATTTTTTAAATACATATTTGGATCTGACTAAGTTCTCAGCAACGGTCCAGTTATTCGCTCAGATGTAAAATTAATGTACGTAGTAAAACAAACCTTGGTCATAAAACTGAATCGACTTAGTTATATATTTATGTGTTTTGTTATGCCTTCGTTCTGATAACTTTAATAAAAATACTTGTATAAAAGTACTGAGTTAAAAGCATGAAAACATTTTCAAATTTTCTTATTTTTCCCAAAAAGATGATTTTAGTAAAAGAGCCGCTAATTATTTCTAAAGCTTTGGTCACCTTTTTATTATCAAATTCGAATGTTTTCTCTCACTTTCTCACTTAGGTTAAAATACCATTATTTGTATTATTATCATAAAACTATTAAAAATTAAATTAAATTCTGAGGCATTATAATTCCGCATAAGTATGACGTTAAAAAAGGAGGAAAGGAGACCGATGTTAGTAATACCTAAAGACAACAATATTGTATTAAATAAAAGAGAAATCTACACACTTCTTAATAAAACGGATCTAGCAAAATATTTAATTTTTATGATGATGCTGAACCCATAGTTCTACTAGAACTTGTAGAGTACGTAGGTTTAACACAACAGATTGTTGAATTGGCTGCCATCTCTCTACCTTTAATTAGATTAAAATTTTATTTTCAGAGCCCCAAAACTATAACCGCCATAAGCACTCGCACAAATCACCGAGACAGTGGTACAGGTCCATGATTCACGATGCGCGCGCGTATAAATCGTGCGCTTAAAAGGTGCGCGCGCGAGTGGCAGTGCGAGCGCTGTGCGGGGTGTCGCTGGCTACTGTGTTGCTGCTACTGCCGCTGTGCCTGCCATAGAGAGAGCTATTGAAGCCGTTGAGATATCTACAGAGAAGGGAAGTCTCCAAGCGAAAAGTCCTGGACCTGCGTTACAAGTTCTCTAAAGTTGAAGATAAATCTGAAGAAGGAAAGGATTGTTGGTGTGTTCGCAAGATTTACTGTTGTCATCTGTTGGGGGTTACAAGATTATTTTTCAAGATGATTCTCATACTGGTTATTGCGATGCTGGCGAGTCAAGGGCTTGGAGCGAATACAGAGTGTAAGGATTGTGTGGTAAGTTGTAATTTTATGTATAAATTGTTCTTTCATCCTGTTTAGAAAAACGACAAAAAATAAGTATAAAAAAATAAGTAAATGCACTACTCAATATACCATATTTAACTGTTTTGTGAACTGATAGATTAAGAATTATTTGAGAAGTTTAAACAATTTTTGTTATAATAGAGGTGATGGAGATATACCTATCTAAAATCGAACTAATGCTTAAGTTCAGGATTGCTACTACCTTTTGAACGTCGTTCGGTTTTTCCTTTGGGTGGCCCCTTTTTCGATTTCTATGGGGTGGCCAGAGGCTTTTTGCGTCGCATTGCTAGGCACAAATCTCTCTCATGATTACAAAATCCTCGAGCTTATCTACCACGTTGCTCTTATGCTTGTCGGTGAAAATTTCTTTGATATAAAACAAGAAGTATCTTACTCCTATTATTAGGAGTAGAGCGTGAAAAGATCAACATTTTCGCTAATCCCAAACTGCTTACAGACCCTTGGCAAGAAGGAGCGGGCAATGTTTCGCGCGCATTCTGGCGAATGTCTGACTGAATCGCAAGTGGACCCGAAGACCGTAGAGTCCCTTCTTCACGGTCATCTGGTGGATGACCCTGCGCTCAGGAAGCACGTTTACTGCGTGCTGCTCAAGTGCAAGGTGATCGGGAAGGACGGCAAGCTGCATAAGACAGCGCTTCTTAACAAACTCGGTGGTCGCGCTGACGGGAACGCTACTAAGGTTTGGACACTTGTTTGTTTTGCATTTCCATGTTCTTACAATACCCTACTTCCCATAGCTACTTACGCACGTGCAAGCGGGCACACAGATATAGCTGTAAGACATTGGGACATAGAGAAAGATCGGATTCCTTGATCATCGAGAAAGTAAGTTTCTTTTAGTAAATTGACCTTTTGGAAAGAGGAAGTTTTGGCAAGTTTTTGACGAGGCCCATTTTACTTTTCTCATCGAATTTGAAAGTTTATCCATCTTGTAAGTGGCCATGAATTGTAAGAACATGACTTTTAACCGTGTATCGGGTGGCGTCCAAAACTTTTACGGTATATTTCTTATAAGGTCCGGCGCTATTATTACTAGGATCTACAAGAAAAATAATCTTTCGGAGTCCCTACATGCACACACTCACTGTAGGAAACTATGACTTGGCATGATGCATAATGCGTTGAAAGCCGGCGTTCCGAAGGATGTCGAAATATCCCGAAATATCCTAAAGGCTGTCGATGCAGCAGCCTCTCAAGTATACTGAAGCGTCATTTTTGTTAGTACGATCAAATAATTATGGACATTTCTACGTTATTGCTAAGATGTTAATGTATATTATTTCTATTTGCCACCTTTCTCAGCTTTGGTAATGCCGATAATGCTCGTAGAAAGATAGATAGGCGCCGGGTCGAAGATACCTACTGTTGTTTAAAAATTTAATTTTGTAGTTACGGAATGCTTATAATTGTAATCAGTGGCGGTCCCAGGGGGGGTGGGTCACAGGGGACAAGACCCCCCCCCCAAATCCATCAGTCATGTACGGATGGAAGGCGAAACAAGCCAATTTGGAACACCTCTTCCCCCAAATTTCTTAGTTACCCCCCCAAAATTGAAGGCTGCGACCGCGCCTGATTGTAATAAGCTTTTTTCACGTTCTTAAATCCTCAGATCTTGGAGACCTGTGCCAACCAAACCGGCGACACCCCGGAGGACCTCGCGTGGAACCTCTTCCGCTGCGGTTACGAGCGCAAGGCGGTCCTCTTCGAGTACATGCCGCTAGGGGGCTCCTTGTTTGACAACGATGCGTAGTTCTGTATGTCGCCAATAGATGGTGCTACATTGTGCGCAATATTTACGTGGTTATAATTTGTTGCAAAATTAGTAACTTGTTTTAATTAAATTTTATCCATATTGCTGTTTTTTTTTTCAAAATTAGCATTCAGTAATTGTATAATGTTGATATTTTTTCCCAAATAAACGGTATTTTATCACCTATATTGTTTGGTTTTATTTTATTCTCTGCCTTGTACAGAAGTAGCGAGAAGGTTTTCTTACAGCTATTTTTTAAGTAATTAATTGTAGTAAAAGTCTATTAAGCGTGTTTTCTTATTCTTTTTTGATATTATTCTTTTAGCTAAATTTCTTTCAGCTAGGTAAGCTATTTCATCAAAATCAAAAATACCTAAGTACAAAATATTCGTTTAACGAATGTCATTTTTTCCCGGTCATCGCCTTTAGGTGCCCGTTTGGGCTAGATGTTGAGCTGAGAGAAAAAAGGCGGCGGAAAAAAACTCCCAGCACTCTTTTAAAAAAATAAAGTACATATATAATTGAGATAACAGTATGGCTATGGGTCCATAATGGGCACACGTGACAGCTGATCGTATGAGACACCATATATATAATATGATAGAAACTTAGGTACTTATTAGGTACAGTAAGTTACTGTCACAGTAAACAATACAATATTTATTTACTAGTCTTCCGCCAGCAGCTTCGCCCGCGTGGACCCGTTTTAACGGTTCCCATAGGATAAAAACCATCCTATGTCCTTTCCCAATTGGTTCAGTAGTTTATGCGAGAAAGCGTAGTAGACAGAGTTACTTTCGAATTTATAATATGCCACGTGGATTGCCACGACACGAGGCCTCATGATACGTTATCCTGTTCAATGCTAACACATTAATCTGCACTGATATTATAAATGCGAAAGATTGGATGAATGTTTGAAGCTCAATCACACAAGAACAGCTGAACGGATAGGGATGAAATTTTAAAAATAAAACGGAGATAAGTAGATCGGAATTTCAATTGGAATACCTATTCTAGAATAGCCCAAAGGCTAGTTTTTCCCGGAAAAATATACTGTTCCCTTGGGATAAATTAGTATAATCTTATTATTATAAACTCAGATCTTCCAATCCAATCAAGCAAGTGCTCTTGCATGTAAACACAGAGTTAGATCATACATTCGTCGTTTATTAACCGCAATGAAGTCATCTTCTCACGGCCACGTACTTTATTGCTTAATTCCTATAACAATTCAAAAGTGCGAACGCTTACTGACCAAGTAAATGTAACGGAAGGATTTGAGGCCGTCGATAGAAGAGTGGTGAGCGTAGACGTGGAAAGAAATAGGAGTAAAGAGTAGTCGAGGGGAGTAGTGGAGGAGAGTATTCGAGGAGTTCACTCCTCAAAGTGTGCATGCCACACTGCAAATTCAACATAGACACCGCATAGACAAGTCCTTTCAGTTCGTAATTTTTTACGTACCCGTGTTGTACGAACCATAGGCGAGCAGAGAGTAGTATAAATTTTAGAGAGTTTAAATTCAGCAGTTTTTTTATTATTTTTTTAATTTCCTACATACTGTTGGGCATAGGATGCTTCCTGATTGATTAATTATCAGAAAGTTTGTGGAGCAACGATAAACACACACTTACCAATTTGTTTTGTTAGTGGTATGCGCTGACCCGGGGGTTTGAACTCGGTATCTGTGTGTCGGAGATCGCGGGTTTTACCGTTTGGCCATCGCTCTAACTTATAACATTGTAGGTATAATATGATGTGTGTAAAAGGGGCGTAAACGGAGGAAAAGTGATATCTTTTTAAAAAATCCTTCAGCCCATTGCCTCATAATAATTGGCACTTCTGACCGTAAATTAGCAGTGTAAGGTAACTACTTAGCATGCAAAGGCTGCGTTAGGTGCACTGTTACGTTCAAGTGTAAATTATGTTCGGAGCAGCTTTATGATCTCATTGCAGGCTGTGGGCGGCTACCCGCGAGTCTGCGCGGCTCTATCAGTGCGTGCCTTTGCCTCCATAAGCACGCAGCGCGCACACTTCTTGGATTTTGATTTGCGCGCCATCTTTTTTCCGTTTTATCTGTGCGTCAAGACGTTACTGTTTAAATTTAAAAATACGTGTGTGTGCTGTTAACTGTGATAAAAATAAAGTGCGAGTTATTTTAGAGATAGAAAAAAATATATTTAAGCTATTAAACTTTGTGGTCTGTGGATTTTTTTATTTTCGAAGTGTTTATATTTATAAGTTTTTTCTCTAATGTGTGGATACCAGGCGACGGTACAAGGGGTCGTTATACGTAAGTTGCATTATTTCCCAAAATTATTTCACAGGGAACCATGTAGTCATCCCTACTAATATTATAAATTCGAAAGTAACTCTCTCTGTCTGTCTGTCTGCTACGCTTTCCCGCTTAAAATAATGAACCAATTTTAATGAAATTTGGAACACAGATAGAACACAGATAGAGTGGCAAAGGACATAGGATGGTGGTGAATGTAATAAGGTTGCGAATATTACTGACGGGATGATTAGAAAAAATACGTGTGTTTGTTGCAATGTTTACTGGGCGACTAAATGACATTTACGATCATCACAAGATTTACAAAACATGCATTTAAGTTAAACATACCGCCCACCAAAAAGGACTGAAGGTCCTTTTTAAACAACCTTAATCACTGGGCAAAGCACACAATTTGACTACTGGTCTCTTACAAACAAAACCGTCACTTTTTACGCTATATACTCGGGTAAATCCATCTTGACCCGGATGTTTTTCGACGATTCTCCCCAAGCTCCATTTTGCAGGTGGTAAATTATCAGTTTTTATTACGACCAAATCGCCAATTTGGAATTCTTTCTCCTTCACCAACCATTTTGGGCGTACTTGAAGTCTACTCAGGTATTCGTCTTGCCATCGACGCCAGAAGTCATGCACCAGTTTTTGAGTATGCTGCCAGCGTGATAGTGGGGAAATGTTTATGTGTTTTACTTCAGGCGATGGAATTGTTATTGGTGCTTCCCCAATCAAGAAGTGTCCTGGCGTAAGAGGATTTAAGTTTTCCGAGTCAGTTGCATCAATAGGGCACAATGGGCGTGAATTTAAACAAGCTTCTATTTGACAGAGGACTGTTGTCATCTCTTCGTAAGTAAGGTGAGTTGTTATGATCCTTTTTAAGTGGTACTTGATAGATTTAACTCCGGCCTCCCATAATCCACCGAAATGAGGGCTATAGGCAGGTATAAAGTGCCACTGTGTGCCTTCTGTAGCTAGAGTTTGTGCTATATGTCCCGTGAATTGTAGCTTAGCTTCATTCCAGGCCTCGACTAGTTGTTTATTTGCTCCTACAAAGTTTCTGCCCTGGTCACTCCATAGGTGGCTACATTTTCCTCTTCGAGCTATAAAGCGACGAAACGCCCCTATAAATGCTTCGGAGGTGAGATCTCCGACTAATTCAATGTGAATAGCTTTTGTCGAAGTACAAATAAATATTGCTACATAGCTCTTGGTTGTTCGATTTCCTCTACCCTTGCACATCAAGGTTTGAAAAGGGCCTGCAAAATCTACACCACAGTTCAGGAAAGGCCTTGCTGGCACCACTCTTTGCTTTGGTAAGTCTCCCATTAATTGTGACCTTGTAATTGCCTTAATCCTGGCACAAATGAAGCATTTGTGTAAATGTTTCTTAATCAATGATTTAGATTTCAGGATCCAATACCTCGAGCGCAAAAAAGTTTGCATTAATTGGAGACCACCATGAATAGTTCTAATGTGTGCATCAGCGATGATTAAAGGTACGAGTGTATTTTTGTTTCCTAGAATAATTGGATTCTTTCTATCTTCAGGTATATTTGCGTGTCTTAAGCGTCCGCCCACCCTGAGGATATTGTGCTCATCTAAGTACGGGTTTAGTGATCTCAAAATGCTTTTATTCTTTACTTGGTGTTTTGCTTTTAATCTTTCAATTTCTTCTTCAAATTCTTCTGCCTGAACCTTCTTTATGCAAGTATTTAACGCTTCTTCTAATTCTCTTGTTTCTATATCTGTTGGTGTTATTTCTTTATTCTTATTATACTTTAAAAATCTTTTACAATATACTATTGCTTTTAATAATTCTTGAAGGCTATTGTAATTTTCAAATTGCGATGTTAATGGTTTTAATTGTTTTTCAGAAATGTAGGTTGTAAGGTAAGTACTAATCTTTTCTTTTTCTTTTGATGTTTTCAGTTCCATGTCTGTTTCTATTATTTCTTGTTTACTAATACTTATTTCTTTTTCAGATAACCAACACGGACCCTTCCACCACAAGTCACATTCCATCAGTGATGCGAGCAAGATGCCTCGAGATGCTAAGTCAGCGGGATTGTCACGCGACTGTACGTGGTACCAGTGTTTGTTGTTTAGGTTCTCTACGATTTCAACGACACGATTGGCCACAAACGGTTTCCAACGACTTGGTTCTCCACATAGCCATGCAATCACTATCGTTGAGTCTGTCCATGCATACATCTGAGATGTTGGTATTCTCATGGCTTGCCCTATCTGTTTCATAAGCTTCGCTAAGAGTAGTGCACCACAAAGTTCTAAGCGTGGTAGAGATATAGTTTTGAGGGGTGCTACTCTTGTTCTTGCTGCAATAAGACTTGTTTCTATGTGGCCATCTGGTCTTTCCGTTCTGATGTAAACAGATGCTGCATACGCACGCATCGATGCGTCACTGAAGCCATGAATTTGGACTTTATTTAAGTTTGTACTGACTGTTCCTATCCATCTCTTTATTTTAATTTCATGAACGTTATTAAAGTCATTTCGTATTTGTCTCCATTCCTCTTCCAGTGTATTATTGATTTTCTCATCCCAACCTGTCCGTTCTAACCATAACTTCTGTATGAGTATTTTTGCCTTTACAGTACTTGGTGCAAGCCAACCAAGTGGATCAAATAGCTTTTGTATGTCGGATAAAATGCTACGTTTAGTTACTACTTCTGTCATTGGTGGTAGGCTCAGGTTGTATTCGAAATTATCTGTTTTTAAATTCCAGGTGATACCTAGTGCTTTGATTGTACCATCTAAATTCATGTTTATGTTAACATTTGCAGATCTTTTGCTTTCTTCAATGGACTGTATAAATTGAATATCGTTAGATGACCATTTTGTTAATTGGAAACCTCCCTTCTGAAGGATGTTTGTGATCTCCTTGGCTACTGATATGGCATCTTCTGAAGACTCAGCGCCTGATAGAACGTCATCGATATAAAAGTCTTCTTTTATCATTTGGACTGCACGCTGGTGATGTGTCCCTTCGTCGGTTGCAACTCTTTGGAGCGTTTTTACAGCCAAATATGGTGCAGCGGCTGTTCCAAATGTGACTCTAAGAAGACGATATTCTTGCAGCTCATGTGAGTCGTCTGATCTCCAGAGGATTCTCTGATAGTCCCTATCTTTCGGAGATATTAATATTTGTAAATACATTTTTTGGACATCAGCCATAAAACATACACGTTTCATTCGCCATCTCATCAGAAGGTATCTTAAGTCTTCTTGCAATTTAGGACCCGCCAATAGCTCGTCGTTCAAAGAAATGTTATTCGTCCCTTTACAAGACGCATCGAAAACAACGCGAGTGCGAGTGGTCTCTTTATCATTACGTATTACTGCATGGTGTGGTAAGTACACTGATCTTACTTCTCTTTCTTTTTCAGGAACCTTTTCTAGGTATCCACGTTCAATGTATTCTTCTATTACCTTTGTGTATTCTCTTTTCAGATCTGGCGATCTCTTGAACTTTCTTTCGAGTGATATAAATCTTCTTGTAGCTATCTCCTTCGTGTTCCCGTCTGGTGATAAGGGGTATGTGGTTTTGAAAGGTAAGTTGACTATATATCTTCCGTCCTCGTTTCTATCAGTTGTTTGTTCATATATGTGTTCACAGAGTTGTTCTTCTTTTGTTAATCGTCTTTCTGATTCTACTTCTACTTCCCAAATCGACTTAAGCATGTCGTCGATGTCAACTTGGTGATGCATGACGAGGTAAGTATCTTCTTGTGGTTTTATACATACATCTCCGAAAATTATCCAACCCAGGCTGGTCTTCTGAGCACATGGTGTACCTGGTGGACCTTTGATAAAATCTGGTTGCATTATATTAGCGTACTCTCTCACCCCAAGGAGCAGATCAATTGACCCTGGCGTAAAATATGTGGAATCAGCCAGGTTGAGCCCTTCGAGGTGTGGCCATTGTTCTATGGTCATTGTTTTGGTAGGTATCTTCGTGGTCAGTTGTTTAGGCATCACATAGGCTTGTATAGATAGACAAAATGTTGAGTCCCACTGTGATCTTATTTGTAGCTGAACCACGTGCTTGATTTCTGTTCTCATAGATCCTACTCCGACGACGCTTCCCATCATAGATTGTCGTTTTAATTTCAAAAGCTGAGTCGCCTTCTCGGTTATGAATGTTGCTTGCGAACCTGGATCGACTAGAGCTCGCAGCATAACCTTGTGACCGCTTGAACTCGTTGCTGTCACGACTGCTGTTGCTAGAAGTGCGGTTCCCTGTCTAGTGGTGAAATGGGACGCTATCATTGTGCTCACTTGGACCTTGTCCTCTCCTATCACGTGATGTGAAGCCTGCGGTTGTTGTGAAGTACTTGAAGATGCCACAGCTTCTTGTTGCTTGTTAATATGAAGGAGGGAATGATGACGTCGGTGACATATTCTGCAGGACACTGGTATCTTACATTTCAAAGCTGAATGTCCTGATCCTAGACAGTTGTAACATAGTTGCTTCTCAGTAACGTATTTATTTCTTTCATCCGGATTCAAAATTGTGAATTGTTTACAGTGACAAAGAGTGTGATTGTCATTGCACATAATACATGCCCGCTTGTTGACAGGTGTGATGTGAAATGCTCTTGCCTTAACCGGTTTTACAGTATGATGTTCAAAAGTCGAGTGGGTCAATTCTAAAGTTCTGAATTTTGTTTCTAAGAATTTTTTCAGATCACTCCAGGTAGGCAATTTTTCAGATTCTTCCTTGTAGGCAAATTCTTCCCAATTTTTATGCGTATCTGGGTCCAACTTTTGAACCAAAAGATGAATTATTATAGGATCCCAAGATTCCGTCGAAATTCCCATATTCAATAAACTATTTAAACAATCACATGTTGTATCTAACAATCCTTTTAGTTGAATTGAAGATTGTGAAGTTAATTTTCTTTGATTGAATAACTTCTTCATAATGGAATTTAAAATTAGCCTTTTATTGCCATACCTTGCCTTAAGAATGTCCAAAGCGTGAGCATAGTTATTCGATGTTATTTGCACATGCTTTAATAACGAATCTGCTTCGGCGGTAACACTCGACTTCAAATAATGCAACTTTTCGACATCACTTAATGAACTATTATTATGCACCAACGAAATGAATAAGTCATAAAATGCAGGCCATGCTTCATAACTGCCGCCAAATGTAGGGAGTTGTATCTTCGGTAACTGCGCGATGTTATTATTACGGACGCTTGAGTTATTTAAACTCGCTGACAATGACTCCGCGTTCGCACCATCCAACAACTGTAACATGTCCTTCAAATCACCTTGTAGGGAGATGTACAAATCTTCATAAATAAAGAATTCTTCGTTAAGAAAGTACTGCAATATTCCTTTTCGTTCCTTCGGTGTAATTTTTACAAGTTCTTGATGTGCGTGTTTAAAAGTTTTCCAATAGTCATCTATAATTCGCATCCGTGCTTCTATATATCCTTTAGTTAACCGTGCTTTGGGGCATTTCTTTAAATTGGTTTGAGATTTTGTAATAAACTTGCCGTGTCCTCTAAAACCAATAAAATCTTCGCTTCTTCTTGCGTAGCAGTCATTGTAAACGATATTCGATACGATGTAAAATACTCCTTAACACGACGTAAATAAGACGATGTTAAAAAACTTGTTTTGTTCAATTGAAGACAAAAGACTTCGAGGCGAGCGCTTATCAGTTTCCGATCTTCGTCGCTAAGAAAAATCCGGCACGATTGCGACCATATGGTGAATGTAATAAGGTTGCGAATATTACTGACGGGATGATTAGAAAAAATACGTGTGTTTGTTGCAATGTTTACTGGGCGACTAAATGACATTTACGATCATCACAAGATTTACAAAACATGCATTTAAGTTAAACAGATGGTTTTTATCCTACGGGAACCTATAAAACGGTACCTCGCGGGCGAAGCCGCTGACGAAAGGCTAGTTTAAGTATATTTAATTTATTTATAATTTTCCTAAGGCTGAAGCTTTAGGATAGCTTTGACATTGGTTTAAATAAAAAAAATCATTTCATTTTTCAATAATGGGATCGCAAACTTTGTGACAGCGACAAGTTTAATTTTTGGATCACTTAGTAGTCATAGGAAAATCAGTAAGTCGTCAGTAATCAGTCAGTCTAGTCAGTCAGATGTTCAAGTAAAGCGATGGTTACATTACATACATCGGAAATCGAAACGGAACGTGTCCGATGGAGTTCTGGAGGTAAGCTGAAAAAACATATTTTCGCACTGTTATTTTACTTCACAACACTCGTGCGCTGTAATTAACGTACAAAAAGCTATCAACTTTATCTGATATAGTTAACTCAAAAATACAACAGGAAAATGAAAATAAAACAAGAGCACAATATGCCCTGTTCGACATCCCGCCAAAACTCCCTTTGAGAACAAATGATTGTTAACCCTTTTTCACTGCAAATTTCCTTTTACTTTTAATTTCTTGTAACTTATAAGCAAACAAAAAGCAGTGCCTAAATTGTTTACCGTAACAATCTTCATAGATTAAGCAGAGTGTGCGCTTATTTACTCTATCAAGAGTGCATTGCCATTATCGCGGGAAGTCCGAAGTCCCAATCATTATTAAATGCAATACCTATTGCATTTAACAAAAGAAAAAAAAATAAAGTTACCTACTTAGGTATTTTATATTTAGATACATAATCATTTTAAGATTTTGAATGCAGTTTTCATACATACCTGATACCTTGACGTTCAAATAAAATAATGTAGTTTAAAAAACTAAAAAACACGCTTTTGAGAAAATACGAACTAAAAACTAAAAAAATAAGAACAAAATGTATATTACTGTAAATAAAGCGTGGGGTGCATGGTGTCAATAGTATCTTAAAAACCACCCCACGCTTTATTTACAGTAATATACATTTTCTTCTTATTTTTTTAGTTTTTAGTTCGTATTTTCTCAAAAGCGTGTTTTTTAGTTTTTTAAACTACATTATTTATTTTTAATTTTTTAGTTGGATTTTTATTCTCATATTATTGCATTGTCATCGGCCCTTGACCCCTATGCAAATTTTCAAGTTAACCAGAAAATTATATACCTAAATTAACAAAAAACATATTTTGCAAATTGAAAAATGGAATAATTTTATCAAATTAGTGTATTGTCATCGGTCCTCAATAAATCTACAAAGTTTGAACGAAATCTGGCCGTTTAAAGTGGGTCAAAATCGCGCCCAAAGAAGTCGGTTACATACAAACATACAAACATACAGGTGAAGCTAATAAAAAGCGTGTAAAATAATGGTGAGGTAGTTACATAAACCTTATTAACTATTTAGTGGTTGGTAGGCATTCGAATTCGCCTTTTAGTGGCGTAAAGGTATTAAATAAATTAGCTATCTCAACGCAAGTTCAGTATCACCAACATTATGTTAGAAACGTATGCAGCATAAATCCCTATAGTAAAAGAACTACATACGAGTACATCCCTACTTAACTTCGAGTTTCCATCCGGCCGATGGATCCGCGCTGCAAGCCGCGATATGCAAATACGACCTGTGCTAACATTTCTATGAATAGTATTCGCATCTTAATGTAATGCCCTTCAAGGCTTCTCTCGAAAAACAAGCTCCCGTCTCCGTAGATTTGCGCTAATCGCACTGGTCTAAGGAAACCTGTATTTATCGCTTTGCTACACTTACCATTATAATATTTCATCTCCGTTATGAATAATAAATATAGGTATTTATACTTACTTCGTAGATACGTTTTTTAAATTTCATTTTACTTATCATTTCCGTTTAAGTTAAGGCTGTAAGGTATGCTACTTAACAACATAGCTCCGGCAATGATCTTAAAACTAAAGGACATCTTAAATTCAAAATCCGGCTCGGAGGATTACGAAGCAAGGATAGGTACGAAGCGCCGTAACCAGAGCTTTATAGTCCGAAAATCAACAAATAGCAGTAGACTCAGCGCCAAGCCGACAATCATTAATTAAACTGATAATACAGAGTTTTGGTGACGATTATGTGTTGAGCGCCCACGCTGCTGATGATGGAGTGTTGCTCGCCGTTGTTGGCCTTAATACTGCACGTGGGGACATGAGGACGGTTTCTGTGTGACAGATGTGTATCGAAATTAGCAATGGTAGAGCAATAGAACAAATGAACCTTTTTTGTATTGGGAAGGAGATTTTTAACCAACTTTTACTTATGAGGAACCCTTCATAAGTAAAAGTTGGTTGTTTGTGTCCCACTGCTGGGCACAGATGCTCCCCATTACAGGGGAGGTCTGGAGCTTACTTCACCAAGCTACTCCAATGCTGGTTGGTAGAAATTCAGATTAGTGGCCAAATCGGTCTGATGTTTTTACGACACTGCAGAGGAAAACACCGATGTTCTCCAAGCCCTAAACGAGCTCTTCAACAATAGAGCAATGGTGCTCTACTGTACTTTCCTGAGCCTGCGACGGCATGCACCTCGCCATGAAGGTAATAATAATAATAAGAACGCATTACACTGCTGCTTCCCGGGGCCGCTAACTGGATGGTTGGAGCTCCCACTCAAATTCAAATTCAAATCAAATTCAAATCATTTTTATTGTGGAACATGAATACAATACAAGGTGTAACAAAATTTTGCAATCCTCCATATTCCTGCCACGGATGGGCATACAATATATACAAACCAAGCCACCCGAAACACCAGTTTTTGTCGCTGTCACTTTGTTGCTATCAGCCAGAAGATCAAGGCTCTATTCTAAATCCCGAAGTTACAGGGACTAAAACAAACAAATGTAAGTAAGAGTCGTAAGTAGCAAACAAGTAATGATGTACAGTCTGTACGTGTAATTAAAACAAGCAATTCTTGTAAATATACGTATTTATATAATTTGAATCTCAGAAAGCGCTCCCACGATTTTAATGAAATTTAGAATGCAGGTTTTCGAAGGCAATAAATCGATCTAGTAAGGTTTCATTTAAAAAATATCGTTTAAACCGTGTTTTCAGCGATAATTAACTTAAACTCTCTCTGTAAGAAAGCTAATTATTGTAAACCCCATATTTTAAACAGGGCTGAAGTTTTTCTCCGTCTGCTCTTTTCTTCAGCTCAGCGCTGTCTAAGGGCACTCACAGCAGACAGAACCAAAGAAATAACGTTCACTAAGAGTTTGTAAAAAAACCGTACAGTGAATAAAATATTGCTTTCTTTCTTTCTTTGAAACATATACTGAAATATATGACTCATCCTGACGTCTATCGACTACTACTACTTCTAATTCTACTACTACTAATTCTATTATCTACTGAAGTAGACGGCGTTGTTAACCAACACCACAACTCACAAGTAACACTCAGCCACACGGTCGTAGCCAGTAATTTTATAATTATAAATTGTTTGTTCATAGACTAGATATCAGTGATATAAATATATGGTGATTGATTTAGGAGCCCGTGCTTCGGATCAGATCAATTATGATATTTTTTTTACTTCCGCCCTACCTGCAACCATTGCTGCCCTACCTCAAATTCGACTCTAGCTTCAGCTGTGCTCAGCCAATGAATATCTGAAGATTACCAATAGTTTTTATCCGAGCAACACTCGGTCATCCGGAAACTAGTTTGTAAGTGGTAAAACTTCAGTGATTCGACCGGGGAAGTACCACAGCTAAACACATTTCTGCCACGCGCGAGTAAATGTATATTTAGCATATTTGGCGCAATTTAAAACTCGATCTTGTGTAAATCAGCTACCGAAACCCTAAAGAAAACCTACTATTACGTACACGAATGGAATTCCAACATTGGCTCGTGGGCGCCCGGGGGCTCACATTATGGCCACTATTCCGCGTTGGGCCAAACCTCGCGGCTGGTGTTAACGCGACAGTTGCACAATTACCCGCCTGTTATCTTAAGTAGATGAGCATGTGGAATAGGCGGCTTGTCACTTTTATGCTATTTTCGAGTAAGCTGGATTGCTCGACAAAAATATTTCATGTAATGTAATATTTCATGCAGAAATACATATGTAGCGGACCTTCCGCTACTATCCTACCCTCACATCCCGACTCATCGTGGATAGAGGGCATCTCCACTCTTCGCTACACCCTCACATCCCGACTCACCTTGGACAGAGGGCGACATAAGGTCTCCCTCACCCTCACTTCTCAACGCACCGCAGATAGAGGGCATTCAAGGCACTTGTAAGCGAAGATTACTCAAGCATGGATTGAAGACATCGGCGACCTCCGGTCTGAGCAGGGGGTGATGTAGCGACCTTCCGCTACTCATCAAGAGATGGCGCCACGGGTATTCCTGAATCACGCTATCGAAGTTTTCTGAATATCCTACCATAGATACAAGCTCCGAATTGAGTCAAATAGAGCGCGGCCACTCCTCGGGCATGACCACCTCGCCCGGCGGGAGATCTCCCTTTGCCAAACATATATTTCACGGTGTGGTACGGAATGGTGTTGATTAAAAAGGTGTTACTATTTATACTGCCATGGTATATGGCCATTGACCTGGGAAGTATCAACGCTCCATACATTTCTGCCGTGAAGCAATTTTTTTGTATTTCGTTGGGAAGTTGCGATTGCTGGACAGACTTACATGAGGTACATTCCTTCTCACTTCTTGAGTACCTTCAGCCTCCGGAGTAGGAGTGAAATTGTATACGAATTCAGGCAAGACTCAGGCTCGCTTGTGGTTGGAACAGATGTCAGAGGCCTAGTGGGTAGTTTGAATAAGTGTGTCCGATGTCTGCTATCCCGCATTCGAGCGTCGTGTTCGATTAAACGCCAGGTCCCAATTATGGGAAGAAACCGGTGCCCAGCAGTGGTACGCAAAATGTGTCCCCACTCTATGTGGCTAATTTTTCTGTGCTTTCGACGCTCGAGGTTATTCACATTTAGCATCTTTGACGCACCTATTAAAGTAAACCATCACTTAAATCTCGTTAACTGTTTTAATCACCTACCAAAACCATACAAAGGAAATGCCTACTACATAGCACGTAGATGAATGAAACACCAAAATTTTTGGCTCGTGGGCGCCCAGGAGTTAATATTATGGCCACCACCACCACGATTGTGTTATCTCAATGCAAGTAAGTAGATGAGAATGTAGAGTAGGCGGCTTGTCTCTTATACTGTTTAATTAAACGATTGTTCCAGGGGCATGGGTTTATGTGTTATATTACGGACAGATTCTTTGCCAATGTATGCTGCTTTTCACTTAATTTTTAGGTTAAGCCATTACATGGTGTTAATAGGAATCGTATACCCATTTCCGCCGTGAAGCAATACGAATTAATACAATACCTAATATAGTATGGCATCCCATACTACCTACGTTATTTACATCTAAATAACGTAGGTATTTAATCCGTAATCTTATTTAATCGACACGATATAAAGGCAACCATCAAAGACTATTTGTGTCCCTTTATTTTTCCTAAGCCTGCTGCTTCATCTTTAACAAATAATATTTAACAAATAATACCATATCCGGCACATTGTCACAGCTCTCAAAATAGTTACAAAGCATACTGCTTTGCTAATTCGAAAATTAGTGGTTCGGTTCATTTAGGATCTGTCATTTAAAATGTCTTCAATCCTGACTTCAAACGTATCGCAATTCTGAGAAGGATGGCTGAATCACGACCACAGTGTAGGAGCCTCCCACATTCAATAATTATAGCTATAAACACACAAAAACACGCGCATTGCCCATAACGGTGCCATATCGTTCTCGACACCTTGTAATTTGCTGACACCTCGCCTAGGTAATATTACGTATTGATTGAATTTAATGAGACATTTATAGACTGTAGATAAGAGGTGTAAAAGATTAAATAATAAAATAACATAAAATATTAAAAATAAAACTTGGGTAACTGGTTAAAAATGAGTAAATGTATGCCTGCTTCAGCCACTAAATAAGCGGATACTGCCATGATCTTCGTTAATTTTTATGGGAATTACAGTATTTTTCCGAGAGATACAATTTTCAGTTACCTACTTTGTTTTTTCAATGTTCTTCAAGCATAAAGACATGAAATTAATTAAAATAATATTTGAGGCGCAAGATAAGTTACATTATACAAGTAGGTATAGACAATATTTTTTGCATTTCAGTAGGCATAGACGATAGTGGCAATAGGTAGGTATGTAGTTTCACACAAGAAGTAGGTAGTTATAACAACACATCATTGCAATATACAATTCAATTTGAACTTGTCAAGTTGCTACACTGGACAAAGCCAAAAGATTTCCTTTTTTAGTGATTTAGAGCGAATAAAAATGACTGTTTAAATGCTCAATAATATCTTCTGTTCATCTGCGTTTATATTTAATCCGCTTGACAGAATCGTAAAGCTTAATTAAAATGCATCCAGATGTCTTGCGCAGGTCAGTTCGGTGCACTTTTGATTTCGCGCCCAAAATACTAATGAGTAACCGATTACCGAAGATGGCGGCCGTAAACCATAACCGGCAGAGACAATGCTATCTGCGGAGCCAAGAGTATGGTCTTATTGGCGGGGAATAAGGAAATAACTGCGAGGACACGCGCTCTTTTGGGCCGCGACCAAAATGTCTCATATTTATTGGTTCCTGCTTTTGGCGAACTTCGATCGAATGCGCGCCGATTTGGCATTATTATTGATACTTGAACGAGATATGACAGCCGCGAGCCTTTGTACGAGCTCCATCCTGTACCGAACCACTCATTTATAGAAGTGCCAATTGTCCCGTTTAGTCCTTATTCCCCTATTTGAACAGTTTTGGAGCGAAGTAATGGAGACTTTATATATAAATACTTAGCTTATGCTTTTAAAGTTATTTGACCTTTAAACAAGCCTTAAAAACCTATTATAGCCCTTATTTAGAGAACATAATAAGGTGAGTAGGGGGTAGATGAAAAATGGGGTAACACAGAAAAGCATCAATAAAGACAGTTTTTGTGTAATTTATCCAATGCAGGCAACATTCATAAGACCGCCATTTGTAGTTATGGCATTTTTCTAAGATCTTATTCATTGGTTAGCTGTTTAATTTTGAAATATTAAATTTTTTACGTTTTGTGCTACATATTTTGTTGACGAAAATGGCCTTTTACCATTTTCGTGTACATGTACGTAATTGTGTTTAAAATTATCTTGGCATTAACCAGGGGAAAAATCCTGGTTTTTCTTTTCCGATAAAAACATTGTTATTATTATTTTTTTGCTTTCTAATAAATATAACAGGGATTTATCAATATGACATTAAAATATGCTCTTTGTACTTTATTCACTATAGATATAATTTTAGCTAAAGTTAATATGTACCTACTGTTCTACAAGACGTCAAACACAACACTGCTCATTAATGCTCATCTGATCAAAAACCCGTTCCATTTCCCCCCACTCACCTTAATAGCACATTACAAAGAGCTTCTGGTTATTTACATAATTCCATTACCTATTTCTATCATATTAACAAACATAATTGATACCTATGTTCATTTACTTTAAAAAGTTAAACGTAAAAGCAGGATTTTAACGGACTTTTCATGTTTTTCAAAACTATAGATTTGCTTCATGGGGGAAATCGGTGTATAATTAATTTCTACCTTATTCATCTAACAAGCAAAACTACACATCGTCGTTGCCAAAACAAGACCTCTTATGTGACGGTCTGGACGAAAATGACTTTTTTACACCATATTGTAGGGAATTACATTCTCCACCTTGTACAAAAACTCATATGTCAATATCTATTATATTCGCAGAGATACAGGTGATGAAAAAACCTCCCATGTGACACTCAATAATAACTGACAATCAAAATATCTCATGTGCGCAACTGTGCACATGAGATATTTTAACTATCACTTAAAACGTATTTTGTGCTAGTTATAACACATGGGAGTTTTGACTTGCATAGGTACTTTCGTTATTCAGGTGAAAAAAGACGCACTAATTAGGTGAGACAGTAGATTATTATCCCTTTATTCTATTGGCAATATTGAGAAAAAAAATGACGAACATATTGTAAAAAAATAACGAGGCCCGTGAAGCAAAAAATAGGCGATTTTATCAGAAACAGATACTGTGCACCTAATAACTGTCGACGTCCAAAGCATGTTATTAGCACTCAAATTGCTGGCCAGCGCTGTTTATTATAAACAAAAGTTACAGTGCCTTAACTTCACCGTATACTACACAAAAAAAGACGTAACGATATACTTTTGGCACGAAGCTGACGGAAACGTTAAATGAAATAAAAAGTATAAATATATAAATGAAAATAAAAATAAATGAAAAGCAAATGAATTTATCAGCTGTTTGGTTGACTACATTCAAGCTTTGCCAGATTCTACTGAAAAGATAATTGTAATATCTGATGGATGCACGAATCAGAACAGGAACAAAGTTCTGTCTAGTGCTTTGAGTGATTTGGCACAACGAAAGAACACGACAATAGAACAACTATACCTCGAGAAAGGGCACACTATGATGGAAGTGGGTAGCGTACATTCTACTATCGAAAAATACATAAAACCACCGATTATGGCTCCATCTGATTACATCGCACGAATGCATCAGGCAAGACCCCAAACCCCTTACACAATTAAATCGATTCATTTTGACTTCTTTCGAAAATACGAAAACCTTCACACTAATAAGACCAGGTAAAAAAGGTGACCCGGTGGTGGATATAAGAGGATTGAAATATTCGCCAGACGGATCAATTTTGGTAAATTTGTCGAATCAGGGCTCCACCTCGAAAGTGCTCTAAATTTTTCTATCGTTTTTACCACTAATATGGAGTATCTCGAGTAATATTGAGGAGGCGCATGGCTTTGGACCCATTTTTTTTTTAAAGTCATAATATTAAATGCATAATGTAAATGGTATCATCCGAGTTCCCAGTGGGTCCGCTTGAGTGTGAATCACAAAATAAAATTCGTGGATCCAGACTTTGAGTGTAGGCCCCAGAGTCTGGATCATGCGCCTACTCAATATTACTCGGGATACTCCATATTAGTAGTAAAAAATGATAGAAAAAAATTTAGAGCACTTTCGAGGTGGAGCCCTGATTCTAATTTTATATAAACTAAGGCATCCTGACTCATGGAAAACTCTACCTCAACGAAAGTCAAATCCTTATCCCGATTCTCAGGGTACACTTGCTCGAAGACAAAACAAACAAAAATCTCAGAGAGTAAATTTATATAAACACTAGCTGACCCCGCGAACTCCGTACCGCGTTTAAATGTTCGGGGTGGGCCACCTTTATCAGTGGGGGGGGGGATGAAAAATAGATGTTGGCCGATTCTCAGACCTACTCAATATGCTCACAAAATTTCATGAGAATCGGTCGAGCCGTTTCGGAGGAGTATGGCAACGAAAACTGTGACACAAGAATTTTATATATTAGATTTACAAGATTTAAAATCAGTCATAGATAGGGATTATCATCCTTTCTATGATTCTCTTACTTTCATGCCTGGAACATAAAACATAAAACAATTATTTTGTACTTTGCTTATAAAAACGTGATATTAAAGAGGCTGATTTCGTATTGAAGTCTTATTTTTAGTTTCATAAAACCTCTTATGTTTCTAAAATTAGCCATCAAAACCTCTCATGTGCAGCAGTAGTGATAAAAAAATAAAAAAACGAGGTATATGGACCAGATATCGATATCTTAATATTTATAAAAAATGTCTGAAATATAGATACATAAATAAAATAAAAAAAATTGGCATCCTTTCCTTACATACATTTTTTTTCCATGAGGAAGTTTTTTTTAGTTTTCACAAAACTTGCATCTTTGCACTTCAGAGGTCTTGTTTTGGCAACGACGACATGCAGATACTACAGAATTTACTTACCACCTTAGCTTACCACCACTATTTAATGCAGTAAAACAACCTTGCAAGCAGAAGCGCAAATGGTTCGGCGGTTGGCATAGAACGCAAGTGATCTATGCAGCTTACTTACCCAAGTCGCCAAGCGGTCGGGTGTGAGATGGATGGATGGGTGATCGCATGAGGCAAAAATGTAATGTGCGTTTCCGTTGTTCGGAGGGCACGTTAAGCCGTCAGTCCCAGTTGTTATCGATAAATAAAGGTCGTTTCGTTACACCTTGTCGGAGGCCTTACGGGTGGTTTGAAAACATGCGGCAGCCAATTGACCCGCCTCTCCGCCAATCCACATTGGAGCAGCGTGGTGGAGAAAGCTGTAGGTAGGCCTCCCAAAATTTACGATTAGGAAATATTAACGCAGCTGGCCTTGCTTAAAACAAATTATTTTCGTTGCAGCATGAATTCTATCAATATTTTTTGCATTATTTTTAAGTTTTCCTTGTTGCAAATTGTAAATACAAAGGGTAAATCAAGGAGGTACCCATAGATTTAAATCATGGTAGGTACCCTTTTGAAGACAACTGTTGTGCTTGTAGAACCATGATAACCATGTCTTTTTCAGTTACGTAAAATACCCAACAAACACATACCTACAATATACTTTAATTATTTAATTATCTGGTATGTGTACCTACATTAATCTTATCTGTTGTAAATATACACTAGTTGAATTAGTGGACAGGCCCTATAAGTAGTGACCACAAAGAGGTCCAAGCGCGGGCGGGTCATTACCGTGGTATGTCCAAATTGTCGTCGGTAAATAATATCTGAATCACAATGTTTGTGTACAGTCGCGCGCAAAGTGCCGTCAGCTCGCACTGCTAGCCGTGATCGATTTATGACGAATTTAGGAAAATTACTCAATCATTTAAATCAACTAATGACTGTTAGTTATTCGGCAACTAGGTAGTTGGTTTTATTTTGATTGTTAATAAGGATATTCACCAATTTAAAACTTAGTATAACGCCTTCCCTACTCTCAGCGAAGTGCATTAATAGTTTTGTGCATTTAGGCATTTGGCGCTATTCTCTTTTAACGTCCTCGTCGTTTTTTCTATTTAGGTAACACTATGATCATCTGATAAATTTATACGCAAGTAACTCCTTAAAAAATAAAAAGTGGCATATCCACTTAAAATATTCTAGAAGGTACGTTTGTTATACATATAGGTAGATAAGTAAGACAAATAGTCTAGTAGTATTTTTATTTCAGGTTCTTTTAATAAATCTTTTATTCTCGATCATGTAATTTGCATATAATATGTACTAATATATAAAGCTGAAGAGTTTGTTTGTTCGAACGCGCTAATCTCAGGAACTACTGGTTCGAATTGAAAAATTATTTTTGTGTTGAATACCGAAGTCCACGCGGACGAAGTCGCGGGCGGCCGCTAGTATTTTATATTTGTATGATAACCAAGTCATTCATCTCGCAATATAATATCCTATGTTTTGCTTGATTATCTCCTTTAGGTACAGAATTCTATGGACAAGTACGAGTGCTGCTGAAAGTTTTTCCCCAGCTCTTTTCTCAAAGCACAACCCATCACCCTAAGGCACTTGGGAGTCTTTGGACCGAACACCGTGAAAAGAATCAAGTTCATAAAGAAAATATACCTAAATAAAAAAATTACCGACTCCAAAAACAATAATAATTTTATTGTACCTACATTATATGTATAGTTAATACAGATCGTACATACGTCTAGTAGAAAATGTAAGTTGACTATTAAATTGTAGAAAAATATGCATTTTTTTTACTTTTTAGTGCATATCAATTTGTTTTGGAATAGTTTTCTTCTGAAGTCGGTTTTTTGTTTTGTTAATTTTTTTATTTATTTCTGATTTTTAGCGAATTTGAAGTACATTACCGAATTTGTTTGAATATGGGTAGACCTACTAAACGTCCTGGCCTTGCTCATATAAGACAGTGCCATTTAAATGAAACAGTTAGAAATTCTACCACAGATCGCACCCCTACAGTAAGCCGGTAAGGATTTTAATTGATCATGATATTTAAAACGACGTTACGGTAGGCGACTCAAATATCCGGATAGACTATAAAAGATTCGGTCGAGTATCGTAAGCTCCTAAGAATTGAAGAGTTCACTTATTTTGTCATGGATCGCATAATCAGAACCTAAACTAAACAAACTCTTACCGAAGTAAATCCCTTATATCGAATTTACCGAAGTAAATATTCCATCATTTCTAATAAAAAAAGAATTATCGAAATCGGTTGGTGTGGTATTGAGTTATTCGTCCATTTGTCGCGCAGATACTTAATGGTTACTTATATGTTTTTTCATCGATGCCATTGTCAGAACTGGACTAAATTAAAATGGGACCACACGGGAAGCATCAGCTTTCAAATAAAAATAGAATCATCATTAAAAAAACAAACATAAAAAAAACATACAGTCGAATTGATAACCTCCGCCTTTTTTGATTGAAATCGGTTAAAAAAATTGTATTCCAAAAGAGAACAAAAAAATTTTTTTGTTGTCGAGTATACACACATTGCGGCAGTGCACGTAGGAAGGCCGTTGCTGAGGGGGCTCGGACTGCTCAGAGCACCAAAAGCAGATCCCACGCCTGTCAAAAACTGCCCATCTCAAGAGCTGCCATATTCATAGCTCACCGACGACTACAGAGACGAACGTTTTGTGCGTGTTTTTCACTAGAGGTGATGCAGTAGCCATGTTAGTAGACATAAGTATTATAAATATCAACGGTAGAAGTATAATTTATAATTTCGAGTTCCGATTGCATCGAAGATTACAATGATAAATATGAGCAATATTGACTACCCGTGTGGCGCAATGGTTACCATGCCGGACTGCCGATCGGAGGGTCCCGGGTTCGATTCCCGGCGAGGCAGAAATTGAAATGATGAGTTTTAATTTCTGTACTTGGTCTGGGTGTTTGTGTGCCTGTCTTTGTGTGTGTCCATGGTACCCACGACACAGGGAATCCTAGTGTGGGGCTATGAGTATGTAGCGTTATTTATTATTTATTAAGTAATATGTAATTTATGGTTACTAAGAGTGGTACCTAATTAAAATAATGTAGTAGCAATGACTTCTACTTCTCTGTTATATTAGTTGTTCGTTGCAGATGACAAATGATGTATATGTTATTACTGCCATTTATGTCAAAATTTTTGTTTATACATGATAATATTAAAGTACTCCAAATATCTACGCATTTACTACAAGTATAAGAGCATACCAGGAGCAGCGATGGCAGCAGAGTGGTCAAAAACCGCGGTCTCCGACGCGACCTAAACCGGGTTCAAATATCGGCGCGCACCTCTGACAATATGCATTTCTCGCTGCTCCACGGCGATGGAAAATATCGTGACATTTAATTGATTACGATATTATCCATCGCCGTGCATGCCTAAGAGAAATTCATAATTTCTCGAAAGCATATCGTCCACCAATCCGCACTTGGCCAGCGTGGTGGACTCTTCTCACTTGGGAGAGGAGACCTGTGCCCAGCAGAGGGACGTAAAAATGTTGGAAAATAAAAAAATAAAAATAAGAGCATAATAAATGTCACAAGGAAGGGGCTTTGAACATCAACACTAACAATACAGGCAAGGGCGGATCCAGCCTGTCAGGGGGACGGGTTAAGTACTGGCATTTTTATTATGGAGTTAAATACCTAAAACATGAAATCTTTTTAAGGATGATAAAAAATCAAATCCTCTATCAATAGTTTTAAGGGAGGACAATGTCTGCAGAAGCCACTAGTAACATAATATTATAATGTTTTTGCATACCAACAAAACCATTGGTTTTGCCAAATTAATGACCTAATCTAAAAGAACAGTGACCTAAGCTAAAGTCCAGGCGAGGGGGGGGGTGTCATGACCCCCATGACTCCTGGATCCCCGGCAAGTCAATAAATTAGCAAATAATTGATAAGTATCCAATTCTTATATAAATTTTGCAATAAGTAACTATGTTTTGTTAATGTGATAGACCGCCGGCCGACAGCCACACTTATACTTACATACAATTACCTAAGACAAGAGCAATGCAATTAAGACAAGCTCAATAACTTTCACAGTTGTCTTTTTTATTTATTTATATATTTAAAATTAGACATACTAGTCCATTATATGTTAAGCATTTTATAGCCTATGTTAGTAACAAATTATATACTTAAACATCATCAAAATAAATAAAATTACAAAATTAACATCAAATTCATCAATACAAAATTACAAAAATAATAAAAATTCTATCTTTTAATATACAATTAAAATTCTATAAAATTAAATTCAAAATTTATATTACATTAAATAATATTTTTCTTGAGTGCATGTGGCACGCATTCCAGTGTCTAATTATGGGGCAGTCGGCTCGTTCAAGCACGGTGTTCAGGAGAATGTTGGTGCTGTCCTTCAGCCGCTGCATCAGAGAGGCCACGCGCTTACGTAAAATGGACTGCAAACTACCCACACGCGCCTCTGCTAGCATTCCAGATTCGCTGCAGTATTTGGGCAGCCCCATCAACATCCTAAAACCGTTTACTGGGGAAGCATCACAGCTGTACCGATTTCTACCGCGAAGAAATTCTATTTGTTTTTGGGCCAGACTTACAGTAGGCAGCGGTAACAGCGCAACAAATTCAAACATTCACACTCAACTCCGTGAGTAGGTACAACTGTATACCATACCACCTCAGGCTTGCTTAAATGTTGCGAAAATATGTTCATGGGTTGCAGCGACCACTTAACATCACGTAGAATTTGTGCTAGAACCTAGAACTTGTGTCCGTTACTTATTTTTTTTTAAATGTCAATGGTCTGGTCACCTCACATGGCCACATCACTCTTTTCCTAATAAAAAACCAACTGTGGATTATTGTCACAGTGTAGTATAACATCATGACCTATCTATACATTAATTTAATATGTGAGAACAAAGGGACACACAAATTTTATAGCGCATTTCAGCTTACAATGTGATTTTTCATTGTTTCTTCGCTCCAAGGTAAAATATATTATGGCTGTTCTTTATGAAAATGCATTGTGATTTATTGCAATGCATTATCTTTTAACAGCACGTTATGGAAATAGCTGAATAAGAAATTCTACACATTTTTTATTACTCGTACATATTAATATGAATCTGTGTTTAAAAAAATCTTAGGCAACTAATCTAACGTTGTAAGATATCTGCTGTCTATGACTCAAATAACTGTAAAATCTACTACACAGTAATTTAATTTACCAGCAAAAAACGTGGCGACTTAATCACTATCGTCGTATTCAATCATCGGCACATTTCTCATCTCCCACACGCCTTAATAGAAATAATGGCAAAAACAATTGATTCAGCGGTCTCCAAGTAGGGGCTCGATTTGATCGATATTGTTCGCAACTCGCCCACCAGTTGCATGGCCTGTTGGTTGTGTACGCCTACGCGCCAGTTTGACATTATTAAGGCTGTGTTTAGGGAAAATCTGGGTACATACTTACTTTCATGAGGTACCTACCTATGTACATAAATATTTTTATTTTTCGGATCGGATCCAATTGTCGGCTTTGGGTGCCTATTATGCAGGGTTTTGTACCCTATGAGGAAAAAAACCGGCGGGAAAAGAAACCTTCCTGGTTTTATATGGCATTTCTTTATGCCGCTTTATCGTTTAAAAAAACAGTTTAAAAAACAGTAAATTGATACGTTTTAAGTTCTTTTTGATATTGTCTTGTTTTATTGGACACAATTTATTGTTATGAATTTTTGATTTAAGAGTTTCTTATTAAGTTATTCCAGTTTCATTTCCGCCGCCTTTTTTCTCTAAGCTAAACATACGGATATCTGCGATGACCTGAAAAAAGAATACATTCATGAAGCGAATACTTTGTATTCCTAATATGAAATAAATATTTTTTTCTTTCTTACTTTAACCATTAAAGAGATCCACATAAAACAAGCAAGGTGGCCTTCAGTTCAGCTCTCCGATAAGACAGAGATTAGCCAGAGATACCTATAACGGAGGATTTTTCATGTGAATTTATCTCTTCGTGGGGAAGGAATCTAATGATATATTTTATTTTATTACTTTCTTTAATATTTTTTTTACCCATTGCGCGTAGCAAAAGGATTGACGTTTTTCACCATACACTTAATCCTTTTCAATTTTGAAAGGGTACCTATTCGTATGAACAAAATAAATGTGGAGTACTAAAAAGTGTCAATTAAGATGAAAAGTACTACAGATGCTTAAAAAATTAAGTCTGTATGACTCTTGAGCGTGTCATAGTCTTCTTATGTTTAAATATGATGATAGAAAATAAGAGACAACAAATTCATGAAAATTTAGAATCATATAAATTAGACCAAATTAAATTTAAAGTTGAATATTGAATTCTTATAAATCAAGCGAAGATGCTCTTTAATATTCCATACCATTGACATATTTAAGTACCTACTACAACTCAATTTGAGTTCATCAAAATCTCAGTTACTACATATTATAAAATGTTTTCATTAGCAGACATTATGCAAATGTCCCTTGATTACACAGCAAACCGTCACCACGGTGGTCCACACGGCAAAGGGCCATAAAGAGAAGACCATACAATGTAGTAAAGCTGACATTTATATGCGAAATGCGAAATGATTGATATTAACCTGAATTAAGCTTTGTAAAATTAAGCAGTTACTGTAAGCTTTCTCCATTTTTTAAGAAAAGATAATTACCGATAATTGAGGATATCAGCGCTCATAGACCTCATAGTTCAGCGGCTGCTGTTGGATAGCGAGCAATTTACATACGCAGCTCAATAATGTTGAGCTCAGTAAACATGTCGTTGGGCGCTGGAGCTGCAAATTTTCTTGCTAAGGAGCGCACTTTACCCCATCAGTCAATTTTGTAATCTATCACAAACAGCAGTCATTTAAACTGTTTCGGTTAAACGGTTTTTTTGAACAAGCAGAAACATTTCAATGATCATTATGGAAATTTCTAATAGGTGGCTGGCAACTCATTTCCATTGCAGCATTGAAGCTGTGTGTTCTCCCCGCACTTAACGCTTCTGGGATGCCAATCCCGTATGCGATATGTTTGCGTGTGAGTGGAAGGCTGTATTGTCAGAATGTCTCAGGTTATGTGAGCGTGATGTACGATAGTTCGTTCCTAATTAATGTACTTATTTTGGTTTATGTAACCGTTTTCATTAAGGTAATAAGTAAATTTTTTTTTTAAATAAGATCCACGCCTTGCCACGCATGATGCGTGGTTCAGAAATTAAGTTTATCTCATGATACATCTTGGTTAACGTAGGTTTTTAACGTATTAATGAAGTAGCAGACGAGAGACGATACAGACCACGCATTAAGTGGTTGCTATAGCCCATCGACATTGGACATACGTTGCATATCACGTTCAGCATAACATAAGTATTCCCTGAGGCGGTATGTAGTTGCAATGAGGGTGCTGCTACTCCGGAGGCATTAGACTGCCCATTAGGTTGCCTCATACATAAGTCTAGCCAGCACCCTCACCTTTCACCGATTGAACTTTCTAAATCGTAATCGGAATTGCCAAAACCCTTGAAAGCTTGTGTGTGATTAATTATTTATTTAATTAGTGTCACTCTACATTTCATAACTTAGTTTCACAAAGCTCAGGTAAAAAAATAAAAAATAAATAGAAAGCTGTAGAGGTGATGAAACAATTTAAACATGTATTGTATTAGGCGCGGAGGTGGAGTGTTTGTCTGCCACGCCTCTGTGACCAATTGCTAGTAATTCTAGTGAAAGGCAAAGCACTTATTTTTTAGGGTTCCGTATCTAAAAGGTGCCACAGAGACTCTATCAAGACCTTTGACTTTCTGCGCCACTTCGGGTCACAAGATTTTATTTATCACTTACAATTCTCATTAAAGAAGTACCTATATGTATGACAACAAATATAATAAAATTTAAAATTAAAGAGACTTCCAAATACAAAACATACTTTGGAGTCTGAATAATTTGAACCAGTAGGTATTTGTTTATTCTGTGGTTTTACAACAGATTAAAATTGTCTGAAGATACGGGTACCTACTCGGGTACCCATCGTATGAATTCGCATCACGCTTAGCCGATGTGCCTTTTCTTAAAACATGTGAGCTAATGTGTATGAAATATGGAAAGTGGTAAGTAATTGGGTCCCTTGTGGGCGGGTACTTAACAATAATAACCGGAGCGCACGCACGGACGCCATCGGAACCTTAGTGGGTGGTAGACAACTGTTTGTTAAGCTGTAGATAACTTCTTGTTTGAGGCGTTTACATAACTACTGGAGCACGCAGCTTTCAAGCTCAGCAAAGCTGCACGATCGATATGCTTTGTCGTTAAGGAGGTACTGAGTTGTTGACGATTTTTGTCAATATGACGATTCGAAAAATATTCTTGTGACTCTCACCGAGCGATAAAGACCACGGCCTCGGCTCTGAGATACGAAGTTCAACCCCGGCGCGCACCTTCCACAAATAAATTTTGGAAGGCACATTTATCGGTGCACCTCGGTGAAGGAAAATATTGTGAACATGGAAATAGAAAAAAAAATATTACGATGTTTTCCATCACTGTGCGTGCCTGAAAGTTCCTTTTAATTTATCGAAGGCATGATGTCAATTATGTCCACCAATCCGCACTTGGTCAGATAGGTAGACTTTGGCCTATATCCCTCTTACTTCTAAGATGAGACCAGAGCCCAGTGGGCCATAAAAAGTTGGAAAAAAGGTAGATCTAAAGAAGCTATAGCCAATTTGAATAAAATATAACCATAAATGGCAGATCTATATCTATATTGTATAGTGTTAACATTGATGTTTAAACTGATAAAGTGTTTTGAATACCAAAAGGTTGCCCCATATTTAAGGAAGATGCATAGAAAAACATAAATCAAACTTTATTTATATATGCCTAGACAGCGATTCCATCGACATAAATAATGTTTGCGCAAAGAGATTATGTATCTCCAGTAAGTAATTAATATTGTTATGCAAATCCGAAGAACGTTTTCAGAAAGTACTAGCTGGGCAAGTAGGCAGCTAGGCGGCCATATTAGGGCGTAATATTAATATTTATGCTGAGCCGTAGGTGGGCAATGCAATTAAACACGGTCACACAGCCAGTACAGTCACGGGCAAATATTATGTACTGAACGGCTATGAAAACAATAAATAAATAAAGTTCCACACTCATAGCCCCACAGTAGGGTAGATATACCCTGTGTCGTGGATACCATGGACACACACAAAGACAGAAACACAAACACCCAGACCGAGAATAGAAATTTTAAACTCATCATTCAAATTTCTGTAACCATTACGCCACGCGAATCGTCGTGAAATTCGTCCTCAAAGTAACGGTGAATATCTTCTCCGAACAATAAAATTGTGGTGCACGTTATCAAAGACAAAGACATTTATTTGCACAAATATATATAAACAACTTTGTAAATTTTTGAGGTATGCAAATATACAATGAGAAAAATATAAAATTTAGATTATGTACAATCTAAATGCAAAGCAAAACCGCCAGGCTTACATGAGGTGACAATCAGCCTTCGGAGTAGCAGCTCAACTGAATACGACCACGGGCAAGACTTAGCCTTGCTTGAGGTTGTGTGTGCGTGTCCATGGACTGCAGCAACAACTTAAAACCACGTGGCTATTGTGTGTCGGGAGAAAGGTGCAGTTACTGGCTAGACTTACATTAGGCAACGATCAGCATTCGGAGTAGCAGCGGAACTGCATACGAGCACAGGACAAGACTGAGGGAGGCCTATTGGAGGTTGATTGTAGATGTCCAGTGTCCATGGGCCGCAGCGACTACTTAACGCCAAATATACTGCATGCTCGTCTGCTTCGTGGTGTTTACATACAATCTAGATGTGGGTCGGGCGCGTTATTTCAGATAGTGGAGCCTGGGTACTGTTTCATTGCTTTTTGTTTTCAATAAGAGGAGAAATAATACGAGTATAAATCCTTTGCATTGCATATTGCTAGAGAGTTGCTAAGGGTAAACTAAGGATCTATGTTCGTGAAGAGGGCAGAAATACTTGGAATGGCCGTAGTTTTCCTGTAGCTACAAGCGAGTAACTAGGTAACCGAAGTGTCCAATAGGTATATTTTATTAGGTCCTGTAGCTTCGGGACTAAGAATAGAGCAACAGTATCCCCTGCCTGATCGCAAGAGGCGACTAAAAGGGGGCTTCCGGAGCTGCGGGCGGTGACAGTGGGAGCTCGATCCGTCCAGCCGACGGCAGTGTGTGCGTGGCTGCATGCCGCCGTAAGCATCTGAAGGTGCAGGAGAACTCTCCGGAAGATGGGCCCGTACAGGGCGCCGCTCGCGGAGGACACCGGTGCGTTCCATTCAATTGGAGATCCCGGAGTCATCGTCCAGCGCAGACGCAGCCCACCACACAGGTTTCCTGCCATTACAAAAAAGGTATATTTTATTACTGTGTGAATCAAATGAAGAAAAACTCCCAAATTTTCGTCATGTCAGCGCAAACGGTAAATTTTGACTTCAAAAACTTGAAAAGCCTTTAAAGTAATTTTTTTACAACCAAGTGCAGTAGGTAAGTCGACTCGACCCAATAACAAATTTTCCCAATTAAAAATTCTTACAAAAATTAATGTCAATATTTTTTTACATGAGTGTACTTGTGGTGCCAATCGTGGGTTTGTGGCACTTTTATGTTAATGCAAATTGGAGCGCAGTGTGGTTATGAAATGTTGCAATGTTCGATAATGGCAATTATGTACTGGCAGCTAATTCATACTTTCAATTTAAATATTTATTAAGAGCGTTTACAAGAAAAAATATTGAATTTCACGAATAAATCTTGACGCCTAAGGTGTTGGGCATGGACTATCACGGGTTTCTTCATATCAGTGGAAACACATGGGGCTTCCTTCAATATGTTAGCAGCACCAATGTCGGTTGATGTAGGTGTGGTCGAATTTTAGCCCCAATAATTATACAATATCTATCGACAACCTGATAGATCTCTGAAGCACGGAAATGTGAAAACCACTCGAATCCAACCTTACTTACGAGTACTTCTCACGGCGCCTGCCTCGCTCAGCTGTATAGCGCTTACTTAGCGTATCGTACCACTTTATCTGAAGTGCATATGCATAAAATAAAGTACTAGCATGCATTTCATAGCTTTCCATAATACTCGTACAGTAATATATTTTTAATTCATACTAACTTATTACAAGGTTATACACAAAAAGTCCTTAAATTGTTTGGAAAATCCAAAAGTGCACGCCTCATAATCTCATCCTTCAAAATAAAATTGATTAATATATAGATATACTAAAACTATGAAGAACAGTCGATGTTTTTTTTGAAAAGTGATGAAAAGTGAAAGGGTTCTATTCCTAAGTATAACGAAGCGTAAGAGAAATTTAAAAAATGGGCTTTTTTTATTCATCAATATTAATTAAACAATACTAAATTAAACTGCCATTTTCAATACTAGATCAGGGGAAACAATTCTGAATGGGGAAAAAATTAAAAAAACTCGATCTGTGCAGTATTACGGACGTTATCACTGCCACATACGGGATCCATACGCACAGAAACACGGTTTTCTCAATCAGTTTTTTTATTATATAAAACACAATAAATGTTCATTTACTAGTTTACTAATGTTAAATTAATAGTTCATCTGCATATCGGTGTGCTCATATGAAAGAATCGGTGCAAAATACATAGATAAGAGGCAATCAAAGTTCAAGAAAAGCACATTTTCTAGCTAGTTGAGATTAGTGCACTACCTCAAAGTTCTCAAGTATTATTTAAATAATGTACGTATACGAAAACATGGGACTATTATTAGTCTAGTCTAGTAGAAATAATGGGACTTTGAATACCCGACACCTTGGAAGAGGATACCGGGTTTTGTGTGATTTGTACCGCACTAAAACCCCCTCGGTGGCCTGCCTCTGCGCTTATTCTTCATCCCGAAACTACTAAATCAAAGAAAAAAATATTGACCGGCTTATCCTATAGTGGAATTTAAAATCAATAGAATGAAGATAGGCTTAATACATGCGTAACATGCGTTCTCTGATACCTTCTTCTAAATGTATTGATAAGAAAAAAAATTACATACGTAATACTATTACTTCCAATGAGGTTTTTGTATTAAAAATAGATTTTTCCACTAATTGTCACTTCACTATCACATCACGCTGCTCACCAATATTGAGGATAGACCAGTACACAGCAGTGGGACGCAAAAAGGGTTAATTGTAACCAAGCGAGACAGAGAAACTCAAAGTGATTTATCGTAAGAAGTGCCTAAAAGAAGTTGTTAACAAGATGTATCCAGTTCCCCGTCAGTCTTACAAATAACCTCTCTGTGCGATCTTCATATCCCTACGAACTAAAGTAGGGTCACTCACCCTACTTTAATACCCTACTGTATATTAAACAAGAAAGTTGACTAGTAAACATGATCTTCGTCCAAAGGAAGAAGGTACCAAAAACGAGTAGAAAGTTTTGGCAATACGTCGGAATAAATCAGATTTTTTAAATATTTTTTTTAAATCCAAATATTGGCTTAATCTTCTCACGGTCATCAGCTCTAGGTAAATGCCCTACATTTAACTATATCGTTTGAAACAATTACGAATCGTTACAAAGAGCGATAACTCTTTACGTTATCGAGAGAAACGGTTGAGTATTGCCTGAAACGTTTCAGTGTAACGTAAACGCCAGCCCATATACGGCAGACGGCGCAGGCGCAGCGCAGGTATCAGGCGCACGGAGCGGCGCGAGCGCGGACGGAAGCGGCTCGAATTAGCCGCGGGACGAAACTGAATACCAAAAGCGTCCGATCCCGCGCCGCCTGCCAAATACGGCACGAATCTCGGATTACCCGCGCGCTGGCACACCACCGGCCTCCGCGAAAACGCCCTCTATTCCCGTCTAATGCTCGTGAAAAACACGTAAAAACGCATTTATTTCTGTAGCTAGCGGCCTCTAAATTTAGGCCGTATGGAAACCGAAAGCAATACGAGCGATTTTGGTCGGGGCCGCGTTGTCTGTATTTAGATTAGACGGGCGCGGGCGCAGCGCGCGCGACTCGCCTCCGACCTCTGCGCTGATAACGTGTGCAGCTCGCGCGGTGCACCGTCGCACCCTCGCAGCGACGCCGCTCCACCGCCGCACAACCGCTGCACCACCGCTGCACTACCGCCGCACCACCGCCGCACCGAGCACTGCGTCGCTCAAGGATTTGGATGTCACTGATGCTCCCTGAAGGCGGAGGTGAATATTTACAATAATATTTCGAGGAACCTACGTGTCGGAAGTTTTTTTGCAGTGTTTTGGTACCAGTGATGTTTTTCAACTTTAATTAATTACGAATTTAACAGTGTTGAGTGATGTGCTTATTGATATCGATTTCCACAGCCGGTACATTGGTCGTTGATATTATCAAGCGTTATCAATGTTTACAGTGTGATAGTTGGTGTCGGATTCGTAGTAGATATCAACTGGAGTGATTTCTTATTTCTTCGTTATTGTCTGGTATTGTTTTAACTTATGGATTGTGGATTCTAAACGATTTGCGTAACTGTTTTAAGAACTAACATCGCTATCCATGTTGCATTCTTTTCTGCATAATGTTAAGAACCAATGTTGACCTGGTAAAAGTATTATTTTATTATTCCTATTATTTTATTTGTCCCTTGCTAAAAGTGTATAAGTATCTTTTATACCGTATTTTATTACTTCTCATTTAACTAAGTAAGTATTTAATTTTTCCATCCGGCCCTATTAAGTTTATAAACAATATTGTCTAGATTAGATAATTTTATTTTTTTCTTTACGTAGCTAAATACATTTATTGCTTGTACTTATATTAGCATCTTCCCTCTCACCGTGTAAGTCACTGCTTGAAACTCATATTGACACAAACTCAATTACAATTTCCAGAATGGGCAGATTCCTCGAAATTGTTTTTGGATTTCTTAGCACTGCAATAAATTGACTAACAATGTGTGTCATGTACACTTGTGAAATTGTTTGTTCGGTTCATTACAACAGAAAAGTTCAACTAGCGGATAGGCCTTATAGGGACAGTGTCAAATTGTCCCCCTCCAAAGTTTCTATCGAGCAATATTATCTGCAGCTTTACAGTCAGACGAATATCTTCTTTATTATTTGCATCTTTATGTTCACATCTCCATGTGAGATTTCGCAAATGATATAAAACAGAAAACAGTGTATTTTGCACGTCTCAGCGATCCGTTCTCTAAATACATCTGTCATACATCGAATGTTTTCGACTATCAATGGGCCGGATATTAAATTATGAGGTTAAGTTACTTAATAGGTCACGCAACTTAGGTACAAGATACGAGTATTCTTTGATAAGCTCATGTAATGGTAGCTACCTACAAGATGATGTTAATAGAACAGCTCTACATTTTCGTGTAGAGTTGGGTTCGGTTCTTGGAATAGATACTAAATTGATGAAAGTAGTTAAGTACTTGGGTATTTTAAAGTTACAAATGCAGGTTATTTTTCAAGTCTAATTACTTATAATACTTTTCAATATTTTATGGGGGTAATGATGAATGTTTGTATGGATGTTATTTTTCAATCGTCAAGAGATATTTAATAATTGTAGCCTGGAATAGCACATGGGATATATAGTATAATCATATAAACTCAAATCTCTAGTAAAGCTGGACCAGACCTCTTGTGAGTGATAAGTACCTAATATATTTCATAGAGTGTAAAATGCATGCATATGGGTCAACGTAAAAATTATTTAAGCTTAGCGACCTTAGCGTACTTATTCAAATCCAAGAAATTCGCTATTGTTTTGGTACGTTAGAATCTCGCTCTGCATACGAATAGGAATCTAATATACCTAGTTAAGAAGACAATAAGAAACATATGCACATCAAAATACCTCACTGTAATGTTATTCAACGTACTGAAAATTACACATACCTATGATTTATTAACTACTAGTCCTAAAGTTATTAAAGAACTAGCTGAAAGATTTTGACAATACTGCATCATCTTATTATTATTGTGTTTATCTTATCTTAAAACTAATTGGGATCTCAAAACATAAAATCTGAGGATTTTAGATAATCAAAAAATATGCAATTAAAGAAGATTATCATTATGAAACATAAACCGTTAGGTACCTATGTACGTTGATCTTGTTGGCGCCCTGAAAACTTTACTATCGCATAAGCTCTCTGTTCGAATTATCTTAATATGGTCTATCAATTTGTATTCGTTGGAATTAGCTTCTACGACAAATTATTGTCTGTTTTGATCAAACAGTTCACGGAATATAGATCCATATGGTGTGTTTAATTTGTACACTGCTATAAACACATTGGTTAACGAACCAGCGGTGACAACTGACAAGCAATCAGTTACAATTAATTTAACAATAAGAGAATTATTGCTAAGCTTAAAATTGTTACCTATGTTTGTGTACGTATTCAATGTTATTAAAATTATAATCCCACGCTCCGTAAACATTTGTAGGCTTAAAAATTGTGTTTCATATCTACTTCTCATTTAAAGCCTTTGATTCGGTTTAGCATTAAATCTCCTTGGAACGGAAGCTAAAATAAAGTTATTTGCTAAGTTTAAGTGACCTTACACTTAAATTAGCTATCAAAAACTCTGTAGGTACTAGGTATACCTAATAAAATTGAATTTTAGCCTTATTGAACTTTCTTCGAATTCCATAACTGGCTACCAGTGACTTTTCTTCTTCTCCTTTCCTCTTCTTTGTATAGAATTTTCTTTTTAATTTTTATGCGTACGCTGTAGAAAAATATTGTTAAACTATTTATATTCTTGTTATTGTAAATAATTCAATGCCATTCCCACAAATAAGACAATTTATAGCTACTTAGGTACTATTTGCCTGTACAGATGGTTTTAACTACAGGAAGAGACAAATGAATCTCCAAGTTTATTATGGCGACTAGTGTAACAGGGAAATTTATTGGCTATTTCGGTCGCTCTTCAGAATTTATCGAATGATTTCGTTAAATTCTTACGAGACACCTCTGAAAACTTTATTATGTCCACCATCGTATAAGCCAAACTAATATAAGTGGTTCAAAATAGGTTTTTTATAGGAAAAAAGTCGTTAATCACTATAACAGTGCCCCAGATATGGTACTAACAGGCAATTGACTATTATGTAAACCAGGGTTCCATATCCATCGCTCGTTCGGCTCTGTTTTGTAGTAAAAAAGCTATAAATAATGCTCGGATTCCCACCTCCAAGCCAACAGATTCACTAATGAAACTGTCAGTTGTAAATAGGAATATGTACTTTAATTCGATAATCATAATAGCTTGATTTGTGTGCGCGTTTCCGTAATTTTGCGGCCAACAACTGCGTGGTCTTCCGTACGTCCGTCCTACGCGGTTATGATTCACGCGGACTCCGTTCCCGTATACCAAATATGGCTGCTATTAACATTCCCTTTATGCCGTTTATTTGACTCTATTATAATATTGCCAAGTACGCATTCAATATACCTATGCATAAATATTGGGACAGAAACTTGAAATTCTCAGTTAGGTTCGGGGCCGTACCTCTGTATTTACGAGTACGTACCTAAGTCAAATGGAAAAGCAAATACGGATATTACAATTAATTATTATGCTCCCATTAATAGTAAAATATCAAGCTGCATTGGACCAGCGTGATATTGTAACCCCTAGGTTTCACGTGATGAGGAAAGCCCCATGCCCAGCAGTGGGGCACCGAAAGGTTTGCAGTCACAATAATAAGATTAACCTTTGTTATCTTTACAAGCCATCGACGAAAAGCAATAACAGAAATAAGAAAAGTCACTAGTAATCATTGCGAAGAAGTTGTTGAATATGGAATGATTTCAGCAAACAATGCAAAGATTTCAAACATTCTCCATGCCATAAAGTTATTTACGTAAGAATAATAATTTTATATAATTTTATAACAGAAATAAGAAAAGTTACTAGTAATCATTGCGAAGAAGTTGTTGAATATGGAATGATTTCAGCAAACAATGCAAAGATTTCAAACATTCTCCATGCCATAAAGTTATTTACGTTAGAATAAGTTTATGATCAACACACATTATTCTTACATACACATTTCCACATCACATGAGCCCGCTATTTCGAGATGTTGTGTATCTAAATATTGCCTTTTATGTACAAGGTTTATCTTCTGATGAAAGCACGTGGAAGTTATTAAACTGAAATCTGTTTAATTTGACACATCGCATGACATTCTTTTGGATTCTGTATTTATAAAGTAAAAAAGAAAGATGTAGTTTCTCTGATAATACCCTTTTTAGACCCATAAAATATATGGTATCGAGTGAACAAAAGAGCTAAAAAAATAAAAAGTACAAACAATGAAATTTGATTCGAAAAGTATCGATTTCTGAGATAGACAAAAGATCTCATAAAATTAAATGTCATACAGGTAGGTAACGGTTTATAAGAAACCCTCAATCAATAAACAAGTGTGACTAGCACGACATGAAATTAACGTACCTACCTACTTACTCATGCCCATTGTAGAGATGGAACTTACCTCCTTCAATTTGGAGATTGTGCTCTCGTTTTCCGACTAAAAGTATGACTGTATCTAGGGTTGCCATCTCTAAAATATGTCAACCAGGACAAGACGCGTTATAACCCCGGATTTTAGAGCCCAAAACCCGGACATGTCAACAGCGGGGGGACGGTGAATTTAGCGTGTCGGTTCGTCGGTTGATCGCGACTCGCGCGGGCACAGTGCGTGTTTATTTTTTTAAACCCAGACTACAAATGAAGTCCGGCCCGGACGCTCCCCGGACGCCCTCTAAACTAGGACAAATTCGGGGAAACCCGGACGGATGGCAACCCTAACTGTATCCATGTTAGTAAATCCTATCCCTGAAAAGGATATCAGTAGAAAATTTTGTAATGTTTGCCAAAGAGTCTAGGCCTGCAGCCGATACAACCAAATTTATATGCGGATTTATGTTAAGTGCTTCTAGAAAATACTTTTAGAGTTTATTCAGTAGATAGAAAATAATACTTTTATGTAAGAGTGTCATCGGTACTTTACCTGTATCCTTTAACGGTATCCTTTTCAAAATCTCATACATTTTATTTAATTTTATTTAATCTCGGATTGCCAGAAAATATTGTGAATTACCTATAATTATTTACGATGTTTTCCATCATCGTGCATGCCTGCGAGAGTATTTCATAATTTCTCAAAGGCATAATGTCCACCAGTCCGCACTCGGCAGTGTGGTGATCTATGGCCTTAAACTCCTCTCTCTTTCGAGTGGAGACCTGTGCCAAGCAGTGGAGATAAAAAGGGTTAAAACAAATTAAATTTGTCAGGAGTCAACAGCCTCTACATGTACATACAACATTCCCAGCTTCTTATTACGTCTCTACATTTTGTAACAATTCGTACGCAAATTTTACAAACACAGAACATCAACACTACGAAAATCTGATTAAACTGTTACTGTAAGTTTACATAGTTATGCAAATCAGTGCAAACAGATACAAAAATAAAGCTAAACTTATTTCTTTTTTCATCTTCCTCAAACAATAAATAAAGCCGAAAACTAAAGAGCATTCCATCCCCATGCGGTACGCATCGAGTACAGTTTGGTGACGTCACGAGTTGGCTTCCCGCCAGGCTGCTACGTCACGATGACGTGTCTCAGTATAAGACTAGAGTACAATACATGTGATGTGAGCGAGTATCACAACACTACACTAGTTGAAATGTTACACGACATACCTACATGAAATATCTCCGAATGACGGTTGAGTTGGTGGAAACTTAAGTTTTCAGTGCTTGAATTTTACAGTATGTAGGTATGTAGGTATGTACTTATCTGATAATCAGATAAGTACCTACATTTTGGGGCCTGGGGTCAATGTGAAATACTGACAAAAGTTTTTTGTTAAGTTAGTTACCTGTCAGCATTAGAAGTATTTGTATTCCAAAACAAGAAATTAGCAAATAAGTACGTTAATATGCAAAGGCCGAAACAGTAAAATATTAATAGAGGAAAAATATTTTCTCTGCCTTATTTCCTAGTTTTCTGACATTGGAATCCTTATAGTAAACACATTTATTGTTTCTCTAAGAAGTCATAAAAAAAATTCAAGTCATAGGTGAAAATAATACGTCCTCCAGCCAGATTGACCTGAAACACCAAGCAAAAGATTACGATACCGGTTAAAGTTGATTATTTTCAGCAATTCCAAGCTGGATTCCAAAAAATGAATGGATACCATTATTATGAGCATCATAATTTTAAATATTTGTAGATGACATAATATGCATAAATAATCTCACCATGCGATTGCACTGAAGCTAACCTTGAGGTTGGACAATAGGAAACACGTTGCTCTCTGAAATTATGGCAGCGGATCGACGAGTTAAATACTGATTACTGGCCTTGTGGAAAGTAGCTGATTACCGAATTCACCTAATTAACGCTTAAATAAATATTATTGTCAGTTCTACTGTAATTAAACTATACTCAAATGCGGTCTCATACCACAGAATACATAATAGTACAGGTGTACAGGTACCAATACTCAAAGTACAAGCTTGCTGTAGTGACGACCGACAACTTTCCGCCCTCTACTTTCGTTGTGGAGATTAGCAAAGATGTTTAGCTAGGTTTACATTTTTATCCCCACTTTTTGGTATCATCAATTCACTAAATTAATAGAATGATGAAAAATGCTGTTATCGAACCATATTCAGTTTACATGGTAAAAAAATTGTTGTCATAATGTTACTAGTGAACATAGTTCTCCTTTGAACATATTTCAAATTATTTTTATAGCAACGTTATCTCTACAAACTAGGTAATGGATTAGCGTCTGTAAATTGGATAAAAGGCAGTTAAAAATGCACGACCGATAAGGAGCTCAATCCGCGATTAAACTCTACTTCCATCGTCCACTAACACAAACATACTCTTATTAATCGTTTTACGTAAAAGGCGCGTGAAATGGACGACGAGATAAGGCTTCACTGCTCTCGATTAATGAGATGCTAATTACAATTAATTAAGTATGTCTGCTTGTGGGATGCTTGTACGATAGCTTGAGAAGGAATGATGATTTATTCATATTAGTTACTGATACTTTTTTTTAAACGCTTCACACTCATAACCATGTAGTAGGGTAACTAGGTAGATATACCCTGTGTCGTGGTGGGTGTCATGGACACACACAAAGACAGAAACACAAACACCTAGAACGAGAACAGAAATTAAAACTCATCAAACACCCATATTTGTGCAAAAAAATGTCTTTGTCTTTGTCATTCAAGTTTCTGCTTCGCCGGGAATCGAACCCTGGCATGGCAAAGGCATTACGCCACGCGGGTCGTCAAATACTTGTTAGTTACTCAGTCATATATATTTTATTACCTATAGACATTGGACAAATGAAATTCCGATTGAAGCTTTCAATTGTTAGAAGATTGATAGATTTAGACTAAGAGATAAATGGGCACATTATTTTAACTATCCACATGTAGACACCGTGATTTGGTCCCGGACCGGCGTGTCCGTTGTCACTACTTGTCACAGCAACTATCAATGCTCCTATTAACAATTCATGTAATGACAAGAGATAGAATATAAAAACAATATCTATGTAGGTATAGCCCTTCTATTCGTATTAAATCGTTATGGAATTTGTATTGATACACACAGAACATACATCCATAGGCGTCTCCTAACGTTTGCCATTCCATCTGGTCCTGTTTGGCCTTTGAATCCAACGGCTACCCGCTGTCTTCTGTAGGTCATCAGTCCACCTGGTTGGAGGGCGGCCTGTGATCCTATTGCCGAGACGTACTTGCCATTCGAAAACCTCTCTTCCCCATCGGTAATCTGTCCAGCTATTTATATGGCATGCCCATTGCCATTTCAGCTTGCAGATTTTGAAAGCTATGTACATAATAAACCGTCGTACCGTACATAAATAATGAAATAATAACGAATTTCCTGTGCTTCATTTGCATTAAGAGCATTTGCTTTGTGTCGTTGCAAGAAACGATTTGATAGATTGATTTCTTGTTGCGAGCGATCGTTTTTATGCTGGCTATCGCTGACACGGTGGGCGTAATCTAAACTGATTACCATGCCACCATGCCAGCGGCGCGGGCGGTAGTGATCCAGAATTTTATTGATTTATCGCGTGGGGTCAAACACCTACTATGTTTATGATTGTTTTATCTTATCAACTCTTTACTAGGTAGTACTTATAAGAGTTTCATCAATAAAACGATTGCTTCACTCGTATTAAATTCTTAAATAAGTATAAAATAACTAGTTTCCGCCCGCGTAGGCTACAAGTTTTTTTTTTCATAGAAATGACATAGGTACATACTTTCCGCGGGTAAAAAGTAGCCTATGTCACCCTTCAACCCTCAAAGTATCCCCATATCTATATATCGTCGGAGAAATTTTGGAGGGGTCACTAAGAAATTTGGGGGAAGAGGTGTCCTAAATTGACTTGTTTCGCCTTTCATCTACGCATGATTGACGGATTTGGGGGGGGGGGCAAATTGGTGGCGCAATGGTTACCATGTCGGACTGCCAATCGGAGGGTCCCGGGTTCGATTCCGGGCGGAACAGAAATTTGAATGATGAGTAGGTATAAATTTCGGCTCTCGGTCTGGGTGTTTGTGTTTCTGTCTAGTATGTGTCCGTGGTACCCAAGACACATCTACCCTACTGTGGGGCTATGAGTGTGAAACGTTTTTTTTAATTGTTGTTGAAGCCTATGTCTAGCCGAAATCCAAGCATAATTTGCACACGCTTTCGCTTTGAGAGCTCTATTTTGGTTATGCAATATGTTTTCTATGACAAGAACAGGAGTTCGAATTAAAATTTTCAATGATATTCTACGAATTTGGTACCTACGCAAGTATCTATCTTATAAGAGATTTTTTTAAGTATATTAAGTTCCACTTAGGTTTACTTTTGAATAATTTTTTTTTAAATTAAATTAGTAAAAAAGAGTGCTACTGAGAGTTTTTCTCCTCCAGCTCTTTTCCAAAAATGAATAAAATATTTTGAATTTTGATTCAGCAAAATAGTAACCAAAACAGCAAAACAGCAAACGTAGTCTTCCTATCTGATGTAGTTCTAAATACCTTAGTATCCTATTTATATACTATATATTCATATTCTTCAGTATTTTATACGTTAGTCAAGTTTTTTTCGTAGTATAGGCAGATAAAATGCTTGAGTTCTAAATTTTATTGTTAAGAAAAAATAATAATATGTCAATTAATTGCTATGATCTCCAATCTATCTATATTATCGAATAAAACGTGACCATTTCCTATTAATTTCATTCCCATATGGATATATCCGTGAATTACACTTCCAGTAACATACAAGCTTTTACTCTAAAAAGGGCACGTTATCCCCGATCCATTCCTTACGCATCGGCACGCATTGCGAAATTGGTATCGCCTTTTATTTGTGCGCACGCGCCTTTCTCGGGCCGCGTATTTCGGGCGCGCTCGGGTTTCAACCCACTGCCCGCTGCGCATTGACACACTACCCATTTTAACCACACTCATCACCAGATTTAACTACAAACACTTTGACTGTAACCAAAGAGTATATAATCACTCTGTTTTAACTCTAATACTATTATGTATTCTGTGCTGTAACAAACAAGTTAGGGAGGTAAGTCAATACATACGTTGTTCGGAGGTTTTGGAAATCGCGTACAATTTTGTTATACTTAGACTAGTAATTTCGTAACTTTAGGGTTGAATAAATTCGTGTTTTGGTAGCCATGATCGCGATGACAATCAAGGATATTTTACTCGGAAGGGATATATAGGTATTGGAATTGAAAAGGATTTACATAAGCCGGTCTTTAACTTAAGATGTCGGGTCGATGTCGGTCGGGTCGGGTTGTTGGACATGTCGTTGAAAAATTTTGCAACTTTCAGGCACGATAAAACATGAATGATAGACCAAGGCTTTTCTTGTAGTTCATCATGAGTAGTTGAGCTGAGTAGACTAGACTTGCATGAGCGCTTGCAATCGAGTAAGCTTTATAGGTTCTCGTAGGCATCTACTATAGCCTATAGTCTATAAGTCGACTTAAAAGAAGGGAAATAAAGTTTTAAAATAATTGTTTGCGAACTGCATCGTGGGGTATATCAAATGCTATTTCATTTGGTAGGTACTCCTTACAAAGGATTTTTATCAAATATTAATAAAAAAATATATTAATGAATTTAAAAAAGAACTACTTACAAATATTTTTACTTAAAAACCGTACTATTCGGTCACTGAGATTCCAAACGATTAATAAAAAGTATAATAAAATACATTAATAAAATGAATAATAAACTAGAATAAATAATATAACTAAATTAAATAACATAAATAAGATATTTCGCAGGATAAAAACCAGGGAGGATTTTTTCCGCTAGCTTTTTTTCCTCTCAGCGTGCAAAATCCCATCATGGTGGGTGCCCAAAGCCGATGACGGTGAACGACGTACGGTTCAAATAAATAATAAAAAAAAAACTTTATTGATACATATAACTAAAATATATAAATAAATAAAATAAAATAAATTTGTATAAAAAGCACAAAATTGAGTTAAATTTAATTTAACTATTTATTATTTAGTTTTTAATTTCAATTTAATTTTATTATAACTTTTAAAATTATTTTTTTACATTCTAAGGTTAATATGGCAAACTAAATATTTTTGTAAAACCATTTTTGTTACCCATATTTGTGCAAATAAAATATTTCATTTTCTTCTTTTCTTCTATAAAAACTATTGATAGATACTGAGATCTTCGATAGTACCTATATTTATTCTAATTTAAGAAAATGTACCAATGGTCAATGGACCATTTCCTTTCCTCCAAACGCGCAGGTATATCTGTGGAGTATTCTTACAGAACCCTATTCTCCCTAGTTTAATTCCCACTTGGCCGGTTTTTTACGATGAATGTCGTTACATTGTGGTAATGTTTTATGTTTGTTGTTCCAGAAGTAATGCGGCGCGCGGCGTGCGGCGACGTGTGCCCCACGCCGCCCCCGCCCCCCTCGCCGCCCGCACCCTCCAACAGGTGAGATCCACTCCATGCTCATCACTCAGATAAAGCTCATCATAATGAGGATTCCAGTCAGAAAACTATAGCGTCAACACGCTGGTCGCACATATGACCTTGTTCCGTGGGCACATCACACACGCTAAGAACAAAAACAAGAAACCCTGATCGTACAATGTGCATTTTCTATGAGGAAGCCATAGCTACATCTCAGTTGCAAGCGTTCAACTCAAATTGCATAAGCCATTGTCTATCAAGGAAGGATATAATCTTTCCTCTGATCGTCTTTACACGATGCTCTGACCGGAAATACAACGGCTGCAAACACGTTACTGCTATTTCATTGTTTCGATGGCGGCTAGCAGGCAGAGTAGCAGCCCACTGCATACGAACTTAAGCAAGTCAGGCTTGCTGAGAATTATGTGTACAGTGCCCATTAGCTGCAGCGACCGCTTAAAGCCACGTACCAAGTGGCCTGCAAGCTCCTCTGCAGCTACTCTATTTAAATTAAAAAAAAAATTTTTAGCAGAGGTGTTAGGGGTTATTTCAGCCGTGACCCTCTGCTAAATAAAAGTTTGTTCCACTGGAACCTTCTTCAACACACAATTTATTTATTTATATAGCTATCGTTAAACAGGTAATTTTAATAGCAACCCCATTCAACACTAGTAATTCGAGCTGGTTCGGGCCAAAAGTATAGTAATAAAATTGTGTTCTCATCAATAAAACGAAAGTTGCATGGCATCGAGCCAATTACATAATGTTTGCATGATACTTACGTTCAGTAAAATTATTTTCAGAACATCCGAGAATAAGGAACTACTGCGACAGCAGCTGCTATCGGCCAGCAAGGAGCGTCGGACCGAGCGTCCGGAGCCACCTCGGACCAAACACGTGCGCAGTCGCCAGAAGAACCGCTGGAAGCTCAAGTTTCACCACCAGGCGCTCCCCCAGGAGTACCTCGACCACTACGAGCAGAGTCTCCAGAAGCAAGCCAAGCAACGGAAGGCGCCGGAAAAACCAAAGGAAGCCAGCCCGGACGCCAACTTCAACAACGAATCCTTCAAGATATGGGCGCAGCGGCTCGCCGGCATTCAGAACGAGACCGGAACCCTAACCGTCCCCCAAGCGATGGCCGCCAAGCCCAAAACTGAGGAAAGAAGGAAGAAGAACCCGGCCATCGCCCCCAGCAAAATCGTGACTTACGACGACCTGCCCTACATGGGCGAGATGACGCTTAACAATTCGAAGCCGCGGCGCGGCAGGAAGCCAAAGAAGGCGGACATCTGTCACCTCATCTACGAGAACTACGGCACCGTCGTGCCGGGGCAGCCGCCGCCGCTCGAGAGGCTCAACCAGCTGAGCCTGTACCCGCCCTTCAAGGCGGCCGACGCGCCGGTCTCCACCGCCAAGACGGACCTGCAGCACAAGCTGATCTCGAGCTTGCTCGAGCGAAAGCTGTCCCAGGAGAACAAGCGAAGGCTGGAGACGGCCTCGCCGCCGCGCCTGAGCAGCCCCGCCGCCCCGCCCCCCGCCGCGCCGCGCACGGCCGCCGGCCCGCTGCACAGCGACCACGAGCCGCTCAACCTCTGCATCAGGGACCTGCACGACCTCAAGCTGCAGATCCAGAAGAAGTTCGGCAACATCTACACGTCGACGCCGGACGTGAAGATGGAGGCGGACGACTGCGCCGAGGATGGCGCGAGGGGCGAGCAGCCGAATGCCATCTCGGTGATCCAGAGGAACACCAACGTTCCTCCGACGGCCAGCAGCTCGCCGGACCTGTCGAGACCGACGAGGAGCGTATCCCCTGCGCTCTCCGAGCCTGCGCAGTCCACGGCGACCCCGGACGACGACAAGTTCCCCGGGTACGTGTACTGGCCGAACGCCGGGATCTACATGCACCCCCTCGCGCTGCAGACGCAGCTGCTGTACTACCAGCGGCTGGCGGCGGCCGGACAGCTGCCCTTCGCCGACAAGTCGCCCTCCGCGCCTACCAGCGAGGTAAATACGCCCGAGGGTTCGCCGGACGAGAGCAAGAGCAAGCTGGTTCTCAAGCAGATCACGGATCTCCTGGACCCGAAGGTCATGAAGCAGGCGGAGGAAAGTAAAACCCCGGAGCAGCCGAAGAAGCGAGCGTCGCCGAACCCCGTGCAAGCTCCGGTGAAGCGTAAGCGTTCCGCGATTTTCATCCCCCCGATCCCGACCAAGACCAACTCTACGACCCCCACGACCGAGGTCAGCATCTGCAAGTTCAAGTTCACGGGGGGCTCGAAGCCCTCGCTGCAAGAGAAAAAGATGCTCTCCGTGGACTCCGGGGGCAACTTCCGCTATTACAGCGGGACCGGCAACAAAGGGAACAAGGGCTACGACTACCTGCAGCAGAACTCCAACCAGGGCAGGGTCACCGAGTCCGCGCCCTCGGTCTCCGCCGTCCCCAAGGTGGACCAGCCGTTACCGAGCAAGGAGGATCTCAGCAAGAAGAAGAGGAAGTCGAGGAAGACCCTACAGCGGGAGAAGCTCGAGCAAACGTTCAAGGAGAAGGGCTTCCTCATCCAGACGCAGCAACTGCAGTCCGCTGAGGGCGCCACCTACTGCAAGTTCCGGCAGCTCCGGAAGTTCACCAGGTACCTGTTCAGGAGTTGGAAGGACTACCTCCCCGGCGAGTTGGAGGAGAGGCCCAGCGAGGAGGCCCCATTGGAGGCGGAGGCCTCGCCGGCGCCGGAGGGCCCCGCGGGGGAGTGGGGGTGATATTTAAGACTTTTTGGGTTAATGTTAGGCCAAAGACGTGAAAGGCCTCGGAGGCCGGATGCATTTAATTAACATTTAGTAGTTGGTGACTTAACGTGTGTTGCCGTCCGTTATTGAATACTGTTTTTGTGTGACCGTGCTACTGATTTAGTTCGTAAGCCAGGCTAAGCTAGGATATTTGAGAACTGATATTTTGTAATTTTTGTGTGCATATTATGTCCTTGACGACATCGACCAGAGTGAGCCATCCAGAGAATTTATATTTTAAGGTTGGGGACGCCTCTGAAGTTAACTGTGTTACTCTAACAAAACTAGTCATTTGACACCTCTAACGTTAACTTTTGAACAATATTTTCCTTAACTGAACACAGTTTTTTTGGTTTTCATTTGTAAACTATCTTACAAACCATAATAATTAGTTTATAAAAAATAAATAAAAAGTTTCGATCAAACTGTCAAAACGCAAGTGAGGATAAAATCTTCACTGCAACATTATTATCATTAAAACGTTAATGTAATTATTAAATAATTATTAAAGTGTGCAGAAGAATTTTGTACTTTTATACCTATATTGAATTTTTGATTTTGTACATACAATCGAGTAAATCTAGTCAATAATGTTAAGTTTGCCAATTCTTATTAACTTGTACAGTATGTTAATATATTAAATGTTAAATAATATAATATAAATTGTTTTATAAAGTAACTTTATAAATGAAACTCAGTTGTATACTCAATAAACTTTATTATAAAAAAAAACTCAATGATTCTGTGATTACAACAAAAATGCTTCAACAGGAATGTAAGATATACCAATTAAACAGTTAACCAAAATATGTTTTGTTTTATTTTTCTGCATTTACTAGATTTCACTAGTAAATGTTATCTTCATAACAATGCACAAAAGAACTAAAGAAAGAACTTGTGAAGGAGCTAACACATAATTCATATACAAAACACAAAATATATAAAACCCATTAACAATTTATTGCAAATATTGACAAACACACAGACAATAATATAAATCATATCTCTTACCCATCTATAAACTGTTTGAGTTGCACTACTTGTGCGATATAATATGAAGGCACTTACAAGTTACCATATAAAACGATACAAAACATCATGTAGAACCGGTAAATAGAATATATGTATAACAAACAACCATTTCAGTGATCTTTTATCCATTTTCCTTACGATCTAATTGTGTTATAAAAATATGTAACTATCATTTTTCAAAGGAACCATTTTGACCATAGAGTCCGCGGAATGGTTTATAAAGGAATGTATAAAAAACTAAGCCAATACATAGCCCTATGGTCGGCCACGGCAATGTTACTGTTCTGTAAACAGTAAATGAGCTGAAGGCATCTCATTTTTATCACATTATCAGCCTTTCTGTTAGGACTCCAATTTATTGTGTCCATTTTTTTCGCATCAACAGTTAATGATGTCTTCTATAAGAAATATAAAACATTTAATGCTATTTGTGCGGAAGAAATATACAATAACCTTGATGTTAAACATAAGAACAGTAACATAACCACAACTTTAGGAAACAAATTCAGTGAACTCTTCAGAGTTTTTGTGAGATTTTTGTTCTTCTGAAAGCAGTGTGTGCACACATTTTGTTTTATATTTTATAAATCAACACTGCTATTTTGATGTGGCGCGTATTAGTTTGGTGAATCAACTGTAATAAAGGTCATAGACCCAAACTATTTTGATATAGGTCATATGTAAATGAATCATTTCTGTTGCTCAATAGTAGGTACGTAAATGACGTATTCTTAGATGTCATTATTATAACAAATAAGTATGTTATGCACTGTCAAACTTCATAATTATTAATTAAAAAAGCGTTTAAGTTTTTCTTGAACTTTCAAAAGATTCAGCACTCGTAACTTGAACCTTCTATTTTTCTAAAAAAAGTACCTTCAATAGGTTATTCACAAAAAAATGTTTCAGCATTAATGAAATAGGTACTTCAACTTTAGTGCCAATACAAAGTCAACACGGCTACTTCTTTTAGAGTACTATAAATATTAGATTATGACACCCATAGTAATAATAATTTTAATTAGTAATATAAGTTACTATTTTGTCTTATTAATTGATTTAAAAAAAAAGGAAGATCCATAGTATTTTTTTCTGCGAAATGATCCACTTAGACCCCCAAACGAATACGCTTATACAATATAGGCCTCTTAAGCCTTCAACAACCCCTTAGCAGCCGCAACAATATGCTTTGCGGAGATGCCGTATTTGTCCAGCAGGGCGTTGGGGGGACCCGAACGTGGGACCTCGCGCACGAACAGGTGCTTCACGACCACGTCGCGCTCGAGAGCCAGTGCGGAGAGGACTGCCTCGCCGATGCCGCCTGCAGAACACACAACATTTATTTATTAACTCGTAATACAAATTGCTATTACCTACTGATTTGGGTATTTTTATTATTTGAATGGAGTAGTAGACGAGTGAAGCGCGCATGGCCCGGTGGCTAGCGTAGAATGCGAGCGATCTATGCAGCTAAGCCAAACGGGCGCTGTCGGTTGTGAGATGGGTGATCGCTAGGGGCAAATATATTCATGCGCATTCCGTGTTTCGGAGGGCATGTTAATCTGTTGGTCATGCTTGTTATCGATAGACAGCAGTTGAAACCTTGTCGGAGGACTTCGGGATGGTATGAAATCGTCCGACGCGCCACTAACCCCAACTTGAATTGGAGCAGCGTCGTGAAGTAACCTTCAAACATCTACACAATAATGGGAAGAGACCCGCGCTCGACAGTGGGACGCAAAAAAGGTTTGAAGACGATAGACGGCAAGCATGCAAACCACGTGGTATTAAGAAATCTCTGCAACTCATGGACATGTACCTATAAACAACCTCAAGTTAACGTTGCCTGCTCACGCGCTGTCTGCGGGCAGCCACCCTGCGCGCGGCTAGCGCCATAGTTTTCGGTCGGTTTTGATGCCTTTACTGAAATAAATTTGTCGACGAGAACCGGCCTTCTTATATACAGTCCACTCATTATACACGGGGACCTCCTCTTACATCACGGGACGCCCCCGACGCTTTCCATCGAAAAACAAAAGAATTGCTTCACGGCAGAAGTGGGGGGCAGGGAAGGTGCTTCCCCGGTCTCCATTAATGTCCCATCCAAGTATAAGATAAATAAAGTACAGGAAGCGCAGCACTGACCAGCCTGGTAGTGGTCCTCCACGACGAGCACGCGGCCCTGGCAGGCGCGCGCGTGCGTCACCACGGCGTCGTCCAGCGGCTTGATAGTGAACGGGTCCAGCACGCGCACGTCCACACCTACAACGTATACCTCTCACAATTACATAACATTTACACTAACATAACAGGAACCTCCTTAGAGGCGTGTCATACGCGAGCACCGCACCTGGCGCAGCGCGCCGTGCGGGACTGCTAGACTTGACACCTTCCCGCACTTCAGATTTATTCATTCGGATTCTAACATTATTTCTAAAATGTAGTTTTTAGGATAAATTAGGACTTTAGGTTAGATACTTATTCCAACATTGAATTAGTTTAGATGTAAGGCCAAGCTGTCCAAATCTATGTTAGTATTGTTTTAATTAAAATGCTTAAATTTTTTGTAGCAAGTTTTATTTCACCTCCTCCCTTTGTAGACTCACAAAACTGACGCTTATCTCTGTTGTCAATAAGAAAACAAATATTTTTATTTGATTTAGTAAATGCAAAATATCATGTGAATTTCATAACAAAGGGTGTATAATAGTATATTTCATTACAAGTGCAGAAAAGCTGTCATTGCAAGGAGTTCCGACAAATGTCTACCCGAGCCGAGGCGCAGCCGGAGATGACAGATGATTCCAATGACGGTTCCGAACGTGTACTGAACAACTATTTTTAATACAGTCGCGAAAAAATGAAGCAATTAAAAAAATAATAAAAACTAGCAAAGAACATTTTTGAAAAATGGCGCCAACCGTAAAAGAATACCTATTCAAAGTTTTTTTTTTGTTTTCTTCACCCATAGCATAGTATGGTAGGCAAAGGGAACTATGCCATACAGCCAAGTCTTCAGTAGATTTTTTTTATTGATATGAAATGAAAATGTTAATGAGATGAAATTAAATGAAACCTAACTCCTTAAAAGAAATCATTAAATCTGATATTGAAACAAATTAGTAGCTTCTTTTTAGAAATATTTGCATGAATCATAAAAACTTGCATATAGGTATTTTACGGTTGGCGCCATTTTTTAAAAATGTTCTTTGCGAGTTTTTATTATTTTACTGTCGGAACTCCTTGCAATGACAGCCTTTCCGCACTTGTAATGAAATATACTATTACCTTTCTACTATTGGTTGTGAGTCTCTCTTTATTATTGGAAAGCCTCGTATTAATAATTTGACGATATTGCAATGCAGATTGGTATTCAGGATTACAAAAGAATTCCAATATTACTAAAGAACAATCACCATTTTTTGTATGCGACACGTTTGTGCGAGGTGCATTATAATTTAAACAATTATTGTGAAATGAATTGTAAAAACGAATTGAAAAAGGCGTTTCTTTTCGTTTATTTTTATACCCGTAGCATCATACACGCTGTGCACATCATCGAAGTAAAAAGTAAAAACAGCAGTGGATTGATTTTGAAATAATTTGTCAAATCAGTTCTATTATAGCTGCTTCAAACGTGGCAAGGAACCAATTTTTCGAACTGTATTTTATTGCTTAAAAATTAGCTACTGTGATGACTCTACCTCACACAAAATGCTAACAACTTTACTTGACGTAAGATAAAAAATAAAGCAACACTTAAACTATGTATTATCAGTAGATAGATGAGGAGCCGATAACAAATGAAAAAAAAAAATCGGTTGTCTGTAAAGTCGGTTTACTGACGATAGTTGAACGTGACAACGTCATAAGAAAATACTTGTTGCTATAAACAATTGACACCACATTCACTTTTCACTGCACTTCATACTTGACGAAAACATGTAAATGTACTATTGTATAGCAGCTGTTTACGCAGACGCATCGCTCACTCAAGTAGGAGAGAGACAGATGTCGAACGCGGAGGCAGATTGTGCCTCCTTGTCGCTCGTTCCGCGCTCTCGCTTGCACTTCAAGCCGGAACGCCTCAGAGCATGTACTCTGTGCCTCAGAGCGAGGTAACGCCGCATGAGTCATGTTTTTTCGTGCGTGCAGCCGGTTCCATCGAATTATAAGACGTAGTCACGTCAAAAACGCATACCTTCCGCCTTGAGCGTGTCGGCGGCGGCCAGCGCCTCGTGCAGCGTGACGCCGGCGCCGACGAGCAGCGCGCGGTCCTTGCCCGACTCACGCACCACCTTCGCCTGCCCCACCTGCCATCAAGTATGGGATTTATGTTCACTATTTTTTTTTTCAATTATGGCATTGCAAACTCTGTGCATACTGCCAGTGTCAAGTATAATTTTTGCATCAATTTTTTGCCAGTTTCAATGAAACTGGACGAAGTAATAACAAAGTCAGTAATTAAGTCGTCAGTAATCAGTCAGTCTAGTCAGTCCAACATTCAAGTAAAGCGATGACTACTTTACTAGAACGTGTCCGATGGAATTTTGGAGGCAAGCAGAAAAAACATATTTTAGCACTGTTATTCTATTTCATCACAAACAATCGTGCACTGTAATTAACCTATATCAAACAAAATGCCATCAACTTTATCCGATATAACTCAAAAATACACCAAAAAAATGAAAATAAATCAAGAGCACAATATGTCTTTTTCGACTTCCCACCAAAACTCCTTATGTTCACTTTAATGTAAACATCTTGTACGGGGTACGGGCTGGAGGAATCGGAGACCTAGGTGTCGTCTCGAAAAAGGCTCCGCACCTCTCCTGTGTGGCATTCGTTGGCGTAAAACTGCAAAGTATACGAGTATTTCAGGAAGTGAACTAGAACAATTGCAAACAACATTCATTCACCCTAATTCTAATAGATGATAAAGACAATTGATCGAATGATCGTATGAGTAGTGAAGCTATTACACAACAGGTGACATTGCAAGTTTTATTTTTAATTAATTTCAACAACAAAATCTGCACAAAATTATTGAGAAATTTCAATGGCTCATATTTTTCGCATTACTTAAATGAAACAGCAGAAATCGGTAGCGACGACTTCCCAATTGCTTCCCAAGTATTGTTTAGAACAACCTTTCTAGAGTACATATTGATATATATATTGTATAGTGCAACATCTCAATTAAAGCGTGTTCCAACTTCCACAATAATATTGAAGAAAGTAGCTACTCGCCAAGATGCGTGCAAACGAAGCACAAAGACCGGATGATGCCTGATGTCACGATCAGAGATAAGGCCGATGCGCTTTAGTCCCGCCTACTTGGTAATGGCGCACGATTGCACTCTATTGGTCTATTATTTTCTTTTGTAAATATTCTATCTATATATATATATATATATATATATTTTGATATGTAAAAGTATAAGAAAAAAATAAATAAGGGCTTCGCCGTGACAGCACAAGGCTGCCGTGACCAGGATTCGAACCTGGGTTACTACGGCCACAACGTAGGGTCCTAACCACTAGACGATCACGGCTGCCGGAGCCCGTACCAAAATTAACGAAAAATCGGTACTCGTTGAGCATCTTTCTTGAACCAACTTTCACTTGTAACACGCAATTGCTCCAGTTACTGAGAAATTAGTGACCCGTCACCATGAAATTAACCAATCAATTTAAAAAGACATATTTTATTTTTCTATCACTTAGCTGCCGCATTTCGCTGTATTTTGTAATTGTTGACTTGTATTCTTGTATTGTATATGTGTCTCGTGCGCAATAGACGTATTTTACTATTCTCCCTGCATTTTTATTTATACCAACCGCTACAATATATAACAAAATACTAATAGATAGTTGGGAAGTAACCTTGAAGACTTCATTGTTGTCATACAGGATGGCGGTGTTAGGACGCGAAGTGCGAATGTAGCAGATGCCCGGCGTGTTGGCCGCCAGCTCCACCGCGCGCTCCGTCGACACCGCGTCTCTGCAACGTACAACAATAACGTCAGAGCTCATCATTGCCACCTCAGTATTACAGGAACCGTGCGCCGCATGGGACGCCTGCTAGAGATCGTGTTCATACAAGTAATATGCAAACAAGACAAGATTACGACAGGAACTAATCACAGCATAGTGAAAAAGATGGGTGTCAATAGAGCTAAGCAATGTCGAGTGCGGTCAAAAGTAGGATGAGTGGCCAGTAAGCGACATCTGGTGCGGTCATAAAAAGGATGGGAGTCAACAAAGCTAAGCAATTTCGAGTGCGGTCAAAAGTAGGATGGGTGGCCATTAAGCGACATCTGATGCGATCATAACAAGGCTGGGTGTCAATTCAGTTAATAAACATTTATTTTCATTAATACAAAAATTCAATACCTACTATTTCAAGTTGCTTCAATAAGAATGGGTTATTCTTATAGATGTTTCACATCAAAATACATATTGCCTTAATCATACATTTACACTGATACCAAGGGAAAAAAAAGTAGTTTAAATAAATGTAAGGCAAAAGGATATGACAGCCTTTGCTGACACAGGACTGGCATCCTGTGCAGTGCTGTTTTTCAGTCACACCTTTATATATTGCGTGAGTAATTAATTAAGTATCCTTCGCCGATTTACAATAGACCTATCTTTATTTAACGTAATAAGCTCCAAGAAAATTTTATGACCCAATAAAAAAAAATAAAAAAAAATAGCCAAGAGCGAGTCGAACTCGGGCACGAATGAGAAGAACTACAAGATATCACGTTTATTGTATGGGACTCCTTTTAAATATTTATTTTATATGTTTATTTAGGATTTGTTGTTATAGCAGCAACAGAAATACATCTGTGAAGATTTTAACTGTCTGTCATCTGTCTCATTTTCCAGAGTTGGACACTCCAACATTGGGGGACGTGAAAAACAATTGGAAAAATTAGTTTCAAGTCAGGACACTAAATGCAATATTATGTAATGTGTACCATGCTTGTTGTCTTTTTGCAACTCATAAAAAATACATAAACTATCAAAAAGCAAAACCTAAAAATATATTAGTCAATTGTTCTAAATGTATGTTTCCTACAGCGGCAGAGCGACCAAGTGTGGTCGGCTGCCAACAATAAACAGTTGCTCTAGCACCGTATGTAAGAGACGCACGAACCTCTTCCGGTGCGCTCTTGATGGAGTGGTGCCACTCATCTAAATGCTACAACGAAACTACTGGACGTCACTACGTGCAGCTAACATTGACTACGAAATGTTGTAAAAACATATCACCAGTCCCGGATTTATAAATAGGCCGTATAGGCCGCGGCCGCAGCATCCTAGGGGCGGCAGATTTCGAAGAGGGTCCCTCGATTTCAGAAGATAAAAGTCAAACACGTTCACTGGGTTTCTCGTGATTTTTTATACTTTAAAAAATCCCTATAGAAACTCATTCCTATCGAAACCTATATTATTGTGCGAGTGATAGATGAGAGCAGCGAGGCGGGCGGCGGCAGTGGCGACGTAGCAGCCCCCGCCTTGCGCCCGCACGCTCCGAGCGCGCCGTCTGCGCATGGTATTTAAGCAGAAGTAAAAGTAAAATTACTTTAAACTAGAATATTTCTGATACTTTAAAGGCAAAACAAACACTGTCGGTTTCGCTAGTTATTATTGTATATGTATGTACATGGGGCGGCGGAAATAAAGTGACTACACTTATAAAAAATATAAATCCTTCACTGCATATCACATAGGATTCTTACCAATAGTAAGTTCAGTGAGATGCTAAAAAGAGTTTTCGAGTGTCGGTAGCCGTCAGTTCCAGTTGCTCCATAGCACTCGTCAAACTTTGTTGGAAGCCTTAGAGTGATTTTAAATATACGATTTGTACTTGTGGATAAGTTTTTATTGAGATCTACATTAGGTATATATTTTTTAGTTTTTATTCCCTTATTGAAAGAGTTAGAGGGGTGAACACATTTCATCATTTTAGAAGTGTCTTTTAAACAGTTGACTTTAATAAAAAAAAATTATTTAAGGAATCACGTCTTTTTGAAGATCTATTTATAGATAGTTACATAGGTTTAGTTTCAGCCTGTAGCAGTAAGGGTGTTACTTTTCATGTCTTTGTATTAAAATCGTAAGGCGATTTACAGAATGCATTTACTTACCAACTGTATTTCTGTTAGCTGTGTGCCCTAATAAGATCGGAAGAAAGTGGTCTTGACATATGGATGGACAGACAGACGAACCTATTAGGGTTCGCTTCTTAGTCCCTGTAGCTTCGGGATTAAATTCTTAATCCCGAGATACCGTAGCTCATTTTAGTTTGATCGTAAAAGGCGACTAAAAGGGGGCTTCTGGGGTTGCGGGCGGTGAGAGTGGCAGCTCGACTCGTCCAGCCAGCGGCCCGGAAGGCGCTGTGCGTGCCGCGTGTGCCGTGAGCATCGGAAGGTGCAGGAGAGCACATCTGCTCTCCCGAAGATGAGCCCGTTCTGGGGCGCCGCGCGTGGAGGACACCGGTGCGTTCTACCGGAGATCCCGGAGTCCTCCCCAAGCGCAGAAGCAGGCCACCGAGGGGGGTTTTAATGCGGTCAAATCCCACATAACCCGGTATCCCCTCCTAACATGCCGGGTACCTATTGAAGGTTTCCCCCTCGATACCAAAAAAAGGTTCGCTTCTTGACATTTAATTATTAAAAAAAAGTGGCCAAGTGCGAATCGGACTCGCCCTTGAAGGATTCCGTAGTAGCAAGCATAATAAAATTATTTTTCGTCAGCAAAAATAACTTTGTTTCTCATAGTGTTTGTATGAACGACAAAGTTATATATGCGGTTTTTAAAAATTTACTATTGCTCAGTAACTGCGTACTATATTTCGTTCGAACCAATTTTCATTGAAAGTTTTTATTGAGATCTACAACATATATTTTTGATAGATTTTTTTTTGGGTAAAGACCGCGGTCTCTGACGCCGGAGATGCCACGTTGATTACGATGTTTTCATGCCCGAGAGAAACTCATATAATCTCGAAAGGTATGATGTCTACCAATCCACACTAAGCCTGCGTTTTGGACTACGGCCTAAAATCCCTCCAACTTGTTAGAGGAGACCTGTGGGCGGCAGTGGGTCAATGGGGCACAAGAAGGTGACTCACGAGGGGTAGAAGATGGTGGCGGTGGGCACGGCGCGGAACAGCGCCAGGTCCTCCAGGCCCATCTGCGAGGGCCCGTCCTCGCCGATGGACACGCCGCAGTGCGAGCCGGCCAGGTTCACGTTGGACTGGCTGATGGCGCCCATCCGGATCTGCAACCAACGTATGCCTTACATTTAGTACAACTAGTGAACAACTAGCGAACCCAGCAGACGTTGTCCTGCCTTAAAGTATCACTAATAATCAAATTTAAAAAACTTAAAAACATAAACATTAACAAAAAAACCTTTAAGAAAAATTATAATATATGATTTTGTTGCCAGATCCCGTTAATTTTAACCCTTCATTTAGAAAATTCTTTAAGTACAACAAATCTATTGAATGAAACAGTTAATATGTCTTTATTGTCCATAGGAGTTTTTATATTACTGTGAAATAAAATATTAAAGATTAATTATGATATTACACATCAACTTTGTTATTGGTAAAATGATAATAAGACCAAGATGTGATTCAAAAACAGAAAAAAAAAGAAATGACAGATACATCGTGACATATTTTTGAATGAATGGAGGGACAAACAACAAATGATTGAGTGACCATTTATATGGAAAAATAAAATAATTAAAATATTAAGATGAGATTTTATTAAATTTCAATACTTATTACCTATAATATTCCTTTCGAAGACAAATACAAAAACATAAAAATTATAAAAATTGGTCCACTTAGCTTTCTAATCTAACCTAAGTGAACTTAACCTTAGTTAGCTGTTTTTGAGTTATAAATGGTGTCATTAAAACAACTTTGTTTTTAAAATATAGATTTACGTTTACGCATTAAGTATTATTTTCTGTTTGATCAATTGACATTGGTCAAATTTATTTGACCAGTTTGACCAATGTCCACATTAAACATTATAGTCAAAGGCAAACCAATCGTTACGAATCACTAATCAGTCTGTCAAGTCTTTATTATTACTTTACTGGGATGTGTCAGGTAAGGAAGGTACCTGAATAAATATTTATTTGCTCTGTATTTTACTTCACAATAATCCGGCACTCAATGAACTCAGTACTTTGACTTTTGGCTCGTAGAGTTAGAAGCATGATAACTTTTCAACTGTGTTAGATAAGGCAACATTTTACGGGATAATGTTGTTGGTGGGATAATATCGTATAACGTTCTTGTACCGAGTGTCGATAGCAAAATGTAATATTGCTATATGGCGGTATTACCTGGTCGAAGGCGCGGGTGAAGAAGGCGGCGAAGGTGGAGGCGAAGGCGACGGTGCGGTCGCGGCAGGCGGCGCCCATGGCCACGCCCACCAGGTTCTGCTCCGCGATGAAGCACTCCACGTACCTGCGTGCGTACCCACATTCACTCTAACTTACTGTTGTCACATCAATCTTTCACTTTCTGAAATTGCTTCAAGTAGCTGCGCTAACTTGTTCTAAGCCAACCAAAACATTTCGCCGCGCGGCAGTACAGTCATTTGTTAACTTCATAGAGACATGGGGCTCAGTTTCACTGGTCGATACAGCGCCCGCATTCGGGATGCAAGTGATGTACGTGCCTGCATGCCATCGATCAATATACAGCATCCTGAGAGTACCCGCAGCTGACGTTCACGAACACTTTCTCGACTTATTAATTTCATAGGTTGTCAGCCCGCCTGCGGGAAGCCGGCCGAGTCCCCGCATGCTATATATCGAAAGAATTATCGACCAATGAAAATGAGGTTCCTCAAGGAGAGTCCTCTGTTGACTCCATTCCCCACATCAATCCCCACATAAAAATAGATAAATTTGACCTGTCTGTGTATTTGTGAAGCGACAACGTATACGTTTCAAAATATTACCTTAGAATCAAGAACTACATTATAATTTAAAGAACCATTTTTTTAAATACTTTTTAGAGTTCAAGTAGTACAAGGGTTTTTGAACTCCAGAGTAAAGTTATTATAGCTTTTGCGTGTGTTTACCTCTTTTAAGAGAATAAAATTGCTTACACAACAAATAAAACACATTTGGATATTGTTATTACTCCAATGTAACACAAAAATGGCTTTATAACAGACAACTTTTAGCATGCCCAGGATTCCTACAAGTTGGCTATAATAACTAAAGTGACAGGAAGAATGTTCCAGTTAAAAACCTTACCGCTCCGGGTAGGCATTGCGGAGTTTGTCGCTGAAGGTGGAGTTCTTGGTGTCGCCGTCGAGCGCGATCACCCTGCAACAAAAATATCAATGTAAGAAACAGATTTCTTTAATAAAATTCCGTACCCACTTAACATGATTTTGCTTTAAAAAAAATCTATATCGCTTATACAGAATAGAATAGGAAAATATTTATTTCTTAAAACTATGTACAAAATACATACAAATAAAAAATATCAATATTTAAAAAATGGCATTGGTGTAGTCTATTTGTAGAAAAGGACTGCTCCAGCCTTCTTTATCCAGCTTGTGTACCTTTATTTTTAAACTCTCTAAGTCACAAAACCACAAACTTTCTTTTTGTAAACTCAAACGATTCTCAATATAAGTACACTTGTATTGGATCAATCAATGGTTAAACAACGAATTCTACAATTTGTCTGTAATTTTCCTAAATGTCGTAGGGAGGCCTGAGAAGACCGTTTACAGTATGTAACTGCCTAATATTGATTATTGACAACGAAACGAGGGATTATGACAGTTGCAATGACAACAGGTGTCAATACAATAGCGTCGTGAGATCGGTATAGATGCTTAAAATGTTGTGAGGCGAGCACATGCAGTTTTACCGTGCGTAACCTGAGCGCTCCGTGTCGAGTAACGTAAGCATGACAAATAAAATAAAGCCGTTTTGCATTCCAACAAAACGGTTGTTATGTGTGTGAAAAAACACACAGCATTTGTTGAAGAAGCGTCTAAAGATTTATCCTATAAAGCCAGAAAATATTGTACTTTACCTCATTATTCCTTGGTCTGTATGTACCTGTCTCTTTCACACAGCAGCGCGCGGCCATTTTCCAAGATGCCAAGCCTGACATTTGTCAATGTCAAATCATAGTCGGTTCACCAGCAAGCTCCTTGCTCAAATGCTGTGTGTTTTTTCACACACATAACAACCGTTTTGTTGGAATGCAAAACGGCTTTATTATATGTGTTTCCAAAACACACAGCATTTGTTGAAGACCTGTTTGTGATCTGCTGGGGGAAGTATACAATTAAATGCTATGTTGAAAAATAATCATTAAATAATATGATATAATTAAATCTTGTATCATTGGTATCTTGTTTCATACATTTTGAAATATTTAGAGTAATAAAATTAATGAACATATTACTATGTTAACAAAAAGCTGACAAACTAAAGAACAACAATAACAACTTTCTGCCAATAATCTGAATTCAACAGAAAATATCTTTATAAAGCTTCTGCCTTTTAATAGTATTTTTAGGAAAAGGATTGCAAATAATAATGAAAACACTAAAAGTGAGATCAATTGATTTGATTTGAGTGAATTGATCACACTACAATATTAAGGCTCTGAGCCTTAAAGGCATTAAGTTGGACATTAATTAAGTGTAGTGTACTGTAGCATATATTTACTTTTACGTGTAGCACCTGCTACTCCACTACAACCTATTTTTAAGAGTTTCAGAACTCCTCCAATTATTCTCCTCAGAATCTCATCAGTTAGTCTATTTTCTAAGCAACTCCTATACACAATAGCAGACATACTGTACACTACCAGGAACTGCATTTATGCCAGCTGCTTTAAAAAATGTTTCTGATCCAACCAGCTATCATAATGGGAATAGCTGTTCTTTTATTAAAATAAACAGACTAATTAGATCAGGTTTACTGAACCAAAACTTTGCTTCAGCAACCATCCTGACTGTCAACTGTTAGTATTATCTGTTGTAGATACAAACTTGTCAATGCATGATCTGATTATTGCTTAGCTTTCTTTTTATTTACCTTCTGATAATTTTAATAGGTTAAAATCATGAATTCTACAACTAGATCTTATAAAATATTACCTTATAGCTATATCAAATAGCCACCTTGAGACCACTTAAGCCAATTAAAGATCAGCTGTGTTTCAAGTTTGCATCATTCTATCCTCAGATAGGAGCTAAAAAGCTTTACTAGATACAGCTTTCAAAACTTAGTACACTTTTTTTTTTTTATTGCTGTGCTTGATGCTGTAGATCTACGTTAAATGTAGAAGTATTTTTCTATAAGTAAACTTGTCTTCCTAAATATAGTGATTGTAACCAAAAAACTATTTATCTCAATGCTCCCTGGCATTCATTCTAGGCAACATTATTGTGCACACAATACTCAATATCTGATTGAGCTTAATACAAGTAAAAATTAAATAAAATGAATAAAAAGATGTTGAATCTCACCAACTCTTCTTTGGAAAATCCATCTCTGCTGAGGTCTAGTGAGCTATCTGATCTGCCCACCCCAACTCTCCATGCTGGAATATACAGCTTTTCCACCTCCCAGTAATGAGGTTTATCAGGTTCTTGTTCAAATTTATTATTGGATATAGCTCTTCTAGAGCTCTCGTCTTTGAATCTGTTAGAACCTCGGAATCAGATTTGGTGGTGGGTTTTACCTACCCAAGCTTGTAGTTCTAATAACGACTGAATGCGTCGTAAAAAATTGGCTGACCCATCTCTGCAGTCCAGCGTTACATAGTGGTGTATGACCACGCTTGCCCAATCGTAAAAAATTGGCTGACCTATCTCTGGAGTCCAGCGTTACATAGCGGTCTATGACCGCGCTTGCCCGACAAGCTCAATAATCAACTTCAGGGACGCCCCAACTTTTGCAAACGGCCTCCGAGGCCGGGGGCAATATATGCCATTCCGGCATATGTAGGTCTGTTTCGAGATTGGCGGTCGGCTATGCCGTTGTATCTCCCCGAGAGGTACGCCGCCCAGAGCATGATATTCAAACGCTCTGTCAATTCCAATAGCTTCCATGTCAGGTTAAGCAGGGCTCGTGTGATCGGGCAAATCCCTGTACATTCAGAAAGATAATTCCAAATATCAGCTAAGAGTGTCCTGTTGTCTTACTGCACTATTACATGTAAGTTCTCCAGGAACCTTTACTGACGACTTATGGCACCATAATAAATATTGTGAACAACTCTTTGAGGTTCATGTACCAGGTGCCCTGCCCCTGTGGTGTACTAACCATGTGCCTGACATGTATTTGCTATTCATGTGAGCACTCCAGCTCGCATCCGATGCGTCTGTAGTGAGTGGCTCACTTCTTGTGCAGAACCACCGAGCTGTGGTATATGGCGTTCCGCCACCAAGATAATCTATCTTGCTGCACTAAAAGAGGAGTCTTCCTCTTTACTGGAATTGATTAAGGCCTCTTAGAAGCTCTGCATATGTATTCGCCATTCATGTGAGCACTCCAGCTCGCATCCGATGCGTCTGTAGTGAGTGGCTCAGTTCTTGTGCAGAACCACCGAGCTGTGGTATATGGTGTTCCGCCACCAAGATAATCTATCTTGCTGCACTAAAAGAGGAATCCTCTTAACTGGAATTGATTAAGTCCTCTTAGAAGCTCTGTATATGGCAACAATGCAGTCACTCTTTTGGTGTGGTTAAACTTGCAAAATCAAGTAACCCTAGTAAGTACATCAATGTACTTCAAACTATTAAAATAGTTGATATTTTCAACTTTATAAAGCCATGGTACAACCTCCAGCATTCTATACCAGGACATGGGTTGGGGTTAATACTGACATCTGCTAGTTAGCATTCCAGTAACTCTTAACTAAGGTCCCCGAGGCCTGGTAACTCAATTTTGTCTGATATTTGTTTACCAGGATGTAACAGTCTTACATAGACCATAAGTCTTATGCCACTTCTGCATAAAGTCTCACGAGACCCATCTGGACAGTGGCAAGGATTATGCGGGCAAGAAATTACAATATTGTAATAAATTTGCAGAAATCTATGGAATAGTTCTGCGATTGGCAGGTAAATATGCCTGTTGTACTGTTGGAGTAAGTTCCAGGCTACCCCAATACTTAAGGAGAGAACCACACCCAGCAATGCAATGGGATGCAAAAAGGGGTCGCAGCCAGGATACATCCAATTGAGATCTTAGATGAAAATCTTAGATTCTTATCAGAATCTTACTTAGATCCCCTCAGTTTGAGTATGGGATGCATGTCTCCATTTTGCTTTTCTTATATAGAAAGCCTATGTTTACAACTGGTGACATTTTTAATATAAGAACTCTTGACATACATTGGGACTAGTTTTGCATTGGGATTCTCATTTTAAATGGTATTTGGCCATGTGTTTCTAATAAACATGTACATACATTCTTGGATTTCTCAAAATTGGTCATGTTTATAATATTAAGGTAATGATTACAAAAAATAAATAAATAAACACCTAGGTATTTAAAATAAGTTGTGTAGCCACCAATCCCGTCATTCCTATGTGTGTTATTTATGCAGCCCCCCTTGAAAACATGTAATACCAAATTTACATGTTACATTACATGCACAGTGTAAAGTTATTTGTATTGATTAAAAAATATCTATAGGGAAATTTCTGAAAGTTAGGATTATTTCCAAATGCCTGATTGTTACTTGATTGAATTTTGTGATCAAATTATCACTCTTTTTATAAATAGTAACAGTCTGATGAAATATATGATTTGTAACCAAAGGACTATTCAGGATAATATTCAGGTTGGTTAAGGCACTCTGTGCCACCACATGACTGTATAACAAGCTACAAAGCCTGAAAATTGAAAATATACTTAGCACTTGGGAGGTTTTCTCTTAACAAATGGGGGTTAAGATAGTACTCCTAACAATAAGGAGTCTAACAATAAGGTTATTAATTTCTTTTATAATACCTTTTTCTGACCTTCCACAAATCATCTGAACACTTTTAAGTAGGTGTGTTCCAGGCCCAAATAGTTCTGTCACCTTACTTTCTACCTGCCCAGTTATGTAGCTCCTGCAGACCCTGTTTTAACAACTACTGGTGTAATTCTACATAGGTCAATATGGCTAAGGTCAGAAGGTCTTTGGTTTTGTTGAATTAATATAACTTCTCATTAATTTTAGGGGCCACAAAGCCATAAGTGGTTTCATTTCTTTGTTTATGACTAATAATGGGTATATTATATTAAATATAATATAGAATTCGTCTATATACCAAAATTAATAATTATTATAATTTGGCTAAAGTGAAATTGTCACTACTATTACGAGGATTCACTAATCTCCAAGACAAAGCTACTAGGTAGACTGAGAGTGCATATCTCCTTAGAATGATCTTTTTGATTTGATTTAGTGTTGTATGTGTTTATTTCTCTGCTGTAGCTAGCGATATAACAGGGAATCAATTCGCGGGTCACTAGACCCGTACTTGTTTACCTACGCCTTTTATTGGGATTCGGCGAGGCTTAACCCTCCACAGGCTCCACATCTTCCGAAGATGAGGAAACATCTGCGTATCGACCTTGAGGTCGGGGTCGAGATGGCCGTTCTCCATCCGAAGCAACGGCAATTTGCTAACACTATCATCACTAATCTTACCTTGTTCAGAATAAGCACTCAACACAAAAAACTGCGACACATTGCTAACACTCATCGTTAGTCTTACCTTGTGCAGATTTCGCACTTATCTTAGAACAAAACTGTAACAAATCACTAAACTTTTTGAAAAGTGAACTTTATAACAAAAAATAACTCTGATAAATATCAGTTTCACTTAGAAACAAACAATATTTGCTGTTTTTTGTTTGATGGAAAAAAATTACCGGCTTACACGAGGAAATCTTTAAATGCTATGATTTGACATTGACAAATGTCAGGCTTGGCATCTTGGAAAATGGCCGCGCGCTGCTGTGTGAAAGAGACAGGTACATACAGACCAAGGAATAATGAGGTAAAGTACAATATTTTCTGGCTTTATAGGATAAATCTTTAGACGCTTCTTCAACAAATGCTGTGTGTTTTGGAAACACATATAACTAGAAGAGTTGTCCGTAGTGGGTATAGTATATTTCATTACGAGTGCGGAAAGTCTGTCATTGCAAAGATGTTGTGGACGACGAGCCCAGTGATTAGTTATAAGTTAAAAATACTTAGTTTGTACTTAGTTTGTAGGATAATGTGTTATATGTGTGTGTTTTTATTTAGATTTCATATTATTCTATTGTTCTTTCTAGATACTTCGTACTTTTATGTCGAGTTGTTGTAATAATACTTTAAGTACGTAAATTGTTATATGTAAGAGAGAGACAGACAATGAGCGAGATAGGGATACTGGCGATAAGCGGCTATCTCACAAAGACGCTCGGCCTTGAGGAAGTTTCTGGAGTGTGCGCTGACTGGTCGGCATGACGCTCGGCCTTGAGGAGCTTTCTGGAGTGCGCGCTGATTGGTCGGCATGCTCGCACGTGATTGGTCGACCAATCAGCGGCCGGGAATTTTTTTATATAAAGATGGGGCCTGTAGCCGCTTGTCGTCAGTTCCAGCCCGGCTCTCTCCTAAAGAAGAAAATACGAAGAAATAAATCAAGAAAAAATCGAAGAAGCGTTTTATTCATACAGTCCACTTCAGTCTGGTCCTTCGAGCCGGATTAAGGAAAAAAGAAGCCTGCGCTACAGTAATCGCTGCCGGATGAAGAAAATGGTCGTCACAAGGAGTCAAGCCGACGCATCCGAACAACGGGAGGATATGCCGCGTCAAGAACAGGATGACCGCGAGCGGGAAAGGCGAGAATTTCTCATTCAGAAAGAACGTCAAATACAAAAAGAACGTCAAATTGATTTAGAAAGACAACGTAGATTCTCGCTAGACCCGCCAAGATCACCGAGTACATGTCAGGAAACATGGACTACGACCGACGCCGGCAGGGCCACTCCCGGCACGTCCTACACGGAGGCTACAGTCGACACGGCGGTTACTATGGAGAGAGCAAGGCAGACGGCCGTGAAAGCCGCCCGCGGCACACATGACGGAACTCCGGACGGCACAACTCGCATAACGCGACCGGCGGCAACTGATGAGGCCGCCCGCGGCTCCCGCGACAGAACTCCGATCAAGGTGCTACCGATGGCTACCACCCGCGGCACCAACGATGGTACAACGATCGACGCGACACGGCAGGCGGCTACGAACGACGCCCCCCGAGCCTACCGCATGAGTACCACTATCGAGGCGACGCGACCGGTATGGCCAGCAGCCACGAGCGAGGCTGCCCGCACCTTAGGAGCTGGAGCTGCAACCGACGAAATACCTATGGGGTTACCGACGTCTACGAGAGGAATGACTACGAGCGACTACGCGCGCTTCGTAGACGTCTGGCCAAAGACTACGAGCTTCGTAGCTTCGAACAACGAGATGCGTGGGGCGTGGCCAGCGGCTATGAACGACGCCCCCCGCGCCGCCCACTTCAGAATTACGACCGAAGAGGCATGTGAAGGATTACCGGCGGCCACGAACGACACCGCCTGCAACATCCGCTTCGGGACAATGATCGACGAGACATATGTTGGGCTGCCGACGGTTACGAACGACACCGTCCGCACCACTCATCTGGGAGCTACCATCGAGTCACGTGGGGCGTGGTCAGCGGCTACGAACGACGCCGCTCGCGCCAACCGATGGGGAACCACGATCGACGGGGCACGTATGGCGTGGACAGCGGCTACGAACGAGGTCGCACGCGCCACCTACGCTGAGGGTCATCGAGGGAACGCACGTGCCAGATCGCCGGCACGCTCGATGCGGTCAAATAGGAGTGCAACCGCAACCCGAATGCGCCTCGCCGAGATGGAAGCAGAGAAGAAGCTCGCCGATATTAGAAAGAAGCAACTCGAAATCGAAGCCGAACTTGTGAAGAAAAATTTAGCGGCAGAACTAGCGGCGCTACGAGATGAAGAACAAGAAAGCGACCACGAAGAAACTCTTTCGGAACACAACCGGAAGGTCGACGCATGGCTTGGTACTCATCCCCTCAACCCACGGGGGGAGCCGCGCGTCAGGGAAGATAGACAACAACGTTTCCCAGTTGAAGAAAGGCCGTATCCCGTATCAGAAAGAACATTGAAAGCGCTCACGGAAGCGATAGAGAAATTGAATACACCGAGGTCCAAGTGCCCGGACCTACCTGTCTTCTACGGGAACACCAACGACTGGCTCATCTTCAAGGCGATGTATCGGGACACCACGAAAATGTATAGACTGCTGCCAGCGGAGAACCTGCAGAGACTTAGAAGCTGCTTAAAGGGAGAAGCACGCGAGAACGTGGCTGCCTCGCTGCACTCAGCTACGGATCCGGAGATCATAATGAAGACCTTGGAGCAGTGCTACGGAAGACCGGATCTCATCATCAATCAAGCAATGGCCGAGCTGAGTAAACTGCCAAGATGTGGACCATCAGCTGTGGAGGTCAACCAATTCGCCGTCAAGCTGCAGAACACCGTGCACGTCATCAAGAGCGTCGGTCGTCACGCCTACCTCTACAATCCAATGCTGAAGCAAGAAGCGCTGAATAAGCTAAGCCCGCTTCTACAAGCAAGATGGAGCGACTACGCCAGGGACAACGATGGGACGGAACCAGAGGTTGTTATGCTTTCACGTTTTCTGATGCGCGAAGCCGACCAGATGATGCGATACAATTACACAGCACCCGCTACATCGACGACGAAGCGAGAGGTCAAGCCGGCACCAGCAGCTGTCTACAAGAAGAAAAGTAACGCCATCTATAACGTCGCCGAAGAAGAACGACCGGACGACCAATGCCATAGCTGCAAGAAGAATCACAAGCTACCCGAGTGCCCCGCATACAAGGCACTATCGATCGATCAACGGTGGGACTTCGTGCGAAAAGAAAAGTTATGCTTCAAATGCCTAATGAAGAGACACCGCCGAAGCTACTGCAGAGCGAAGCCTTGCGGCGTGAACCAGTGTCGTCGCCCTCACCACTCCAGTCTACACTACGCGTACAAGGAAGGAAATCAGGAAGCTTCAAAGCCCTCACCGCCTACGAAAAACAACGGCGCCGAGTCGGTACTAGCATTAAATACTTCGAACACAACGGTGCTACTGAAGATGTGTCCTGTCACCGTCGTCGGTCCACGGGGGGAGGTGAAGACTTACGCACTACTGGATGAAGGGGCTACAATCACGCTGATCGACGAGGAAATAGCGAGAAGCATCGGCGCAAAGGGGACGCACTCACCGCTGCACATGCAAGGGGTCAGCACTATGCAGCAAGAAGAAGACAGCAGATTGGTCACGGTGCACGTGAAAGGGGAGGATGACTTCTACAAGATACGGGCGCACACTATCAAGGATATGAAGCTGCGACAACAATCGATTCCAAGCTCTCTGCTGAAGCACGAACATCTACGTGATTTGCCCGAAGATCAGGTCTGCTACGGCTCCAGTAAACCCGGACTTCT